>OY728138.1:736436462-737686462 GCA_963277665.1 Viscum album | reverse complement strand
AAATACCAAGGGCTTCATTTAAAGATGGGGGATGATATTCCCCTATTTAAATAAACAACCAAATGAAACATTCCATAGAAAAACAATACTATATATTCCATGATAAAAATATAAAATAATTCGATGCAAAACTAATGATGTTAAAGTCATACTACAAAAGAGATCCGCAATAGAAGACTACTATATACCAAAGTACACAAGAAAAGAAAAAATACCAAAACTCAAAGATGCCAAGTTATAACTCCATAGCTGTCAACATACAGTCTACTCCAACTCCACAAAAGAGTAAAATTATCATGAATAACCACTAATGAAGTATAAAAATTTACCTTTTCATGTTTCATAATGAAAAATATTTGAAAAATAACCAAACTTCCAAAGAAAGGGTGTGTAGTGAAACATATAAGGATTTCCCCAAATGACTTCCCTTGTCATGCCACTAGGATAAAATTAGTTAAAAAAATTATATAAAACACGTCACATAAAAAATTTATATAAAACAATTTTAATTTTATTATCACTAAATCAAAACAATTTATAAGAAAAGTAGTTTTCCAATACAGAATCATATTTACTGGAAGAAACTTTCTTATAAAACATTTGATATTCCTATTTTGGTACATCCCATTTCAATCCCGAAAACCACACATCCAAAAATGACTACTTCGTTATGACAGTTCCATACACATGAATGGTTTATCATTGATATATCAAGACATAAAAACCTAATTAAAATCAAATGTTCCATTAAAAATTTTTCATTGAGAACCAAGTAATATTTCAAATGGGCCTCATAAAATGAAATAATATACATGTAAACCCATTAGTCCAAATTATGCCAAAACCATTCTAAACCCATTACAATAAAATAATTGTTTTTGTAAACCATTTTATAAACCCAATTTCCATGAATCGAGCTAATGAAAATATTTTAAATTCAATATTTTAAAATCATTTATCAAATAATATTACAAAAAATGACCAATTTCAAAAATCATCAACAAAGAATTTTTCTAAAAACAATTGATATCAATTCAATAATTAATTTCTAAAATATTAGGTAAATTGAAATTATTCATTCATGTTCTAATATGAGGATTTAAGAGTGATTCCCCTTCCATTTAAATTATGGAAAAAATAAGGAACATCAAAACAAATTCCCAAAAAACCGGGATCAATATCCAAAAAACAACGTTAAATATCATGTCATATCATTAGAAAATATAAAGATAATCCTAATTACGATAAAAAACAAAAGATATATCAAAATGGGACTAGATCTATGAAACTGGGAGAGTGAGGAAAGTATATCTAAGTGAAACCATTAATAACTACCACAAATAAAGAAATACAAGGGGAATCAGGATTTAAGGAACCATTAAAATACTTATATCATATTAGTACTAGTGGTCAAATGATTCACATCTTTTAGGAGGAGGAGATCATGAGTTAGGGTTGATTTGGAGAAAAATTAATAGGATTATAGGTGAAAACATGTTAGATAAACATTTTAAGGGTCTAATTTTTAAACCATGTATAGTTAGTTGGACAGTTAAGAAAATCATCAGATAACTATACACCATCCTCTTTTTCAAGGATGACCTCACACGGATAGCCTACACAGTTAGGAAAATTTTTCACCATCCATGAAAAATTTATTTTTCCCACTTTTCATGATTTTACATGGTGGAATCATGGTTTGGAAAAACCATGTTCCTAACCGCATTCCTAATCCTTATCCCATGTATAACTATTCCTTGTTTCTAGTAAGACTTTCATAGTTTCCAAAAATCATGATGTAATTACGAACATTTAGAAAAATCCCCAATAAAACATTCCATAAATCATCCAAACCATCTCAAACATCGCCCAAAAACTTTGAAAAAATAAAAATAATAAATAAAGTGTTACATACATCCAAACCATGGTGTTCTAGATATATCATTCACTAAATAATTATAAAAACCAATATTTGAAAAGGTGATCAAATAAGATATCATATGGTCTCTATGCTTAAGTGGTTTCTGATGCGTATCATCATCATTATCTTATATATTGATGAACTAGTTACCATAATTCACATACTCTTATAATATAAAACAATGTATTGTGTCCATTTAATTATTTGGATCATTCCATCCTTTTACATAAATACTTATCTTCAACCCACCTCAATTTAATTTGATCTCCCAAGGTCCTAACAATACACATTTAAATCATTTAATACCCCTTATGAAAATTCCATCTATGATTTTTGAAGACATCTTTCATATAAGAAGGCTCATCTTTATCCTTATATTGTTTTTTGTTATTTATTATGAATTTAATCATTGATTTATTTTCATAAACCTGTAGTTGATGGGTGAATCTGATCTCCAATTCTACCATGAGAGCACATCGAACTATTTGTTCATACCTATTAAAGTATCTTGTACCTATCACCCTTTAGAGACATTGTTTTATGACCCTGAAAAATCAATAAATATTTCTATTAATATGAATGATTACACAAAAAGTGTACATCATAAATCATGTAAAAATAAACCCATATGTACTCATGGAATAATAATCCCTCTTTGTTTTCTTATTGAATACCTTCACTATTCTAAAGATAATAATATGAATAAACTTATTATCAAAAATTATCCTCCTACAGTCCTCCCACTCTATAAGGTATGCTTATTCATGTTTAATTTCCTTGCTAATAAGGTTATACCATTGATTTTATTCTATTTATAAATTATGAATAGCTAAAATAACATTTATATGGTTTGAAAATTGTTGAATATGAAATATATTTTATGGTGTATAGAGCCTTGTCTCAGTAATTATTGGATTCATTTTAATGGACGTGAATTTTTTAATAATAATTGTTTCTTTAAAATGTCTGTTATTATATATTATTCACAACACATTAACGTATTTTTAATGAATTGCATATAAATGGAAATATAAAAAATAGATTCAACCATTATATCAACATGCAGGAAATATAACCACTGGTCATGTCTACCATCAGGAACAATACTATTTATAATAATTTTTACATTATGATTGTACATTATAAGTAAAAAATTGACAATGGAAAATTTTTATAGAAAAAAGAGTTGATGGAATAAAACAATACAGTAATTCCACATCAATCCAAGTTATTAGAACATGTGATGGAGGTATTATAACTGGGGTTCTCCCTTGAACAATTCCAAAACAAGCTTCAACATATGAAGGTTGACAAGAATTGTACATGGTAGAAGTTCATGTTAGTGTAGATTACCACCCGATCAATGTATGTCGCGGAACCCCCACGAAACAACCATCATTTCACAATGTAATTTTAGGGAATATGTGGGTGTAATGAGGTTGTATTTATCATGTTCCTATTTAAATAAAATAAAATTTAGTTTTATTGATAATAGTTTTACTCTATCCTATTCCTTTTATGAATAGTTCTTGTTAGTAAAATTTTGACTGAATTTGATAAATTGATTTTTTGGATAGAGATTATACTTTTAAGAAATGAAATAATTATTATAATAATATATTTTATTGTAAATAATATTTATTTTAATGATCTAGTGTGATTAAAATTCATTTAATAAAAAATAAATGATAAAACATTAATTTTTTCAAGTGTGAAAAATTTTACTATGCATTTTCAATACACTATTATTTTTAATTAATAATTATTTTTATATTTAAAATTTTAAATTAACATATTTATAATTATTAGAATGAAATAAATATAATTTTTGAAATCATCTCTTTGGAATTGGGTTAGGGTTATTTTATGATACTTTTCTAAACTATTTTTTTTGAGTAATAGAAATATATTTCTGATTTTTTGATTTGTTAATGAAATCATAAATATTTCATAGTGACGTAATAACTAATAAACCAAAATCCACAAATTATAATATTTTAATTATAAATATCAATTATTTTAATATATTTTAATCAATTAACATATATATAATTTACATTTAAAATTCTAAAATGGAAACATTAACATTAAAAATGTAATATTTCAAAAACATTAACTTTATTTTCCAGCATAAGTAATATAAAATAATGTTAAACTATTGGGAAATAGAATAACATTAATAGTCTCAAAAGTGTTCAATGCTATTGGAAATCCATTTTTTCTTCATTTACAACTACATAGGTTCCTATGTACATTATTTTAAAATTAATAAAAATATCCACTAATTTTTCTTTAAATTCCCACCCATTACTCCATTTAAATTCAATCATGATTCATCCTCCACACATCTGTAATATTCATACCTCCCAAAGATTAACCCTAAGGTCTAATCATTTTTATAAAGTCTCGATCCTCAGGGTTTATGAGTTACTCATCAAGTTAAGGGAAATATCCATTTTTGTTCTCCGTTTGAAGAACCACTTTTTGTACATGTCTTATGAATTTTATGGTCTCTATAAATTGTTTTCTATTTATTAATTTAAATTATAAAAATTATTTTTTATCAATGGGATAAAACTATCCCATCTTTATTTACTCTTTTCTAAAACTATGTATGTACATGTTATGCTGCTGATTTTTCGTTTTAAAATTATTATCTTCTTTTCATACGATTCCCTTTTATTTTCTTTTTGTGAAAACCCAAACAACTTTTATTTCTAGGGGTATTCACCAAGATAAAAAATGATTTATTTTATTTTGGTATTGACTTACATAAAAACATCATTCACTTTCTATGGGTAATAAATAACATAATGGTCATGATTTTTTTAATGAACTTTTGAAATGCCTTGATTTTGATGTGAAGCCCCTTTTAATATATTATCAATGGGTTATTTATGAAAAAATTTACTTTGATCTATGTGCATCACATGAAAATTAATACATATTAAGGGTGTTCCATAATATAGCTAGAATGAATTTGGTAAATAATTCAATCTCTAGTGATGACATGTTATACGATACCTTCATGAATAACCTTGGTATATTTTTTAAAAACATTTTTGATTTAAATTGGGGTTATACTTTTGAATGTGTAATTTAATAAATTATCCATTTCTTCCAGAATGATTCCTGTTATTTTATTTATGATATTCCTCATGTTCTCTTTTTCAAGGAATAAATATATTCCTCATAATAATATTGATTTTTCCCCAAGAACACATGTAAACTATTTCCCTTGTTTTTTCTTACAGGACATTATGCTCACTGTTTCCTTTGATGTATCTTGCCATGTTTCAAGATTTAGAAAAATTACTTCGGATAAACTATTGATTAACCCTTTCAAATTATTTATAATAATGTTTTGTGTTTTCTCGTATTATGTACATTGGTTCCTTGAAAATAAACATTAAATGTTCCCGTTCTTTATAAAATGTAATGAATTTGTTTTAATAAAATCTATGATACTAATTTTTTGAATCCACTAAATGATTGTGTACTGTTCCTTAAAATTAAGTCAACAATATTGTGTATCCTCCTCCAGTCTTTTGGATTCTCAAAATGAATTAAATCTTGATAATGTTTGAAAAGAATAACAACGAATTTATTCATAATAGGATACATAATATATGTCTTCCCACGAGGAAAATCATTGAATTGTCTCTTTTAATTAATTCAAGAATAATATATCCTTGTTTCAAACAATTATTAAAACCTATAATAATAGTGTGAGAAACAATAATAAAATTAGGGAAACAAATAATCATGAATGATCATTAATTTTATATATGATTATTAACAACTTATTTTTAATCTATAACCTAATATGCTTATCTTAGGACATCCATGGTCATTATATACTAAATTCCATCAAAAAAATTTCTTTATAAAATGTGAATTAACCCACACATATCTATTATATGTTTCCCAATAGGTGGGTAGTCTTAGGCCCACTCATCATGCTCTAGTGATGTCTTTATTAATACCCATCCACCCATTATGTGTTTTTAGGCTTAGGTACATATGTTCTATAGTGGAATCTACCTTCTAGTATCCAAACAGAGATATATTTTCTAAGAAAATATAACAATATTAAATTTATCAAATCCTAAAGTTTTTATTTGATACGTAGACATATCTTAATGGTTTGTAATAAATATATCTAATCATATTATCCATAATAACAGAACCCTAATATAATTCAATATTAGGTTAACCAATCATTACATATATAAATATTACACCATTTTAGAATAATATTTTCCACATATCATGGAAATACATTCCTTATAAAAATTGGTTTAGTGTCTATAAATAATATACACATAAAAACATATTTCATGAAAAATATTCAACATAATCCAAACAACATTATCACACAGTACAGTTATTGTCCATTTTCATTTTTAAACCCATCTCCATCACCTGGGGAAAGGAAACATAATAAAGGATGAGCTAAAATTTCCATGAAGGGAAAACATTAGAGACATCATTAAATGATCATATATAAGAATAATTACAGATTAATGGAATATTAATATGATCATAACATTTTAAAGTCATACACTGAAATTCATATATCAAAATTATGGAATAATGAACTAGATGATTAAAATACATGAGTAATGGATGAATCAAGGATCATGCGACAATATCATATGAATAATAACATTTTATAGTGTGTGGAATAAATATTTTGTTATAGTCATAGTCAAATAGATATTAAGTCGAGGGAAATATCCATGATACTCATCACATGTTATGTTTAGTCTATTTAATAATGTTGCTACATTGGGCGTGGGATAATAACTTATGAACCCTCTTTTGGGATTTAGATTCCCACTTTTTTACCCATTTATCTCAACAAATTGTAATTATTTCCTAATATATTGGATGGATATAAAAGACCCACTCTTCAAATAATCACAGTATGTTCATATGTATTTGACAATATCATGATAATATTTTTCATTTTTTCATTAATTTACCTATGTAAAAGAAAATAAGTTTGACCATGATTTCATCATCACAACAAAAAAATGAAGTGAAAGAATATGGATAGTATCATTAGATCATATCTCCAATGAAGCTTATGTAACCGATATTGATATCATCATAGATGAAAATACAATTAAAATATAATTGTATTATTTTTTTGGGTAAAATACACTTTTAATTTTAAAATCTCATTATTAATTTTTAAAAAATTAATATTGGTATGATAAAAATTTTCTTTTATAGAAATTAACGAAAATTGTAAAGGAATCATAAACGAAATGAGTGTTCTTGGAAATGGAAAGTCATATTTGTGATTTTTATGTTAATAAAGGATCCATTTAAACATTTTTTAAGGATTACCTCACTCAGAAAAAAATAATTATATTTTTTTTAATTAATTTATTGAAATAAAAAATGGAAAAATATTGTTTTTATCAATCACATCCGAATATAAAGGACTTTTTTTAAACTTTTTAATTAAGATATGAAAATGGAAAATGGATTAATGCATGAATATAAATACAATGTCGGTTATTCGAAAATATTTTTTTTCATACATTTGAGTACATAGAGAGAGGAAATTAAAGAAAAACATGAAATTTTAAAAAATATCCACTATAGAGGAAACTAAATCATATTTTTAGGGGTGGATTATATAATTTAATCCTCATATATAAAATCATATAAATTGACATTGAAATTTGAAATTGTAACATAAAACCCATACCAATGACCAGACTTTCTTTGTAAGTGATTTTAAACAAATGTATAATCAATTAATTTTTTATAATTTTATTTCAGAAAAATATACATACATATAGTAACAAATATAGTTTACTTATAACTTATTATAAACCATTTATTAACAACAGTTCATTATCATCATCATTTTGGTTGTTAACTGCTTCATTAAACAAGTATTTTTTCCTTCAGTAGTTCTGGTCCATTCATTTTTATTAGGGTTCCATTATCTCAAAATATTTAATCCTGATATAGGTATCATATATATATATATATATTACCTTCCATAAAATTTAGATATTGAAAAATTACATACACCATTCATTGAGATGGTAGTCCATACATGCACATAATTACTATTTCCATTTTCAAAAAAGGTAAGAAATGTATAGAATTATTTATCATTAAATAAGAAAAATTATACCATAAATTTCATTTAAATTTATTAAATCTATTTCAATATCAATAAATTTTTGGTTTTTATGGAAAAGTAATTATATCTCCATATAGAGGGGGTAGTGTACACATATTCATAAGAGATATTTTCACTTCCCATATGATGGAAATGAGGTGAAAAACTGTTGTAACAAAATCATAATAACATATTATTTTGTTTATGATATTATATTTATTATTTAATGATTGATAAAATAGATTTATATTAAATATAATTATAAATTAACATCGAAAGATTCTAGTATGATGATTACCACGTCAATGTGATACCTCCTTTGGAATTTTACTAAATCATTCATAGGATTTTCTCCATGTAATAAGAGTATCCTGAGAAATAATTTGTGTATTCTTGGGGGTTTTTGGTCTAGGATTTTCTTAGAAAAAGGCATCATGGTTTGAGAATAACTTTGAATTGGAACCCTTTTATTTTTTAGGACTGGAACACATTTGGTATTACATAAATGATTTAAATAATATAAGTCACATTATTATGAAAGTGGAACACAATAGAAAATTATTCAAATGAAATATGATTTAAGGTGGAAAAATAAATTTTTCCAATATGGTTTATTAATATTTTTGTAGAAATTTATCAATACTTAGTAGTTAAACCCCCTTCGATATATTTTTTAATTGAATATATGGTAACACATTTTATCTTTTCTTACTATTCATTTGATAATCAAAGATTGTGGAATTTTGAAAAACCAGCCTCAATACCCAAGTACACTGATACCCAATCATTTACTAACAGGGACTAGAGAGTATTGTCAATCTCTCCCAGTTGGAAAATAGCACCTGGAATGATACAATAATTTATGGTGAATGATTTATTCAAAAAACCATCTGAATAAAAAATATAAAAGTTATTTTTATCAATACTAAAAAGAGTGATAGTAAAATATAAAATATACAAAACAACACCAAAATATCATGTCATCAAAATAATAAATTATTGTCATGAAGAGAAAATATCATCATCATCCCAAAGAGTGAACTTTAAAACCCCACTATAATAGGTGGAGCACAGCTCCACAGGTTACGCTTATCATTCAGGAGTCACATGGATCAAGCATAACTAAAAGCACCTAGTGGAATGTTCCCTATACACATAACTAACATGATAATATATAAAAATAAAAATGTAAACTATAGTGTGATATCTAAAAACCCAATAGGGTCTCTCCAAGTGATCCATAATCAAATCTAATGAAATTAATCCAAATATGATTACAATTTAAATAAAAAGGAATGCCATGAAATTTAAATTATTTTTAACAAAATATACTCTCAGGTATATAAAATTTTTTAAATTTACAAATTCCCAAACTGAAAATTTTATATAAAACCTTAATATAAAATTTTTTACATGAATAAAATTGTTAAAAATAAATTTCATGTACTCATAAAATCAAGAGTATCATCGAACAATGTAATTTTTTATATGGTATTTTAGTTTTTGGTTATACGATCCTCAAAAAAATTGATTATTATCATAGATATAAATAGGATTATACACTCAAATAAACACCACAAAAGAGGATCCCATTATGGGAACTCAGGCACCTCCCCCCCCATTGGGTAAGATATTATTGGAATTCATTCTAAGCATGTTTTAGTTAGTGTTATAATCTTCAGCCTATTAATATGGACCCTGAGGCCTAGTGTGATTTTCCTAATAAACCCTAACTACACGTGATCGCATGTTCTCTAATCAATCTTTCAATCAATAGTGGGATAATAAATAATTTCTACTAAGTTCATCAATTGCAATTCAGATGCCCAAAATTATTTCTCAATAATTCATTTCAATAAAAAACCAAATCATATGTTTTCATCATTTCCTTACTTTTCATATTATCATTACATTTAATCCAATTTCATAAATTATAAAATCATATAATTTCATAAAATCTATATTTAAATCATATAATAATTTTCTCTAATATACCTAACCATTTCTAATACATTAAAATGTGGGGGGGGGGGTCACAAAATCATTTTCAATTTCAAAACATTAATAAGATCATATAAAATATTATTTTTTAAATAAATTTGAAATCATTTAAAATATTTCATGTAATTTAGTGTTTTAATTGTAGAGTAAAATAATATGGAAAATTTATCTTTAAATAATAGAATCAAATCACCAGGACACCCTCAATAGGATGCGCAAACAATGAACGGATGCATGGGTGATCATTAAATCAAACCTAGATTCAACATCCACCAATGAAAATTAGATAAATCAATGAAATTATGATCTATCACTTACTAAGAAAGGTAGAATACTATATTGTATGAACCCACACTAGTGGAGAATAATTTCCCAAAAAGAGATCTAATGCCCTAACCTATGCTTCAATCAACAAATAGAAGGGATTAAAAGAGTTAAAGTAACATCTTGAGTGTATTTATAGACCAAGGATTTTTTGGGGTTATGTGGGGGTATTTCCATAAAAAAGGGGGTACTTTTATTTTGAAATAATTTTTATGGGAAATTAAAAATGTGGTGTGTAGTTTGATGGTGAGGCCTCATGGTTAGTACTAACCACGTGCCTTAACCATTCACCAATATTGGTCATCCCAATGGGGTGCATGGTTTGGTCACACAATTAAAAATACTATAGAAAATATGTGAATTATTAATTTTTCAATGGTTTCATGGTTTTTTTGGGGTTTTTGAATATTTCTTCTAAACTTGTTTCCCCCTTCCTATGGCAGTATATAGGACACAAGGATTCCTAGGAATAGGCAGACATTTTCCCTAAATTTTCACCAACCATGAAATTCCAATTGATATAAAATGATTCTAAAAACCTAAGATGACCATAATGTATCACCCTATGAAAATTTGAAAAAATGTGTCAATAATCACATGAAAGAAGGTAACATGATGTTACAACCTCCATAATATAAAAACATTATCACCTTAGAAGGACTATTAAGAGGATTCCATATGAAATAGGTGAGGCTATTTTTTTTCTCATCAGTGTCTCATTCACCATTGTATCAAGTGAATCATAATCATGATACCATATCACATAGCCCTATGGTATCATATTCCCATGAAAAACCGTTGTCTTATAATCAAAGACACTAAATGGATTATCAGTAATAGATAAATTGGTTTCAATATCATGAAATTCTTAGATCTAGAAAAAATAAGTGCCAAAATGATAATTATTGAGTTGTGATACATAAAACATAGTGTGGACCATTTTTATCTTTAGTGTTATGGATAACTAGTAAGCCACATTACTAATCATCTCAGCAATATCAAAATGACTCACAAACCAAAGTGCAATATAACACAGTTTCCAATGAAATTTGTCACCCAACCAAGGTGAAACTATCATCAATACTTTTTCACAAATAAAAAACTATAATATTCATAGTTAATGTTGGGTATATGATTTATAATGAATTAGAGATTCATTATTCTCCTGTGAATAAACTGAATATTTTTCGTCATCTGTTGAACCAAACATTGTATAATCAAGGATTCTTAGGCAATATCTAACCCAAAAGAGGATATATACATGTCGTAAAATATAATACATCCAAAAGAAGACAATAAACTAATGTAAAAGTAATTTTTATTTTAAGGAAACTCAACTAGCCCGATATAGAGATCCCAAGATCCACCAAATTTTGGAACATAATAATGCATATTTTCCTCAAGAATCAATATATATATTTCTATCTAACAAAATATCTATGGATGAATTGGTATGGTTAATAATACCTAGGAATAAATATCATTATGTAGGTATTCCAAAAAAATTGGAAAAACACGGATCACTATCAAAGAATATTACTGAAGGAAACCCATGTTTGTTGACAACAAATTTCACACAGTGACTTCCCAATTCCTCATCATTGGATATATCATGAATTGTTATAATGGGGGATTATTGTTTATATAATAGATCACTAAGAATTTTAAATTCATACTATAATGGGAACATTGAAACCTAATAAAAAATACATATTGATATTTTCAAGCTTCAATGTTAGAATTAGAATCATTTGAGGAAATCTTGAAGGTATCAGATGCTCAGATTTGACCCGTTAACAGATATAAAAAATAGAAAAAAAATTATAAAATGTCTCGTTTCATATCTTCCCACTAGAATGATTTCTTCATTTCATAATACACTTCATGGATCTAGGGTTTATCACCCACAAGGAATTATAGAAATATTATATCACAAAAATTATGACAGAAAAAATCACAACATACCTATTTTAAAAACATAAAATTAACTCTAAATAAATCATTGACTCACTAACTATTTCCCCAACATAAATATAGTCCATAAGGATACAAAATTCAACAGTAAACTACTTATACATAAAAATACTCTCGAGGATAGAATTCGACAATTGAAAATTCTGTAAAAAATATTATTATCATCCTCTTAGGCCACCATTTGAATGTGAGAAAAGAAGAACATTAGATTCTAGTCAACTGAGGATTATTTCATGGACCGTGTCAGAAACTTTTTACTCAAATAATTTTCTATGACATTACAATTATAAGGGGTATATGAAAATTCAAAATAAAAATAATACAAATAATCTACCAATAACATCTATTAGAGGATTGTTTCATTTTGAAAGATAATATATCAAAATATTTTGTATTTGGAATAAATGTTAAATATTTCTTCTAAAATAAAATTCCTCCAAATCATAATATCATGCATTAAAAAAAATATTAAAGATCTTGGTTTGGATTATTCATCTGCTAAAGCCTAATATATATAGACTCATACTACCACATGATCACCTTGTATAGGAAAAATTCCCAAACCCAAGCCTAATATATCCAAAAAAATGATTCCCTACCTAGCCTCTATAAGAGTCAATTTGGTTGAATAAGTAGACAAATATTTAAATTCATCATGAGAAAAATTAAATTTCAATTCCCATATAATCATAACCCCTCTCTGTGTGAGAAATGGATTCATAGAATCTGGCTTTAAGGAATCATAAAAAGACTTGTTGTAATACCTTCCAAGCCAAAGAATATCCAAATATTGAAAACATTCGACATTTCTACTCACATCATAATAGATTTCACCCTCTTTGGATCAGCTAAAATACAATTTTCATGACCACGTCTCCCAAAAAAAGCACTTATCTAAATTATAAATTATATTTTTAAAGATTCTTATATTGTTTGTCATCTCAAAAGATTTATAAAACTACTTTCAGATGAAAAAATGGTCCTCTGTGATTTGAATCTAAACAAGGATGTCGACCACAAAAGAATCATAGTACTGATGAAATATCATATTCCTCAAATCCATAAAATCCATAAATGAATTGATTAGACAAAATAGAATAAAAAATAATCATAATGTATACATATACTCGTGATGGTTTACTTATTATTGTCATAATATTTTATTCTTAATTGATGATAAAAAAACACAATGAATGATCTTCAAGAACCACATTTACCATTTCAAATAGTCAAAATGATTAGAAATCTATTATAACATATAATTTTTATTCAAAATAACTCAATTTAGATTCCAGTAGTCATAAAATTGGACAAGTGTTCCATAACCATTATTCACATAGAAAACTAGTTCTGTCTAATATGACACACTAATGTGTACATAACCTTTCTCTAAAAAATTAAAAAATTGAGGATTCTAATCTTTCAAATCTGTTAGTGTGATGCGGTAAGATGTGATAGTCCATGGAACAGTACCATGTATTAAAACAAATTATAATATATAACTCTCTTATTGGGGGAAAGATTTAGAAAATAGATGAAAAAATTAGGAAATTTAAAAAAAAACTAGAGTGACATCATCACTCGAATAATTTCTCTCAATGTATAAATAAAGCACTAATACTATCCATACCTGCTCTAAAAAACGTGAATCTACTCATCCATGGGACCCATTCTCCCTAAACAACAAATAAAACATTATCATGTTCATTATTGGAGACCTGATGAAGGTAATAGTCACTATGAGACTTGTGATAAATTAAAAAAATCCATACCAATATTTTTTTCAAGAAGTTTCAAATCAAGTACTAGAAAATTCCAGGAGAGCACAGTATCTGATAAAGAGAATTCAAAAGTGAAATAGTGAAGACCCTTCCCACCATTCATTCATATGAGCACAGTAATATCTATCACACAAAAAAGAAGCTATATATGATGTTTTGATATTTTCAAAACTAGGACTGATATTAAAAACTAACATAATGATAAATATCTAGTGATGATACCTCTCACAACCACTTGACCTACACCAGTTTCCTCTAAAGATTGTTCAATCACATGAATAATATTGCGTATAGATGTCGACGGATAGAACCACTTATTCCATGAGGCATATAATTTCATGTCAGTAAAATTATGTGATGATGATAATGTGCCAGAATTAAGAGAATAAAATAGAAGAATGACCTTTTGAAGGCATTCTATGAATCTATATAATCTATAGTTTTTAGGCACCTCGGTCCACACCCATCATGAATACTAAATCAAGGCATACTAAATGAAAATCATAAGGCTTTTCCCATGTACATTATCATGTTTAGATGATATATTCTTTCTAGATCCACCATAATACATTCAATGCTTTCTTTTCCCTTTAATATAAATCACTAAACTCCCACTGGGGAAAAAAAGAACTCCCGTCAAACATGGAAATCTAGAAAAGTCAAGCTCATTCATCAATAATATATATAGTACATCATAATATGAAGTTATATTTATTAATATGACTTGTGATAAGATGTCAACATGAATACCCATCTAAAAAAAATAAAGAATTCAATTTATCAATTGTCATTAACTCTAAACCATAATAAAAAAGCTTAGTAAAATGATACATATACATTTTCATTATCCTATCACAATGGTTAAGGATGATACTTTCAATCTATTTCAATGTTGACATAAAATATAGATATAAATAGTTAGTGAATGTAACTCTAATGTCCTTCTATTGCAATTACTCATTCCTATTTTCCATCACCATTGAATACCACTGTCTCATGTTAGGTCCATTCAGATTAAAAATAACATAATCCAACATTATATATTCCAGAATTTAAAATCAGTCATAATGAATCTCTATATTTTCAAAATAAGTATAAGGATTTTGAGGATCGTTAAAGCCATATAAATTTGATGGTTTCTAGAGCAGAAACTATTGATAATGATTTCTTTATTCATCCCTTCAAGGTTCCACTATACGAGCTTGAACAGGAATGAGTGCATGTAATGACCCTGACCCCAATAGCCTATAGTTGGGGTTTATATTATTAAACTAGAATAATATATAATAAATCACTTCATAATGGACATAATAGATTATTATTCATCGAATACTATATATAGTTTTGATTTCTATTATACATTTGAATATCAAAATTTCAAAACATTTTTTAGGAATATCATTATTCTTTATAGAATATCATTTTATATCATTCATTGTAAACATCATGGATTTTAGGTAAAAGGGGTCAAAATAGGGTGATCTCAAATGATTATAAAGGAATATAAACAATGGAATCTATCATGAATCTGTATGAATAATAAACATTCCATGGTAAATAAAATAACGTACTTTCCATTTATATAATTTAACTTTTTGGATTTTATAAGGGATAGTTAATATGGAAGGGGAAATAACTAAAAAAATACATTTAATTTATAAAATGGGAAGGAAATTATCCAACAGATAATATTACTTTAATAAATCATCGATAAAAAGAGTTTAATTCTTAATTGATTAAATAATTAATTATTGTATTTCATGATTTTAGACATCGTGATGCCTCAATTATCAGGAACATTCACACCATATTATAAAATTACAAGGTGTGTATAGAACAAAAAACCCATTTCACTAAGGATAGCCTAAATATTCATCTCATGAGAGTATATACACATAGAGGGGCTATTTATTACATGGCCATACCCTTATCTTATTTTCCAAATTATTCTTCATATGTCAAATAATATATTTAATACATTTATTATAGTCTTTATCCATAAATTTCTCTATCGATTCAAGAGTATAAAATAAAAATAATTTCCCCAAAAATAATATAAAATTATAAGTAAAATATCGTACTTATAAATGGTATATGGTCAATTTAATAATAATATACATGATAAATAATATTTATATTGAGTAAATGTTTAAATTTTGATGATCAAAGGAATGTGAATATTTCAATGAAACTTTATTGACTAAAACATTTAAACAATAGAGGGTATGTTAATACTATCATTAAAAGAAATAATAATTTACCATATAATGTAATAATAGGGTTGGTATCCATAAAACATATCACATGTGGTCATAAATAAAATAAATTTTTATCTGATTTTGGAATAGAAATACCGTAAAAATTCCATAAAAAATAATTCACGATAAAAATCATTTTTTCAATTTTATTTTTTTAAAACTAAAATTTATCAAAATATTTTGGAAATAAAATTATTCGAAAATAAAATTATAAATATTAAATTGATTATTTAATAATTTATGTGATCAAGATGGAATAAAATAGTTTACATTCTGTAATTATTGAAATAAAATTTCTTTTTATATTTTCAATAAAATCAAATGGGACCTTCTTAGAAAAATGCTTGAATATTTCATTGAATAATTTTTTTAAGAGATTAAAAATTGGTAAAAAATTATATAATTAATCATTAGGATAATTTAATAAAAATGTCTTTAATTTATATACCAAAATGTTGTTTCCAAAGAAACTGGATTTTTTACTACAGAGAAGAATGATATCATATTTTATTAAAATCAATTTATCAATCAATTTAAGTACCAAAGAGGGGAATATGATACTAATATATAAAAAAATCATTAGAAATAGAGGGGAATAAAAATATATTGTTTTTAGACAGTTAAAAAATATATACCTTCCATGGAAATTCATGTATTAAAAATCGTAATTGAAATGATATTGTTAAATAAACACTCAGAAATATCATAATATGGATGTGAGAATTCATAATTGACTCAAATACAAGTATCAAATTTTAAAAACATATAAATGTGGAAATTATAAATTTTATATTAAAAAATAATTACCCACTTAATCATAGAATATTAAAGAAATTAATGAAGTAATATAACACAATGAATACAAATTGAGTTATGAAATATTTAACACTTTGGTAAATTTTATATCAATATCCATTTAGATGAAATAATTAAAATTGATACATAAAACACCATGAATTAATATGGAATCATGATTTTATAGGTCATAAGGTATGTATATATGCTACATAAAAGAAATTTGGAGCCTAACATTACAATATATCTCATTCAAAGGATATTGAAACAAAGTCCACTACTTCACACTTCCTTTTGGTTTAACATTTTAAAATATCTTATATATTGGTTATAATAATATTTTCAATTTTTTAATGAACTATTTTCAGATTTATAATATCAAATATGATCATCTAATAACATTTTATAACCAATTTTTAAAAATATTTCATTATTTTTATTATTTCAACAATTAATTATCTTGTTTTCTCATGCATGTTTTTTCATGATATTTATGGTTCATGGTTATACGACACAAATAAATTATCTCAAAAATTATACTAATGTGTTTAAAATTATATTTACTAATCATATATATTTTATATTCATTCTTTATGCTGTATATGTGAAATAAACTACATTGCTTCATGGAGAAGGTAAGTTGTACGTACACAAGATGGATCATATCATTCCATTAATGATTTAGAGGATAAATAATTGGGTACTATATTAAACATAGATATTAAATATCATATCATATATATCACATATTTTAATTAAATTTATTTATATTAAATACCATGTAATTTTTAAGTGAAAAAAAAGAATCACGTCGCTTTGTGAGGTGGTAGTTCATTATAGGCACAAGCGATATTATAATATTTAAGAAATTATGGAAATTAAAATGTTATATGTGACATAATAACTCCTAAAAAATAATAATATCATAAATATCATATACAATTGTTAAATACACTATTATACCCAACCATTAATTGTTATTATGGAAACAAAATTACTTCTATTGGGTATGTAATAGTTCGTCGTACACACGATCAGTAGCTTCATTTCCCATTTGATAGAAGAGAAGATGGATAAATTTCATGAACATAATAGAATTAGATCTCTATATATTTAATATAATTTGATTTTTATATAAAAATGTATTATTAATTCTCATGGTAGGTTAAGAAGGAACAAAATAAAAAATAGTTGTCTAAGAACGTTACCCCTTCTTCGTGAAATTCAGTGTATTTTCCCCAAACACCATCACAGGTTGGATTTTCAATCAATCCAAAAGATATATGATATTTTGGGGGGTTTAATTATGTGATATGGGTATGATTTTCTTGGAACAAATTACATTGGATATGTGAATTATAGAGGAGAGGAGATGGACTTTTATAAGTGTGGGAGAGGACACACATAGATATTTTGAAAAGAATCAATGACACCCAAACATTTATTATCAAAAAATATTCCAAAATGGGAAATTATCAAAACATTATATGTAATAGAATGTAAATATCAACTCTTAATCAGTTTTGGACTATTTTTAAGTCATTTAAATCATTATCTTATTAGTTTAAGCCCTGTTAAAACTGTTTTTACCATGACCATAATAATTAAATTTTACTATTTCCATTATTCATTATGAAAAAAATTAATTTAATCATATTTGATAATATAAATTACGTTGAATAAAAATTTTGAACAAATTATTCCAAAATTAGTTAACAAAATTATTAGAATTGAATTTAAATTTATATTTACAAATGTGATGCAAATGGGATTTCCAATAACAAAATTTTCATAAGTATAAAAGGTTTGATTAAAAAATTTAAATTGATTTAAATGACCTAAATTCTCTATGTTTTAATATCATTAAACTAATTTTATTTTTAAACCAAAATTTAAAATAATTTAACTTTGTGAATAACATAAATGAATAGTAAGATTTCAATAAAAAATATACATTTTCACTATTCATTAAATGTGGAATGTTTGCGGAAAAACACAAATATTTCACCCAAAGATAATTTTTATGTCAATATTTTTAAAAAATACTTTACATTGTGGGATTTATTTTTGAAAATTTGTAAAAATGAATTTTAATTTTTTTTTGAAAAGTGAAAATATACTTTTTTTCATGAAAATAATGTTTTTCAGAAATAATTTTATTTTTTATATTAATTTTTTTATATCTCATAAATATATAATGATATTTTTATCATCAGGTTTCTACTATAAATAAATTCCAATTTAAAATCTCACCTATAATGGTATATTGTATTATGATTCATTTAGGTTTATGGTTCTTTGTTCTGCAAACTATCAAAGGGATTAAATTTGATGAAATGTGTTTTGTTGGTTTTTTATTGTCAGTGTTTCATGTCGCATGCACTATCGAATATAAATTTCTTATTTAAAAATTTTTGGGTGTTACATTTTACCCACATTAAATAAATTTTATTCATTTAATATTATAATGCACTACGAAATCAAGGGTTTGATATTTCAAAATTCGTATGTTGAAAAACCACATCATAAAATAGGTTAATAAAACATATACATAACAAGAGATGAAGTGAAGTAAAAAAACATGATATTTAATAACACATGACTATGTTTCTATGTATGGGAACATTAATTTCAAGTAAATATGTGTACATGGACTATATAAATAAATTATTATTTAGATTGATAATAGAAATTAATATTAAGAACAAAAATGCTCAATGCAATGTTAAGGACCATAATACCAAAAAATTAAGATTATTTAAAAAACCATTTTATCGATCACATATTTAGTTAATATGACAATTTTTTGGGATATTTTTCCAAAATTTTAGGAATTATGTTTCTATATATTAATATAATGAAATATAAAAAGTTGATATATTGTTATTTTAGAGATATAATTTCATCCTTTGTTGTTGCCGTGATCGATTTCTAATCGATCACTTACTGTAAGAAATGAATATCCAAAAATAAAATTATTATGTCTTACGTACTAAAATTCAATTTAAATCTATAATATGGGGTCAATTCCTTACTTCTATCTCTCTTAATTTTAAAATAACTATATGATTAGAACATGTTATCCAATATAATTGCTTAATCATAAAAGCTCAACAGTAACACAATTGGTTCAACATTAATATTTATCTGTCAAAATGTTTCAGTAAAAAATGAAATATTAAACAAAAAAATCACATAGACTAAGTGTAAAGACATCACCCTTGTCTCCCTTCAGTTGTCAGTTCAAAAAACATAGCCTTTCCTGATGTGAGAGATTGTCACCCAAAATGCGGGTTTTCCTTTTTCCTAAACTATAATAATATAATTATAATAATATTCCCAAAGAGAAATAAAAAATAATTACGTAAACATTTTGAAATGATAAAACATAGTGGTTTCCAATATATTTATACTTATTCCCACATAATGTAAGGTAATTCTTCTTTAAATAACATTTTCATAAAATCATATACTAAACCAATGGGTCATATTTCTATAATTATTCCCCAAATTATGACTTATCCTCATATAAACGAGTCGTCTAAAAACTAAAATGGTGTGTTTAAAACATTTAACAATTCATCAACACTAACCTCATAATCCCACATTGGTTTCCATTAGTTTTATGTTCATAGAGACATATTTTCTTCCAAAATTAACACAATCATTTATGGTTTCATTATTCTTATAATCAAATTACCATTGGAAAAAATAAAATAATATAACTATAGAATCCAAGTATTTAAATAAAATATTATATATAAAAATATTTTCTTCCGTGGTAAAATATTTAACTTTTATAAAGTAGAATTGACATTAAAAATTACATAGTTCACACATTTAACGAACTGAAATATAATCATATCCTTTAGATGAAATTTATTTCCATCCACCACACACTTCATATTTCTTAGAAATTCATTTCAATATGCCCTTATTTTCTACAAAAAAAATATCATCCTGTATTGTGGATCATATTCTACAGGTTTCCCTTTCCATATTTCGAACGTGAAGGAAATTGATCTTTCCTTCATCTATGTTCTTTTTTATTTAACCTCTTATAGAACATCATTATTACCTTCTTTTTTGATTATGATAGTTTGTTGAGGTATCTTTTGTTAATAATATTTCAGGATAATTATTTAAGGATGATCATTATATATTTCCCTTTAGTCATTATCTCATTTGGTTTCTCGAATTCACCTCATTTTCCATCAATTTATATTTTATCATAATTTCTTTATGTTCTAGGCATTGACTAAAACCAAAATAATTATGTCAGAAACAATAATCATAGTAGAAAATCTATATAATCATTTATAGGATTTATGAATCATCTAACCATATGTTTAATATAATACAAAGTATATTCAACCTTGGTCATTAGTTATCATCATATAAATAATTCCTATATAATTGTGGGTAATGAAAATTTGAATTATCAAAATAAAATCCCAAATGAGTTTCAAACCAAGTGTGCAATAAGGACCACTTTCATGTACTTGGTAACACTTGAGTCAATACGGATTCACCTTTGTTGGAGTTATTACCCCATTTTATATCTCTTATAGAACCACAACCACTTAAAATTTCTATATATAGATTTATTACTAGGAAAACCCAAATAATATATACCTTTCCAAAACATTAGGATGTTTTCATGTATTTACTCTCAAAGATTGTCACATAGTTATGTTTCATATTATGTGTTTTTCTCTATCTAGTTGCCAAGGATTCTACAAAACCACCTCTAATACCTGGTGGAAGGACCTTGACCCCAATACCTCAGAGCCCTTTTGTTCTTTTTTACATTAGCATAAGAAAAAAATTCACTTCCCGAATGACTTAAGAGTTTAGTTGTCATTGTAAACAAGATACATAGATGATTCAAATATTCAATTTGAAAACAAAAATTATAAAATACTTTTTTATGAGAATATCATTGTTCCCCATAAAATATCCTTGCATACTATTCATAGTAAAATGTATAGATTATAGGGAAAGGGTATAAATTAAAGGTGAGCTCAAATGCTCAATATGTTGTCAGTACAATTTAAGCTATTAAGAATCAATAAGCACAATCATCATGGGACAGAAAATAATAGAACACATATTCCAATGAATTAATCTGACGGTTATGATTAAATAATGAATAATGAAAATTTTAATTTTAATTAAAAAAATCACATACAATTTTATCAATAAATTGATTATGAAATTAAATAGGAGATAATATAATTATAAAAATATCAGGGAAAATATTAATTTAATTCATAATTAAGATAAGGATAAATTATTGGTTATCATGATCTCACAAATCATGATACATCTACTATCAAGACCATTCATAAAAATGTTAAAAAAAATTAGGTATACACAAGAAACCCATTTATGCAATGTTATCCCATTAATTATTGTCAGGAGTGTAATAATTCATCGAGTGGATCTCTATAGATAGGCCTCATCCATATCTACATGTCAAACGCATTCCTCATATACTGAATACTCAACTTAATTCATTGAAATAAGCTTATCAGAAAATATCTGGTTCATTTAAAAAATATAGATTAATAATACTTTCCCCATTAAATACTATTACATTCATAGTAAAATAGAGTATATTAAAATGATATATGGTTATGAAATAATAATATCAATTATAAATTATACATATTCTTGTGGGAATTTATGGTTTAATGATCATAATAAGAGAATACTTCAAGGGAATATTAATGACTACCAAAACCAATCAAGGAAGTGAATGTAAATAGTATCAATGGTTGAAATAATCATAAACCATATAGAGGATGAATTAGGATGGTATCAATACAATATATCCCTATTATTTAATATTTATAATAAATGTTGATTTCGTCATTGAATATAAATGTCAGGAACGAAGCCGTCTCTGCATCCACACCGGCGTCTAACCTAGTCTATGGCATGGCCCTAAGGGCATTACTGATACCCACAGGCGGGAAAATATTGTTAAAAATAAAAAATTACAAGTTGGAATTATTTTATTCAAAAGTAAAGAAACATAACAAGATAAATATATGAACCAGCTGAACCTCATTCCAAAAATTACATAACAGATATAGTTTTAAAAGAATAAAAAACCAAACTCAAAACTAAAACCAAAACAAAACTACTACCCAGATGATCTCTATGTGACCTCTTGGTCAAGTCCATCTAAAAAACCTGAATGGATCCAGGCGTTGACCCGAAATATGTAACCTGAACTAGAAAAGAACCTGCAACTTGGGAGATAATGTATGTGTGAGCACAAAAATACTTAGTAAGAATGCACAATGTGAACAACAAAATTAATGTGTTTCCATTCCCAAAGGAGACCAATAAAACATGTTTTAAATAAAATTACAACAATACAGTTTAATATTTTTTATAAAACAAAACTCATCATATTTCATTTGATGAACAAAAAAGGATTTTATAATCAATTCCCATAGCATGAAAAACTAGGGCAGTGCAAAAAGTAAATATAGAAACAATGCACGTATAGAACTAATACAAAATAATGTGAACATGAAATGTAAATAAGAACCATGGGTGATCCTATATATCCCTAGATTATCTCTATATGTACACGATTCAGAAGCACCTGCTGGCGTATGGTGAAGCCCCATGGTTAATAACCAACTAATCTCTCTCATTATAAAACCAGCAGCACACTTCACCATGACTCTATATATACCAAGAGTACAAACCCATATAATTTGGGATTTTAGGATATCGTAATTTTTTCAACTATAGGATGCCCAGTTCCCTATTGAGATAATATGAATACTGTGTAAGTAGGAGGCCAACGTGCATGTGACTCAGATTAGTTGTGGCCACTACACATGACTTCCCTGGACACAGACAAAAATATACAATAACCCATAAGGAATATCCCGACAATAGTGGTTCCACATATAGATATAAATATATTTCATATCACACAAAAGGTTCCAACTAGACCACTATACTACATAAATATTCAAAACATTTCATAAAACATTTTAAGTCACCAATCAGGAACACAAATTTCCCAAACCATAACCCTTTCCAAAAGCTACCACAGAAATTACCTTTAAATTGGAAGAGCCAAATGGTACATTAGTTAAACAAACCCCAAACCCCATTCACCAAGAAAATTTCTGAATCCCCATTTAAGAAAATATGCAACAAGTAAAACATGCCAAACAGTCCCTTTGGCCACGCATTCACCAAAACACACACACCAAAATATAAACAGGCCATAGCTTCCAACGTTCACACTCACACACACCTCAAATGCCAAAAGGGCCTTATATATTCCAAGCACTCAACTAAGCATGTTTCAAATCCAACATGGCCAAACCATGAGGAATACCATGGAAATAACTTTTTAAAAAACATGTAGTACCACTTCTCCCATTTTAGAAGAAAAATATGAGAAAGGTGAGAAGAGGTGGTCTTGAGGGTGATTGTTTCTAGAGTTCCATCCTCACATGATTACACATTCATGGGTTCACCTAGTGTAGACATGGATGTGCCTTCATCCAATGGAACATCCTAAAACAAATAAAAACATTTGAAACCCATTTCCATAAAACCAATGTTTTCGTTCAACCCAAATCCATCCTTTTCCCTCACCCATGAAATGCAAAGTATGTTCATAAAACAATATACATTTTTAAAACCATGTTCCAAACCATACATAGATAATTAACCATGTTTAACACAATTGATCCAAAACACAATCCAAACAAATTCATCCAACCATTTCAATGAAAAAATATACCCCACCCAACAATCAAATTTCACTAAATTTTTTAAATGAAATGTTTACAATACCATCGGCACAATACAGTAGGGCATAAACAAAGAATCATGTCAAATTCTAATTTTATAAAAATCTAGATACTTAAAAGTGTCATAAATTTCTTAATATGAGTATCATGTATGTTCATAGAATGGTGATAAATTTTTTTAAGGAATGAATCATCAAATAAAAGGAATGGGAAAGTAAAACATCGAAACACATACCTTAACCATAAACACATGAAACAAGTCTCTCCAGAAGGAATGATTAGGGCCTCGAGGATGATCCACATTCCTTAAATCAAATGAAAAGAAAGGCCATCACAAATCCTTTCAATTATGGTTTGTCTAACAAGATAAACCACAAAAGAAAGTCTTATAATAAGAGATAAGAAGGGAGAAAGGGAAGAAAATAACCAAAAAGGTAAGAAACCCATCCTTGGGTCCTTCAAAGGACATCTATGGAGGAAGGAGAGAAATCGAGAGGGGTTTTGGGATAGCCCTTAGTGCACCTAGCCTAGAAAAGGGTGGAGCCTAATTTTTGGGCCAAAAAGAGAAGAGAGGAAGAGAAGAAATCACATTTCTAATGACCTAAAATGTATGTACGGTTTGGCTAATTACTTTTCCAAACTGTGTGGTAATCGTGCAGACCCCTCTGTCTAAGAATAAATATGTGCATGGGTACATGGGACATACAACACGACTTTGAATAGGTTGTTCTATCAGTTCTGTCCTACTTGAATGTGATTTACGAATGGGCCGCACGGTTACTACTAACGGTCCTATAAATATGCTCCTCTAGAAAAATCACCCAAAACTCCAAAAAATGAATAATTTTTATCGGGACTAAAATCCGAACCTCAACCAAAAGACAAAACATTAATAAAAGGATAAAATAAAGAGTATCCGGGGTTGTGGTGTGACAATTCTCCCTACCACAGACACTTTCTACCACTATAAAGTTATCAAGACGATAGTTAACCACAATTCGAGTCCATGCCCAAAACAAACCGAGGAAAATCGAGATCCCATAGATAACCATACTCTCCACAAGTCACACATGACCGATCCATTCGAATACAAAGCTCACGATTCAGGGGAGAACATGGGAGGGTCCACCCCCCCCCCCCACAGGAACTCACCAAATATGAAAACCTTGAAACCCAAATACACCAACCCAATGGCTTTACATGGGAACTCCCAACTCAACCTTACCCAAGATTATAATATTAATCGAACCTAACCACAAATATTTAAACGAGACATACACAAAAAGTGACCTAGAAAATTCGGATCCCGAAAATCCAACCCAACCAAAACATTTATAATTTAAACTGGAATGCTATTTGGGAGAAACCTGCTAAACTAGAATCCTAACCGCCTAGCATACCGAAACATTGAAACAAAAGAAGCCACCAGCAATAACTGAAATACATCTATATAAGGGAAATCAACAACACCACTAAACCCAAAAAAAGTAACCCGAACAAGAAGGTAGACCAAAAAATCTCCCACCCGTCTCAAAACATCCAACCATATCCAATAGAGCACCCTAGAAACGAAAAATAGAATGGACCCATCTGAGGACCAAATATCCTTTAACAAAATGAATGATTCACAAAACCACCTCCCAAAAAATATAACATTTTAGATCAGAATAAGACAAGTCCAGTGAATATATATATATATATATATGATGAACCTACCCCTTTATAGAGACAATAATATGGAAACTTCAGACATTTCCACCACAATGCTGAAAACAGGACCCAAAACAAGGTTCCACAAACCCTCAACAACTCCTGGCTAAGCACGAGCTTTACCCTGAGGCCTGAGGTTTGGGATTGGATTATAGAAGCACATCCTCCTACATAGTAAGGCACAAGTATCCCATTACAAGAAATTCTAATTTGAGTAGTGATTCCAAAAAAAACCATCCTCTTTGACCCAAACATCCACAATGAAGAAAAGAATTCACAGTGATGTTACACAATATATTAGAATATAAAATTCGTCCAAACTGATGGAACACCATAAAATGGTCTAACGAACTAGATTCCATTTCCAATGAAGAAAGCTTCTTATAGACAGGTTCATATGTCATGTTCTCTTATCCATATGGTAAGACCTCAAAAAAGATGGCCACCAACAACTAAACCTGAAACTCAAATGATGATGAGACATCTAACATTCACTAGTCCAAAACTCGTCCTCAATGAAACTCAGGATGGGATAAACCTAACAACCACCAGAGTTCCCAACAACTCAAATACATGCTCTTCATTCTTCAAACCATTCCACAGCATCTAACAATTCTATATCACAACAAAAGATAAGAGAAACCTGAAAGAAACTGGAACCTATGAATGAATCTTTGGAAGCATTAAGGACCATTCCGAGTGGCACAATCCGAACAACATAAGAAAGAAAAAACTGAAACCAATGTTGAGCTAAAACGCAATCGAAAAGGACATCGCGAGATGAGACGACTTGTCCATGATCCAAAAAAATACAAAAAAATCTAATATCCTCCTTTTCAAAATCTTGGTTTTATATTAAATTTCAAAACTGCCTTAACCTAACTCCATTTTCCAAATACAAAAACCACTTTTCACAAGCCAAATTTCACTCATCAAGGAAAAACCAATTTTCAAACTCTCTCCATTTCAAAAACTCACCTTTCGAATCCAATAAATCACTACACATGAGTTTATCCATTTTCATCCACATCATCCACAGAAAAGTTCCCCACACTCTTTCCATACATACTCACAGACATTTTATCCTCTATAAAGAATACCTAGAGTTAAAACTTTATTTTACTCATCAAAACCAAAGAATTTACTGACCATTCATTCAAAAACACATCCTATTTTAGAACTCACTCTACTAATTTAAATACATATTAGAGAAAAAAATCATTTAAAAGTACTATTTAATTTTCAAAAACAAACTTACACCAACCAAAACCGAAATGAAACACAACTTACAAGGAACCACCATAGTGAGGAACTAGTAGTTACTCTTATCCTGATGACATGATAGTGAGATGCACCCCAAGTTTTCATCAACAACTAGGAGGAACTTAAACCATTTACTCAGACATCGCATGGGTCACTACTCCAAGTGAGGTCCAGATGTGACACCATCCCGCCTCCATTGTCATTCCTTAGTGAAATAAAACAAAACACTCTAACACAGTATACCTCGGGAATCTCGAGGTTCAGAATGAGAAAGGGTTCAGGAATCCCTTCCTGCACCTACCACCTCGAGTCCCAATGACACTAATATCTTCCTACCAGAAATACCAAACAACAAGTTTCATCATTAATACCATTTTTCACAAACCAAGTAAGTTCTCCATCCGAACAGATGCCAGATGCAGTCCGCGGCATGGGCTGAAAGGTCTACTCGATCCCCATGGGTTGACATCTAGTGTTAGAAATCATAATATATAAGAGTTAATGATTCAATCCCAACATAAAAAAAATATAACCAGATAAATAAATGAACTAACTGAACCTCATTCCGTAAATTATGTAATAAATTTAGTTACAAAAGCTGAAAAAAGTTACTAAAAAATAAAAACAAAAACCAAACTGCTACCCACATGATCACTATGTGACCTCTTGGTCACCTCAAACTAGAAAACATGAACCACAACATGAGCCAGCCTAAACTATTTAACATGAACCGTAAAATATCCTACTAATAGAGAGATAATATAGTCATGAGTATCAAAATTCTCAATAGGAATTCCCAAAGTAAACCACAGAATCCAAGCATTTTCACTCCGAAAGAATAACAATGACATTAGTTTGAAATACCATTACAAATATAGGGTTTTACACATTTTATAAAACAACACACTATACATTACATTACCAAACCCAAAAGACATTTCAAAATAAAATTCTAAATCATGGAAAACCAGGGCACTGAAAAATGGAAATAGGGAAACAATGATCATATCGAACTAGTACAATATAAAGTAATCCAGAAATATAAATAAGAACCATAGTTGATCCGAAACATCCCTATAAAACCCCTATAAATACTCAATTCGGAACCCCATATTGGTGTATGGTGATTCCCCATAGATAATAACCAACCAATCTCACTCACAAAAAAACCAGCAACACTCACCACCAGGACACTATATCTACCATGGGTACTAAACCATCAAGTCATGGTTGGTAAGATACCATCACTCGATCATCTATAAGACACCTAGTAACCCATGGATGTAATATCAATACTGTGTAAGTACGAGGCTAATGCACACATGACTCAGCTCTGTCGTCTCTATTGCACTTGCCTTCACCAAACACAGACATCAATATAGAATAACCCCTAAGAGATATCCATCAAATAAAGGTTCCCCATAGATATATACATTCATTTTATATCACACAAATGTTCCATCCAGGCCGATATACTACATAAATGTACAAATCATTTCATAATCCTTTTTAATTTTCCAATCGCACACACACCTTTTCTAAACTATAACACTTTCCAAATAATTCCACTAATATCACCTTTAAATTGGGAGAGGAAAATTATCTTTTAGTTAAACACACCCGAAGAACCATGCACTAAGAACATTTAGAAATCACCATTGTAGAAATCATGCAACTAGTAAAACATTCCAAACTACCCCTTGGGTCACAAATTCACCAAAACACACACACCAAAATTAAACTGGTCATAGCTTCCAAATATTACTCACACAAACACCTCAAAATTCTAAATGAGCCTTATATTTTCCAACCACTCACCTATGAATGTTTCAAGACCAACCATGCCAATCCAAGAGGAATAAATTTTGAATCACTTTTATATCTCAAGAAGTAAAATTTCTCCCAATTTGGAAAACAAAAAAGAGAAATGGGAGTAGAGGTGTTCATGAGGGGGGAGTTATTAAAGATTGCCATATTCACTTGATTGCACATCCATGTGTACAAATATCTAAACCGTGGATGTTATTTTATCCAATGGAACACCCTAAAACCAATAAAAATATTGAAACCCATTTTTATAAAACCACTATTTTCTTTCAAACAAAATTCATTCCTTTCACTCATCAATGAAATGCAATGTATGTTCATAAACCAAAATCCCTTTTTAAAACTACTTCCAAAACATACCTAGAGAAGTCACAGTGTTTCCCACAATGATTCCAAAACATGATGTAAATAAATTTAACAAAATTTAAAATTGGAAAACAGACCCCACCTAAGAATCCAATTTTTCTGTAATGTTTAAATTACATTATAACCATACTTTAGGCACAATACACTAGGGAATAAACCAAAAATCAAGTTAAAGTATATTTTTAACAAAATATTGAAACTTCACAGTATCATAATAATTTAATAAGAGTAATTTATATGTGTGTACAAAGGATATAAATTTATTAAATTCATACAGAATCCATGTAAATGAATTTCAAAGGAAGAAAATGGATTCACCTACCATAGCCATAAATGGATACCATGAATCTATTAAGAATGAATGATTAAGGCCTTGAAGATTATCTTCATAACCCAAATCAAAATAAAAGCAATCCAAGAACAAACATTATTCATTAGTGTTTTTCCAAAAAAAAAGAAACACCAAAGAATAACCCTCTAAAATAAGGGAATAAGGGAGAAAGGGAATAAAAGAGACCAAAAAGGGAAGAAATCCTACCTTGGGACCTTCAATGGACTTCCATAGATGAAGGAGAGAAATGGAGAGGGGTATAGGGACACCCAATGGTGTACCAAGTTCGAACAATGGAGAATGAGCCAGATTTTAGTATTAAAAGAGCAGATATGGGGAGAAGAAATCACATTTTTAATGACATGGAAAGTCTTCATGGTTTTCCAAATAGTGTGGTTTTCATGTGCACCCCTCTTTCCTAGAAGGAAAGGGTACGTGGGTACCTACGACTTACTACACAACCATGTGAATGTCGTTCGATTAGTTCAGTCCAATATGCACACACCGCATGTCATAGCCACACCGTTACTACTAACTGTGCGGTTACCATGATCCTCTAGAAAAATCAACCAAAAACTCAAAATACAAAAAGTTTTGACTAGAAATCAAACCCAAACTTGAACTAAAAGACCAAAGACTAATAAAATGATAAAATAAAAGTGTATTTAGGGTTGGGGTGTGATTATAAATACCATAATATGGAATTACATATATTATTCAGGGAAATGCCTGTTTCAATTTAAAAATATTTTTTTTGTAAAACAGATTGTCCACAATATGCTTTTAAATATTTTTCCTTGAAAATTACTATTGAAATATTAAAGGTATAATTTAAAACATTGAGGGATCGTGATGGTAGGAAATTTATTAAATGACACAAACATTAAAACAGTGATTATATTCATATTTTTAGTAAATGGAAAATGGTCCTTGTTTGGAAAATGACTTGAAAATTCCATTATAAAATTTTTATAACAAAATAGTTAAAATTTAATTTAATAAAAAATAAGTTTTATATTGTTAAGAACAATTTTTAAAATATTTTCAAAAAATATTGTTTTTGAAGATAAATGATTTTCTTCTAAAGGGATATATGAGTTCACATATTTATAAAAATATTTTACCAATAATTATATGTACTAAAGAGAGGTGTATCACACTATTACATAAAAAATACCTAAAAATAAAGGATAAAAATATAAAACTATTTTATTATAAAATAATTAATTAATTTCATGTAAATTAAATTTGAGTAAAAATAATCCTAATTGAAATGGAATTGTGAAATCATTCCTTACAAAGATCATAACATTGAAATTAGAATTATTAAATGATTTTATTACATATATAATATGTAAATCCACAAAAAAAATGTAAATATAAAAAATTATAGTCAATATTCATACACACACAATATTAAAATATTAAATATAATGAGGATGTAATATAACCCTATAAAATGATTTTTAGTTATGAAATTTTTTATCACCTGGTAACTTTTAAGTCGAAAAAACATTATATAAAATAATTAAAATTAAAACATAAAATACCATTAATTATTAATTTATACTGAACTAACCTGTTAATGATGAATTATAAACACCATTTTAAATATAGTAGGTTCATAAAATTACAATATGCCTCAATGACGGAAAATTAACATGATGTCCCTAACCACATGTTTCCTTTTAGTTTCAAATTATGTAATCTCATGTATAATGTTTACAAGAATTTTATTAATTTTTTAAAAACAAAATAAATTTTTATAAAATCATATCTGATCCCCAAATAACTTTTTTCATCCTATTTGTTAATAATATTTCATTATGTCTATTGTTTCATATGGTAATTTTCATGGTTTTTCATTCATGTTTTTTCATGAATGTTCTAGTTATTAGTTATATGACATGGATCCATCATTTAAATAATTTTAATAATGTTATAAATATAATATTTACTCATTATACACTTTTTTATAATCAATATAGATGGTTGGACACCAAAAATGAATCACATCCATCGTGGTGACGGTAGACCATATGTACACAGAAGAGATAATATCATCAAATTACAGAGTGAAAGTATAAGTAAAAAAGGGATATGATAATATTAAAGAAATATCATTTTGAAAATATAAAATATATTCATTAAATTTATCCTTATTAAATTCAATTTTATGTATAAATAAAAAATGAATCACATCCCTTCGCAAGGTGGTAGTCAACTATACACATGAGGGAAGTTATCCTATTATAAATGGATTGAAATGTAATAATTTACATTTGATATTATAGTTAAATAAGAAAAATAATACCATAAATATTATACAAATTTTTTAAATTAAATCCTTAAATCCAGCCATGATATTTGGTGATGAAACTAAATAACATTGGTTCGTGTGGTGGTAGTCTACTATACCAATGATGGATGCTTTTATTTCTCTTTTGATTAAAGTGGAGATAGATATAGGTAATATGATTAATAGAATAAAATCATAATATATTTTAGATACTAAGTATATTAAATATTTATGGATTAAATATAGTTGAAGGATTTTGATGAAAAATAAAAAATAATAACACTTTTTTAAGAATGTAGACTCTTCATCAAAAAATTTCTTTTTGTTTTCACCAAAATCCTTCCTAGGTGTGTGTTATGATCAATCCATGGGACATATTATTATGGTAGGGGGTATGTAGTTTATTTTTTTATGGATTTAATAAACAAAATTTCTTTGGAAGTGTGAATATGAGAGTAGAGGGGGTGACATTTTATACATGGGGAGGGGACATACATGATTTTTTTTTTAAAAATAAACAATTAAATTGGAGTTTTTATCATCCCTAAATTAGAAAAATATATAATTTCCAAACATTTGAGTATATATGATCATTATATATCCATAAAATTGTTTTTGAATAAGTTTTAGGTCATTTTTATCCTTTGTCATCATATTTTAACCCCAATTAAATTAATTTGTCCTATAATGTGATAATTAATTTTTATTATTTTCACTGTTAACTATAGTAAAAAATTATGTTGAAATTATTATAAAAAATATATTATTATATTTAAAAATAATGAATCCAATATTTCAAAGTTAATTCAAAAAATATTTAGATTCCAATATAAAATTATACCTATAGTGGTGATCAAAAATCAAGTTGGGAAATAGACAATTTTCATAAGTATAGAATGTTTTAATAGAAAAAATTAATATGAAAATAATTTTAATGACCTACATTAGATAAAATTTACATCTACGAAAATAACATTACTTCATATCTTGATTAATATAAAACATATCCTTTCAAGTTACATAACTAAAAATGAATTTTTCAAAAAATATATGTGTAATTTTCAAAATGCATTGAAAAATAAAACATTTCAAAAAATAATAATAAATAAATAAATATTAAGAAAATTTTGATATTATAATTTTAAAAAATGATGTTAATTTTTCAAAAAACTTTTCTAAATGTGGAAAAATTGAAATTTTAAATTATGTGATCAAAGTGCGTCTAATGTGTTTTTTAAAAAAATTATGTTTATAAAAAACAACTTTTTTAGGGTAAAATATTATTATTTTTTATAATCAGTAGATAAAATAATTTTCATAATTTAGTAAGTAACATTTATATTAACCTATGTATCTACAAAATTATAACAATATACTATATTGTGATTCATTTAGACTCATGTGTTCTGCAAGCTATCGAATATATTAAATTTCAATTAATATATTTCATATGATGTTTAAGGATGGTGTTTCATGTCACATAAGATATCAAATATAATGTTATTATTTTATAATTTTGGGACTTTGTAGTGCAGAAACATGTCCTAAACATGTAAAATATGAACAAGTATATCAATAATATTTTTGTCTAATTGGGGGATTTTCATGTTGTGGTTTTCTAGTAGCATCCCCCTGTGGCCTACCAAAATGTATTTTCATTAGAATATTACGACATATATCTATATAAAACCATGAAATTTAATACATGGTTAAAATATAATATAATATAATAAGATAAATATGGATATCAATTCAATTTAACAGAATTCATATTTTTTAATATTCTCACTATATTAATATCATAAAAAGGGAAATTACTGAATTTAGAAATAGTTATTCCTAAAAGTAAATTTTTTAAAAACAATGATGGTAAATAATGAATTATTTCAATGAGTTTAGATAGAAAATTGTTCATAACTTCCTCTAATGTCCTAAAAATCCAACCTCATATTTACTAATACAACCCAAATTGTATAATAATATTAGTGAAATATACACAACCTGCACTTTTAATACCTTTTTATTATAAACTACACCATATTCATTGGTAAAATAATTCAAAATATGGTTATAACATGGACTTATAGGCATTCCTTACCACCGCAGTTTAGAGACTAACTCCTGGAATAATACTAGAATCTATAGGTAATGTTTTTTTAATAAAACAATGGAAAATGGATGATTTAATTCAGTATTTTCAACACTCCAAAGAGAGCGATAGAGAGTTTTAGAATAAAATAGGTAAAATAATAACAATATGAAACATCCTAAAATGACAGATACAATGTTCATCAAGCGATATAATCACTATCATAACCAATAATTCAACTCAAAAGCACTAGGAAATAGGTAGACCATACATCCATCGATCACCACAATCACACTAATATCCCATGGATCAACCACAATTGCCTCCTCAAACTGGTTCTTTCCCATTTCCTAGACTTGTAATGAAAGGATAAACAAACTCTGAAAAAAATATTTAGGGTGTGAGCTAAATATCCAATTAGAGTCACACAATTTGTTCCATCCTCTATTCCATAACAATTAAAAATGTATGCTTTCTATTTAAATAACAAGGAATGTAATGACTTTTAAACATTCTCAAAAAAGATTTTAATCAAATAAAAATGATGGAAAATATATAAAATCATGACTAAATAAAAATTATTTATTTAACATTTATATAAAATATTTGGCATAAATAAACAATTGATAATCAACAACACGTAATCATTAAATACAAAATACCAAAGAACCATGTAATAAGACATGAAGTAAATGAGTTTATTGCTATAGGATCCACACAAATCGCATTTATTTTTACATCTGAATATACATGTTCACACTATAATCAACACCCCATAAAGGTATTCTTTTATAGAAAATCAATTTACCCCAAATTTTTGGAACTCTTTATTGGAAATCAAGTTGAACATTGGTTAGGTAGTGCTTCCACAATCCATCCATTTCTACTTATTTGGAGTCCTAATGTTATTATCCAAATAATCCATTACTACTCATTCCCACATTCCCTTAAATCAATCAAAAAATAAATCAATAATGGGAGAATCAATCATTTCAGTGGACTTCATCAATCACATTTGAAATTCCAAAAATAATTTTTAATCCTGGATTTTTTACTTTTGAAAAAAATAATAGGTTTTAATTAATTCATGAACTTTTCAAAATATCAATAATTTTTATCCAATATTCTCTATAATTTCATAAAATCATTTAACCATGTCCACATTCAATTCAAGTAATTTATTTTTGAAATTGCACATAAAAAATTCAATTCCATTTAAATTTGATTTTTTTTCAAGAACTACATTCCCTTTTGAAATAATACATAAAATAATGAAAATAAGTGTTTATAAACCAATTAAAAAATAATTTTAAATGATTCAAAATTTTTAGGTTTTTCTTTTTTTGATAAATCATCACACAACCATCAACCAATACATAAGAGAATCATATCAACAGAACCACCACAGTGAGATCCATCAATAAGGAATGATGGTGTAAGAGATCAAGAAATTAACCCAAGAATCATGATCCATAAAAAAATATTAGGTACATCTATAACATGATGATCTGTAACATTCTCCAAATGAGAGAAGATTTTATCAGAAGAAACTACATGAGGGAAAAAAGCCACTAAGAAGAGATACCACACAATTGTAAGTGGTTCGATCCCAAAAAAGAATGAGTTATACGGGTTGAAATACACTTTTCAATGAATTACAGGACCACTGAATCATTCTAGGGTCAAATAAGGAAATTTTCAATCTTAATTGGGGTACCAAGGGTTTAATTAAATTTTTTATTGATTTCAAACACCATAAAAAATATTCTCTTGTGTAGTATGATGGTTAATAGTAATCTGGGTCCATTACCAAGAACCCCTATTTTTGTTAAGGATGGGGTTTTCAATTTTTCAACATGGTTACAATAAACATTAACCAATAGTAAAAACCTTCTCTGTCAAAGGGTGCATGATTTTTAGGGGTGTGTTCACGGTTTGGTCATACCATGGTCCCCCTTATAGTGTCACAACATTGGTCACACAGTTTCCTTAGACGAATTACATGATTTTTACCTTAGCATTTGTGAAATTTATAGTGATGCTAATTTTCCATGTATTCATTTTGGATATTGTGTGGATTATTTCTGATACTAGACACTAAGACAACATGTGATTATGAGAAATAACCATTGTTGGAACAAGGTGTCTTTTAAAATGTTTTAGTAGGCATAAAATGAATAATATAACTAAATAAATTAATTTATATTATTATAGGATATAAAAACCAAGCTTCTCCTTTAAATATGTTTTCATAGTCAAATTTAATGGTTATCCACATAGCTATAGAATTTTTAGATATTGTTGGAGAGCTATTGGATGAGGATTTATTGATGAAGAATAACGATGTCGAAGATTGACAACTGTTGTAAAACATAATCATATGATCTCAAAAATAAAAATGAAACAACACTATTCTTATTTAGTGATCATTAAATGTCAATGTATAATATTCCTTTTGGATTTCTTCACTAATATTAATTCCTACGATGAAAAAAACGAATCGATTAAATTATTGATTCACTGATTAGTGAAGTTTAATGATATGTTATTTGTGGTGATTTATTGGTAGATTTATTTATTTATTATTGTTCTTAATTAATTGATCTAATGGAAATAGATTGAGGCCATTCAATCATTTTCTAGGTTCATCCTCTCTTTCCAATTTCACATTTTATCCCATTGTTCTATATAACTACATTAATTGGGTTTCATTTTCCTGGTGTTTCAAACCAATACCGAGGAATCGATGGTTGCACACCCATTTAAAGGAATAAAAATTTGATATTGTATATCTGGACTGGATATGGTGTGGGTATCCTGTGATGAAAAATATTATGATGAATCATGACAAGATCATAGGTTTTCATGTGCGAGTTCTGGATGAACATTGTAGGTATGGATTCATGCTTTATTTTATGGTGAATCAAAGAATGAGATCCATATATTGGTGATGGATAGGATTTCCAGACCCTGGATCCAAGTACTATGGGCATGATCGATGATGGTGGTGATAGATCCAAGAATCTACAAGGGAATAAAATGGGAATTTGGAAATCCTAATATACACTGTGTGTACTTCGGGAACACCTTTCGTGTGGGACCCCTGGTGCAGTGGCTAGGGTTTTAATGATGGAATTAAATATCACACGATTTGTGACTTCATCACATTGTGTGTTCCATGACCTATTATATTATTTAATTCAAAATACTATACACATTTGTTGACATGAATACATAGGCCTGGAAATGATGTGTAATACAACATAGACACATCCAGGATAGGTGTACCCAGGTAGATCCATATACATGGACTTGATCATAAGTACACATGTAGGGTTACACTGTGTACTTTGAAATAGACACAAACATTTTTCTTGATACATGGGGACGAAAGGGTATTAAAGGTAAACAACATCTACTCCAAGTACATGTTATATACTTCCTTAAAGATATTTTATATCAGTTTTCATATCTATCATGGAAAAATTTCCATTGGGTGGGATCTCTATATCAATTCCATGATGGTTACTAGGGTGTAATGTCCTACACATATGATAGTGAACTATTCAGAGAGGCTTTTGGATATAGTTACTTGAATCATTATGTAAGTCCCAAAGCAAGATCCCAATTCATCTTATTTCCCTTAGTTGAGTCATTAGTATCATTACGAAAATCACTACATGGGAGATGATCCTATACATAGTGGTCTATTTGAGATTGATTTGTTGGTATACCTTGTGGACTTCAGTGTGATCCTCACATATGTATCTTTTTCTTCAAAATGTAAACAAATATATCTTATAGAAACACCCAATGAGTTGTACATATCAGACGATCCCCATTACAGCTACCTGACTCATGGAGTGTGTTCTTCTAGATGAGTGATATGTTGAACCTTCATCCATGAATTCTAGGTAGGAACTTGGGTAGTGTCCCATCATTAAGACTGTGTGTATTTATTTTTTAAATCATGATATTCTCATTATATGTGTTGTAGACATATTCTTGTGTGTATATGAATTTAATTATTATTTTTATATTCATAATGATTTTTGGGTGTCCAATTTGGTAATGTTATACTCTCCCCTCTATAGAATTTTCCCACACATGTCATGTACTATATAAAAGATCGACATCTTGATGGATTCCTTGAGGGACTAGAGCCTAGCAGTGCGTATTGAGTCCAACAGACCGATGGGTATTCATGTTGATATATTTACTGAAGTCCCTATCTATACTCCCAGGTTGGACATATTTTCATTCCCTTTTTGATGGGATTGTATTTGGCCCTATTTTCATCCCATTTTCTCATTACATTGGTTGTGGGATTTATATTTATGCATACATGCTTTATCAGTTGTTTTACATTTCAGTATTATTTTGGTTTAATTATTGGGGTGTGTGTGTAGGTACATTAGGGTAAGGCATCCCATGTTTATGATTATCCCACTTGGCACTAGTCACCATCCCATAGAATATTAGATTTGGTCTTGGGGAGATAGGGCACAATACACATTAGGTTAGGTCATGAAAATGTGGTATTATAGCAGGTATACATCAGGATTTGAGTATCTAATATAGGATCAGGAAAACACAGTTAACTATTTTAAGTTCTTCATTCATGCAACAGAATCCAGTGTTGGTGTAGGGGATTAAATATCTACACATTATAACATTAATCTCCTTCTATTCGACTAATTACACGAGGAAATCGGATTCATAGAAAAAACAATGGTACATGTACCACATTAGAATCAGTTCTGATTTCTATATCCTTATTGATTTATCACTCTATATATATTCATTAATTGTGGAACTTATTGCTTATTTTAGGATTCATATAGGATGTATTATGTTAGGAATCAACATCCTGATCACTATGAGGATCCACTCAGTGATGAGGTATCGATAAAGGGACCCATTACAGATTCGTTAACTCTTTATGGTTCAACCTCTATACCACCACCTGTAGAGAAGAAGATAGTTATTATTGAACAAGAAGATGAGGTATGTAGTCTCAGTGCACTTCATGAGTTTCTGTTATAGCACCCCCTCAGGATATGAGTTGATTCTGACCCACTAGAGGCTCATGAATGTATTGAGGTAGTGAGATGAGTTTTCTATATTTCTAGGACATCGACATATCATTTAGTAGTTCTGGAAGAGATCTCTCGCCATCCTATTCTTGGTTATTATGGGGTTTAGAGAACCTATCATGTGATTATGAGACTCTACAATGGTCATATTTTGATCACATTTTCATAGAGGAGTCTTCCCCAACAATATTGAGAGATGTACGCATCAAGAAGATTATGCAGATTCAGCAGTATAGTATGACAGTGGCTGATTATTCATCACGGTTCACCAAACACTCTAGGTAATCAAGGGATAATGTCCCAGATATGTTCTACAAGTCTCAAAATATTGACTGAGGACTATGCAGAGACATAAAATCCAACGCTATACTTTCGTTCATCCATACCTATTCTAGGGTTATAGACTGATATTTAGTACTTGATAGTTTCTCATTGAGAAGATAGAGACATTAGTTACCAGTAGTGGGAACATATTAATAGAGACCTCAACAATAAGGAAATGATGTTAGTCATTGGGACCTAGATGTGTGATGTGTTTCAGGATGATTTCATACGATACAGTTTTTATAGTTTAGTGATGATAGGATGGTTATATTCAACCTAGGGATGGGAAATGCTACTCAAGTGATATAAGGGGTCATCTTGCTTGAGATTTCTCAACATGTCATAAAACTAATAGGGAAATATTTGATGGTATGTTAAGGTACAGTATGTAGCAATAATAGACAGTTCTATAGGGCTACATATGTGGAAGTGGAGATGGTGTAGAAAATGGAGGTTGTATATACATCATTTGTTTAGAACCACCACCCATAGGCGGTCCACTCTAGGCCGAGGGAACTAGAAAATAGGGGTAGGGTAAGCTATAATCCCTTGATAGGTATAACAAATAGTTTTAGGGACGATTTAATGTAGGGTATTTCTATTTTAACATTAAATTAATTATTGATAGACATATGTTCTATTCATTCCTTTAGTACCACAAATCTTGTTTAAGACTCATAGAGTCTTCTCTAGCCCATTACATGAACCTTAAGGTCAGAGAATCCAAATTGATATGACTAAATCGTCACACCCATGTGATGATGGTGTCAAATTAAACTAGGATGCAGTGATTTCTGTTGGAATCTGTTTGTATTAGGGATGAGGCCTTGCAAAATAATATTTAGTATGGAATGGTTACATGTAGTTCATCCCCAGATATATTGTTTTAGGTGGGGCAGTGTTTCTATAAAAATATGAGTGTGTTTCTATTCATCGAAGAAATTGAGACCTAGGAAGTGTAGGATCGACTAAGGAAAAGGTGGTTGTAGCTTATTACTCATCAGTCTTCTAGTATGACCATTTTTTGGTAGATATTATGGGTATACAATTTTCAATAGTGGCAGAAGAGCAAAAGGATGTCTTTCACAGTGAGGTTTTGAGCATACATCATTTCTGAGATATTGAATTATGCATTGATCTTCACCTTGAGATGACCCCAATACCAATTATTGAATATCAGATGACTCCCACAGAGTATCCCGATACTAGGGTGTTGTTGAAGGACTTTCGTAGGAATAACTTTTTACAACAGATGTTTCACCATACACAACCCCCTTTTTCCAAGATAGAGGATCGGATTTTGATGTTATGTGTGGACTACCATCACCTAATCTAGGAAAATGTAATGAAAAATTATCCACTACCAAGGATATATGTCAAATTTAATCAATTGATAGGGGCATGATGGTTCTATATGATTCATTCTATGATCCGGCTATAACCATTAGCAAGTACAGGATGAGGATATAACTAAGATGGAATTCAGATTCCTATATATGAAATATGAGTACCTTTTTATTTCCTTTGGTGCAGATAATGCTTCCAATGTTTTTATGGAACTCATTATCTAGATATTTTATTCTTTCAAGAACTGTTTTGTGGTAGTGATAATGGATTATATCCTAGTGTACTCAACGTCTGATGAGGAGAATACGAGAAACATGAAAATGGTTCTAGATATACTCTAGGAGCAATTAATTTATGGGATATTCTTGAATTTATAGTTATATATTATGGAGGTCCATTATTTGATCAAGTTAAATCATTATATGTTTTCGTAGTGGGCCCAAAAAATATAGTGGTAGTATTAGTTTGGGATCCACCCAAGATCATGATAGAGGTGTAAAGATCCCTTGGTTAGGTAGGAAACTACAAGTTAATAACTCATAAATTATCCAGGATGACATTAAACTTAAAATCATTGACTTGAAAGGGGGTTCCTTCTATGTGGAAATATATGTGCCAGTAGGATTTACAGGAGTTTTTGTAGAGACGGATGAGTGCTCCCATATTGAGATTTTCAAAGGAGGGTGTCAATTATTTATTGTTCTACGATGCATTAGGGACCAGGATTGGTTTTGTTATGATGTAGATTTTTGGGGTGACTTCTCATTGTTCACTTCATTTGGTACCACATGATCAAAACCTTGCGACATATGATCATGAGTTAGAAATAGTAATCCTTGGACAAAATATGTTATGACACTAACTATAGAGTGAGTGGTTTATCATCTATTATAACCAAAAGTGTAACACCTGAGACTTTTATGTTATATAAATCATCAAAGGAATCTTTTTCTACACACAACACTTGCTTGGTCTGCTTTAAACGAAATCGTGACCTTCCTCGATAGCTTGCGTCGTACGCAATACCGAGTTTCACTAAACAATGATATGCTAATAAAATATTATTAAAACTAGCCGTTATGAATAGTAATAACCACTTTTTGAAATTTTATAAATTTTATTTTTCAAAGTGGACTTCATTTTTGGATTCAGAATATCGAAATTATCCCTGGGTGAAATTTTGGTATTTTTTTTGAAAACTTTCAATTTTTGATGAATAGTGAAACCACTAAGTGGTAGTTAAAAAACTGAATTTTTCATAAAACTTAATTTTACCGCTTCTGTGAGTGGAATTTCAAAAATCCGAGAGACACGGTTGATGTCAGTAAGTAAAATGTGGTTCAATGAGATGAAAATAATTTTTGGTGAATAGTAACTTTTTACTTTTATTTACCACGGTTAAATGTAAATAGGGTAATTAAGGGTAAAATGATATTATTATTATCCTAACACATGTCCTAATTCTATTAGATAAGTGTAATTCGACCAAATACAAACATATGAGTAAAATATGACCATTTAGGCCCACTTGGATTAGATTAGGACATTTATTATTAATTTATTTAAAGAAGTGTTAAAATAGTTAAAATCGCAGTTTAATAAGTAAATAATTTTTAATATAAGGTTATATATAAGATAAATTATACTATAAATATTCATTAGAAATCTAAAAAGATTTCCTACATAATGGTAGTTTATTTGTAATTTTTAGACATTAAATAATTTAATTTATTTATGACACAAATATGATGCAATAATTATCTTATTAATGAAGTATTGACATAATTGATGATATAAATACCCAAATAAATGTAATTTGAGACTTTTTATGAATTACACTAATTTTATAGGTTAATATGACATGTTATTAATTATATAATTAACTTTTTTCAAACTAATAATTCTGTTATGATTTTCACAAAAATAAATTACTAAATACTGTCAAAATTGACATAAAATAGTTTTTAAAACAAATATTATATTATTAATTGTTATTTTATTTCTAAAAATATAAGGTTCGGCCAAATGACTTAGATAAGGTTATATATATTAATAGTAAACAACTTTGGGTTCGTTTTGATTGTTATAGTATGCTTATTATCCTTATAGTGTAAGAACACAAGAAGACACGGTAAAAGTAAAATTATTTAACTTAATGTTAAATCTAAATGATAAGGTCAAAATAGGAACCTAAACTTGTCTAAATTCTATTGGATGAGATTATTTAGACCCATACCTACATTATCATCGAAATAAAGTAATTTGGAGCTATTTAAAACCGAATTTGGTTTTATAATAAAATAATATTTTTTGTTATTCCAAAGGTGCCCCTCCCCTCCCTTATAAAAGGGCACCTCCTCCCTCTCTTCCTCACACCACCTTGAGCCTTCAAGCTCGGCCAACCCCTAACACATTCTCCTATACACTTTCCTAGAGACATTCTAGAGGTCATGGTCTTCTTCAAAGACCAATTTTAGTGCCCTAAAAGAAGGTCTCAAAGAAGCACTTCAAAGAAGAGGTAATGTCTGTTACCGATTCTTTCATCTTTATTTCTTCTTCCACTTCTTATTCTTTACTTGTTTCATTATGAATTAATAACATCAGTATTACTCATATACTGATATGTTATTATAAGTATGAAACAACCCTATTTCAACATCTATCCATCCTACGGAAAATGAAATCACCGCGCGTGCGTACGTACAGAATACCGTCTCCACGCCGTGGTGTAATCTATTCTCCACCACCACCTTACTTGGATGGGTATAATGGTGTAAATAATGATTATATATGATTATTGTAAAGTGATATTGATTCTGAAATATTATACATACACTCCAATACAATTCCATGATCATGGGAACGATATCATCGCTCGTGCGTACGTACGGAATACCGTCTCCACGATGTGATGCGACTCGTTCTACATGATCTTCATTGAATAATGATTATATAAATGCATTGAATTAATGAATATGATATATATTACACTAATAAAATTCTGGATATGAGGTATCTATAACCTAAAGTGAAGAATAAGAATTTATTCGACAAAACATGCATAAGAACAAAAAGTAATAAACACCCGAATAACAAGTTGTAATGAAATATTACTAATAAGAAGCTAGAAATATGACCATATGTGATATCATAACAATGAGTATGATTATGTAATAAGTCAATATCATTATTTAAATAATTATACAGGAGGTTCGGATACGTACAAAGCATATCAGACCTAAGGTAAGGGAAATATCACAATCTCATTTTTATCCGAGATTGTTTATACTTTGGCATTTACTGGGATGTATTTTATCATCCACATCCATGTTTCCTCAATATGTAATATTATTTCCATTCACCTACAATTTTTTAATTCCTATTTTACCCTTTGGTGAGTTTTTAATAAAAGATATGAAAGGAATCTTTTGTCGTTTTTCGTACGAGGTATTTTTTTTGACTTTTTCGACAAACGTATGAGAAGAATATTTTTTTAACTTATACGAAATGAATGGATTTTTAAAACATTATTTCCAAGAAGCTTCCTTTACAATTTTTCAAGTTTGTTTTTAATCAACTTCTTTAAGTTTAAATATGTATGACATGTTAAGAAAGGAAAAAAAATTTTGAAGTAGAAAGGATATTTTCCTCAAGAATGGAGTTCAAGTGTTTTATCAAAATTATTTTTCATCTAAGATAATATAGGGTTCTGCTTCTATCCCTATCATTACATTGATTTGATTATGCTGTGATGGAATTATTTTTATGAATTCATTTATCTTATATGAATTGTTTTATGATGTCACGATGTTTAAGAATTCCATTTTTATTAAATGGGTTATGAAATGATGTATGATTTATGATTTTTGTGGCACACATAAGAATGGTTTCATTATGAGATGGGTGGGACCTATATCTCCCTCCAATGCATTGGGTAAAGATTTTATATCTCATGAGATAGACATGGCTAGAACGGCAGGTTAAACCGGTTCAGTGAAACAGGACTGAAACGAGGAGTGAACTCGGTTCAGAAATGGACTTTGTCCACTAAGATAGTCTTGGAAATGAGTCTTGACTAACAAGAAATGATTCTCAATTATTATGTGTGTATGCAACAAAGTTTCATGTTTTATGTTATGATTATTGGGATTACATTTCACTACTATGACTTATCCCATGTTATGAAATTATGTTCTCTTTTGCAGGTTAAGATTTCCAAAAGTTATGTGCTTATGTATGTGATGTGATTGATATTTCTTTTATTTACCCTTACTGAGCATTTGAGCTCACCCTTTTGTATGTTTTATTTCCCCAGGTCAGGAAGAAGGTTATTAAGTAGAATATGCCAAAAAGGGACTCTAGATATGATGAAATAAATGGAAGACAAAGTAGATGCTTTATGAACCAGTTGTTTATGCTTTCTAGTTTCTAAAGTCACTATACCTATACGGTCCATTTATGGTTTTGTTATATGTTTTAATAAGTGTGCTTCAATTTTTAAGTAATAACAATGTATGTAAAGTATGGGTCATTATAGTTGGTATTAGAGGAAAGTTATAGTCAACCTTTGGAAACTAGGATGTGAAAGACTTAGTAAGAACCGTAAGGATAATTCAAAGCATAGAACACAATATTAGTGTTTTAGAAATGACCATGAATAACCTAGGGTAAGATCTTAAGTGTGAAATTTTATTCTTGATTATTTGGTTTTCCTATTATAATTAGTGTTGCTCACACTATTCTTCTTGGTTTTAGTCAATGGATGGAACCCGAAGGAACCGTGTTAATGCATAATGCAAAGGGCAATGCAATGATTGTCCCCCAGAGCAACCAAACGTTATGGGAGCAAGAATTAAAAATCTTGTAGCCATGCTCAAACAACATTCTCAAGCTATGAATCATGCAGAACTTCCAAACGAGGAAAGGAAGCAGCAACATTCTGTTGAATCCTTCATGAGGCAGCGTCCACCTTCTTTCAGTGGGTCTACTGATCCATTAGTTACTGAACAATGGATTAGTACTACTGAAAAGATATTTTCAGTTCTTCAATGTTCTGAACATGATAAAGTTATCCTAGCAGTGTATCGTTTGTAAGGAGATGCTGATCAATGGTGGAATATTATTAAGAATACGAGGTAAAGGGATGAAATTGAGTCCATGGAATGGGACGAGTTCAAGAACTTATTTTTCAATAAGTAATTCCCTCGTATTCTCCGAACAAATATGGAGAAATATTTTCTTGAACTGAAGTAAAAGGATGATGAATCTTTTGGTGCTTATGAAGCAAATTTTACAAGACTTGCAAGGTACCATCTGGTATTATTATCCAACCTGAGGGTAAGACCGATCAATTCTTTAGTGGCTTAAAACCAAGTCTACAGAGGGCGTTATCCATAAGGGACTTCAATAGCTACGAGGAAATCGTTCGATGTGCTCTCAATGTCGAGATGGATATTCGAGTAACCCATCAGTCATATGGGTTTGATAAGAAGAGGAAAATGGAATTCAAAGGAAAATCTAAAGAGCACACTGAAAATAAGATGATCTTTCCCTAATGCTCAAAGTGTGGAAAGAAACATGGAGGGAGTTGTCTTAAAGGGACAAGTAAATGTTTCAAATGTGGAAAGGAAGGTCATCAAGCATTTGAATTTTTCAATGATGGGAAGAAGATGTCTAATGATGAAAACAAAGGGATACATAGAATGACCCTACTACACTTCAATGTTTCAAGTTCAAGGAGATGGGGCATTATTCCAATCAATCCCCAAATCCAAGGGTTGATGATGATGCTCGACGTCAACAAACTCTTAAGGCTAAAGACAATGGAACGTCACATGCAATTTCTATCAGCGATGTGGAGTACGATAACGATGCCGTGAAAGGTACAATTACCATCCACTCTAAAGTAGAAAATGTTTTATTTGATTCTGGATCCACCCACTTTTTTATTTCTGAATAATTTTCTAAGGATATCACCGTATTACCTCAACAGTTAGATGTTGAGTAAGCTGTGACAACCCCTAATGGTACAACAGTTGCATCAAAAGTTTATAATTCTTCTCCGATTGAAGTTTGTGGGAAAGTGCTTCCGGAAAATCTTTTGATCCTTCCTATAGTGGAATTTGATGTGATTCTTGGCATGGATTGGCTTTCTCTACATGGAGCTCATATTAATTGCCAAAGAATGGAAGTCACATTTCATATTCCAGATCAATCTATTATCGTTTATCGATGCAAGGATGAACATAACCTTCCAGTGGAAATTTCTTCCATTTTATGGGTACTGATTACACTAAATGATGGTTATTTATCTCAAATGGTTGGTGAGAAACTCACGATTAAGAATATTCACATTGTACGGGAGTTTGATGATGTCTTTCCGGAGTAATTACCAGGTCTTCCACCGAATCGTGAAGTTGAGTTTTCAATAGAACTCGTACCGGATGATTTGCCTGTTTCAAAGACACCTTATCGAAAGGCTCCAATTGCGTTGCAGGAATTGAAGAAGCAACTCCAAGATAATCTTGATAAGGGGTTCATACGCCCTAGTACGTCACTTTGGAGAGCACCTATTCTGCTTGTTAAGAAAAAAAGATGGATCAATGAGACTCTGCATTGATTATCGAGAACTTAACAAGATCACTATCAAGAATAAATATCCTCTCCCGCGCATTGATGACCTATTTGACCAACTACGCGGAGCTCAATACTTTTCCAAGATTGATCTTTGTTCAGGGTATCATCAATTAAGGGTCAAAAGGGAGGATATACCAAAGACGGCTATCCATACAAGGTATGGACGCTATGAATTTATAGTGATGCCATTTGGTCTTACTAATTCCCCTGCTATCATCATGGATCTAATGAATAGAGTCTTTAGAGACTATCTTGATCATTTTGTGGTAGTCTTTATAGATGATATTCTTTTCTATTCAAAGATCAAGGAAGAACATGAATATCACTTGAGAATTATATTGAAGACCCTGAGAAAGGAGAAGCTTTATGCCAAATTTACCAAGTGTGAATTTTCGCTTCAAAAAGTTTCATTTTTGGGTCACATAATCTCAAAATAAGGGATATCTGTGGATCCAGCAGAAACAGAGGTTATCGAAAGATGTTCGAGACCAACAACAGTAACTGAGATCCGAAGTTTTCTTGGTTTTGCTGGATATTATTGATGTTTTGTGAAATATTTTTCACGATTATCTAATCCACTCACCTAGTTGACTCGGAAAGGAGTTAAGTTTTTTTGGATGGAGGAATGTGAAGAGAATTTCAAGGAGTTTAAAAGAAGGTTATCCAATGCACCTATGCTCACACTGCCTTGTAGTGGAGAAAGGTTTGTGATCTACAGTGATGCATCCAAGAAGGGATTGGGGTGTGTTCTTATGCAAAATTATATGGTGATATCTTATTCCTCGCGACAGTTGAAAATACATGAGCAAAATTACCCAACTCATGATTTTGAGTTAGCTGCGGTAATATTTGCATTAATGATTTGAAGGAATTAACTTTATGGTGAAAGGTGTGATATTTATACTGATCATAAAAGTTTAAAGTATATTTTCACACAAAAGGAGCTGAATATGTTCCAAAGAAGATTGTTGGAGCTGATTAAGGATTACGACTGGTCAATTCATTACCACCCTGGGAAAGAAAACAAGGTGGAAGATGCATTAAGTCTACAAGACCGTGCTAGTTTATCCATGATGAGGATCACAAAAGATCCAATATTTATTGATTTACAAAGAATGGATCTTGGAATTATAATGAAAGGGGAAAATTCGTATCTTTCTCAAATGAATGTTCAACCATCTATACATGTGAATATTAAAGAGGCACATAAAGAAGATGTCGAGTTACAAAAGAAGGTGAGAAATGTTCCTGAATTCAACCTTGATTGTGATGGGATAATAAAGTTCAGGAATCAGATTTGTGTTCCTCCCATCCCCGAATTAATGGAGCTGCTGGATGAGGCTCATAGATCTTCATTCTCTATTCATCTTGGAAGCACGAAGATGTATATGGAACTGAAAGAGTACTTCTAGTGGGATGTCATGATAAGAGATGTTGCTGAATATGTCTCTCTATGCTTAGTTTGTCAACAAGTTAAAGCTGAGAGACAGAAGTCTAAGGGGATGTTACAACCATTACCCATACCCGAATGGAAATGGGAAAACATCACTATGGACTTTGTCACAGGACATCCTAAAACATTCAATGGCAATAATGCTATCTGGGTCATAGTTGATCGTCTTACAAAGTTTGCACACTTCATTGCTATTAGAGAGGATTTCTCTCTGGATCAACTTGCCAGGATATATGTAAAGGAAGTGGTAAGATTGCATGGAGTACCACTTTCTATTATATCTAATCGGGATCCGAGATTTACCTAGAAGTTCTGGCGAAGTCTTCAGCATACTCTGAATACAGAGTTGAGTTTCAGCACTGCTTATCATCCTTAGACAGACAGTCAGTCTGAGAGAAAAATTCAAACTCTAGAAGATATGTTGAGAGCATGATCTATGGATTTCAAAGCTGGTTGGGATCAACACCTACCTTTGGTGGAATTTTCTTATAATAATATCTTTCACTCCATTATTGAGATGGCTCCTTATGAAGCTCTCTATGGAAAGAAATTCAGGACTCCAACTTGCTGGGATGAAGTTTGGGAAAGAAAGCTATTAGGACCCGATCTCGTTGATGAAATGGCAGAAAAGGTCAGATCTATTCAACAACACATAACAGCAGCTCAGAGTCGACAAAAAAGTTATGCCGACAACCGAAGAAAAGACCTAGAGTTTTAAGTGGGTGATAAAGCGTTCTTACGAATATCTCCTTGGAAGAGGGTCATGATATTTGGAAAGAAGGGGAAGTTGAGCCCTAGATATATCGGTCCTTTCGAAATATTAGATCATGTTGGGAAGGTATCTTACCGATTGGCGCTTCCACCGAATCTCTCTCAAATTCACGATGTGTTCCATGTATCTCTCCTGAGAAAGTACATACCTGATCCTTCACATGTACTCAGCTCAGAAGTTATACTGCTGGAGCAGGATCTTTCTTATGAAGAATAGCTGATAGAGATTCTGGATCGTAGCAAAAAAGTCCTATGAAACAAGACCACTTGATTGGTGAAAGTTTTATGGAGGAACCACCAATTAGAAGAAGCTACATGGGAGCTTGAGGATTTGATGAGGGAGAGGTATCCTCATCTGTTTGTTACAAAGTGACGAATTTCGAGGGCGAAATTCATTTTAAGGGGGGTAGAATGTAACACCCGAGACTTTTATGTTATATAAATCATCAAAGGAATATTTTTATACACACAACACTTGTTTGGCTTTCTTTACACGAAATCGTGACCTTCCTCGATAGCTTGCGTCATACGCAATACCGAGTTTCACTAAACAATGATATGCTAATAAAATATTATTAAAACTAGCCGTTATGAATAGTAATAACCACTTTTTGAAATTTTATAAATTTTATTTTTCAAAGTGGACTTCATTTATGGATTTGGAATATCGAAATTATCCCAGGGTGAAATTTTGGTATTTTTCTGAAAACTTTAAATTTTTGATGAATAGTGAAACCACTAAGTGGTAGTTAAAAAACTAAATTTTTCATAAAACATAATTTTACCGCTTCTGTGAGTGGAATTTCAAATATATGAGAGACATGGTTGATCTCAGTAAGTAAAATGTGGTTCAATGAGATGAAAATAATTTTTTGTGAATAGTAACTTTTTACTTTTATTTACCACAGTTAAAAGTAAATAGGGTAATTAAGGGTAAAATGATATTATTATTACCCTAACAATGTCCTAATTCTATTAGATAAGTGTAATTCGACCAAAAAAACTTATGAATAAAATATGACCATTTAGGCCCACTTAGATTTGATTAGGACATTTATTATTAATTTATTTAAAGAAGGGTTAAAATAGTTAAATTCAACGTTTAATAAGTAAATAATTTTTAATATAAGGTTATATATAATATAAATTCGACTATAAATATTCATTATAATGATAAAACTATTTCCTATATAATGGTATTTTATTTGTAATTTTTATACATTAAATATTTTAATTTATTTATGACACAAAGATGATGCAGTAATTATCTTATTAATGAAGTATTGACATAATTGATGTTATAAATACCCAAATAAATGTAATTTGGGACTTTTTATGAATTACACTAATTTTATAGGTTAATATGACATGTTATTAATTATATAATTAACTTTGTTCGAACTAATAATTCTGTTATGATTTTCACAAAAATCAATTACTAAATAGTGTCAAAATTGACATAAAATAGTTTTTAAAACAAATATTATACTATTAATTGTTATTTTATTCCTAAAAATATAAGTTTCGGACAAATGACTTAGATACGGTTATATATATTAATAATAAACAACTTGGGGTTCGTTTGGATTGTTATAGTATGTTTATTAACCTTATAGTGTAAGAACGCAAGAAGACACGGTAAAAGTAAAATTATTTAACTTAATGTTAAATCTAAATGATAAGGTCAAAATAGGAACTTAAACTTGTCTAAATTCTATTCTATGAGGGGATTTCGACCCATCCCCACCTTAGCTTTGAAATAAAGTTATTTGGAGCTATTTAAAACCGAATTTGGCTTTATAATAAAATAATATTTTTTGTTATTCCAAAGGTGCCCCTCTCCTCCCTCTCTTCCTCACACCACTTTGAGCCTTCAAGCTCGGCCAAACGCTGCCACTTTCTCCTCTCCACTTCCATAGAGACATCCTAGAGGTCCTTGTCTTCTTCAAAGACCAACATTAGTTCCCTAAAAGAAGGTCTCAAAAAAGCACTTCAAAGAAGAGGTAATGCCCATTACCGATTCTTTCATCTTTATTTCTTCTTCCACTTCTTCTTCTTTAGTTGTTTCATTATGAAGTAATAACATCAGTATCACTAATATACTGATATGTTATTATAAGTATGAAACAACCCTATTTCACCATCTATCCATCCTACGGAAAATGAAATCATCGCGCGTGCGTACGTACGGAATACCGTCTCCACGCCGTGGTGTAATCTATTTTCCACCGCCACCTTACTTAGATGGGTATAATGGTGTAAATAATGACTATATATGATTATTGTAAATTGATATTGATTCTGAAATAGTATACATACACTCCAATACAATTTCATGATCATGGGAATGATATCATCGCTCGTGTATACGTACAGAATACCGTCTCCACGATGTGATGCGACTCGTTCTACATGATATTCATTGCATAATGATTATATAAATGAATTGAATGAATTAATATGATATATATTACACTAATAACATTCTGGAAATTAGGTATCTATAACTTAAAGAGAAAAATAAGAATTTATTCGACAAAACACGCATAAGAACAAAAAATAATAAACACCCGAATAACAAGTTGTAATGAAATATTACTAATAAGAATCTAAGAATATGACCATATGTGATATAATGACAATGAGTATGATTATGGAATAAGTCAATAACATTATTTATATCCTTATACAGGAGTTTCGGATACATACAAAGCATATCAGACCTAAGTTAAGGGAAATATCACAATCTCATTTTTATCCGAGATTGTTTATACTTTGGCATTTACTAGGGTGTATTTTATCATCCACATCCATGTTTCCTCAATATGTAATATTATTTCCATTCACCTAAAATTTTTTAAATCCTATTTTACCCTTCGGTGAGTTTTTAGTAAAAGATATGAAAGGAATCCTTTGTTGTTTTATGTACGAGGTACTTTTTTGAATTTTCCGACAAAAGTACGAGAAGAATTGTTGTACCCCACACTCTTTGATTTTCATGATCACAATCACTTTCATATGTGTCTAACATTGTGTTTTAAGTGTTTGTGTTGATAGGCATTTGATTGCCAAGAAGTTGACCAAGGAAGAGGCAGAAATGGACTGAAATTCAGTCCACCGGCCGACCGGTGGCTTCACCACCGGCCAGCCGGTGGCATCCAGACCAAACAGTGGAAGCTACTGCCTTCCCACCGGTCGACCGGTGGCTCTGCCACCGGTCGACCTGTGGCACCCAGCTCAAATAGTGTTTGCTACTGTCTTGCCACCGGCCAGCCGGTGGCTCCTCACCGGTCGACCGGTGGAGCCTGGATCAAGACTCTTCTTCTCTACCAAGGCACCGGCCAGCCGGTGGAGATGTACCGGTCGACCGGTGGCCCCTGGACCAGACTTCTCCTCCACTGCCAAGGCACCGGCCAGCCGGTGGAGCTGTACCGGCCAGCCGGTAGCACTGGTCAAACTAGCCGTTGGCTTTGACCAGTCAACTCCAAAAGCCTCGCAACGGCTCCGAGGCCTTTTCCAACGGCTCCAAAGCCCTCCAACGGATACTTGAAGGTTCCTAGCCTATAAATAAAGGCCTAGGAAGCCCCGGAACAACATACAAGCCACCGGACACATTGTTGATCTTTTTGGCGAAGCTCCGGCGGATTGTTCCAAGAGAACCCCAAGTGCTCCACCCATTTCCACATCCAAGAGCACCACTCAAGAAGCTTGGGAAAGCACGCTACATCAACTCCATCATCCAATTGGCGCCCAAGTCTTCCCAATCACGGTTTTTCGTGTTTTATTTATTTTGAGCTTCAATTTGAGTTTGTGCCTACAAACTCCCAATTTTCTCATCCCCTCTCTTCTTTGGGTTCTCACACCACCACTAAGGTGTGAAGAGGTTTTCTCAAGCTTTTCCTTTAAAAGGCTTGTGTCTCGGTGAGCTAGTCTTCACCCGTAAAAAGACTAGTGGGTTCTTGCTTAACCATTAAAAGCAAGTGGGTTCTTGCTAAACCAATAAAAGCAAGCTGTAATAGGTCCTAGTGCTACCTCAAAGCCTAGTGGGTTTCTTGCTAAAACCATTGAAAAGCAAGCGGTAGGAATCTCTCAACGGTTGAGTTGGGAGCGGAGACGTAGGCCGGGTTTTGGCCGAACTCCGTTATCAATTTCTTGTGTGATTGCCTCTTTATTTCCGCTGCACTTTACTTTGAATTTTAATTGTCTATCATTATTTTTAAAAAGGCAATTCACCCCCCTCTTGCCATCATTCCTCGCTATTCTTCCGACCCAACAATTGGTATCAAAGGGACCTTTGAGTAATTCCTTAACCCGGTTTCAAAGTTAAGATCTTTTTTTTTTGATGGCATCTACCTCTTTCGCCCCCGAGGGCTACTCTTTGGGTCGGGCTCCATTTTTTGATGGGACCGACTATAATTATTGGAAAACCCGCATGACTACCTTTCTTAGAAGCATAGGATATCCCATATTTAAAATTGTCATGCAAGGTTACACTTTGTCTACCCCCGACGAATCCAAATGGACCCCCGCCGATATTAAAAATTTTGAGCTTGATGGCAAAGCCATGAATGCTCTTCATTGCGGGTTAGATAGAAATGAATTTAATCGTGTATCCACTTGCACCTCCGCACATGAAATTTGGAAGCTTTTAGAAGTGACCCATGAAGGCACTAATAAAGTCAAGGATACTAGATTAGATATGTATAGACAGGATTTTGAATCTTTTTCAATGCATCCAAATGAGTCTATTTCTGAAATGTTTACACGATTTACTGACGTGTGCAATGGGAGAAAGTCCCTTGGTGATGATGTTTCAGCTGAAACTATGGTGAAGAAGATCCTATGGATCCTACCAAGCAAATGGGCACCGAAGGTCACGGCGATTCAAGAAGCAAAAGACATCAAAAATATGCCGTTAGAGGAGCTCATCGGATCTCTCATGACTTATGAGATCACGATGAGGAGGCAAGCTCAAAAGGAGGGCACACCAATCAAGACACCAAAGAACATTGCCCTCAAGGTACAAAAGGAAGTAAGCTCCTCCTCATCCTCTTCCTCCTCATCTTCATCATCTTCAAGCGGCGACTCGGAAATGGAGAATCTCGCCCGCCAAATGAAAAAATTCATGAAGAAGCACAAGAAGAAAAAATCTCGCAAGGCACGAAGGCAAGAACCCACCGCAAGATCCGAGCCCAAGGTAAAATGCTACGGGTGCGGCGAAAAGGGCCATTACAAGCCCGATTGCCCACTCAACAAGAAACGGGCCACGCCAAAGGAAAAAGGAAAGAAGAAGGTCCTCAAGGCCACATGGAGTGACACCTCCTCTTCATCATCCTCCTCCTCTTCCTCGAGCGACAACGGTACGAAATGCCTAATGGCATGTAATGAGGTAACATCTTCCGACTCCTCCTCCTCTTGCTCTTCAAATTCAAATTCTTTAAATCATCTTTCTTATGAAGAACTCTCATTTGCTAGAGATCAACTAGAAAAAGGTTTTCATGAACTCTCTTCTAAATTTGTCGCGTTGAAAAAGTCTTTCAAAAAACTTTCCTCCGAAAAAGACCAACTTCTCAAAGAGAAGGAGGAACTCTCCCTTAAAATCCAAAATTTTCCAAATGTTGATTCCATGGAATCAACCATCAAAGATCTAAGAGAGACCTTAGCCAAGTTCACCCAAGGTGAACAAAATCTGAACAATTTGCTTGGTTCCCAACGTATATCTAGAACCACCCAAGGGTTAGGATATACCAACCGAGCTTCCTCCTCCCATGCACCCACTATTTTTGTAAGGGGGAGCTCCGATTTTAAATTTTGTAATTATTGCAAAAAACCCGGGCACCTTATTTATGAATGTAATTGTAAAAACGCCCGGTACGGCCAACCCAAATCGATTTTCTATTCCGATGAATTTTATAGGAGAAGACCCGCCATGAAACAAATTTGGATTGAAAAATCCCTTTTGACGAGTCTCTCCGGACCTAAAATTGTCTCTTTTCAAAATCCCTCTCCCCGATGATTCATTGTTTTTATTTAGAGGGAGTTAGGATCTTTTAGCCTTGTTGTGTATTCAAATTTTTCAAACTCAACTCTTGGTTTCAATTCTTTCAATTCAAAATTTTCTATTAAATTTTCATTTCTAAATTTCCAACAGTTGGTATCGAATTCTTTTTCATTTCAAAACTTTCAATTCAAACTGTTATTCAATTTTCAATTCTAATTTCATTTGGTTTCAAATTTAAAATTTCAATTGTTTTTTGATTCAAAACTTTCAATTCAAAATTTGATTCAAATTTTCATTTAATTTCCAAAATTTCAATTGATTTTCAAATCTCAATTTTTTTTTCAAATCTTGATTTTCAATGTTTCCCTCAATCAAGTTTTATGCCCCATTCTATTTTGATAATCACAAAGGGGGAGAAATTTCTTGATTGATTGGGGGAGAATCTTTTCTCTCATGCTTAGTATTTATTTTCAATTTATCATTTAGGCATGCCTTTCATTTATGTTTTTACATTGCTTTGATAAGTGATTGTGATCATCAAAATAGGGGGAGATTGTTGTACCCCACACTCTTTGATTTTCATGATCACAATCACTTTCATATGTGTCTAACATTGTGTTTTAAGTGTTTGTGTTGATAGGCATTTGATTGCCAAGAAGTTGACCAAGGAAGAGGCAGAAATGGACTGAAATTCAGTCCACCGGCCGACCGGTGGCTTCACCACCGGCCAGCCGGTGGCATCCAGACCAAACAGTGGAAGCTACTGCCTTCCCACCGGTCGACCGGTGGCTCTGCCACCGGTCGACCTGTGGCACCCAGCTCAAATAGTGTTTGCTACTGTCTTGCCACCGGCCAGCCGGTGGCTCCTCACCGGTCGACCGGTGGAGCCTGGATCAAGACTCTTCTTCTCTACCAAGGCACCGGCCAGCCGGTGGAGATGTACCGGTCGACCGGTGGCCCCTGGACCAGACTTCTCCTCCACTGCCAAGGCACCGGCCAGCCGGTGGAGCTGTACCGGCCAGCCGGTAGCACTGGTCAAACTAGCCGTTGGCTTTGACCAGTCAACTCCAAAAGCCTCGCAACGGCTCCGAGGCCTTTTCCAACGGCTCCAAAGCCCTCCAACGGATACTTGAAGGTTCCTAGCCTATAAATAAAGGCCTAGGAAGCCCCGGAACAACATACAAGCCACCGGACACATTGTTGATCTTTTTGGCGAAGCTCCGGCGGATTGTTCCAAGAGAACCCCAAGTGCTCCACCCATTTCCACATCCAAGAGCACCACTCAAGAAGCTTGGGAAAGCACGCTACATCAACTCCATCATCCAATTGGCGCCCAAGTCTTCCCAATCACGGTTTTTCGTGTTTTATTTATTTTGAGCTTCAATTTGAGTTTGTGCCTACAAACTCCCAATTTTCTCATCCCCTCTCTTCTTTGGGTTCTCACACCACCACTAAGGTGTGAAGAGGTTTTCTCAAGCTTTTCCTTTAAAAGGCTTGTGTCTCGGTGAGCTAGTCTTCACCCGTAAAAAGACTAGTGGGTTCTTGCTTAACCATTAAAAGCAAGTGGGTTCTTGCTAAACCAATAAAAGCAAGCTGTAATAGGTCCTAGTGCTACCTCAAAGCCTAGTGGGTTTCTTGCTAAAACCATTGAAAAGCAAGCGGTAGGAATCTCTCAACGGTTGAGTTGGGAGCGGAGACGTAGGCCGGGTTTTGGCCGAACTCCGTTATCAATTTCTTGTGTGATTGCCTCTTTATTTCCGCTGCACTTTACTTTGAATTTTAATTGTCTATCATTATTTTTAAAAAGGCAATTCACCCCCCTCTTGCCATCATTCCTCGCTATTCTTCCGACCCAACAAGAATGATTTTTAACATATACGTCATGAATGGATTTTTAAAACATTATTTCCGAGAATATTACTTTACAAGTTTTCAAGTTTATTTTTAATCAACTTCTTTTAGTTTAAAATTGTATGACATGTTAAGAAAGGAAAATTGTTTTTGAAGTAGAAAGGATATTTTCCTCAAGAATGGAGTTCAAGTGTTTTATCAAAATTATTTTCCATCTAAGATAATATAGGGTTATGATTCTTTCACTATCATTACATTGATTTGATTATGTTGTGATGGAATTATTTTTATGAATTCATTTATCTTATATGAATTGTTTTATGATGTCACGATGTTTAAGAATTACATTTTTATTACATGGGTTATGTAGTGATGTATGATTTATGATTTTTGTGGGATACATAAGAATGGTTTCATTATGAGATGGGTGGGACCTATATCTCCCTCCAATCCATTGGGTAAAGATTTTATATCTCATGAGATAGACATGGTTGGAACGGCAGGTTAAACCGGTTCAGTGAAACAGGACTGAAACGAGGAGTGAACTCGGTTCAGAAATGGACTTTGTCCACTAAGATAGTCTTGAAAATGAGTCTTGACTAACAAGAAATGATTCTCAATGATTATGTGTGTATTCCACAAAGATTCATGTTTTAAGTTATGATTATTGGGATTACATTTCTCTACTATTATTTATCCCATGTTATGAAATTATGATCTCTTTTGCAGGTTAAGACTTCCAAAAGTTTTGTGCTTATGTATATGATGAGATTGATATTTCTTTTGTTTACCCTTACTGAGCATTTGAGCTCACCCTTTTGTATGTTTTATTTCCCCAGGTCAGGAAGAAGGTTATTAAGTAGAATATTCCAAAAAGGGACTCTAGATATGATGAAATAAATGGAAGGCAATGTAGATTCTTTATGAACCAGTTGTTTATGTTTTCCAGTTTCTAAAGACACTATACCTAAACGGTCCTTTCATGGTTTTGTTATATGTTGTAATAAGCGTGCTTCAATTTTGCAGTAATAACAATGAATGTAAAGTATGGGTTGTTATTAAAAGAGTCTCAATTAAATTCTCCCTCATAATTATCATAACATTAGATAGATTTTATGTCTATAGTTTCTCTTGGATTATGAATATGAAAGTTTCTATTCTCTTGGTATGTGGTATGTGGTAGAATATTCTCATAGAAGGAGATCTTGTTCATAGTTACTGAGAAATGTGTCAATGATTTTGGAATCATTGTAGATATAAATTGGGGATGGATATGGAGAATATTACCTCTAATTTATGTTTTTTACACCTCAAATTTTACAACTTGTTAGGGAGCAACATATTGGGGGAAGCCGCTATGACACCCTACACACTCAGATATACACTGGACATTCTCCTCATGGTTTTTCTGAAGGTAGGGAGCATGTAGTTATTTTCAGAGAATGATTGATGGTTCCATTAAATTTATTGGAATAGGTTCTATTATTCATTCACAAATATAGTGGTGAATAATATTTACCCAGACCACTAATGTATGTTTTTGTGGCCAAGGATAAATAATGGAGTTACCGAGTTTTCCTCATGATGACCTACTTGTCATCAAGTGAATCTGAAGCACCATGGTCAAAAATTATTATCTTGACCCATAGAGGTGAAAGAGTTTATTTGGTATGTTATATCTAGGGAATTTATAAAAGGGTTTCCATGTACATAATGCATAAATCATTCCATATAGGTGATTTTAGAATGACTCACCTAGTCATCCATCATCCTTGAAATTCAGTGTAGTGTTTCGTTGGGAGTTTGAGATGCCTCAACAAGAGGTAGATATTATGACTCCATGGATTTACCTCTATTTGTTTTCCTTTCCATCATTCTCCCTTCATATCTCAATTATTGAATGGCTTTTTGGAGGAATTGGGGACTCATATGTGTTTGAGAAGCACATTTCACCCCCAAACAGATGGTCATAATGAGTGTAGAGTTCATGTTGTGGAGGAAAACTAGGGAGAATGTTTGTTTGACTTTGTCCGTAATTGATTGGATCACCTAAAATATATATTTTTTTACAAAAAAATCTTACATTCCATCATAGGTATGGAACTATTTGAGGCCTTGTATATGTGATCATGAAGGTCACCACTTTTTAGGACTGTCCCAAGAGAGTTAGCACTTATGGGGAAATATTTTGTATGAGTCACTTCTTATAAGGTTAATATCATCTATGAGTGGTTTAGGACATCAATATCCATCATAATTCATATGAGTATAGAAGAAAAGGGAAATTTTAGTTCGAGTAGTGATACCATGTGTCCCTATGAGTATCACCACAATTTGGATTATGATGATTTGGTGGGGGAATCAAGTTATCTCATAGATTCAACAACCCTTTCCAGATACTGTATAGAGTTAGAGAGGGGGTGTACCACTTATATTTATCTCCATAGATAGTCTAGACACAAAACATCATACACATGGTGTAGCTGAGGATGTATGTGTATGATTTTTTGTGCGTTACTAACTAGGAGGAACTAGACATTGAGTATGGATCTACCTTCTTTGAGGACGTTGTAGAGATTGAGAATTCACATAATGAATTATTTATAAAATTTATTAAATATATTAAATAAAAGAAAATTAATTCCAAAGGCCCATGTGACTGGAATAAATGTTTTAAATTTATTAAATATATTAAATAAATACCCATGAATTCTTTCTAAAAATGATATAACTCTAGAATGGGATACTGGATCAGAAATATAAAGTAAATGTGGAGTTCGTAATATGGGTTTCACCTTAGGTGCGACATAACAATTATTGTAATGGTAGATTTTTGAAAAACTTTTCACATGTATATAATGAATATAATATTTAAATAAATTAGCTTAGTTTTTTCTATTATGCAGCGACCTGGTTCTTACTTCAAATGGACATTTATAGAAAAATTTAAGGGTTAGCAACATACCCCTACAATTTTGACAGAGAATCAGAGAGATGTTAGTGAATGTTCTGTTGATGAAAAACAACTGGAATGATTATAGATAGACATTGAGAAACATAATTTGAGGATCCCTCCAAGGAAAATGATGAAACTTACTTATTCATTATAAATCAATCTGAATTGAGGAAGGATATTGTTTTTAATTATTTACTCCCATATATTAATTCCTATGATGATCATAAATCTAACTACCGATGGATTGATTCACATATTCATCATATTATTGGGGTGGGTTATCTATAGGTATTTATTGGGAGATTTTTTTATTTTTTATGGTTATTCATTCATCATTCTAATAATAATTGATTGATTACATCCAAACATGTCCTGCTTTCATTCCTTTATTGAATGTTTCATGGTTTACCCAACTTTTTCTACCTGATTTCATTTATCGGGTTTCATTTTTTTAGGATCTTCATAAAAAATATCGATGAATCAAATGTTCAACACAAATCTCTTGGTAAAATGATTTGATAGCATTGATATGGACTAGGTATAGTGTAGGGATCATGTGAAAATTGAAAAAATGATGAATCTATAATAGACTTGAGGGTTCATGAGTGGGTTTTGGACAAATGAAAGAGTTACTGATGTGGGTTGGGTTTTTGGGGGAATCGATGGCCGGAATTCATTAATCAGTAGTGGAAAGGCCAGTCATACCATGGATCCATGTTTTAAGGTGAACTATTGGATGTAGTTTTAGATTTTGTAAGTCAAATGAGAAACTGAAATTTTTCTTGGAATCATGATATACACATCTTGTACATCATGTAGTGTGTTCCTTGACATGAATGATTGACAAGTACCTCAGAGAGAACACAAAAATAGATATTAGTATGTGGGAATATAAACTCCATGTACGTCAACACATACATGACTAGGATAGGTGTATATGAGAAGATTTGTGTACTTGGATACAGTATGAAGTACATCGGTAGTGAAAAATCATTTACTTTGACATGTGCATAGGAAAAGGCTATGCTATTGGGGTATGACTCTGTGATGAAGGGATGTGCCTTATACTAATAGTACAAACTCCCTACTTCCCTAAAGATGGAATTGATTTCTTTTATAATATATCTAGGATGTGGTTAGTTAGAGTGAGTTCCATATTTCAATTCCTTGAGGGTTAGTATGGAATCTCACTCTACACATATGAGAGTGATCCCAATATAATTACATCATTGATAGTTTTTTTGGAATCTTTATGTGAGGTGTAGAGTGAGATCCTCTATCATCTATTTACCCCATCATTTGTTCTTTGTATCATCGTGACAAAAACTACTTGGGTTCTGATCTTGTACATTGTGAGATACTATAGATTTAGTTTTACAAATACTCCATGACCAGATGAGCAGTATATATCAAACTGATTTCATCATGTTTAGCAAACTCATGGAGATTTTTCTCCTCAAAATGTGTAATTTAGATCATTTGAGAAGGAATACTATGCTTTAATTGTAGTTGTGACATTACCTTCAAACTCTGTATATTTTTTTAATATGTCTGTATATTTTTATTATATGTGTTGTGGAAATATACCTGGGTAGGGTGGAATGTTATTCTTATTGTTATATTCATTGATATTTAGGGTGTCCTCCTGGGTGTTGTTATACTCAACCCTACATGGGATTTGACCAATTATGTTTCCTCTTATTCATGAAATCTTCCTTTTGATTTAGTCTTATAGGGATACATATTATCTTATTTCTAGTGAGCGAGACATATTAGGCTGTGTTAATGTGGTTATCCTGACCGCAATCCCCATCTACAAATTCAAGTTGGAATTTTTTAAAACTCTTTGTATTAGGAATTATTGTTTTTCCTATTTACATTACAATACATATTTTCATACAATAATTGTGGTATTTAGATGCATGAAATCATGATTTATGAGTAGTTTTAAATTTCACCAATATGTGGTCTTGGATATAAGTGTGTTTGAACAAGTACATTCGTTTATGACCTCCCATGCTAGTGATATTCCTACTCAATGTTAGTCGGTATCCCCTAGTATAATGTCCCGAAATTTTCATATAATTTGTTTTGAAAATTATATTGGATTATTTTGACACCAGGAGAAAAGAAAACATGTGATTTTTAATCCCATGATTCCTTGGATAAATTTTCTATCTATTTTTAGGTTTATTATTATTAGTGTGCATGTGTGGTTTTAGTAACTTCTGAACAGGTTCCCGGATCAAAAATCTAAAAGCTCATTTGAGTTCAGAACAATGAGTTTAATTTGATGGGGCCTAACCTCAAACATCAGAGTCTAATGTGAAAAATGTTTTTGGATATTTTTAAAGAAGAAAAAAATAATCTTAAAAAGAATATTTTTTTCTATTAATGTTTCTCTATGACGTGGAAATGTGGAAAACTGTTTCATTTCATAATGGAATAGTGTGGAGACGCTGCAACCCAGTGAACATGTGACACATTTTCCATTTTCCTAAATTAAATATGAATTTATGGGTAACACATAACCCTTAAATTCTATGTAACCTCTCAAAAAATGATTTTGGAGGAACCCTACTATTAGAGGATGACGCGCATGGATGAATGATAGATCGAAAATCATAACAAGCCCACCCCTTAAAAGAATCAGTCCATTGAAGATGAAATAATTAATGGTTTTCATTAGAAAGTGATCCAAATTCAAATGGAGTTTTTTTAATTCATTCCCCAATCATTTTTTCAATAAAGAGTGCAGAACAACCCATGAATAGGTTGATTCAAGGTTCAATCATCCTTGAAAGATGGTTAGAATGAAGGATTTAATGGGATTAAAACTTAGTGATTAACCTGTTGTTCCCCCACCCCTTTTCTAACTAGATGAATGAATGGTAAAATGAACAAGGACGACATTCAATCATTGTGTGTTCTAATATTTTTCTCATACCTCATTCTTTCATTATTTGACAATGGTCTGATACGGTCGTGTCGAGATTTTATAGGGGTTTTAGAATGTGGTCAGACCCATAGAGTGACGAAAAGTTGATTTGGAGCTCACATCCGTGAAGACGAGGTCCTAAGGATTTCAAGGGTGTCCCTATTTCTAATAACATGTCACCAGAGGACATAAGGAATCTCATCGAGAAGTACCCACTGGCGACAATGGGTGCGGTCTAGAGGGACTGCACCGATGGAAAGGGCCCATGATACATGACCAGTGGTGACATCAAGGTCCATCGACAGGGTGGACGACATATGTCTCAACTGAGATGTGGTAGGAGGTTTTTTTCTAGTGGGACCCTACAAAATCCGCTGAAGGGAGGATCACATGGCAACCAACCACGTTGAACGTGGTGGATGACCATGTTGACTACGCAGGGATGCGACATCGTCCACTTCCGGGTGGACTGAACTAAACCACTGACGTGGTCCAGACTGGTGTAAGAGTGATGGGCTGGTAGCAAGCGAGGTTGACCTAGTGGGTTATGTTGGGTCTGTGGGCCCCTTTCCAAGTCGGGTTGGTATGCCTGGGTCTGCCAGGACCTAGACTCCACCAACCCCTTGTCACTAAAACACCCATAAGTTTCAAACCGTAAGTTCATTTAATGATCCATTTATAGTGTTGGGACCCCCATGATGAGGTGAGCCTTATGAGATAATTTGTAGGAATATTCATAGAGAATAGATTATGGTCTTTTGGGAATGATGAGTAGGTTCTCCCAGAACGAGTGCACTAAGAGAAGAATCTAGTGGCAAGATGTGACCTACAAAGAGTGTGACTCCTATGGAGTGTATCTCATGTTCCCACACAGAGTTTGTAACTTAAAAATTGTGTCTCCTTTTTCCTAAATAGAGTGTGTCTCCTCCGCCTTTGTGGAGTGTGTCTCATACTTGGTGATGAGGAAAATGTACATGAACCATTTATGGAGATAGAACCTCCGAGTGGTGTACCAGTGATACCACTACCCGGAGAATAGTAGTTCCAACCAGCATTACTGGAAGAGGATTCACGCAGGCTCACTACATTTCAAGAGTTTCAGAGATAGTAACCCCCAGGTTCTTAGGTGAGAGAGATCCTTGGATGGATGAGGATTGGTTGGAGGTGGTTATATGAGTTTTCTTCCAATTTATGATGCTTATCGAACATATGGTAGTCTTAGATGAGAGCCTTCTTCAGGGCTTGGTAGAGATATGGTGGAGATTGATGATCTAGACACATGAGGATGAGACCCTCGCCTAGATAGACGTTGATTTCCTCTTCAGGGAGGAGATATTTTCAGTGATGTTACAATATGTTTGTATATAGGAGCTACTAAACCTACAATGGAGTAGTCAGACAGTAGTGGTGTACTCGGAGAGATTCACATATCTTTATCTCTACTCCATAAACATGGTGTGGGACCCATTCTTTAGGTCCCAAACAATTGATCATAGGGCTATTCCAAATGATATGTGCATTGATGATGTCCTTAAGCATTATAACACATGTGGTGGTGATGGAAGAATCTTTTATTATAGATATATTTATGAAATAGTAGAAAATGGCATTGGGTGCTACCATCAGGTGTCAGGTAGATGAGTCATCAGTACTAGGTTGTTGAAAGCAGATGCATGGGTCTAATAAGACCATATAGTTTCAGGTAAAATCCCATGATTTAGTATTAGTGGTACATGTCTTATGTGGTAGAACATGTCATTCAAAGAAGAAGTTGTGGTGCCCATGCAGTGGTTGAAGAAATATGGCTAGAGATTGTCGGACCATTTGTACAGCCGATCAACAGATGGTTGAGGAACCGCTGAGGTAATAGTGGAGGTAAGAATAGGGTGGTCCATCAGGTGGTGGACGTGGAAGAGAAGGATGTAAATCAGCCTGATGTGGTTTGTGGTTTAAGGTACTACAACCACCACCCGTAGGTGGTCCACCTCAAGCTCATGGAGCTTGTGGATGTGGGTGGGGCCATCTCCAGGTGATGTAATCTTATGACTATAGTGCTCCATAGATTATTAGAGGTATGATCTGTGTCTTTAAAACCCTTGATGCAGTTCTTATAGACACAGGTTCTAGATACCCCTCCTTTCCACAAAACATGTTTAGAGTTTGGATATTTCGGTGGAGTTGTTTGCTCCATCCTTGTGTTTAATGACTCTTATAAAAGGGGACTATATATTCACACACTATTTTCGGTAGTGTGAGATTACTCTTGGATGTGATAGCTTCTATTTGGATCTCTAAGTAGAGGTTTGAAGTCCTTATGACACCATTATGGGTATGGACTGGTTATCCACAATCCATGATCAGATTACCTATTTAAAGCACAGAGTACTGTGTGTTCACATAGATGGGATCATGTTTTCCATTACCATATAAAATGAAACACATGTTTAAAATGATGGACTTTCATATAGGAGGGTGAGACATGACATGCCCAGTTATCCCCAAGGTAAGCCCCTAATGGATATTCAACAGGTGGGGAGCATGTTATCCTTTTCGAAGGCCACATTGTTGTACATGTGGCATTACGAGAGGAGGTTTTGAGGGAGTTTCACACATATCGTTTGGTGGTACATCCATGTGTGATAATGATGTACCAAGATCTCCAATGACATTTTTTATTGTCGAGGATGAAAAAGGCGGTGGCAGAGTTCATTTATCGATTCTTCAATTGTCATAAAGTGAAGGCTGAGAACTAGGATCCAGTAGTCTTGACTTAGCAACTTGAGGTGACGAAGTGGAAGTGTGATAGTATATTAATGGTCTTAATGAAGGTTTTACCATGGCCATCTAGGGGACATGATATGAAATAGGTTATTGTTGAAAAACTCACCAATTCATTCCAATTCCATCTTATTTGGGAGCAGAGTTTAGTAGAGATCTCGGGACCCCTATACATGATGGAGATAAATCAACTCCATAAAGTCCCATATAAGATAATATTCGTTTGTGAATCACACATTACATACCAGTTGTTGAATGGATTGTAGGAGGAATTTGGGAATCAGATGTGCTTGACCACATCTTTCCACCCGCAGATAGATGGCCAGAAGGAGAGGACTGTTTGGGTTCTAGAAAATATGATTTGTGCTTTCATCATAGACAATTTCCATGGTTGGGAGGATCAACTACATCTGGTAGAGTTTTCATACAACAATATCTACCACCTCACGATTGGTACGACACCATTCAAGGCCCTATAACGTCAACCATGTAAGTCGTCGCTACACTGGACAGGCCTAGGGGAGTCAGCACTCGTGGGTCCTGAGTTTGTACGGGCTACCACTGAAAACATGATGATCATCCAGGAGCAGATGAGGACTACACATATCCATCATAAGTAATATACTGATAGGAAATGAAGACCTGTGTAGTTCGAGTTTGGAGACAATGTGTTCTTTCAAGTCTCTCCTTGAAGTGGGATATAATGATTTGGACGGGGCAGAATGTTATCTATTAGGTTCATCATCCCTTTTAAGATTCTGATTTGAGTCGGAATGGTAGAGTACCTCATGAATCTACCTCCATAGATATAGTGGGTTCATGATGACTTCTTGTATCATATCTGAGGAGATACGTGCATGACCCATCACACGTCTTTGACTACAACGATATGGAGATTAATGAAGGGGAGACTTCCACAGAGTTCCCTGTACAGATCGATTATTGATAGAAGAGGATCCTTCATTGATGGAAAATTCCTCTAGTGGATGTTTAGCGGTAGTACAAAAATCTCCTAGAGAGCACATGGGAGTAGAAGACTAAGATTCATCCTCTGTATCCCCAATTGTTTTTAGCCCTTATTTTGGCTATTAGTGACGCAAATCACAAAGGTGAGGAGAATTCAATGCCTTGTAATTTCAATGTAATTTTTTTGAAAAACTATATGGTATTATTTTGAGACTAGTCATTGATATGGAATTCAATTATGAGGCCCCAGGTGCCCGTAATAACAATTTGAACAATTTTTATGTTTATTAAAAATAGGGTGTGTTCACGGTTTTAGAAACTTCTAAACGGGTTCACAGATAAAAAATCTAACAATACTGTTGTGTTTAGAATAGTGAGTTTACCTTAAGCAAAACCTAGCTTCAACTGTTGTGGGTTGAATACAGAATTGGTTTGATGTTTTAATGAATATAAAAATAATCATAAAATGATTATTTTGTTTTAATTTAAAATTTTTCAGTGATGATTCGATGCCATGACAAGGAAACCCATTCAATTTCTTAATGGAATAGTGTGGTGATGGTACAACATAGTGATGAGAGGTGTGTTTTCCATTCTCCAACATGAAATATGAATTAAGGGATGACAATTATCCTTCTAATTCCCTATAACCTCTAGATAAACGACTTTGATAAATGACGAACGATGAAAAACGATGAATCACCAACAATAAAAAGTCCTCCCCTTTGAAGGATCTTGACAATGATGACGACACATTAATTGATATTCATCAGTGAGTGATCCAATCCAAGGTTGGGGTTGTCTTTTATATTCATTCCCCATTCCTGTTATGAATTACCATTGCAGACCGACCAACGAATATGTTGATCCCCAGTTCGATTATTCTTGTGGGATGGTGAGATTGTTGGATTTTAAGGGATTAAACTATTGTGGATATCCTTATTATTTCAATATACATTTCTAACAGGATGAAAAAATTACAAAATAAACACATATGGTGTTCATTATTCTAGTGTTCATGGTGTTTTCTCCTACCCCATTCATGAGTACTTCACCAACAGAACCATGTTGTCTCACCAGGCTTTTCTAGGAGGTTTTGAACATGGTCGGACCCCTAGAGAGATGTTAAGATGATTTGGATATTGCATCCATGAAGAAAGTGACCCAAGGATTGTATGTGGGTCCCCATTTGAAAAAACATGGCTTTAGAGGAGATGAGGGGGGCCGCAGAGTATATCCCTCCAGGGGCCGAAGGATGATGATGGAAATGGGTGCAGTTTAACAGGACCACGCTGGTGGAAGGGGCATGCAGAGAACGACCGTGGGTGGAGAACATGTCCATTGGTATTAGAAGTATGTGTCATGTGAAAGGAGGATGGGTCATGCGGTTGGAAGCCATGGGCTAGTTGGATTGTAGGGAAGGTCACGTAGCAGTGGACCACATTAAATGTGGCTGCTGGCCACATTGAACATGGTGTCCAGCTAAGTTGACTAGTCAGGGATGTGACAAAGACCGTGTCTGGGTGGACCGAACCATCCGATTCGAGCAAGATAGGCCAGCGGTGGGCTGGGCCCATTGGGTTTGGTTAACTAGGAGGGTCGTGTCGGACCTGACATGTCATGACAATCAAGTCAGGGGCCCAACCAAACCCCTTTCACTACTCAGACTATAACATTCAAAACATATGTCTGTTTGACGATCCGCTTGCAGTGTTGGGACCCTCATGAGGAGGATTTCCTTTTGAGATAATATTCTGGAGTTTTTTCTATAGAGGTTGGTGTATAAACATTTTGGATCATGGAGTTGGTGCCACCAGAATGGGCGCACTATGAGCGGAATCCAATGGCTTGTTGTGACCTACATGGAGTGTGTATCCTATGAATTGTGTCTCTTATAGAGTGTGACTCATATACATGGTATCTATTGCGAATAGTGTATCCTACACCCAAATGGTGTTTGTGTCCTATAGAGTGCTTCTTTTGCGCTTACACAAAGTGTGTCTCTAGTGCCGACATGGATTGTGTCTCCTATGAATTTTGTCTCATGCGCCTATGTATTGTGTGTCTCATATGAAGAATCGAAGTCTGGATTCTTCTATTTGAATATGTTTGGACATTATTCATATATGTATTTCATATACATATACTAGGGTGAGCTGACTCTAGTGACTCTCTAGACTGTATTTTTTAGGGGCTACACTTCATTTACCTATTTGGTAGGCTGATTTTTGTATTGCTTTGTGGTATACCTTTGTAGGTCGGGATACCTACTGGGTATGGTTTTACTCTCCCATACATTGGAATAATACACATCTGTCATTTCTTGGGATGATGACTAAAATATTTAACGATAGACAAGGTGGGATAGATGTAGGATTTACATAGAGGGAGGCCAGATAGATGAGGTGCACTTAAGCGAATTCCAAAAACATCTATACCTTCCCTTTAGATATGTTTTTGAGTATATGGATTCCAAGATCTTGTACTTTTCTTTTATTGGGCTTGTATATTGGCCACCTTTACATTTAGTTTGTACTCTTTTCTCCATGTGGATTTTCTTAGTATTATACATGCATATCTACTTAGTGTTTTCAATTTCAAAACATTTTCATGGTGAGGAGTGCGTGTGTATAGGTACTTGGGAAAATTCCTCTCAATTGTGGTATATGCCTACTCGATGATAGTCACCAGCCCCTCGCTTATGGGAGGAGGGCTTGGGGTAGTCACAACACATGCCCCGATGGATGGGTCATGACACCAGTCCAATTGGTGGTGGTCTTACAGAGTCATGGAACAAGACCCTTTGGGATTATTCGTGGCATAATTTAACACCATGATAATTTATATAATATATTATGAAATAAATTTAATTTATTGTCAGATTTTATTACATGTATAACTATGTTTTAACGAATCACAATGCAATATTAATATTATTAACAACACATTACCATTATAAACGAAATAATAAATTTGGAAGTATTATTAATAAAGGAAGCATATTCAAAATAAATTATAAATGTCTTAGATAATGAAAATAAAATTATTCTTCTATAATTTATATTTTTTAAAGTCATTGTTTGTTTTAAAAATACTATTTCCCCAAAAAATTATTTTATTGTAATTTGTGAACAAATAATAAATGTTTTTGGAACATTTAGGAAATTTTATTGTTAAAATAAAAATTCTTTTGGAAATATAAATGTTAAAATTATCTTTGACATAATTTTTTATAATTTTCATAAAATAAAAAATTTTGTATGAATTTTAATAAATATTGATTTCTATTAAAACTATCCTTTTATTTAAAGAATTTATATGCACAATTAAATTTTAATATTGGATTAAAATTATAATTATTTCAATTCTGGGTTTTATTAATCTATTTTATTTGTCTTCAATAAATTTTATATTTAAATTTTTAATTAAATTGATTAGTAATTATGAAATTTTTTCTCTTTGGAAACCCACTTTTCTGTTGCGTCTATAGGTTTCAATTTAATTTAAAACATACCAATTATATGAATGAAAATTTTAAAAATGGAATCCATATTTATAATTATATTAATTAATATTATATTATAACTTCAAATTATTTTTTTGTCAATACGAATTGTGAAAAAATAATAATTCAATTATCACTGTTTGGGTTAGAACGAGCTTTTTGTGGGATTAAACTAAAATGATAAGAGGTAAAATGACTTTAGAAAATATCAAAAACAAATTTTATGGACATATTTCAACCTTATAACCTATATTGATCATTAATTTCCCTTTTTTGATCCTTTTGGAAATTAAATAATGTTGGAACACTATTATTTTAAAAAAAACTCATTTGACTCCTCTTGGCCACTGAAGAGGATCATTTGTAAACTCATTTTTGAAAATATAAATCAATTTGGATAAAAAATTAAAGACCAAAATAATTTCATTACATCCCTCTTGAAATCCTATAAGATTGGTTTTATCCGGAAGCCTTTCTAACAATTCCTTTGATGCTTGCATAAGGTGGTTATCTTATTAACATGTATTATTATCAAATGAACATTGCTATTTTATTTCATCATCACCATCCTTAAAAGATCAATTAATTATTATGATATAGTGATACCAGAATCTATTATATAACTAAATTAAATTTTATTTTACTAAAATATTTTGTGTTCACATCCTCTTCCATCAAATGGAAAACTAAATAGTTGTCCATGTGTAGGACTGACAACCACCCCTTGAATAATTATAATTATTTTTCCATAACCACACATCACATATGGATATAATGTTATATATAACATAATTATTTGATATTTATGACACAATTATACTATTTATTTATAATATCACATATACCATCTTACTTTCCATTTTGTGGCAATACGATAATGTCACTTATATGTACGACATACAACCTCCTCACAATGAGATTTGATTCATTATTCATTAATGATTTTTGATGAAAGAGGTAATGATAATTTTAATGAAAATTATATATATATATATATATATATTAAATTAAAATTATTCGTTATTGGTAATATATTATGTATCATTTTATTTTTTCATCTGTCAACAATTCATAATAATGTGCACGTGTTTGCATGACCGACTGTCTCCATGAATAGTGTAATTCATTTTCTGTTTATAACATTAATGGATTAATATAAATGAACATATAATTCATATATGTTATATTTATGTCATGGTTAAAATTATATATGTTATGGAATCATAATTAATGTAACATTACCAAATATATCAAACTGAAGCATACGTTGAAAATGAAGAAGTAATACCAAAAATGTACTTTTATCTAGGAATTTATTAATAAATGGGTTATAAAATGTCCTAGATAAATCATATATTCAGTGATATATGATTATATATATGGAATAAATTTATAATAAAACAACATTTATTATATATTTGGTTTTAACATGTATGAAAGAAGATAAGGGTTTTTGTAAAATATTTTCATCTCACATTTATTTCGGTGGTACACATACTTGTTTCTTTTGTGTAATGTATATGTTCATAACATGAATTTATATTATGATCCTTATCATTATAAATATTGGATATAGATATCCATATAAATTTTTTTCATTACTTGGGAATGGTATTAAAAATATACCATAGTCGTAAAGGTTTACTGTTGAAATATAACTATTTATCATGATTGATTATGATTTTCTTATAATGTTTAGATATGAATATAAAACTATAAATAAAGTAATTTATTTTATTATAATAAGTTTATTTGATTATAGTACATGTTTTCTATTCATTTTCATATTTTTATGTACTTAATATTCCTAAATATTTTTTTAACAAAAACAACGTTGTTTTTCTATTCCATTGAAAAACATTTTATTCCATATTTTTATTTCAGAAAAAAAAATTCTGTGAATGTTTTAATATTCCCCAATTTTTTCTACATTCATTTTTACACTTTTTTACTCTACATAAAAAAAATTAAATGTAATATTCATGTCAATTTCCAAAGATGTCTTGTAGTGAATTTATCATTGATGTGAAAGGAATCATTGTTTTGACATGAATGACACAAACTAAGTCTCCCCCCATCATGGACAATAAATTTTAAATTAATCATTTATAGGATTTGATGATTATTTTCAAAATTAATGTATTTTCAAATGTTTTTTTATTTTTATTTTTAAAAATTATATTTTCAATGTGAAATTGTTATTTTCTTCAGTAAATAATCCTTGTGACCTTAAAAAGACAATTCTTAACTAATATGATGTTTTTTTCAAAAATATTTTTTACATGGGTTATGATCCTTAGGTACCATTTTTATTCATTATATGAATGGATTATTTTGAGTATTACAATATGTTTCTGAAAATATTTTATTTTCTTTGGGCTATACCACGATGAAATGCTTATGAGACCTACTTTTTTTTATATGGGATATTTTGAGATGAAATGATAAAATGTTTATGAAACTTTTTTCCATGTCTTATACAATGATTAAATTATTATGAACCCCATTTTCTTTTCAGAAACCTAATATAATTAATGTTGTATTATTAAGTAGAAAAAATATATTATTTTCATCAGATTATGTGTGGGACCTATTCTCTCTACAATGTATTGGTAAATTCTTTATATATCAGGATATAATAGTGTGTGACAAGTCAATGGGACTGATTCACAATGGTAAATAATCTGATGGAATAAAGAAATATCGAAACACTATGGTTGGTTTGATCAGCAATGGTAAATATGCTGATGGGATTGATCCACTTTGGTAAATATGTTATGAGGCCTGATCCACTATGATTGATGGTATTAGTAGTTAACCTTGAAAAATGAAATATTTTTTGTACCTATAATGGTGACAAACCTTTAAGACATGAGATTATTATTTAGAAATTAAAATTATATCACACACATATGAATGATTCATTTTTTAAATATAATTCTTTAGGCCATGGCACATGTTTAGGATCTATGAATTTTTTGGTATTGGATTTTTGTGTTTTTTTCATGATCTCATACCATTTTTTAATCTAGGAATTTATATGATCATAGATCGATATCTCCTTGATTACCCACACTGAAAATCTATGCTCAATATTTCTTACGTTTACATTCCATAGGTTATGAAGAATAGTTTTATATAGGGTAGGTTTATGAAGAGTAACAAAAAGTGGCAAGATCATTTTGGGAGATTTTAATGATCATTTAGTAAATAAGATAATTATATTCCTAGAATCTGAAGACACAATACCATTATAGTCTCTAGTCATGTATTTGTGGAATGTATTGAATATTCATCTAAAATATGTTATATTTATGTATGAAAATTTTGAATAACTATATATAGAATCAAAAAAATGATTTAGTTTTCCCTTTGAAACTATAATGAGAAAACATTGGTGAGAATACATAAGAAAATCACATGTATATGAAAACTTACTAGTGTTTTGGTGAGGAATATATCATTTGGTTTACCTATAAATACATTCACATCAGGATACAAAATATCAATGTGGTTTTAGAATAGATCTGACTATGGGTAATTAATCTGAAAAGGCACATCATGCTTGACCTGAGCAGTTCAACATATATGATAATTTACTTTATTATGCACCTTGTTAGACACTCATGGGTTATATGTTTGGTATAATTCACAGTTTCATTAAAATCCATCATTATTGATATGAATTTATGATGATCACATATTCCATAGGTTTACCCTATAGAGGAACAACTTTAAAATAATTATTTTTTATTTTAAAAAATGATAAAATAATCTTCTTGAATATATGTTTCTCCCTATTATTAATATTTCCGACATTATTATTTTTAGTTTATTTCATTTCTGAATCCAAATGGAACCTTGATATTTCTTAACGAGATATAAAATTTGATGATTATCCACTTGGGTTGGGAAATTAATAGGGAGATGAAATGCATATATTTTTTCTTATTTTACACAACATTCTCAATCAATTAATCATTATGATATTACAAATGAGAGAAAAAGGGAAATATATTCTAACGAGTCCTTGATGAGGTGACATAATCCTTTTTTAAGTTATTCTAATAATCTACTAGTTATTAAGATGAAGATTGTTAACATTATAAATATATTTTTTGATCCCCATTTTTCAGATGATGAAAAATTCATTAATGAAATTTATTATTTTGAAGGTGAAAATGATATGTTGTATAATTTTTTCAAGAATGCAAGGAAAGATGAAAACTTGATTATACGGAGTGGGATATGTTTAAGGAATTATTTTCCAAAAATTTCATTCCTCGTATTCTTCTGAGAAAAATAGATATGGAATTATTAGAGTAGAAGAGATATTAGAAAAATCTATTTGTACTCAAGAGGATAATTTTAATATACTTGTGAGGGATTATTTGGTATTATCATCTAACATGAATGCAAGGATGATAAAATTATTTCTATCCAAAAAATGTTTCTAAAAGGCGTTAACTATAAGAAATATTATTGGCTAAAAATAAATATTCTTGAGTGTATTCTTGGTGGAAATGGAAATGGGACACCCCATCCATTCCCATGGTTTTGATAGGAGAACAAATTTCAAGTATCATGACATCTTGAATTAATAATTTAGTGGAAATAAATTATATCCCTCTACATGAAATAAATTATTCATGAAACATCAATGGAACTAATTGAATATAACTATGAGGTCACTTAAATGTTGAATGGGGGATCATAAATGATATGAATGTCAAAAGGAAATGAATGAATCAATTAACATAGTGCACCCGTACAAAATATATTTAACGCTTTGGGAATTTCTTGTTAGTTATTTTATAACCGATATAAAAAATTAATTAGCTCACTTTATCATGTCAGTTATATAATAATTGATGTGATAAATATTGTATGATGGTTTATCACAGTAGTTATTCTATAACCGACGTGATAAAAAGAATTTTTTGGGTCAATTATATAATGACCGATGTGATAATGAAAATTTCATTTCTTTATCATTTCGGATATTTTATATCTAACATGAAATAACAATTTATCAAATTGGTTCTTATATAACTGATGTGATAAATGTAATCAGAATTTCTTTATCATGTATGCTACTAAATTACTGATGTGATAAATCTTTTATACTTTTTCTGAATCATTGTTTTTAGTCACTGGGAAATTTTTTGATCGGGAGATAGTGACTCAGTTCTTTCTTATGGGGAAACCTTAAAATTTTTATTTCAATCTTGTGACCTCCAATATCATTTTTTTCTAGCTTCATTTTTTTTTCTTTTTGATTTTCTCTTCTATCAGATTAACTCGAAACTCTCAATTAAGCCTCACACGACACGATTTCATTTATTCTATTTCACAGATTCCCTAACACTATGTTTCACAATTTTTTTTACAAAAATATTTCAATAAAAACTTATTTAATTTCCTTATTTTATCACATTGCATCAGTATCCTGTAGGGACATGTGTATCCAATCCTTGTGAGATTTTATGTTGGATATTGTTTTTATTTCAGATACACACTATGTATTCACTATAAGTTATGGTTTCATGAATTTAATAAAATTTATAGTTATTATTATATTAATTCCTAATTCATGGATCAAATAGATACTTTGTATCATGCAAGGTGATCTTGTGTGAGGTTGAAAATCATTACACTTTTTACACATCATGCATCCCCAATAATGTTTTCAAATATGGCTTGTAAATAGGGTGAATGCGGTGAAACTACCTACAATTCCCCCAAATGACATGCCATTGTTTTTTTCTCATCCATGGGACACAAATATTTCTATATGGAACACACTTATTAGTTAGTAGTCATGTATCAATGATAACATTAAAAACCCTCCAGATGGTTTCTCAAATAATTTTTCACTTATTAATGGCCTATTTATGGTCACGAGATGGTGAAAAAAAAACTAATATATTAACTAACAGATTAAATAAAAAAACAACCAGAAATGAAATTTTTTCCACAAATACATAATTTGATCCAAAGAGTAAAAATAATTATGTGTTAATATATTAATCCTAATATAACACTTATATTCTAGGGTTAATAGAGAACGAACCTCATCCTCACGAAAGAATTGGAAGTTTGTTTGTGTGATTCTATTTCATAATATTATAAGACAAATAGAACCATCAAAATTATTGAGGTATTATATTTTCCATATGATTTATATTTAATTAATATAAATAATAATTCCCATTAATTATATTTTCTTCATTTTTTTGGATTATGAAAATGAGTTTGGTCAAAATATAGTTGAGATAAAGGATTCATGGGATGAATCTTTAAATAAGTAATAAAAAATTGAACTCCCTGAACCTCCAAACTTCATCATATAATATTATAGTTATAGAATGAATTGTATTCATATATTATATCATTCACAAAACTATTTAATAAAATCCATTATGGTGATCGAGTAACTCAATAGGGTTATCTCATTTTATAATGACGAGTGGGTGTAGAAAAAATAAATAAATAAAATCCTGCAGAATGTGGAAAAGTATGTGTGCCTTTGTCCAGCAGGTGTTCTGTGGTTGTGTTTTGTCCAGAGGTAATTTCAAAGGGTTCACTGAGGGTCTCTATTTATATGTACCAGATGAGTTCTACCCAACCCATTTCATTATGTGTAATTTGATTACATGTCAGGTAATTCTGATCCATGGTTGACTCCATGGTTTTAGAATCTCTGTGAATCTTGTACGCATCATTGAATCTTTGACCCATTTGAAAACGTTTAAGTAGAAATCATTAACTGTATTCTTTAAATATTCATTTATTATGAATCAAAATGTATTTATTCTCAAAAATATTGTCCTGAAAAGTGTCATGTTATGTAATGTACTTAAATGACATGTAATTTTATTTCAGAGTGTGTATGCATGCCAGGACTTGTTTTAGAGGCATCAACATTTCATGATGAATTCATGATGTGTAAAATAATTACACATCGTGTAATAGTGTTTCTTCATTTTATATCTTCTATTCGTCCTCCAAAAATCTATGGCCACACTGCTTTACATTTCTAGTGGCATGAAGTGTCGTTTTTCTCCCATTTACACGTCTTTTTATTCAATTTTCAAAGGATCATTATTTCTTTCCATAAAACAGAAAACATGGAATTCACTCCAAAAATGGAAATATTATTAATTTAAGTACAATAATTGTTACAATGAAACATTTAGAACTATATATATTAAATACAATTACGAAAAACCTTCTAGGTGAACATATTCTGAATGAACCGATATACTAAAAACCATAATGGATTGAGAATGGAATCTTTCAACACCCTAATAATCTAAAGCCTGTAGAATGGATAATAAAATTTACACAATAACATGATATAATATTTGAAGATAATTAATTCACATGTTTCCATATATCAATACCCAATATAATTCAATGTAAAGTTGGTTCCATCTTGCCACAAACTAGGTCAGGTCTCCATCTAACTCGGCATCGGACCCAGTCTGCGTCAAGGCCCGAATGGAATTCTGAATCCCGACTTGTTGGCACAAGTTCCCAGGTATCAAAACATATAATGGGAATGATTTACCTGATGTAAAAATCATAAAACCCCTGACAAGAGAAATAAACTAAAATGGAAAATAGGGAACCAAAAAGGGCCATATCACATATCATATTTAACTGTCTAAAACATAGACCAACATCCAAAAAGGATCATCCACAAAGGAAGAGTAAAACTCTAAATCAAACATCCAAGCAATAAGAGAGAACACATCCCCAGAACACTAACACCAACCTGCAGGGTGTGGCCGTTAGTGACCCGAACCACCATCGCTAAGCATGATAACACATCGTGGAATACACAAGAAACAGTGTCTACATACACACAAAGGTGTATGTTGGGTGTGATCCAAAATATCAGTGGTAAGACACCCAATAAAAAGGTTCCATGTATAAATAGTAAATAAAAAATACATTTTTAGGCTTAAAAAATAAAAGGAAACCCAAGCTTGATTGATTTTAAAGAAATAGTTTCTATATAAAAAAACAATTTTGAAGAAATCAACATAAATTAAAAAAACACCCTTGAATTTAAGAAAAACCAATCCTATATGAAAAATAAAAAATTACACTGTATGAATATGGTGAGTGTAATGTATTCCAGGTGCACCAAAAGTGGGTGAGGCCCTACAGGAACTAGCAAAAATAATGGGACCCTAGATCATCGTGTCTCGGGGAACTGTAGTATAGGATTCCAAACAATATATGTTCTCGTGCATGAGCCACTAGTTTATCAACCCATTCATAACCTAGTGATCTCCATTCATCTACCAAAAGTTTAGTTAGTGTTGCAATCGTCAAAATAGTTAAGTGAAACATGGCCAAAGCTTCTTCTATATCACTAGCATTCCATATCTAGTCCACCTACGTAGTACCCAGGCTTCCCATTTTGTGCTCAAGATGTACCAATTTCACATTTCATTTCAATCATAAATGAATTCAAGAAATTGTGTGTTACCCAAACAAAACTTCACACATGCACACAAATGAAATCCATTTGAAATAGCATGCACACCAAAATAGTTTACACATCTCAATTAATTTTTTTTTCATTGTTAATAATTATTTATTAAAACATATTGAATTAATGTAACCAATTTATTTAAAAAGAAACATAACATGGATTAATAAACAAAACCAACCCAACCATCATTCATGACCTAACACAACCAACCCCACATCAAGAACACATGTTGCACCACTTACAACATTTAAAAAACTAACTACATATTTAAAAGACCATTTTTTAGGTTAGAAAAACACTAGAAATTTTATTAATAAATTTCAGAAAGTGAAAATGGCTTTAAACACAAAAAATCCACTGAAACCCTCTTTTGGAAGAAATGTACTTGAATGGTACACTAAAATATAAACTATACACTTTTCACATTTTCTCAAAACAAACCAACAATTTATAATGCACCAGTAAACAGTTCAATGTGGGTTTTCACAGAAAAAACCTACTCAACCAACACAACTCCATCACTTATGACCATGCACCTGCAAAACTATGTCGAAAACATGATTAACACCACTTGATGATATGAAAAACTATCTACACATATTAATAAAACACAAAAAAATTGATTAATTACAAGTTTTAATCCAAAGAACACACACACACCACATGGACATGATACGAAACACATCTAACACATAGAAAACATCATGAAAACCAAATCCTCACCCAAAAACAATTAATCAAAAAAAAAATTATAAATTAATTAATCAATCAAATTAATTCATTAAATAATGGTTAAACATGGAGCCACCTACCTTGGGTGAAGATTTTCACAAAACATGTGTGAATCACCAATCACACCAATTGTGCACCACAAGAAAGCCAAAGGAAAACCCTAAGAAGAATTTAAACCAGAAAAATTTAATATCAAACACTAAATTGCACCCCATACCCACTAGAAAACCAAAATTCAAGAAAAAAAAGAGAAAGAATGGTGACTCCACCAAAGGGAGGGGAGTTTGGTCACTAGAGAGTTGGATGGTTTGTACAAGGGGAGGCTGGGGCAGGGTTCGAGTGGCCCGACGACTGGTCAAGGAGGGTGTGGGTGGTCCGACGCAGCAGGTTCCTAGGAGGTCAGGCTGTGGTCCTACGAGATACGGGCATGCATGATGGTAATTTGGGGCGACAACACGGGGGGCCTAGCCAGGGGGTCTGGGAGACGGCGTGAGTGTGGGAAGGATGACCGAAAGTGAGGCGGGTGGTCCGATAGCTGGATAGAGAGCAGGGGTATGCAAGGGTTTCAGGGAAGGGTGGTATTCCATGACTGGATAAAAGTGGGGAGAAGAATCCCAATACAAATACTAATAATAATAAAATATAAATTAATAAAAAATAATAAAAATAATAATAATAATAATAAACTAAAACAAGAGTAATAATAATATATAAAATAAATTATGTATCAATACTAACATTAATAATAATAATACTTAAAATTAACTAATAATATTCTCAAATAATAATAATAATATTATCAGTAAAAAAATCCTTAAATGTTATCACACTATTTGTAGTTTTATTTTAATTTAATTTTACCTCTCTTAATTTTTATTTCATCATTAATAATTCATTTTATGTATATGCCTTTAACATAGAGAAGGTTGTGCGGTGAATCGGGTGAGGTTGTGCAGTGACTCAGTAAAAACAGTGCCGCTTTAACTGTGGTGTGATGAATACCATTAGAACCAAAATGTGCATTTTTAACCCAGAACTAAAAACATTTCAGTCGGGCTTCAGCCTGAACTACACAATTCCCCGAAATTTAATAAAATTGATATTTTAAAAATGATGAGTGTGATAATTCTCTCCACTAAAGAGCTCTCCATCCTTAAAAATACCCAACTATGAATAAACCCCATAGTACAAAACGATACCCCCTTAAGGTTGAAAGAGGATCCCCAAAAGCAATAGAAAATAGGCCAACACATCGTGCTTAGAGGAAGTGACTTAAATGATGTCTTCAAGAAACCCATAAAAATAATTTCCACTAAGTGTCACCCACACCAAAGAGTAAGAACACCTCCAGTTGATTAATCAAGGAAAGGAACCCTCGCACACATGAAAATAAAATTCACAAAACAAAACACCTCAAGCACCAATGAACGAGAACCAAATTATTTGACTGGAATGAACAAACCATACTGTAAAGACCCTTAAATTTCAATGAATTTTTCATTCATAAATTATTTCGATTTTGCGAGTACACGGTCTCTAACGGCACATGATTTCGAGGCCCGGTGTGCTTGGAATAATTTTATGAAGTTTAGCACGGGTACGTTCAGTGAATGAACAAGCTGGTTTTTCTATCTTTTGAAGCAGTGCTCAGAATTCAAATATGAGGTCATCGATGAACTTGCAGTGCCGATATTTTCTTATGGGGACCTTTGCTACAGTTGCGTTTTATGTGGGTCGAAAGTTAATTTTTGGGGTTTAATCTTAAACTAAATAAAATTGTGTGGTATATGATTTTATTTGTGAATTGGTTATTTACTCCCATGTCTGGATATTTGTGAGGTGGGGTTCACATGAGCCCCAACCTTCACCCCCCCATAACTCTCCTCAACTCCCCATTAATTCCCTACTGTTTACTTTGACAAATCCATATATACATTGTGGTGGAGCCTTCCTACCTCCCTCATCCCATTAAATGTCCCAACCTATTAATTTAATATCAGCGTTAAATTAATTGGCACCGCTTTGAAATTAATATAAATTGCAGGAAAATTATAATATTTGGAGAGCTTCTTATTTCTTTTTGTGAGAAAATCACTATCGGGAAAATCCTCGAGAGAATTAAAGGAGAGGTGATCCTTCATTGAAGAAGAACACCCTTCTTCAAAAAATTACACCCTCGGTGAAGAACGTAAAGAACTTCTTTCAATGACGCATCTTCCTCGGATGCACCTCGAAGTCAAGGAGCCTACGTCGCCTACGATAGTGACCCTTCCCCCATAATCGACAGAACGACACCGTTCTTCCACGACGCCTGTCTACTGTGATGCTCGTCTCCCGCGGATCGACGGTGTACGACAAAAACATTGAGGTAAGGGAATTTGTACATTTCATATATGTGTTTTATACCCTCGAACATGCGTTTAATTATTGGGTGATGATTTGAACTAAGAAAGTGGTGGGTACAGACTAACAAACAAGTCTGTACAAACCGATATTTTGTTCTAGATGCGCGGGGTGTTTGGCGACGATGAAACGGGACCGCGATTGCGATTTGGGGCCTTCACAGTGGAGTTCAGATTCCGTGACGACTGGAAGTGCAGAAGGAAGCAAAAACGGACCACCAGAATGACTTCGGTGGCCCAGAGAAGACCCTGGCGGTGCGGCGGTGCCTGTGGCCGGCACCTACCAGCCCCCTAGAGGCCGCGGTGGCGAGCAGCAGCGCCAGCCTGGAGCCGCATTCGTGGAATAACCCCCCCCCCCGATCGGCTAGCTGGCCGAGCCAACACACCCCCCGGGCTGACCCAAGGGGGTTGGGTCGGGTCGGACCGGGCCCAAACCCCCCACATCAGACCGTTTTTCAGTCTTTTTTTCCCATAACATGAGCTACCGAATTCTGATCCATGCACCGTTATTTTCATAGGAATACCTAGATCATGACGTTCATTTAGGTATATAACAATCAAGGTTTCATCAAATTTTGGGTACGGCCGGGTTGGTTCGAACCCGAAACCAACTGGGGCCATGGAGCGAAACGCATATAACAAAAGGACCGAACGTCCGATTGACGTGTCGTCATTATGTTGAATTTTTGTTGTTGTGACAGTTCTTTTGGAATACTCTAATTGAGGTTTGGACACAGCTGGAGTATAGGTAGGTTGGTTTTAGCTTAAAAATCAACTGGGCCCCTGGAACAGAATAACCAATAACTCTCAGACCGGGCGTCCGATTGACGCACAGTCTGTCACGTTGGGTTTCTATTTACGAGATGCAACATAGGGATTCATCAACTCTGGACTTCGTGAAAGTTGATATATCGAACCCCTTGGCTCGAGGAGTGGACCCTCCAGGAATCGAGCATGCTGTGTGCGGGAACACTAGGGTTGGCTGCAACTACATCGACTACCGTAATGGGATCCTCTGTGGGTTTGACGACGACGTCTGCCATACTAGGATCTTATGTGGGTTCGACAATGATTCCTTCCGTACAAAGATCATCTGTGGGTTATATGGTGATGTCATCTATACTGGGATCCTCTGTGGGTTCGACAGTGATGACTAATGTTCTTGTATCCTATGTGGGTCTGGCAGTTTGACCTCAATACTTGTATCCTGAGTGGGTCTGGCAGAGTAGCTAGTCTTGTATCCTATGTGGGTCTGACAACTTAGCTGGTCTTGTATCCTATGTGGGTCTGACAGCTTAGATGAATCATTGACTACATCTGATCCTCTCTATCACTCTATAAAAGTTGTATACCTGTGTGAGCTGAGTCTTGACTTTCAATCATTATCATCGATGTGATTGACTTATTTCCTTTGAGTAATGGGTTGTGATTGGGCTCGGGAGCGGGAGATGAACTATGATTGATAACTTAGGTATATTTATGGGAATATACCTAAGTAGAGTTAGTTGATACTTCGTGATTGTATCTTTCCTTTGTGGTTTATCTTTTGTGGATTCTGGGAGACCTTTGGGGGTCTCGGGGTCCCTACTTAGTATCGTATACTCACCCCTACACGGGTTGTGCCCGCACTACGTTGTGTTGGATGAAGACGACGGACAACACTAATTGTGGAGGAGTCTTGTGGAGCTAGACCACCTAGTTTGGCATGCACGGAGCGGACGGATGGACCCGAGGTGCTGAGGAGACCATCTGTACCCACCATAAAGGTGGGATTCCTGGAGGATGACTTGGTGGTTGTTGCTTTACATTACTACCGTTGTACTTTCCTTTTCAGTTGTACTATACTTTCAGTTGGGTTTGTATACTGGCCCATTTACTTTTCAACACTTACTTTTATACACAGTTTTAATTATTTCTTACTTCACTTGTGTACTATGTTGTGTTTTTTACTTGTATAAAAGGAAATGCCTTCCCTTTTTATCAGGATTTATGCCTTTGGTTCTAGTCACCAGTCCCTGGCCTATGGAAGGCGAGCTTGGGGTAGTCATGGCACATGCCCTGAGGATGGATCGTGACAAATTGGTATCATAGGTTTCAGTTCTACCATAGAACTCAAGATTCTGAACATTACTTTATGTGAAGCAATAGTGTTAAGAGTATTGAGTGTGGTCTTCAATCTAGGGATTCCAGTGTCTGTGCGGCGGCCGACCTATCCATACACCAGGCCCCTGACCTCTTATTTCTGACTCAGTACATGAAAATACGGATTTCATGTGTGTTTAATTTTAAAAGTTTTCTTTGTGATTACATTGTGTCAGATCACAAGGTATACTATATTAACCGTGGAACACCTATTTCTTTTCAGGATGGACCCACGAAGGTAGCCAGTCAGGGTTCTTAGTTACGTGCGATATGGTAGCCCACCGAGCGATGAGGCCTCGGTGCGGGGCCCCATTACAATGGAGCACCAGCGGTACTGCTACCTGCTAATCCAACGATGCTACCGGACCCAGTAGGAGATAGTGAACATTGCCTAATTGCATTACACGAGTTTCAGCAATAGAGGCTGCCCAGGTTCCGTGGAGACATGGACTCTCAGGTAGTTGAGGATTGGCTTGATGCTATCGTCAGAGTCTTCAGATTAGTAAGGACACCAGCTAACCTTATGGTGATCTTTTCCATGAGTCAACTGCATGAAGCAGCAGGTAGATGGTGGAGCCTGATGCTCCAGGTGCATGACGAGGAATCTCTACTGTGGACAGACTACAAGAGTCTCTTCTGCTCAGAGTTTTTTCCAGCCACCCTCTGTGCGGTGTGCATCCAGGAGTTACTTCATCTGCGGTAGGGCAGTATGATAGTAGCTCAATACGCGGTGATATTTATAGGCCTTTTATGCTACTCCACACATATGGTACGAGGCCCGTTCTTCAGGGCCTGGACCTTCTAGTAGGGACTGAGGCATGAGATCCGGGCTTTGACGATTCCCCTAAGCTTCCTGACGTAAGCAGGGGTACTAGAGCGAGCCCTTTTAGTTGAGATCTTTCTCGCTGAGCAGCCACCAGTAGTGTGACCCACCGTAGGGCGACACGTAGCAGAGTCTTCTGTAGCCGGCAGTAGACAGATGTCACAGGGGTCCAAGAGAACTAAGCCATCAGGTGGGAGACCTCAGGATACAGGTTTGGTTGTGCAGGGAACATTAAACAGAGCCAACCTTACGAGGATCATACAGTGCTATGCATGCGGCGGGCAGGGCCACATGGCTCATGACTGCCCGACCCACCATGCAGACGAGTAGCAGACAGTTCACGGACCTCCCAGGCAGAGGCAGAGGATCGACTGTGGTGGTCTGCAGGGATCATCTAGACGAGGCAGAGGATCTGGCCGAGCAGCGAGTGGTGGACGACGTTTTGAGGCTCTACCACCACCACCCCCAGTATGTCCACCCCGACCACAGGGGGCTGGAGGGCAGATGCAGGCTCACCTCCAGGAAGCTGAGGCTTACGACCAAGGTGCACCTGAGATGATTTTAGGTACTATCTTTTTCTACTCCACCATTGCTGTAGTTCTTATAGACAAAGGTGAAAGTCATTATTTTATTGCTACTGCCCTTGTTCAGAGCTCAGAGATTCTGACGGAGCAATTGGCTTGATCTTTACGGCTAGAGACTCATACGAGAGCAGACTCGACGATTACTCACTGGTGCCAGCAGTGTGAGATTACTCTAGGAGGTGAGAACTTTGGATGGGATCTTCTTGTAGTGGCACCGAGGCCTTATGACGTCATCTTGGGTATGAAGTGGTTATCTATAGTCCATTACTAGATCTACTGTATTAGGTGCAAAGTGCGGTGTGTTCGCCCGGATGAGACCAAGTTCACCATCACCAGTGAGAAGGGGGCCTTTGCAGCACAGGATAGACTTATGCAGAGGAGAGGGCAGCCAATCACACATCAGCTGGCTAGTCTCATCCTCAGAGCAGTTGATTTTCGAAGTCCGAGTTTTCCTATTGTGTTGGATCAGTATGCGGTCGTTTTCCCTGACGACATTCTAGGACTACCTCCTCGTAGAGAGGTAGACCTATACATTGATAAGTACCATGGGACATCACCGATATCTACTCCAGCATATCATATGGCTCCCGCCATGCTTCATGAGATGCGGGTACAGCTGGAGGACTTACAAGGAAATGGATTCATTCGACCCAGTGATTCACCATGGGATTCTCCAATTTTGTTCTCCAAGGAGGTGGATGGGAGCTTGCGACTGTGTGTCGACTACCTTCTCTGGAATCAGGTGACCGTAAGGAACAAGTACCCACTTCCAAGGATTGAAAATTTCTTTGATCAGCTCAAAGGAGCATGATTGTTCTCGAAGATAGACCTCAGGTCAGGCTATCACCAGCCCAGTGTTCGAGACGAGGATGTGGAGAAGATGACCTTTAGGTGTCGGTATGGCCATGAAATGTTCTTGGTTATTCCCTTCGGCATGACCAACGCTCCAGCAGTGTTCACAAGTCTCATGAACAGGATCTTCCAGCCTTACCTCAATCAGTTTGTTGTAGTCTTCATTGACGTCATACTGGTTTACTCGGCTACTAAGGAGGAGCACGACTACCACTTGCAGGTTGTACTGGACACACTCTGAGAGCACCAGCTTTATGGTAAGCTCTCTAAGTGCCAGTTCTGGTTAAGAGAGGTTCACTTCTTGGGGCACATCATCTCGGAGGTGGGAGTAGCTCTTGATCCTATGAAGGTCAAGCCAGTACTTTCTTGGGAGCCACCCAAGATCGTGACAGATGTGCGGAGTTTCCTAGGTCTGTCTGGGTACTATCATAGATTTGGTCTAGACTTCTCCAATGTTTCAGCACTGCTTTTAGCTTTGATGAAGAAGGGGAAACCCTTCATGAGGTCAGATTGATGCCAGTAGAGCTTTCAGGAGCTGAGCCAAAGATTGACTAGTGAGTCCATCTTGAGGCTACTGGAGGAGGGTGTTGGGTACGTGGTTTACTGGGACGCACCAAGGACCAGAATCAGGTGTGTACTGATGTAGGAGTGGGAAGTTATCACCTATGGTTCATGATACTTGAGGCATCATGTTCATAACTATGCTACCCGTGACCTCGAGTTAGCAGCAGTGGTCTTCGCCCAGAAGATGTGGCAACACTATCTGATGGGCGAGCACTTTATAGTCTACTCTAACCATCAGAGTCTCAGGTACTTCTTCTCCTAGAGGGACTTGAACCTGAGACAATGAAGATTGCTTGAGTTCTTACAGGTCTATGACTTTTAGATAGTCTATACCCTTGGGAAAGGGAACGTTGTGGCTGATACTCTCAGCAGGAGATCGGGCATTTAGCTACTTGGAGAGGAGACAGAGCAATTAGCCGCTTTGAAGATATCCTTCGTGGATAGAGATGGAGAAACCTTTCTATAGTCTCTCACAGTCACTCCTCCACTACTTCAGTGGGTCAGATAGGCACAACATGGGGATGTAGACTATGAGATGTGACGTGCTCATATTTATACAGGGCAGGTGCCTGATGGATTTTTTTGAAGGAGGAGAGCACGTCATCCTCTTCAGGGGACGTCCCATGGTACCTGTTTCACTGCAGGAGGAAGTTCTGAGGGAGTTTCACACTTAACCTATAGCGGTACATCCAAGAGTGGCGAAGATGTACCAGGACCTTAGATGACAGCACCGGTGGCCGGGTTTGAAGAAGGTTGTAGCAGAGTTTGTTTCACGATGCCTCACTTGTCAGCAGGTGAAGGCGGAGAAACAGGTACCAGCAGGCTTCGTACTTCCCTTAATGGTTTCTTAGTGGATGTGGGATGGGATATCCATGGATTTTGTGATGGGGATTCCACATACTTCTAGAGGACACAATTCCATTTGGGCGATCATAGATCGACTCACAAAGTCGGCCCACTTCCTTCCAATTAGAGAGCAGGGATCAGTAGAGATATTGAGATGCCACTACATTCAGGAGATCGTACGGCTTCATGGTGTTCCATCAACTATCATCTCTGATCGAGATGATCGCTTTACTTCTGGGCTTTGGAAGGGGTTACAGGAGGCATTTGGGATGCAGCTGCGTTTGAGCGCCTCCTTCCATCCTCAGATGGATGGCCAGACTGAGAGGACCATTTAGACACTCGAGGACATGCTCTGTGCATGTGTCCTTTACTTTGGACGCAGCTGGGAGGATCACCTACATTTGGTGGAGTTTGCATACAACAACAGCTACCACTCCACCATCTGGATGGAACCATACGAGGCACTGTATGACCGACCTTGTAGATTATCTCTGTGCTAGACTGACCCTAGGGAGTTAGAACTTCTAAGACGAGAGATGTTTTAGGCTATGATAGAGAAGGTGCAGATCATCTAGGAGCGGATGAAGAATGCACAGAGCAGACAAAAGTCCTATGATGATAGGAGATGTAGACCACGAGAGTTTGAGGATGGCTACCACGTTTTCTTACGTGTCTCATCTCGACGAGGACTACAGATATTTGTACGGGGTGACAAGTTATCTCCATGATTTATCAGACCTTTCCATGTCCACAGTAGAGTAGGCGAGGTGGCTTACCGACTGGCCCTTCCACCTTAGTTGCACCAGGTACATGACTTCCTCCACGTATCTCAGAAGAGGAGATACGTGCACGAACCGAACCACATGATCGATCATAGGGAGCTGGACATCGAAGACGGGGTGAAATTCTCGGAGGTTCTAGTGGAGATTGAGGATCGACAGGAATTGTTCCTTCATGGATGGTCGATTCCTTTGGTGCGCATTTGCTGGAAGCACAGAAACCTTCAAGAGAGCACATGGGAGCGGGAGGCTCGGATGCATGCTCAGTACCCCCTTTTTTGTTTCCCTAGTGTATTTTGTAGCTTTATGGGGACGTAAAGCCTTGAGGTGGGAGTAAGGTAAATACCATTAAATTTCAAGGAATTTTTTATTCATAAATTCATTGGAATTTTTCGAGTTCGCGGTCTCTGACGGCACCTGATTCCAAGGCCCGGTATGCCCAGAATAATTTTTTGAAGTTTAGCTCGGGTACTATCAGTGAACGAACGAGCGGGTTTTTCTATCATTTGAAGCGGTACTCGGAATTGAAATCTGAGGGCACTGATGAACTCACAACACCGATATTTTCTTAAGGGGACCTTTACCGCATTTGCATTTTATGCAGGTCGAAAGTTAATTTTTGAGGTTTAATCTTAAACTAAATAAAATTGTGTGGTACACGATTTTATTTGTGAATTGTTTATTTCCTCCCAAGTGTGGATATTTGTGAGGTGGGGACCACACAAGCCCCAAACTACACCCCCCATAACTCTCCTCAACTCCCAATTAATTCCCCAGTATTTACTTTGAAACCTCCACATATTCATTATGGTGGAGCCTTCCTACCTCCCTCATCCCATTAAATGTGCCAACCTATCAATTTAATATCAGCGTTAAATTAATTGGCACCACTTTGGAATTAATATGAATTGAATGAAAATTATATTAATTGAGGATCCTTGTATTTCTTTTTGTGGGAAAATCACTTTTGGGAAAAGACTCGGGTGAATTAAAAGATAGGTGATCCTTTATCGACGAAGAACACCGTTCTTCAATAAAGAACACCCCCAGCGAAGAACGTGAAGAACTTTTTCCAAAGACTCATCTTACTCGGATTCACCTCGACGTCAAGGAGCCTACGTCGCCTATAAAAATGACCCTTCCCCTATAGTTGACAGCATGACACCATTCTTCCGCGACGCCCATATACCATGACGCTCGTCTTCTGTGGATTGATGACGTACGACTAAAACATAGAGGTAGGGGGATTTGTATATTTCATATAAGTGCTTTATACTCTCAAACATGGCGTTTAATTGTTGGGTGATGATTTGAACCACTAACACGGTGGGTACAGACTAACGAACAAGTCCGGACCCACCGCTATTTTGTTCTTGATGTGCGGGGTGTTTGGAGACGACAAAACGTGACCGCAACGGCGATTTGGGGCCTTCACAGTGGAGTTAAGATCCCGAGACGACCGCAGGTGCATACGAAAGAAAAAATGGACCACCAAAATGACTCTGGTGGCCCGCAGAAGACCCCGGCAATGCCCCGGTGCACTACCGGTAGAAGCCCACTGTGGCAGCGGCGAGCAGCGGATCCCGTGACCACGCGGGATCCCGGGAGACCAGTGGTGGCAGCCTGCTGCCGCATTCACGGAACAGCCCCCCCCCCCCACCCCCACCCACCCCCCCCCCCCGCTCGGCCAGCTGTCCGAGCTAACACACACCCCCTGTCGGGCCAGGGAAAGTCATGTGGGCTGGGCCGCACCCAGCTAGGCCGGTCCGCGCCCTACCAAGCCAAAACTGCACCCGGGTCGTGTTGACCCAGTTTTTCCTACCCATGGTGGGTTGAGCTGGGTTGGACTGGGCCTAGACCCCCCACTTCGGACCTTTTTTCTGTCTTTTTCCCATAACTTGAGCTACAGACATCTGATAGATGCACCGTCACTTACATAGGAATCCATGTATTGAGACGATTGTTTCAGTAAAACACACTTGATGTTTTTGTGAAGTTTGGGTACAGCTGGGTCGGTTCGAACACAAAACGAATTGGGCCCTTGGAGAAGAAACACTTATAACTTAAGGATATGACGTCTGATTGACGTGCCATCAACTACGTTGAATTCTTTTTTTTGGAAGTTTCTTTTGACATAATCCACTTGAGGTTTGGACATATATGGAGCGTGGTCTGGTTGGTTTTATCTAAAAAACCAACCAGGCCCTTGAAACGGAAAAGCCAACAACTCTCAGACCAGGCATCTGATTGACGCACCATCTGTCGCATTAGGTTTCTTTTGACGAGATGTAACATTGGGATACATCAACTCTGGACTTCATGACAGTTGATGTATCGAACCCCTAGGCTTGAGGAGTGGACCCTCCCGGAATCGAGCGTGTTGTGTGCGGGAACCCTAGGGTTGGCTGCGACTACATCGACTACCGCACTGGGATCCTCCGTGGGTTCGAGGTCGACGTCAACCATACTAGGATCCTCTGTGGGTTCGACAATGATGACTTCCGTACTATGATCCTCTATGGGTTCGATGGTGATTCCACTTATAATAGGATCCTATGTGGGTTCAACAGCGATGACTATTGTTCTTTTATCCTACGTGGCTCTGGCAGTTTGACCTCTGTACTTGTATCCTTAGTGGGTCCGGAAAAGTAGCTGGTCTTGTATCCTATGTGGGTCTGACAGCTTAGTTGGTCTTGTATCCTATGTGGGTCTAATAGCTTAGATGAATCAATGACTATATCTAATCATCCCTATCACTCTGTAAAAGTTGTATACTTGTGTGAGCAGAGTCTTGGCTTTCAATCATTATCATTGATGTGATTGAATTCCTTCATGTGTGGACTGGGTTGTTCTTGGGCTCGGGAGATGGAGCCGAACTGTGATTGATAACTTAGGTATATGTATGGGCATATACCTATGTAGAGTTGGTTGATAATTTGTAATTGTATCTTTCCTTTGTTGTTTATCCTTTGTGGATTATGGGAGACCTTCCAGGGTCTCGAGGTCCCTTCTGAGTATCGTATACTCAACCCTGCACGAGCTATGCCTGCAATACGTTATGTTGGATGCAGACGACAAACAACACTGATCGTGGAGGAGTCTTGTTGAGGTAGATGCTACCTGGAGGTGGACCACCTGGTGAGGCATGCACGGAGCGGACGGACGGACCCGAGGTGTCGAGGAGACCATCTGTACCTACCCTACAGGTGGGATTCCCAGAGGACGACTCGGTGGTTGCTGCTTTAGCTTACTGCGGTTGTCTTTCCTTTTAATTTGTACTGTACTTTCAGTTGGGTTATCATAATGGACCATTTACTTTTCAACACTAACTTTTTTACTCAGTTTTACGTATTACTTACTTCACTTGTGTACTCTGTTGTGTTTCTTACTTATATAAAAGGCAATTCCTTTCCTTTTTATTGGGATTTACGCCTTTGGTTCTAGTCGCCAGCCCCTGGCATATAGAAGGTGGGCTTGGGGTAGTCACAACATGGGCCCTGAGGACGAGTCATGACATAGACCAACCACATCCAAAGAACACTGTGATCACCAAAAACCAAATCATCTCTAGGAATAGAACTAAAGGCCAACAAATTTTTTTTGAAAGGCCTCCCCACTTATTAAAACATACTAACTCCTGGGATGATATTGTAAAAACCAACATGGAGAGGCTTGGGTAGACACCCCACCATTATGAAGAATGTTTAACACCAATTCATTCAAGATACCTTTATGAGAGACCCATCAAGGGTATAGCCACCATTAGAACAGACAGAAGATACAAAACATTGAAAATTTCCAAATAGTGACCAAACACCCCACCATAAGGGGCGAGGAGGGTCGAGACCAACTAAAGAGGAATCAAAACCATGGCCAAAGATAGATCAACTTCATCACATCCCTGGATGATCACTAATCAAAATTGAGACTGATTTCCCTAAACAAACCTCAAAAGGACTATTAGTGTAGATTACATACGGTGGGGCACATCCACTAAGACATTAAGGTAATGATACGACCATGCATCCTCATATCCACAGGAAACCCCACGAACCAAAATGGGTTTTTTGGAATAGAAAAACCACATAAAACAATTTAAACCACCTCCATATTCAATACCAACTACAAAAATAATGTCAGGGTCCCATAAAATATCATGGTTCTTGACTATGATCCATATTCACTCCAAGAACTATGGCTGGAGCTCTGATGTTTGAAGAATATCTACCCTCACAGTCATGCATTGAGGACACCTTAATGGAGCTCCTTCTTTTGGTGCTAAACACAACCACACTGCAATTGAGACAACACTAACAAACACAACACACGATGACATCCAACTACTCCATTGTGACACATCCACCAAAATGGTTGTTTAGATGATCCACATGCATCTCCTCTTCACATAAACTACAAATCTTAAGAAGGTAAAGATGCACGAAAAACAATACCCTTGTAACATAAATAAAATAAAAACTCTTGAAGAGGAGAAAACACACTTATAAAAACAGGGATTCGAGAAAGATTATACAATATCCACCATTTCACTTCAATGAAAACACACGCTGTGAGATCTCCCCAAACATGAACCTTGCAACCGATGAAAGCACTAAAATCCTTTCATGACATTGGTCAGCACCGATAACTCGGAACCGCCTTCACCCTTCCCTACTGGAATTCTTTTCCATGTTTCCAAGGAGAACCTTCAAACACAACGGTGTCAAACATCATACCCGACGATTAAAACAACTCAAAGAGACAAAAACTCATGTAAAACTCCCATGGAACATTCCATCATGCTGTGATAGGATCCGCATAACCGAAAAGGGAAAAAGGATTGACTTAGCACTATCACTAAAAAGTTAGAGTTCATACTTTAATCTCGTGGAGTGTTAGACAACGACAAATTTCTCATAGACACAATTCAATTACATGCCAATACATTGAGGGCATAGATACTAATTAAGAAAGGGAACCATAGACCAAGTAAAACTAGTCCTATGGTCAAGACATACCACAATAGAATACTAAACGTGTAGGGGAACCACTTCAAAGGCTTCTCGAAGAAATTTTAAAAAGAATCCACTAAGAACACGCTTCCACACCAACATACAAATAAAAATTCAAAATAAATACAAAAATCAGTCAAAAAAGATTCTTGGATCAAAAATCCTCACATACAACACTTCCAAAACATAAGGACACAACACACAATCACCAGTTATTTAAAACGCTAAATTTTCCTTTAATAAATCTTTTTGAAATTGAACAAAGCTAGTGGGTTGTGAAAACACCAATAGTTTTCCATGGGTGTCACACATGAATTTTCTTATGCCACATTAGCACCAATATCATGTACATACAGGCACTCGTATGCTCATGCAGTTATCCATTTCCATTTCCATACATACTCATGCATATGGTTTTCAATGAGAGAACCAAGAATCAAAACCAGACCCTTCCATTTATCAAAACCAAATTATTCCAAATACTCTTTTCAAACCATAATCATCAATTTATTTTTAAAGTGCTTCAATTGAAAACATTTCCCAAGACCAAATGATTTTTACTAAAAAAATTGATTTCCAGGAATCCAAAAAAAGAGATGTGTAATGCTACAAGAGGGAACATGTGTCAGTGGGTGACAGGGACATATGGTTAGCATTCATACAACAATCACGCCACAGACACTAAGAGTATTCTAGGACATCATTATTGGATCCACATGTCTTGCTAGACCTTGGAAGCTTACTGGGACCACATACCCTACACCATTTTTATTTCCCCTAAACAAGATTAACCAAAAGGGCCAAAGACTCATACAAATATCAACATACCCTGGTAACTCATGTCCCGCAACAAGTTGTGCTGGCCAGGAACCATACTCATAGCCAGGACATCGAGTCCCAATAACCATAACACTATTATACTCTAATTCTTCCTAAAGGAACATGATCTAAGAGAGAGAATCTCCTCTGGTACCCCTTTTTCACAAACGAGTCCTGGTTGCCATCCAACTGAGCGACCAACCCAGTCCACGGTAAGTCCTGAAGGGCGTTCCAGATCCCCATGATCCGGAAGAAGTGCCTGGGTATCAAAACAAAGCATGGGAACTATTTACCCGAAGTAATAAAAATAAAACCACTTAAAATATAAATAAACTATAACTAAAATAAGAAAAATAACAGGACCATAACGCATTTTAGATTTAAACTTATAAAATATGGACCACTATTCAATCTGAAATGTCAAAAAAGGAAGACTAAAACACTAAATCAAAACTCCAAGAAACAAGGGCGGCCACAACCCCAGGACACTAACACTAACCTATACGAGAAATTCGTCTACAACCCGATCCATCATCGCTAAGCCTGTAACCACAACCTGGAATACACAAGGAACAAGGTCTACATTCACCCAAAGTTGTATGTAGGATGTGAGCAAAAATCCTAGTAGGAAGTCGCCCATTAAAAAGGTTCCACATATAATCATTAAATGAAAAATACATATGCTGGTTTAAAAAATGATAGGATTCCCAAGATTGAATGAATTTAAAGAAACAGTTTATATATAAATAAACAATTTCAAATAAAACAACATAAATTAAAAAACACTTTTTTTTAAAAAACCCAATCCTTTAAGAAAATTCAAATGTTATACCATATGCTGACGGTGAGTGTAAAGTAGTCCAAGAGCAATAAATGTGGGACATGCCCAACAGGTACTAGAAAAAATAATGGGGCACTAGAACATCACGTCTTAGTGAACAATAGTATAGGAATCACAACAATATAAGTTCTCATGCATGAGAAACTAATAGGGAAACTCTTCCATAACCTAGTGGTCTCCAATCATCATGCAATGTTTAGGTAGTGTTTTAATCATCAAACCAACTATGTGAAATTACACCATAGCCTCTTCCGTATCGCTAGATTCTAGATCTAATCTTGTCACCTTATAACCATGCTTCCCCTTTTCTGCTCAAGATGTACCAATTTCACATTTCATGTCAAAATCACATGAATAAAACAAACTGGGAGTTACCTAAACCCAACTCTAAACTTTCACACACATGGAATCCATTTGAAATAACACGCACACCAAAAGACATTACATAACTCAATAAAAACAATTTTTTCATCCTAAATATTTATTTATTAAAGCATATTGAATTATTGTAAACATTTTATTTAAACAAAACGTAACCTGACTTAACACACAAAACCAACCCATCCTTCCTTCATGTCCAAACACACCCAATACCACATCAATAACACAAGCTGCACCACGTACATTGTTTAAAAAACCAACTGCACAATTAACAGACCATTTTCCCGATTAAAACAAACACAAGATATTTTATTAAGAAATTTCTGAATTTGAACCATGAATATAAACACAAAAATAAAACAAAAACCCTCTTTTTTGAAAAAACACACACAAACGCTACACCAAAACATAAACTAAGAACTTTTCAAATTTTCACAAAACAGACGCACAATTTTAAAAACACTAGTAAACAATCTAGTGTGGGTTTTCACAGCAACAACCTTCTCAAACATCAAAACTCCTTCACATATGACCAAGCACATGCAACAACCTATCGAAAACATCATTAAACCCACTGGAATAGATGAAAAACTAACTGCACATATTAATTAAAAACCAATGATTGATTAATTACATGTTTTTAGCCAAAGAATACACCCACACCTCATGAACGTTCTACCATACACATATAACACATAGAAATATCAAGAAAAAAATTTACACCCAAAAAAATTAATCAAAGAACATCATAAATTAATTAAGAAATAAAATTAATTCATTAAAAAATGTTTAAACACAGAACCACCTACCTCGGGAGAAGACTTCTTCAAAACTTGTGAGAATCACAAATTTCACCTAATGCGGACCACAAGTGAGCAAAAGGAAAACCCTAAATAGAATTAGAACCAACACAATTTAAGATAAAAAACTAAATTTAAACCAATATCCACTAGACAACAAAAATTCAAGACAAAAAAGAGAAAAAATAGATAATCCACCAGGGGGTGGCGGTCGCTGGAGAGTTGGCTAGTCCACACAAGGGGAGGATGGGGGAGGGTGCGGGTGGTCTGGATGCTGGATGAGGAGGGAACAACTGGTCCGATATAGAAGGTGTTGGGGAGGTCGGGCTGTGGTGCAACGATATGTGGGAGAGTAGGATGGGATGTTGGGGTGACTGCACGAGTGGCCTGGCTGAGGGGTCGGGGTGATGACATGAGAGGGGGAAGGCAAGCTAGAAGGGAGGAAGGTGGTCTGATGGCTGGCCAGGGAGAAGGGGCGCTCAAGGATTTTGGGGAAGGGAGTGTGATGCGGCCTGATAGAAGTGGGGATAAGAATCCCTAGCCAAAAAAATATAAATTAAAAATAAAAATAATAATATTATTATAATTATTATTAAAATTAATAAAGAGTTATAATAATAAATAAAATAAATTAGGTATCAACACTAATATTAATAATAATAATACTCAATAATAATTAATAATATCCTCAAATAATAAAAATATTATTATAAGTAAAAAATTCATTAAATTTTATCACACTGTTCTTTTTTTATTTTTTTATTTTATACCTATTAATATTTATTTCTTCATTAATAATTAATTTTATTTATCTGCCTTGATCATTGGGCAAGATGTGTGGTGAAGCTGGAAAATCTGTGTCGTGACTCGGGAAAAGCCACGCAGCTTCGATCGCGGTGCACTGAACGATGTCAAGACCAAAACATGAATTTTTAATCAAGAACTGAAAAAATTTAAGTCCATCTTCAGCCTAAACTACCTGATCCTCAAAAATTTTATAAAATAGATAATTTAAAAGTGGAAGGCTTGACACATAAAATATTATCACCCTATCGGTAGGATAATCTAAGAAATGTAGAGATTGGTAATTTTTTATGAAGAACGTTTCATTAAAATTATTCCTATTGGGGAACATCACATTTTTTTCAATTTATTAGATACGGATTTAACGTAAACCAAATTAAATAGAATTTTTTTTAAAAAATTGTTACATTTATTTTTAGTGGAATTAGAAAACCAACCGCTATTAGAACATTATGCATATTACAGTGACCCGCCTTCTCCTTTTTCTCATATGATGACCTGACCCTCTTATTATCTCTTCCTCATCTCCAACATAACCTATCACCTAAAAAAATCCTACCCTTCGACATGTCCTCCCCTCTAGTATCACCTCCCCACTAGCGTCCTCTCCATGATTTACTCCTTATTGTCTCATCCTCATAAAGAGAATCATATTATTCCTACCCTTCTCACCATCCATAACCCTCTATTGAATCCTCTATGCACAAAATCCTTATAACGAGACTCCAACTCCTCCTCTCATCCGTGGTATTATCCACTTCATTTTAACTTTCAATGATGAAATACCCTCTCTTCAACATGCTTTTTTATGTAAAACTAGTGTTTTTAATTCACAATATTCTTATGTAATAATATTTATGCTTAATAATTGTGTTTACTTACATGTATATATATATAAATATGTGTAAACCTATGTTTATTTCCAATATTTTTATTAAATAAATTTATATATTATCATTATGTCTTAATATTCATTCTACTTATGATATCAAATTATTTAAATTTACTATCAGTATATATAAAAAATCATCCATCTTAATTACTACATAAGATCGAGAAAATCCATATTATGCTCAAAATTAATTTTATGTTGGATTGAATAGTAATTCTGTTTTAATGATATTTAGATACATTAGGTGTTTGAAAAATGGGTTTTAATCTACCAACATCATTAAATGATAACAAATATGTTTTGAAAATACTAATATAGTTTTCTGTTATTGAATTTTTAATCGAACTTATCCCTAAATCTAAAAAAATGTTCTGTGTTTTCTATATTATATTGTCACAAATAATTAAATATATATTCAAAAAATTAAGAACCTATATGTATATTCTCAACAAATTACATATATGAATTATATATGTAATTATTCTTTTTAAATTCTTATTATATTTTTTATTTATGAGACAACATATTAAATGAATATATAATTTTTATTCTTTGTAAACAAGTAATAATTGGTTGAATAGAAATCATGAATCATTCCTCAAAATATCATTGTAGTAGTTATTTTATATATTGAACTATTTTCATGTTTTAGTATAATTTAACTAAAAATTCTTATATTGTATCATAATTGTATATGGGTATTTGTTCCCAGTAAGTTATTACAATACCTAATTTTTTTATATTAATATTTTTTTATTAACATAATTTTGTGTATTATTGATAATATGATACTTTTTTTATTAGAGTTATCTTTTTTCCAGATTTATTTATATATATAACTGAAATAAGTAAAATTACAATTACATAAACCAAAAATACATCTCAATATATTAAGGGGTGACATGAGTTTCTATTATTTTCTAATTTCAAATCAATCCATATATGGAAGGAAAAATATCTCATGTCCCAATTTTTATTATAGAATGTGGTTAAAAAAACATGATGTTTTGATAAATTGATATTGAAACAATTTATGATGGGATATATGTTATGGATATGCCATGGGGTGGTGGATATTATAGAACGTTCAATGTGTGGACATTATGAAAATGAACAACCAATTAACCGGGCAGTGGATAGTGAGATTCAAAACCATATTAATGATGTATTTCTACAATATAAAAAGTAATGAATATAATGATATATCAATAGATCTATGTTCTGATTTTTTATATATAAATACAAGATATAATGTTATAAAAATATCAACTGAAAAATATGAATTATTGGAAGATAAAAATTAGTAGTTTTATGAAGGATGTATCAAATACAAAAAATATTAATTTTAAATGAATTTGATCCATATAATCATCTTCCATGTAATTATAGATTATTCCATGTATATGATTTCATATTTATAGAATGATGAATTTTATAAAGCTAAGATCCCAAAATAATTATATGAGATAAATAATTTCATTAAAAACATTGTCTAAATTATACATAAATACATTATTTTCCCAATGGCTTCATGTTTTATTAGAGATAAGATTCAAATAGATAATATTATAAACTATGTTATAATTATAGATGGATATAAATGAATAATTATGAATGTATAAATGAAAAATTGACATAGAATAATAGAAATTAAATTTTTATAGATAGTTTATTTTACATTCCATTATATTAAATATTTCAAGGATAGATCATGTCTTCTAAAATAACACACCAAATGAAGAGGTGTGTTATATAATAAAATAAATTTAATGTTTATGCATCATCCCAATATTCAAAATGATGGATATCATTTGATTATTTATACCAAATTTCTCTTCATATTATATCATTGTGTATTTGGTAACTTCTGCTAGTATATTTAATCCACTCGGGACTCTAAGAACAACTTATGGTATATGGATATTTCCATTGATCCCTTGCAATATACCTCCATAGATTGGTATAAATAATCGATTTTTCATTTTTGTTTTGATTCTCATTCCAAAAAATAAAATTCCAATAATGGAATCAACTTATATATTCAACCTCTTATAGAAGAATTGAAATATTTATTGCATAATATTATAGATTGACTTGATGCATTGACAAAAAAATATTCCAAATGTGTGATTCTACAATGTGAATGATAAGTAATTTTCCTTGATTTTGAAACGTGTCTGGTTTAAACTGTTACAATCTCCATGGATATATAGTTTGAGACACTAACATGACCCTATAAGATTGCCATGTAAAAGAAAATTATTTTTTATGTGTCATAATCTAATCTTGTATTGATCACAAAAATTATGTTTTAACAAGTCATAATTATATGAACAAAATAGGTGTATGTCACAACCAAAATTAATATCATGTTTAGAAATCATTCCATAATAGAATTTATGAAAACTATGTTATTTGGAATTTCTATTTTGAGGTTGTAATATTGATCTTATGTAAATAATAAAATTCCAGTGATAATTTTTTTTAAAATTTTTGAATTATCCTGGAAAATAAAAAGATCATAAGGAGTTGGAAGAAATTAATACAATTCATTATTTATGGGAAATGATAATGGAAATTATAATTCTATAGTTTTTTTGAAAAAACCAGAAAATAATATTTCCTTTCTAATACAAGAAAAATATGAAAGTACCTTATGGATATTCATTGAAAAAATAAATATGTATATACTTGAAAATTAATTATATACATGAAAAGAAATTCATGACTTTAATATTTTTATGGAGAAATTGATAAATTTGGAACTGCAGGAAATATAATAAGAAAAAAAATAATTTTTCAATTGATTGTTTTATATTCAATAGATAAATTTGTGAGAAAAATTAAACCCTATTGATCTTTAAAACCCATAGGATTTATTATTAGTGATAAGTTTTCATTTGTATATGATATTTCCCCTATCATTTTTCTCAATGTTGATTCATAAAATTATTGATTTGATTGAGGACGTTAACATGTGAGGTTCAATATATTATTCATGGATGTATAGTATAGAAGGGTATTGTCAGTATACTTGTTTTTATGATTAAAACATTTAACATTTATATATCTCCTTGTATATGTGACTAATTCTACTATATTTTGGCATCTATGGAAATAGTTGTCTCTCTTAAAAAATAATGCTTAGCTATAAGGCTTTATTACCTACATATTTATTGAAAAAGAATATCTCACATTTTTTGTAATGTATTTAGATAATATCAATTCAAAATTCAATTCATATGGATGTGTTGATGAAAAAATAAATCAAAGGTAAACCTTTACTAAATTATAATACATTATGGTGGAAGGTCATGATGATGGAAAATTTTCATCTATTTTATTAACATAAATATAGTTTATACAAGGATATTGATATTTGCAACTGAATAGTGATACAAAATATGATTTCATTGAGGATTTTAAGAAACAAACCAAGAGATGAGTTCCCCAATGGGCATGAATTAAGAAAGAGAAAATGAAATCCATTAATAGAGACATTATTATGTGATTTTCACATATTGTAATATCATATTAAATTTAACATTAACAAAACATTAATTTTATTTATTTTCTATATTATTATATTTTTTATTTTTATATTTAGATCATGAATATTGTTAATAAATATGGAGAACAAGATGATTTGAAATATTTTCCTTGATGAGATTTTAAAAAGTGTTAGATATTTGATTATCATAATATAAATATATTTTTCACTCGTATAGTTTTTCAAATAAATGTTCTGAAGACATTGACCATTGGAATATTCAAAAAATCAAGACATGGGATAACATGCGATGTTGAATTAAATTATTGAATTAAATTATTGAACTAAATTATCATGGAAACATTTCTGCATTGTTATTCATATACTTGTTATTGGATATTTATAGGGGAATACAGAAATATTTGTTATAATTTAGTTATGTTAACTTATCTCATTTTTACATATAGGTGAGCATAAAAAACAAGATTGATATAGTCTATCCCCACAAGCTAAATTATTATATTACTTTGACGAGAGAGTTGATAGAGGATGGAGTGTTGTTTTACATGATAATCAAAGAGACTTGAATGATATGGGTGATGAAGTTGAATAATTTTTTTAGACATCGAACCTAATGGAATATAGATTGATCTATCTGAAATTTAATTTATTAATATAGATTGTCTTCAAATATAGGTTGAAGAGAACGAAATCATGTTAATAGTGGATAATGATATTATATGTCTAATAATATATTAATATATTTTAATTCATTCTATTAAAAATATTTATTTTCTTATAAAGAATACAGGAATTTAATTACTATATATACAAAATTTTCAAATAATTTTCTTTTTTTATATTGTATATCAAGTTCCAGCCTATATTAAATTCTTATTTGATAAATCACTTTCGTGAAAAAAAATATTTATAAAAAGAATTAATATTCCACAACTCTTTTGATATCATATAACCATTTTTATTCACTCCCTCATGCATCTCATAATATCCAAATTTAAGGTTCACTTAACATATGATCATTTGATACCATTTGTAACATCCCAACTTCTTGGAAAGATTTAGACACCTATTTTACTACTAAAACCCTATATTTTATGATAATTGTTAGAAATGTAGGTAATAGAATAGTTATTAGTGGTTGGCGATCATTAGAGCATGGAGACTCAAAATTCAAGGAGGATGACTGAGCTACACGATAAGGGAACTGTTAATGAAAACCATACGAGTGGCCGTTGTATATGGGAGGTCACAAAATTTCCCTACAATCGTGACAGCAAGGACACATGACCATGTGGTATTCCATACATCCATAATAGTGGTTTTGTTTCATATTTTGGGGACAGTATGTAAAACTATGGACCTAACCAATGTGAGGCATGTTCTTAGATAGGTGTTGGCACATATAGAGTGCACTCTTTGGAAAAGTACGTAGCAATACAATTTTAAAACATATTTTTGGGTGATTTTAGAAATTCTAAATTACATTTTTTAAAATCAATTACCATTATTCCTCCCAAATTCATTCCCCACTATATCCCTTCTCGCTCATGTGAAGCACCTCGTTCAAGTGAAGCTCAAATTTACCATAACTCTCACATCTGACCTCTGTTTCCATCACCAACTTGTGTGTTTGATTAATATACATAATATCTATACATCCCACGCATCTATGTTTACATTATATTTACCTTTTTTAAATATTTTGTTGTTTTATCATTTTACCTATTCATGGGGATTTCATGATTCATCTGATATATTGCATTTTTTCTCAATTCAACAGCCAATACTATAGAAGAGGGTGCTATGAAGTATGGTAGGTAGTTTAGGATCATTCCCTCAAGCTTTTTTGAATTTATATTTTGTTTCATAATCAATGTGTCTTACTTATAAGCTGAAACATTCTAAAATCCTTTTAAATTATTTTATATGGTTCCCCGCTCTTATGGTGATCAAAGCATACAGAGAATCACATCCTAGGTTATTCTAATTTTCATGGGCCACACCTATGTTCATGCCCTTACTTTATATAATATCTTCCATCTTACTTAAATTAATATTCCATAATTTTGGGTGTGTTGACATGTAATACATGTTTTGGAAGATTGAAATGAAGTAATAGGAATGATGGTCCATGAGTAGGCCCCAACAAATCATGACATTATTGAATTTTTTGAATAAATGATTGGAATAATTTTTTTTAATGTATCAAAATTTTCATCCCTTTTTAAATTAAATGAATTTTGAATTTATATTTTGTTCATCCAAACATAGTCTAGGGTTATACATGGGATTCCAAATATGGATCACTATGGAGGGGTTCATAATGATTTATAATTTGAACATGTAAATGAATTGTATACATGTTGGGGTAGACACTTGGTATGACTGGGAGGAGCTCATTGTATGTTTACCTTACCTACACATGAGTGATAATAGTTCCCTAAGAGAGACACTGTGGAGAGGCATGGTGGGTATATAGGTAAACTATTCCTTGAGTGATAATTGGTCCACTACTTGAGAAACTTGGGATATGCTCAGATGGATTATGTCATCCCTTGGTGACAATGATACATGGGATTCCATTTACAGATCACCTTGGACATTATATTACGGTCATGGTATTTTAATGTTCCCCTAGGTAAATACTTGGGATTCCAATATTATTTCTTTGGATGAGGTCTTGATGACTCTTCTTAAAATTTAAATATCTTATTTAAATTAATGATTAAGAATGTGATGTTGAATTTCAAGGGATGAGTCAACCATGAAAAATCACATGCTTGGGTATTGTCAACCATTTGATTAATTATTTATGATAGCCCAAATATAACTTATATCTCTCTTTTATATGTTAACCTTAGTTCATAGGTATCCCGCTTAGGCTGAATAAGGTAGTTTTTAATGGGTATCCTTAAGGGATCCTGAGATGATGTATTAATTTATTTATTAACATTCATTTATTATTATTGTAATACTAGTCATTTTATATTAACAAACCAGATTTATCTAGCCACAGTTTGTGACGTCCTAATGAATATATCTCTAAACCTTCATGGGCCACCATTGGTACCCAAGTAGAAATAATTATTGAGGTGTAGTTACAAGTAGTCATCCTGCTTATAATGCATGATTTATACCACTAGGAAAAAATATGGGAGCATACGACTGAGAAAATTCTCAGGATTCAATAAGTATTTGATTTTCATATATTTTTATTTTTTATAATTTAGTATATGTTTTTCCTATATATCCTATGTACTAATAATATATTTCTACATGACCATCATCTTTTTATAATAAAATATGATTAATATCTTCTTATTGTTTACATTGGATGGTTATAATTATTATTCAACTTTTTTATTATTATTTTTGATGCTTCCTATATTCATTATCAACCTCGATGATATACATAGATATATGATGGAATATTCTCCTCATAGACACACCCTAGGACACCACTTTTAATTGGTATCCTCTGAAATATGGGGAGGCTCACTTGAGGTCATTTGGATGACAACATAAGGGAAATGCTAAGTAGATTCCTGGGCAGTATGCTATATTTTGGTATCAAAGATTATCTTTTTAATTTTATCTTACTATTTGGGCTTTACATATAATTAAAGGATGTAAAATGATTTGGTAATTATGCAATACTTAAGAGTAACTAACACACATATAGGGGAAACCCAAATTACCTAGGATGTGATAGTACTATTATTGGTTACACTGATTACTATTTTATATATTTCATGATTGGGTGACCCTCGTTTTTTGTTTCATTATTATTGATGATATTATTGTGATGGGATTTTTCTACTTTTTCTAGATGATATGAGGGTGTATCATTTCATGCATCATACTAGGCATCATATTTCTTAATTTCCATACATTGTTTTATTCTATATTGGTTATTTCTTTTTTGCATTACCTATATGGTATATAATTTTTGTGTGCGTCGTAGTTGTTACATATCAAAATGTGTTATAATTTTTTGAAGGGTTAACATAATTAGTTTAATTAATGTGATTATATCAATTTAAATGGTGTTTTAGGATATATCGATAAAAGATTAATTAACCAATTTTTTTACATTTGAACCTTGAACCACTAGTTCTATGGGATGAAATATTATTTTATTTGATTGATGAATGAAAATGAAATTTTAAGATATAATTATTTTTTTAAATTTGGAGTGGAAGTTCATGTAATGAAAACATTATACCATACCTAGTATATCCTGATACAATACATAATGGTAATATCGTAGATACATGATATTCCAATTGACAATTAAAAATGAATGGGAAATTATAAATTGAAAATGGAAAATCATTTATATGGATATAGATATATATGTCCAAAAAAATAGAACAAAATTCATATACATTTCTGTTCCAAATCAAAAGGATCCCACTAAATGGTGATTCTAATTGAATAATAAAGGATTTTTTCCTGTATACCTTGTAGTTTAAACTCCATATATCAGAATAATTGGTGTTTTGTGTTAGACCATACGCCAAAATCAAACCTAGTTTTGGGAAGTAGTATAATTATATTATGTTCTACCAAGACCTATTTAATAACTTAAACATGGATTTCGGAGTAGGTGGAGGAGTGTGACCTAATTAAAGGAAGCATATGTGTCTATATTTTATGGATTTTTTTTTCATATTTTCTATGAATATTATATGATGAGTGTTCTAGGAAATTGATGGAATTTTTTCCATGATTTCATCATGTCGTACATGAAGATGGTGGTGATAACCATGATCTAGAGTTTGTGGTCCTAGAGCCATCAATATTGCATCCTGTACTGCCGCATGGGGAACCTCATATTGATCTTCCACTAGGTGAATATGGTCAGTTTTGTGATAGCTTCTTTCCATTAATAGAGTCCATATAGGGAGAAATGTCACCCTCCTAGAATTTTGATGTAATGATGCATGAATTCCAAAATTAACATCCTTCCCCCATTTCAAGGAATGGAAATCCTCAAGTTTTTGAGTCTTGGCTAGATTCAATGTTATTGTTCTTTGAGAATGAATTGATTCCTCTAGTGTGGAGGGTCAAAATCACTAAAACAATTATATTTGATTCTACTAAATGTTGGTGTGATGTCACTAACTAGTCTAGTTCACATTAGGGTATGGTCAAGGTCATCTTCGAAATGGAATTTTTATGCTTAATTCTTCCAAAAAGGTTTCATGTTTGTGAAGGAATACTCATCTCATTTCACTAAGATACATTTTTTACTGAGTTATATTGGGAAAAAATGGTCACTGTAAAACATTTTGAGGATATTTTTTTGTATTCCATCTGATCAAATGTGAATGATTTCCTGATGGACACAATTTTAGAGATAGTTAACTGAGAACTCATAAAAAATAAAAACCAGAGGGAAGATGGATGTTGGGGCCAATGCATTTTAGATTTTAGTTAGGGAGATGGTTTTTATATCATTAGAAAATTAAATTTCAAAAATAAATAAGGTGTAGTTCCATCTAGATTACATTTATATATAGTTATCAGGTGTTTCACTAGTGTTGTAGAACTATATATAAAAATCATGAGTGAACAATCATAATGGTCGAGTGCTGAACTTGGACATTATGGGTCACCTATATCAGTTCTACCAAACATTACCTCCTATATATTTTGAGAAATTATCTATATCAAAACATATTTTACGTACAAGATCAATAACCCCACATTAAGCATGGAGGTAGTATACTATAGGTTAATTAGGCCAAGGGTGTGGGTATGGCCAATGTTATCAGACCATAGTGGTTTTGGCTAAATGAGAGGACCTTACCAGGATAGTCATGTTATATCTTAGAGTTGTGATTTAAGCCATATCTATGCACTGTTTACTACCCCCAAGGAGTAGATTCGTTGGCATTCTATAGAATTATTTACTATTATAGTAGGCTATACCTTTTTCTGGGACCTATTTGATGTATATTCATCACAGTCTATCATATCTATAGTAATTGTAGAATGTTTGGAACTAGGAATAGATTAGATATGAGGAATTATGACTGTACACACAACATAAGGGGTCAGATTAGTGAATATTTTATTGTAAGGAGTTCCCCATTGTTATTGGTAGGTACCAATTCCTATGGAATTTATATTTTCCTTGAAATTATGAGATTTTAAATCATTATTTTTATGGATTGGATAGTTATTTAATAATAACATGATGATTTCTATTGTCACTGAGTACCATTTAACTCATCTGAAGGGATCATGTATATCAATTATAGATAATGGGACCCATATGGTTATTTTCTCATGATTCATAAAGGGGTACAACTTGTATAATTCTCCCATATGGTGGATTTCATTAGGGTTGTTTTCTAAGACAACTTCTCCAGTTTTCCTCCTATGAGTGAAGTGGAGGTCACCATTGGGAATGTTCCAGGTATAGCACTAATGTATATCACATAATGTAGTATGTCACAAATAGATCGCTATTAACTAAAAAAGAATATATAATATATAGTGGAAAATTGCTTTATATGTCCTAGTACCTCACAATGGGGATCATCTATTCTACTGATCAAGAATGCAGATGGTATAGTTAGGTTGTGTTTGGATTACAAATGGTTGAACTTGATTTCTTTAGGGAAATAATATCTATTACCCTGTATAGAAGAACTCTTAGACCAAATCTTAGGATAGATTATTTTCTAAAAAACTTATTTGGGGCTAGGTTAAACTAAGGTGTTTTTTAGAGAATCAGACACTCAAGCTACATCATTTTGGACTAGGAATGACTTTTACAAGTATATAGTTATACTTTTCGGTATTATAAATGTGTTGATAGAATTAATAGATATTTTGTGTTGGGGTTGACATCTATACATGGGTTCCTTTGTGCATGTCTTAATTGATGATATCATGGTCTATTCCCACAGTAGACATGACCATTCCTACCATCACGAGATCATTTAGGATACACTAACAGAGCATCAGCTGTATGTGAAGAATAGAAAATTCATATTCTGGATTGATAAGGATAACTTCATGAGTCATATTATTTCATAGGATGACACATTTATTGACCTAGAGGAGGTGATAACCATGTATTCCTTGAATAATACCAAGAAAGTGATTAACATATGTTGTTTCTTAGGGTTGGTTGGATAATTTTAGGCAATTCATTTAAAAATTATCAAACCTAATAGTGCCTTTTAAGTGATTTTCTAAAAAGGGTATGAAATTATTATGTTTAGATACTTGTGAGAAATCATTTCTAGTGTTTTATGGGATACATACTTTATAAATAATCCTAATTCTTACAGATATGGTTAGAAGTTATACAATATATTATGATTCTTCAAGAATCTTGCTAGGAGTACTAATTATATAGGGAGAATGAGTTATAGTTTACAGGTCCCACCAACTGATACCCCACCAGAAGAATTACTCTACAATGAACATGATCTATAAATGGTGGTACATTCATTGCATTATTTGAGGTTTTACATATTGGGAGAGCATTTAATTATTTATATTGATCACAATATCCTCAACAACATATACACACTACACGACATATATGTAAGGTAGTGCAGGTTGGTTGAATACCTTTAGTCACTCACATTGAGCATGAATATACTCCCTCAAAGGGTAATATAGTATCATAATCCGAAAACTAGAAGAATAAAAAACATGTCAGCTTGAATTCCAATAGTGAGTATCAGTTGATGGACCTACTTCCTTCGATGCATTGGGAGGTTTTGGAATATCATTATCAGCCTTTTTTTTAGTAACACTAGTAGTGACATAACCCCTTCTAAAGAAGACACATGTTTGAATACTATAAGATCCTAAGAACCTCATCCAGAGAGATACATTCTTAGGTGATTACCCACAAGGTGATTTGATTATTTACTAAAATTAGATTCTGCTCATCTGTGACTTATCTGGATTCCTTTTGACATACCATTGTATTTGATGTGGGAATACCATGCCATTGTTTGGGAATAACACCCTAGGACTTACAAAATTTAATGAGATTTAAGTCACAAGTATTGGTGTCCAGGTATGAAGAGAATGATTACATCCTTCGTCTAGAGGTCTTCAACTTATTATTAGGAAAATGCATTGCACTAGTGAATTTCTGGACTTCTAAATATTCTACCCATTCTTTTGTAAAAATTTAATATTATCACCATGGATTTTGGGATGGATTATATGAGATCCCCTCAAGGAAGTGATGTAGTATTGGTGGTATTTGAAAGGTTAACAAAGGTATTACGCTTCTTACTGATATAATAGAACTTAATAGTTGATATAGTTTGATGGATATATATCTGATAAATTGTGCACATTCATTCTATTCCTCATTCTATCATATCGGATCGAGACACATGTTTCCCATCAAGGTTTTAGCAGGAATTTCAAAACACACTGGGATCATAGTATCTCTTGAGTATATCATATCACCCTCATAATAATGGTTAGTATGAGAAGAAAATTCATGAGTTTGATGACATGATTTGGGTATCCATCTAGGAATTTAGTGGTACATGGGAAAAACATATACCTCTAATTGAGTATTCCTTTATCAATAGTTTTTTGTAATAAATTTAGATGGAACAATATGAGGCCTTTTATAGAATGTTATTCTTTTCCCCTTTATTCTTCTTAGTTTTTGGTGAGGTAAAACTATTGTGTCCTTTTATTATTCCTTAGACTTCAAATAATGTGTAGCCGATTCTTTAAATTGTGGTAACATATCATGAAAAAAGAAATCTTATATTAATTTTCATTGTCATCCTTGGGAGTTAGATGTTGAACATCAGGTCTTACCACAAGTTTCATTGAGATTTGGTCATAAACAGTTTCAAATACATGAAAATATATACCCTCATTAGGATGGAACGTTTTTTAATATGGAGCGAGTTAGGCTGGTAGATTTTTTGTTTCTACTTCCTCCGAGTTACCATTTCATAACATACGAATTCAATATATCACAAAAATCATAGGTATCATGCTGACTATCACATTAATTTGATCCCAAGGACCTAGAACGATATGTGGGTGCAACCTTTTAGTAGAATATGATACATATCATTAACCAAAGCACAATGGATCTCTATGGAAAGGATGTTTTAATGATCGTAGTGATATGGCCCCAAATCCACGTCTAGGGAAAGACCTCAATATAGGAGGCCAATGTACATTCTAGATTACTAGAACATTTTCTCAGATGATGCTGTACTAATCTTGGAAGGGAATCTCAAAGATTAACTGTTTTAAGGATGGGAGGTTGTAACGCCCCAGATATTTAGATAGGTATAGAAATTCTTGTTACAATTAAAATCCAATATTTTATGAAAATAGTGGTATCTAAAGGCCACAATGTTTTTCATGATAGTTAGGGGACTTTTTAGAGTATAGATATATGTAATTTAGGGAGGAATATTGAGCTACAAAATTTTCACATGTTTAGTTCTAACTATGCACCTAAACCATGCGAGAAACCCAGTGTACATGGGAGGATGCATGAATTTTTTTGAAATCATGTGAGAGAGTCCACAATCCCATAATATATTTTTGAAACACATTATAATAGATTTATAATGGTTTGTGCTATTTTTGTCAATCTGTCAACCGAGTTCATGTATGGGGAATTCTTGGATAGGGTTTCTTGATGTTTGGCGCATTTTTTGGCCAATCACAGAGACACACCACGAGACCCCTTATATTATAGAGATTTTACATTTTGCCAATAAATTTTTTAGAATCCCTTGCCTCCATTCATACCTAATTTCTCTCAAATAGTATCCCTACTCCTTCATATTAAGAACCTCCATGATGACCTGATATTTTATTCTATAGCTCCCATTTCCAACCTCTATTTCCTTCACCTTTGAGTATGTTGGACTCATTTTGGTAAGAACCCCACTAATCATCCTTTTATTTTTATTTTATCTTCACATCCATTTCTTTATTTTGTCTCATGTTCATTTTACCTATTCTATGGACATTTTATGATTCTTATGATAACATCTATTATAACCAATTCATGGGCCAACACTATTTGGGGGGAGTACGACGAATATAATAAAGGTGTTATAGAATATTTACCCATTATTAGTTTTATCTATATTATGATAAGTTATAAAACATGCTATAATTACGAGGTGATTCTTTCTATATGATTATTAAATTTATTTAGATGTTTTTCATGCTTATGGTGATCCTAAGTAATGGTGAATCATATCTCACGATGTTCAGATAATCATGGGACACCCTTGTGGGCATACCCTTCCTTGATAGCCTATATCCCCTATTAATATATTTAAAACCCATCAATTTGATGTGTTTTTTCATGTAATAAATTTTATTTATGCATTAATTGAATTAAAAGAAACGGTAGGATTTGATTTAAGTCCATGCACCTCATTCAATAATTAAAATGATTGAATAAATGATTTGACATGTTTTATTAAAGTATCAAAAATTCTATCCCTTGATTTGTGAATATAAAAACGATTTGATAAGATATAAATCCATACTAAATATATGCTGATAAAATGGTTTCCATTTATGAATCACCATAGATGGGATATTCATGCTCTATAACTAAAACATGTAAATAAATTGTATATAAAAAAAGAGTGATAGTATGAATTCCTACGTTGAGATCACCATGAGTTTACCTTTCCTCTATGTGACAGATACCAGTTCACTTAGGTAGACAACATGTATTGTCTCAATGGCTAGATGGTTATACAGGGTCCCGAGTGATACTGGACCCCCTACATGAGATATGAGGGACATGATCAGAGGGTTTGTTCTTTTCCATTCCTATATTGATACTTGGTTTTCAATTTATGTATCACATTTGATAGACTCTTACAGTATTAGGATGTTATATTTCCCTTATTTTGATACATAGGATTACTATAGGATCTCATTAGATAGGATCAAGGTTCCTCTTCATATAATTTATATATTACATTCGAATTAAAGATTATGAGTGTATTATGGAATTTATTTGGACACATCCATAAATCCAAATCACATTCGCGGGGATGACACAACATATTATACTTTATTTATGATGTCCCATGTATAAATTATATATCACTTATATAGGTTCACCATGATTTAGAGAAATTCATTTTATGGTAAAGTACGAGGTATTAGTTGGGTATCCATTTAGTAACCTAGGCCAATGTAATTATTTATTTAATTATTTTCATTTATTATTATGTGAAAATGATTATTTTATATGTTAAAATTTGATTTATCATGAAACTATTGGTGGGGACCTATTGAGTTTAACTAAAATCCTTCTTGGGGCACCCTTGGTATTGATGAAGACCTCATGAACACAAGTTTAGGTAAATGAAAGTTACCATCATCATATTCTTGACTTACAGTACTATGGTGGAGTACGAGAGAAGAGGACTGAGCCTATTCTTGTGATACTAATTGTAGCATATTTTGGACATTTTTTGTTGTTTCTCATTGGGAATATGTTTACTCCCATGTATCACATGTACTCATATTTTATAGATACATGGTAAACATAATTTTATACCTATTTATGATTTAAATTTACCTATTTTTTACATTTACTATTTATGATTATTCCACTCATTCTATTTTTTTATGTTTCAACTACTTGTCATTATTATCAACCTCTATTGTAATCTCTAATATAGAAGAGAATAGTCTGCCGTTAGACTCACCCTATAATCTCTCTACTAATTGGCAGCCTCTAGAGTATTTGGAGTTATGTTTGAGGTCATGTGGGTGACTATTTGAAGGCACCACCATGTGGCTTCTGGGGTGGGATGCTACAACATTTCTTTTTCACCCATATTCATCATGTACATTCCAATACATACCCAGGATATCATAGAGATTAGATAGAGTAGTCGAGGAGTGGCCATTGACCATGTATATGGTTCGAGGATTATAATAATGAGGGTGCGGGAGGGTCACCATTAAATTTATTTGACAATTAATATGATTTTTTATTAAATATATATAGTATTTTCTAAACAAATTATTCAAAATTATTCATTTAATAAAAATATAGGGAAACACTAATACATCACAATTTGGAGTCTAATCAATGTTAATGTAGTTTTTTCATTTGACAGTTTTTATTTTTCTATATATGATGTTGAGGGAACATATGGGTTGATATTGGGACAATTATTATATGAGATAACATCCTTTCAAATTATTTATTTTTATTGAAGGCATATTATAAAAAATTGGAAGAATAATATTTCTTATAAACATGTGAATCATAGTCAATATTAATAATTATGCTTTTTAACTAATATTACTTTAAATTGTTAGTCAAATAATTTATTCATATATAACATGTATCTTTTTTATAATTCATATGATAATGAAATGGTTTTTCATTAATAAATGTTGGGTTTTTTTTAAAATGGGGAAATACATAAATATTAGTTTTATTGGGAGTTCAATTCCACCTCATTGAGTGTCTTTCATATGTATGAAAATCCACATAATTGCATACCTTGGGATTAATGGATTTTCTTTCATGAGTAAGAATAATTATTATTCATATAATTATTCAACATTATCTTATGATAGTTTCCTTAATTTATTAAAAAGGAATAATTTTATTATTATTTTTTACATTTTTTGTTATTAATTTTCTTAAAATTTTACTCAAAGTGATATACACAAGTCACCTCACACATAGCTAGTTATAATTGTTTTTTAATAAGAAGGTAGAATAAGGTAATCATCAAGAAAGATATTAAATGTAATTTTATTTCAATTTACGGACATTAATTTTTATTGTTTTAAATTTTTTCCATTGATGATATTAGAAAAATATGTAACAACTATGGTTGGTCTATCTTGTTTATGATTTTATATGTAAAGGAAACCTAATGAAAATAATGTAAATACTCCTATTATAAATATTGAAGTAAAAAATATAAATAAAATTCTAATTTTCTAAAAAATAATATATTCAATTTAAAATATTTTTTATATATATGAAAAAACTAAAGAGTCATGGTTTTCAAATCCATCAGAGTCTACTTTAGTCTCCAATAATTATTCTATTTCTAGTGTTTTGGTCAATTAGTATATTGTTTTTCTCTAAGGGTAGGGATCTAGACCACCCCTCTCAAAAGGAATCAAGAAGATATCTTCATCATTCATTAAAACACCTCCTCTTATATACTAGAGTAATATTACATGTCTTAATACCTTGTAATTAAAAACAAAATTGAATCTTGATAACATAATATAGGAGCCGGAGAAATTGTTAATTTCTTTATATATATAGTTTTTAGTGGTGAGGAGTGAATTGAGTATGTTATATTAGGGTAGGAATGGGCGAATTCATGCAGACATTGTATCCTAGATATGACATTCTATAGAGGCACAAAATCTATTTCATTTATATTAATATATTTATATTGTAATGTTAATTATAGTAAATATTTTTATATATTATCTATTGATGAAAATTAAATTATGTATTTTATTTAATTCATGCATTAGAAATTTTGGAAGCTTCTAGCTGGCATGTATATTACGAGCATATATCACAAAGAGGTATCTATAAAGGTATTTGCAATAAAACGTTGATGTTAGATATTTTTCTCTGTAATATTTGAATTTATAGTTTAGACTTATATATATGTATCATTTTCATTATTTAGATAGTTTTTATTGGTAATATGATCTTTTAATATAATCAATTTCTGTATTTTTTTATGTATTTCTTATGTATTATAATCATTGAATTACATGAATCATATATTATTCTTTTTTTATACTGTAGGTGCTGGAATACCTATATGATGTTATATATGTGTTATTTTATTCAGTAAAATATTTCAAAACCATTATTAATATATAAAATATCTACAAATTTATTATTGGTAATTTTAATCTCTATGAGTCCCTAAAAAATAAAGGTAAACTTTTATAAATCATTAAAATTATTTTAGTTTTGGTTGTAACAACTAATTTTTTTCATTCATTTAATCACAAACATTTTTGTGTGTAAATATTTGAAAAAACATCCCATGTTTTTAGTGGTGGTTTAAGAACCAACGCCAAATACCATTGTGTAGTAGTTTCATTGAACCACTAAAATATATAAAAACCTACCACCAATTATTTACCAACTGAGAAAAATGTTGTGGACTTAAAAAAATGTCAATTTAATAATCAGTGGTTTAAAATACCTCATTCTCCAAGAAAATACCTACAATGATTTTTTCGTATAATTTGGAGAAATAAGTTGGTAATCTTATAAGGATTTTCATGTAACGATTTGGGATTATTCATCTACAAATAAGGGCCTCACATAATCTATTAGATATAAAAGAATAGAGGGAATATGTGACATAGATTTCAAGAAATAAGAACCATTGAATGATATACATGATGGTAAAAATGAGTTAAGATAGTTGCACTGGGAAATTAAATGTCCTAGGATCACTTACATTCTTTCATGGATGTATACATTACAGCACGAGTAGAGGCGTAATGACCAATCAAGTCCAATATCATTATGAGAACATCCATTGGCCTTAGATCAACCATGATGATAGCTAGTAAATTTAGATGAGGAATAGGGTATGAACTATCTTGTATTTATACCAATGTGGATCTAACATAGGCCCCGTATAGTTGAGTTAGGTCTATTTTTTAGGGGAATATCCCCTTGAGATTAAAACCATTGTATTACAGCTAGCTGGCCTCTGGTCCCCCATGGGGAGGAATAATATAGTTGAGTATGGTGTTGGATCTAATATTCATTGAACATTCACCATCACTATATAAATGGAAATCACTTCAAAGAGATTAAGAGTTATATTCTCTCTTGTGGTTAATACCCTTCAGATTAATGAAATATAGAAAACATTTTAACAGACCAGTGAATTAGTATATAATTATAGTAATATCATGAAAGGTGAGTGATATAATTTTATACTTAATAACCAGCCCTAAAAATAATATGTGATTTTAGTTATCTAACTCATTTTTTATTTTTGATTATTCTCATATATGTTCCTATCAATGGAATCACATGAGGTGGAATGAGATGCACCTCATATGAATTAGTCATCACCACCCTCATATGTTCCATCATTGTGCAAGAACCTTCCTTGTAGACTCTCTCATCATTGTTAGATACTTTTCCATTTTTTATCTCCCCTATTTAAGTTTCATGGTATTGGATATGTGAATCCTCCCTTTTAGGATCCTATAAATTTTGGTGAATATGTTTAACAAAAATATCAAAAATATTTTGAATCATACAAAAATAAGAATCTACTAGTACTAATACCTTGTAATTGAAAAAAATTGTTTCTCGATAACAGAATATAGGAACCCGAGAGATAGTTAATTTCATTATATGTACAGTTTTTAGTGGTGAGGACTGAATTTAGTATGTTATATTAGGGTAGAAATGTGGTAATTCATGCAAACATTGTATCCTTGATGTGACATACTATTATGGAACAGAATCTATTTCATTTATAGTAATATATTTATATTGTAATAATAATTATTTTAAATATTTTTATATTATATCGATTGAAAAAAAAATTATTTATTGAATTTATTTAATTAATGCATTAGATATTGTGGAAGCTTCTAGATTGCCTAAATTTTAAGATCATATATCATATAAAAGTTTCCATATGGGTATTAGAAATAAAATTATATATTGGATATTATTCTCTATAAGAGTTGAATTTATAGGTGAGACCTATATATATGTATAATTTAATTTATTTATCTGATTTTTATTTGTAATTTTATATTTTAATATAAATAATATATGTATTTTTTCATGTAACTTTTTTGTATTATAATTATTGACTTAAAAAATTGTATGTATTTTATTTTTTTATACTGTAGGTCTTGGAATACCTCTATGATGTTATATATGTTTAATTTCATTTAGTAAAAAAATTTCAAAACAACTATTAATATTAAATAGCTCTACAAATTTATTATTATATATTTTAATCTCTACATGTCCCTATGAAATAACTGTAAAATGAACATAAATCATTGAAAATATATTATTTGTGGTTTTAACAAAAAAATTTCTTTTTTGTCATCTATTTCATCTAAAACATTTTTGTTCATAAATATTTGAATAAACATCCCAAATTTTGTTTAGTGGTGTTTTAAGAACCAACCATAAATACCATTGTGTAGTAGTTTCATTGAACCACTGAAATATAAAAAAACTCACCTCTATTAATTTAACTATACAGAAAAATGTGGTGGATTTGAAAAATCTTCATTTAACAATCAGTGGTAAAAAATAAATTATTTTCCAAACCAAATTACCTTCTATGATTTTATCATTATATTGGGAACAATAGGTTGGTCCTTATATGGGGATTGAGATGTAACGATTCGAGATTATTCATCAACTATTATGGGCCTCACATAATCTATTAGAGATAAAAAAATAGATGGAATATGTGACATGGATATTCCCAAATAATAACTATTAAAATGTTTAAATGATGGTAAACATGGGTTAATAAAGCTAATACAAGAAATTAATTGTCCTGGTCTGACTCACATTCTTTCATGGATGTATATATTACAGCAAGAGTAAAGGCATAATGACCAATTAGGTCAAGTGTCATTATGAGGATATACGTTGGCCTTAGATTAACAATGATGACATCTAATGAATTTAAATCATGAATAGGGTCTGAAAAATTTTGTAGTTATAAAAATGTGTATCCAACATAGGCCCCTTATAATTGGTTTATGTCTATTTGTTTTGGGGGTGAGTATACCCTTGAGTTTAAAACCATTGTATTATCACCAGCTTTCTTTTGGTCCCCCAAGGGGAAGAATAATATAGTTGTGTATGGATTTGGATATAAAATTCATGGAACTTCAAACATCACCACATCAGTAGAAATCACATCATGAAGAATAAGATTTATATGATCTCATGTAGTTTATATCCTTCAGATTGTTAATTTCTAGAAAACATAACAACAAACAAGTGAATTAGTATATCATTATAGTAATATCTTGAAAGGTGAGTGATAAAATTTTATAAATAGTCACAAACCCCACAAGAATATGTTATTTCAATTATCTAACTCATTTATTCATATTTATTATTCTCATATATGTCCCTATCAAGGGAATAATTAGAGGTGGAATGATATTCACCTCATAAGAATTAGTCATCACCACCCTCATTTGTTCTTTCATTGTGCAAGAACTTTCCTCATAAACTCTATAATAATTGTTCGATGCTTATCTAATTTTTAACCTCCCTATATAATTTTTATGGGACTGAATATGTGACTCATCCCCTTTAGCATACTATAAATTTTGGTGAATATGTTTAAAAAATATCAATAATATTGTGAATAAAAAAAGGAGAAATAACCTTTCTTTTACCTAAGAGGTGTTTTAAATATAACCTCTATCTAATGGCTCCCCATATTAAAGCATTGATAGATCAGATAAAATATTTGGTTGAAATGACATTATATATTGTGAATGGATCATCCTATCAAGATACTAATGTTCGGTTTTCTTCCATTGGAGAAATCATGATGCCTCCTCTATAAGAAAGGAGTTCCTCCAAAAATCTGTTTCCCACTCTTCCACAAAGAATATTACTCTATATGTCATTGTTGGTTAATAGGGAACCTCAATCATGGAAGAACCAGATCCCATGGTCCCTTAAAGGAATAGAATAATGGAAAGCAAAGGCCTCTGTGGGGGGAAGTCTCTTAGAATGAAAATGAAATTCTTCCCATGCCTGATATTTTTCATTTCCTTTTGTCATTGTAATTTCCAACTATTGTGGAACTAAATCATCTAAATGTACAATAGGGTATATATGAATCTAGGCCTTGAAAAAATTATTTTAAAAAGTAATTACCAAATCAACTTGTTAGATGATAACCAACATCCCTATCTGCTCTTATATAAGAATCAATTGGAATTGAATGAACACCACAATATTATTCTAATCGTTTATGATTATAAGAGGAGGATGATGCGTATTTAGAAAATAAATAAATTGATTCCCATACCATCCATGTGCATACCCATCAAATTTAAAATTACCAACAATTCAGAAATCCAATATACCATACCTTATAGGTTTTAGATATTATCATCCCTTATGGATTAATGTTTCATTATCAATAATGAAACATATCTATATTGAGTACATTTTAAAACAACTACTAATTATACAAATTAAACTTCCTCATCATGTACCTTCTATTAAGGATCTACAGATTAACTCCACTAATTCGTTGAAGTCAAGGATAAAAGACATAAATTATAATTTTAGGGATATTTATAAATTTGTATCCCATCATGTGAGATACAATCCATCAAAATTATACATATAAGGGCATGATGATTCTAAATGAGGTTCTTCCATATATTTGAAGGGGTGAAAAATGTTTTTCTTTATATATTAATTCTAGAAATATAAATGTCTGGGTTTCAAGTTAGGATTCCATTCCAAACAAAAAAATAGTTTCCCTAGTATTTTATTCTAACACAAGTAAGAGATTTTAATTGAGGAAAATTTTAATAAATGGTGATATATGGAACATTTAATTAATTCTAAGGATGACCAACCAACCCCATGAGGTATCGAGTCCTTATTACATGATCTTATAGTATGAATCAATTAGCTAAATATTCCTAAAGGATATGAAGGTTCTTAGTCGTCACACTTAATAATCTTGTCTATTAATCATTATAAACATCTCATCCCATGTTATAAATTTATTTTCATTCATTACATGAATCTCTTATGCTAATACGTTCCATATAATTATCATAAACTCCCTTGAAAATTAAGGGTTACATTAAATGTTTCACAAAACTAATGTTTGGATGACGAAATCATCATCAATATCATACATCATTAGATACCAAAGAGTATTGTTCTATTGAGACCCAGGTTTTTCATTCATTTATATTATATCATATTAGTTGAATATTAATGAAATCAAAAAATTTCATACCTGAGGAACATAATATTATAGTGTCTTTGGAAATGTAAAACACATTCTACTAATTTTGAAGAAGATATAAAATATCCCCCATTAAATAACATCTCCTTTAATGCTTCTACTTAAATCCATTATTCATAACCTATGGAAAGGAATCATAATAATGGTGTGATAAACGATTCTAAGTAAGATAAAACAAGGGATATATGTAAATATAACATGTGATTAATGTTATGAAACCATGATAATCACATTATAAGATCACTCCATGCATATCAAAAATCATAATCGAGAGTCGTGGAATAATTTTAGCAGTTCATATGATCTTATTCATATGCTAATAAAAGGGAATGATCCATGATATCGTAACATTGTCATAAGATATAGGCATATGTCATAAAAATAAATTTGTAATATTGTGAACATATATAAATAGAATTTATTTCACTAATTCAGTTCATGACATCAAATTAGGCCCTCTAATAAAATTATTGACAAGAAACTGGGTACATGAATAAAATTGAGAACATGTAATCATGTTCATGAATAACATTGTGAAAATATAATAAAATTCACACATAAACTTATGGACATGAAACCGGTCCATACATAACATTGTGAACATGTAATCTGGTTCATTTATATCATTTCAAAATTGAAATTATGTTCTAGTATAAAAATATGGACATGAAAATAGAACCATGCATAATAAAGTGAGCATTTAATTAGGATTAATCATAACATTATTTAATACCTAATCATGATAACACATAAATATATGGAAATGCAACCATGTCCATTCATAACATTATGAACATTTAAATTGGTACATGAATGATATTGTGAACATGTTATATGGTTCACTCATAACATTGTGATCACTAAATAAGGTTCAATCAGTACATATAAACTCATGAGTCATCTTTCATTACCCAATTAATTGGATATAGATATTAGTCCCACCCAACACATAATTAAATTACACATATGGGTTCCAGATGATCATAAAAAATATTAATATCATAACACATGAAATCATATGGGTATTATAAACATATAATCCCATCACAACCTTTTGAAATGAGACACAATTCATAATCAATTAATAATATAATATCATGTTAAATGAATTGATTTTAATAATATTTTTATCATCATATAACCTATGGATGATAATAGGGTATCATAAAAACTTGTAATCATAAAGATAACCCATTCAAAGATATAATAAGAATGTTTTACTTGGACAATATCTCCACAAAATAATAAAATATATCAAAGGGTTCTATCTTATATGGATGATGATTTTTAAAATCACTACAATAATTTACTAATGGAAATAACCATTCATTAAAATTCAATTTTTTAAAACATAAAACATTTTCAACATCCATTCCTTTGAAAAAAATGTTTAAAAAATATAAATTAATCATTAAATATCATTTGAAACATTCATTAAAGAAAATATACTTTACGATATGAAATATATTTTTAAAACATAAAATATTTTTAAAAAAATTTCATAGAAAACAATATTGAAATATTTTAAATGAAACATAGAAATCATTAAAATTATTTTCATTGAAAATTACATTTTGAAAACAAACAAAGTATTCTTTGAAAAACAAATTAGACATTTAAAAAAAAATCTAACACCATTTTCTTTGAAAATAACCAAAAACAATAATAAAAAATGATTCAATAAAATAATCTTCATGATGGAGGATAAATATACTCATGTAAAATATTTCTTCTGCACTTTGAAAAGATCAGAAAATTACATGTATCAGGAAAAAAATGAAGATTCCTTTCAGAAAAAATTTATAAAAATATAAATTGTAGGTGTAACTTTCTTTTAACCATCATAGGATAATAGTGTAAAACATTTGAAAACATTTTTTTTTAAACATGGGTTTCAATGAACACAAATTTTTAACATAAGAGAGAAATGAAATCAAATTTTTATAAAAACATATTATTTATCTTAACTACCAGTGATTGAAAAATTATATCATTGCATGAATATATCATGATTGACCTAAGGGAATTAAAATTCATAATATTTTATGAGATATAGATCAAAATATTTCATCAATAAAAGTATAATCATAAACAGACCTGAAAATGATGGGATTGTAGCAATAAACTATTACGACTTTGGTAAATTTGAATCAAAATCCTGATGAAATGATAAAAATACATAAATCTTAATGTATAAGGAAATTAATTATATTCATGATATAACATATCAAATGGTAGTATATAATCCTTATTGAAGAATATAGGTGTATAACATGGCATGAATCCCAAATATAGAAAATTGAGGCAAAATTACTTTACTGATTTGGAAGTATTTTAACATTAATACGCATGAAATATAAATATTCAAATAGATATGTAAATACCCATATCTATTTTTAAAAATTTTATATAATTCACTTATGGGAATTATTTACACCACACAAAACAAACATGTGGTGAATAATTCATATGTCTCGGAGAAATTAAAGTGAGATTAGAAATCCCCTTACTAATTGAGAAACTTTTGAATTGTGATCATTATGATAGAATAAGATAATTTGGACCTTTTAATATCATGAAAGGAAATAAAATCATTATATTATATTTAATATTTATGTATATTGTATACAAAATAATAATAAGTGGTTAATATATCATATATCACATGAAAATAAATGTGAGATTGGAAAACCCTTTCCATGAGTCATTAATATCATCGAAAACATTAAAAACACGTGTATAATAAATATAACATTATTATAAATTTAAAAATAAAAATATTCATATATATAATACAATATATTTTTTTTTTATGACATCATATTATTTTTTTTCTTAACAATTCCATGTTGATGTTATGTTTCGGGTAATAACTGCTTGGTTTTTTGTATGTGTTTTGACTTGTTATTTTTGATCCTCTTACCGAGATAACTATTTACTTATATAAATAATTTGAAACATGATATTAATATAAAATATTTCAAATTTATAATTATTTATAATAATATTTAAACTATAGAAATATGAAATTAAATAGACTGATCATGGAGATGTTAGGCCGTACTTATGCATGAACACTGTTTCCATTTAATTATCTTTTAAAAAGAAAGATTGAAAATAAAATAGATGTTTATATATATAATAATTCCATTATAATTTTTATTTCATAAACATAGTATATTTTTTCTAAGCCTATCTAAACCACATTATAGGAAGAGTGTGATTGAATCAGACAACTTTGAGTAGGCGGTAGTGCACACTTCCCCAAATGAAGTTAATATATTCCCAAAAAATATATAGCATGACTATTTTATATATATTAAGTATATAAGAATAAATAAAAAATAAAAAATAAATATAATATTAATCCAGTAAACAATAATTACTCCCAATGTTGAATGGTGCCAATTGGATAACAATGTCAGTGATTCGCGAAGAGGTATTCTATAGTACAAATGAATGGTGAATATGTATCCCATTTGATTGAAGTGTGTGTAGGTGTAGGTTAAACCCCTAAAAATGTATAATTATATTTATTATACTAAGACTAATATATAATAAGTTAATTAGAATAATTAAATGGTTGGGGGAAGAAATAAAACAAAAGTTCTTATTGAATGATGTTATCACTTCATCGGGTATTTCCTTTTGATTTTCACCAATTGACTAACATGGTTAGATATCTTACCAAAAGTGAGATTAGAGTGTGATATGATATAATTTTATAGAGGTTTTGGGAAGTGTTGGAACAAAACAAGGGTCTTGATATGTTTTATGAATTTAGGTGGTGCGACTACCATTTTATAATGGACGAGGACTAGAATTCTTATAAATATAAAAAGGTAAACTATATATTAAGGTATCCCTTACGGAATGTTCATCAAATAGTTGATCATTTTATATTTATGGGTTTATATAGTCTAAATATGAACATAAAATGTATTTTTTACAGGTTTATAGGTTATGTTTCCATTTAATTTAAATTTTAATCACTCAGTAAAAATGTTTTTACGTTAATAGTTGTAATTAACATTAATTACATTTAGTAAAGAAATTTGTCAAAAAAATTTCCCATAAAATAAATTATAAATAATTATGATTCCAAATATGGAATATATTTTTAGAACTTTTTTTTGGAAAATGTGGATAGAATTTATTTAAAATTCATTCTACATATAGGATGAGACAACGAGGTTTCAAAGTGAAAACCTTAAAAATATTGAAATGTTTGTTTATCCAATTTCAAATTGAAATTGATTAAAGTTACCGATATTGCATTATTTTATGTTTGAATTATCTAAATATACATTAAAACAAATTTAATATATAATTTAACTGTAAAAATAAATTATATGAAAATGCAGTTTCTCTATTAAAATTATGCGTGTTTTAACTATTCAACCAAAAATCAAATTTCTCTGAAAAATTCCAAAAAAGTTACCCAAATATAATTATTATATTAATAATTAGAAAGTGAATTTTAAATTTTCAAATTAAAAATATAATAGTGTTAAAAAATAATTTTAAAATAGTTCTCTGTTAAAAGGTAGTAATATTGCATTTTTGAAAGAATATATATATTTATGCACCAAATTATATTTGTTCGTATCACTTATCTATAAAAAAATTATTATGGATATTAGGTAGTTGAAATAATATAATATATATTTCATTAATATAATTTGTTAAAATTTTATTAATAATTTTTTTGAGTTATAACTTATTTGATATTATTAATATAGTTTTCTAGAAAAATATTTCCTATATTTTGAAAAGGATTATCTTTTTATTTATATTTAATTAGTAACAACATAATTCTTCTTATATACACATGTAATGAATATTTTCATAATTTCATTAATTTTTTTTTTCACAACCACCATTCTATTTTACTGGTGAAAATATAATAACTTTTTAATAACATTATTAATATATTATTGTAGTTTGTAAAACTTGGTCTTGTGTGTAATGAATGTTATCGAATGAACTCAAAATTATGTGTAAAAAAATCTAAACAAGGTTTGTGTGTGCTATAAGCTAATATAACTATTTCATTTAGTGTGTGGTCAAAATGATGTTTCATTAAAATCAATAAAAAATTTGTGGTTTCATATAAAAAAATCTATAATCAGTGTTGTGTGAAATGAAAACTATTGAAATGACTTAATTAATTCAAAGAAATATTCCAAAAAAATCTCTGTGTTTAACATTATACCCCCATTCTAATTAATTTTTATATTGAATTTCACATTGGTTATCAAATTATTAATACATTAATGCTTCTTTAATAGAAACACAAATTATAAAAATGAATAATAAACTCCCTTTAAAAGAGAAAATGGAAGCCTAACTGTTACCAAAACGTACTCATAACTAGTTTTCCACATGGGAAAACATATGATGGGAGTAGAGGCTAGACATGTCAGAAAAGTATAAATAGTCATATTGCACAATTTAGGTCATTTATCACATGTATATAATCAATTGAAATTTATGAGCCACAAAACCATATATATATATATATGTGTGTGTGTGTGTGTGAGTATTCAATACCCATATGTTCAATAAAAAACAAATATATTTGGGTAAAAAATTTAAAATTATTTTCCTAGATTTGAGGAATTATTTTAGTATCAAAATAACATAAGTAAATATACATACTTTATTTCATTCCGTTTCATATGTACATTCTCAAACTTTGGTTGTTCCATGCCTGACTTCCACATCATCTCTTACTCCAAGATATGAAGAATATTTTTTCATTCATGATGTAATAACATATCATGAGGTCCATACATATAATGATGACTAATTTTATCCCTCTAAAATTATCATCACGAAAAAAAATGTTTTTCACACGTTATCAAGCATTTGTAAATTATAATAATGAAAAAATATACATAAATCTATAAAAACAAATCTGAAGTTTAACTTTAACAATTCTAGGAATTGTTGACCTTGTATCCCTTATAAAAAGATTAAAATCCAAAACATTAGAAGTGAGGTCACTAAATTTCCCAAAATAATCATAATAATGATCCCCTCATATATCACAAATTACCTCTTTGTTGTCAGATAAAAAACATTTGAATATATTTATCAATAATTCTCATGAAACATGTTAATAACCTAAATATGATAAAACATTAATGAAAAGATGAATTATTTACTATTCCAAATTTTATTGGATATGTTCCTTAAATCTAAAATTTATGTTGTAGCTTCATCAATTATAACATAGAAAACATTCTCAATCAATCAATACTCACTTACATGGTAATCAGTACTATCCAATTGACATTTTCTATATCAATCATCTCTTTATCCAAGATAAACATATTTCTCTCAACATTAACAGGATATTAAGCGTTATATTCCCTTAATAAAATCTTGAACCTTCCATTAAATTTCATTTTTTATTTCATCACCATCATTCAATTTATTTTTTAAAATCCTAAGTGAAAAACATATACTTCATGATTCATATAAAAATATTCTTTACTTCCTATAAATATACACATGAATTTTCAAACATTATTCTCAAACAATTACATGGGATTAATCATCATTTTTCATATAATATAAAATATTAATAATTTATTAATGAAACTAAATCCAAATTTAATCCATATTCTTACCAATAATATAAACAATACTATTTGAATATTGAATACCTTTTAGATGTCATGGACGAACACTTTACCTTTTGTAGTATAACTAATAATCATCTCACATTCATGATTCTCATCATGATATTTCCACTGAGGGCCTTGATATTCATAATCCCATACATTAGATACCAGAACCATTTAGTGTTAAAATAATTACTTCTAGTTCCCACTTTTGAATTAGACTAGAAATAAATCTGTGACAAACACCTATCACAACAGATAACTAGATAATCATAAATAATCACAAAAAGTATTTCTAAATTATGAAAAATTACTTTAAATATATTATTATGTAGACTTATCCTTGTAAAAACACTATATATGTCCTTAGATATTATAATATGATGGCCACTAATGTTTTCTCATCATGGTTTACAATGGATTATTAAACCCTTTCATTGATAAAACTATAGAAACTCAGGCTTAACATACATGTACATTAAATAATTATTATGAATATTCATCACATTAAAAAATTACATGCCTAAGGATAATAATAATTTAGTTTATTAGGAAACATGGAACACATTCTTATAATTTAGTGACATATATCCAATGTATCCACAAAATATCTTCCCCTTTATAATTCCAACTTAAAACATTTCATCATAACCTTGGGAAAGGAAACATTAGAAAAGGGTGAGTTAATATTCTCAATAAGGTAAGACAAGGAAATTGTTTAAGTATAACATGAAAATAAGGGAATGATATAATGATTGTAGCAATAGAAGATCATACACCACAAATCAATAATCCTAATCAGGAGTCATTCAATCAAAATTGGTAGTTCAAAAGATAGGAATAAGTATAAATCAAAGAACATGAGTCATTAGAGAATAACAATGGCAGAAGATATAGACTTGTGGAATATACATCGAATTATAACATTTTGAACATGTGTAAATAGACATGGGTTCACTTATTAAGTTATGAAAATGAAATCTATACCTTACAAAAACATTTGGACATGAAACCTATACCAAAAACTATATTTTTAACATTTATTCGGCTTCACACATAAGATTGTGAAAATTTAATTAGGTTCATGAATAAACATAGGGACAGGAAAATAGGTCCACACATAACATTTTGAATTTGAAATCATGTTTTTGCATAAAATAGTGAACATTTAATTAGGTTCACGCATAAACCTATAGACTAGAATCCAGGTCCATTCATAACATTGTGAACATGTATTCAGTTTCACTCATAAAAATTTGAACTTGTAATTAGGGTCACACATACACACATAGATATGAAATGAAGTCCATTCATAACATTGTAAACAAGTAATTAGGTTCATGCATAACATAATTAACATGTAATAAGGTTAACTCATAACATTGAGAACATTTAATCAGGTTTTCGTATAACAAATATACACATGGGTCATCAATCATTACAAAATCCATTAGATGGATATATACTTACCACCAATCACGCAATGAAATCATATATACGTGTAAAAAAGATCATAAATAGTTATAATATCGTAACCCATCACATGAAATAGTAATTATAAACACTTATTCTTATCAAAACAATATGGAAATTAGTTAGGTTTCATAATCAAATAATCATAGAATAACCCATTCAAGGAAGTGAGTTCCATTAGTGTTCTACTATTATATATTATGTGGAAGGGAAATAGGTTTCATAAGTAAATTTTAATCATTAAAATAAACAATTCAATGAATGAATATGATTTTTTACTTGGATTATATCCACAATAAATAAAAAATATATATCAAAGGATTTTATCTTAGATAGATGTGGATTTTGAATGATCACTCGGAACATTTCTTAAGGGAAATATAAAAAACCGAATATAAGTTTTTAAAATATATAACATTTTCCAAATAATTTCCATTGAAACCACACTTTCAAAAAATAAAAAAGTAATATTTAAAATTCATTTAGATCATTTCTTTATTAAAATAATTCATCATATTTGAAATATTCCTTTAAAAACATAATATATTTTGGAAACAGTTTTCTTTGAAAACAATGTTGAAATATTATAGAAAAAAATGTAAACCATTAAAATCAATTTCATTGAAAATAAAATTTTTAAAACATATAACTGGGGTATTTAATATCATTGAAAAGTTTAAATTATAAGTAAATGTTTTTAAATTTTTTTCATTGAAAATAACTTTGAAAAAAAATAAAATAAGCTTTAGAGAAATGATGGTCATGATGGTGGATAAATCTATACATGCTAAACATTCCTTCTTAATCATAAAAATATTAGAAAAGTTCATCTATTAAAATTGAAAATAATAATCCTTTAAAAAAATTTATTTAAAATGTAAAAATGGGTATAATTTTATTTTAAATATAATAATAGAATAGTTGATTTTTTTTGAATTTTTTTTATGAAATTTTATTTTTAGTGAAGGCATATTTTCAATAGAATGGAGATAGAAAATCATGGATTTATTAAAAACAATTTCTTAATAATCTTAAGTAACTATGAGTAAAAAATGGTATAATTATTTGAAGATATCATGTTAAACTATAGAATTATAAAATTCTTGAGACTTCATGGGAGATGGAAAATTCTATTTAATCAATGGAAGCATAATCATAACAGTCTCGATAAACTATGAAAATGAAGAAACAAACACTAACTAGTTTGGTTACATTGAGTAATAATCACCATGAAATAATAACATTAAATGAATATTAAAATATAATTTTAATAAGGATATACAAGATAAAAATTTTCAAAGGGTATTATATTCACCTCCGTCATGACCTGCCTTCTCCCATATGAGGGAAGGGATGACACAATGCTCTGCCCTTCCTTACTCAAGAATAAGGAGAGATAATGAACCTTGATTCCCACCTTTAGTATTCCCCAGTGTGGTGACTATAAAAAATGATATATAATCTAACATAATTTGGAACACATTTTCCTTTTTATGGAACAATATCGGGAGGTAAAATGGTAAATCCCTATAACACTAAAGGCTAAAGTTTAATATAAATGGAAGAACCTATTTCCACATGCATGTTCAAATGTAAAGTTGATACATAGTATGACAAAACATCCAAATAATGTTCAAAAAGAAAAGAAACTAAGAAGAAACATCAATTATCCCAACTCTCAAGCTAGTAAACTCTATCATGGTCCACAAAGTCCTCCTAAAAACCTGAAAATAGTTCTATGTATGTAGGGTGAGAATAGAAGTATACTCAGTTGGGAAACTAAATATACTCATGCATATGTGAGGGAACATACTAATTCCCCTATGAGAAAATAGTAGAACCTCATGCACCTACCAAGGAGTACTAACTAGCCCAAACTCCCCACAAAAAACTCACTAAAGTAACGCAAGTCATGTAAAGTAATAATATAATCACATCATCATTTGGGAACCCCGTACAACTTTCCTGATGGTTAACTACTCATTCCTAATGATCTAACATCTTGAAACTGACACTCTTCCCACACACAGTCCCACTACCGCAACCTGCCTGCACACACCTGGGCCTCAGACCACACACAACCACTTCTATAGACATCGTGGCTATAACAACCACTGCCAAGCCCAAAGAAAACTATGCCTCAACAACCACAAACAATGCCCAAAGACATCTGGGCCTCATCCCAAAGATACTTGGGAAAACATACCTGGACCAAAAACCCCAAAGTCCCTTTTCCTTCAAAACCCCTTTCAAGAAGAATCTTGGACTATGGTAAGCCTTAATCCAATAAATCATTCTCGGATATGCCCAAGTAGCAATATCCCGATGATGGTGAATGGAATAATGTCATTAACGAGCCATCTAACATCTTATTGGGATGTTGGGAAAGACACCCCCTCATGAAAAGGCAGTGTTCAAAACATGGTGATCAAAAAGGTTGTGGTGCTTATACAAATCACAAGTAACTACAATATATATAAATTGTCAATAAAACACTCTGCCCCTCCCAATGGGATAGAAATGAATAGAAAACAAGCCTACACCAATGCCACTTTTGATGCTACCAAGATATGAATAACCACACAATAACCACTTCCATGGATAAACCCAAGCATCTTATTTTTCAAAATATGTTTTTTTATTTAAGTGTATTCATTTTAGATTTTTCTAACACTAATAAAAAACTAACAACTGTAACCATCCCAAAAAATGAATAAAAAAAACTACAGTCCCACTTCATAATAGAACAAGAATAGACATGCATGTCCCACTACACATCTCTATTCATCTACTGCCAACATTCATTCATAAAAGTAATACCAATCATTCCTTCACCAATAACCTAGACCTGTAGTCCCACTGCCCAAACAGTTCCCCAATGTAGTCACATGCCATACTGAGTCAATAACCATATCGTTGTCCCACTACTCAATGTCACTTTGAAAACACAACACAACAAAGAGGCAGTTCAGCTTCCTACAAGTTGATCCATTCTATAATAAAAAAATCTCTTGGACTGAGACACCGACACACCCCATGTACCACCCCACATACCAATCCCACATGACCTAGACCAGAACACATAGTACATAACAAAAACATTTAAACCATGTGTATTCAAATTTAACTAACAAGGGTTATTAAATTTTCACTTTAATATAAATGGGGTGATCACAAAATAGGTTTGATCCTAAAGTATCCATTTATATAACTAGTTGAACACGATTAATCTGATTTCATGTTATATTTATACATAAACACATCACTATGAAATAGAACACCCCCAGTGGATGAGAAAATATCGCCAAAAACCTATATTTTTATAAGTCATACCTCCACAAATTCTATAAAAGAATCAATGGTAACAAAATAAAACAGGCGACCAACATCAAACCTCGTCATTCCTATTGTTTTATTTATTTATTTTGGTCTTTTGATCATATTAAATTCATGTTTAATTATCGTTTCAAGAAGTGTATCTAGTTGTTACTTACAAGTAACCCATAATATACCCACCCCTCATGATTCAAAAACAAAGGGAATGAAAATAATGACCCTACTTGGTTGATCGAAGATCAAAGTTCCTCCTCATTTCAAGAACATGGGATAGTGTGAATTGAAAAAAGAACATCATGAAGGCTGAGCAGGGTGGTCTCTAGCATATGTACATGACTCGTCCCATAGTAAGTCTTTTGTAATTATAATAAAAATTAAAGGTAAGAATGAATATAGGATAACGTCTTAAGATGGGTCCAAATCCTAAAATTAGGGAGACCATTTAAAATTACCTAATAGTTTAATTATTTTTTGACTATGTGTCTTGGTGGTTTCATCCATTAAAATAAATTTATATCTAACAATTACACTCATAAATTGTGGACATAGACCATCAAATGGTTGTGTGTTGAAAGATTTACTTTAAACGGAGAAAAACATGTTACAAGGGAGAAACTCTATAAACTCATAAAAATGGGCGAAGGGGTGTGACACCATAATGATGCCACTATAAATGGCACTACCATGACTATCCCATAGTAATAGTGACACCATAAATGGTTGAACAATGATAGTGAAACCATGATGTTATGGTCGTTCTAGTTGCACCGTTGTGGTGAAACCGTTTGGTGAAACTGTGTTTTTGTAAAACTCCCCGAGCAAGCCATTTTGACCCCCCTCCCTTATGAGCACTATGACTACCGTATTTTCACAAAGGAAAAAATAGGGTGAAAATATGGGTCATTAAATTATATACCTCTCAAACTATTCTCATCCCTGAGAAATAAAAACCACACCAGAAGAGAGAGAGTCGGAACAACCACCTATTAAGATACCTCTATGGGATAAATTAAGCAATGTTGAAAACTGGAGGGGAAACTTCAAAATCCAGAAACACATTTATAACATATATCTCCTTAATATGTAGGGAGACACTGAGACCCTACTACTCTATAAAATTTCACAAACACCAAGGGTTACACTTTCCAAATACATGGATTGGGGAGCTCTTTCCCCCATATTAGGATACAATCCTCTTTGGTGGCACTGACTCCCCCGCATGTGTTTAATCACATATGAATTAATACTTCTTTATTTGGGATCAGGTTCCCCCTTCTCATGTGTTAGAAATTTCACACACATTCAGAGAACAATAGATACAACTCATTTTATAGCCATAAAGGTCAATAATTCATCACTATCATGTCACAAAATCAAAACATTAGAGAAAAACTCATAATAGTTCCAGGTATTGGAAAAACATATGTTCTTCCCTCTCCCAAGTACTCTCCTCAAGACCACCATGCCTCCAGAACACACAAACCAAAGCAATGTTCCATCCATGAATCACCTTATCCTCCTGATACTCGATTCTCACCGGTATCTCTATGAACATAGTTTCATCCTCGATATCCAACTCTCCCAAGTCAAAAACATGGGATTTATCATGTAGATACCATCATAGCTAAGAGATATGGAATTTTTTATTGATGATCCCAAACCGCAGTGGAAACTCCAGCTGATATGGCTCTTTGAAGACTCATCCCAACACCTCAAACTGTCTGATGTACATGAGAGAAAGCTTTCCCCCTCTACTAAACCTCCACGACATATGAAAAGAAGAAACCCTTAAGAATACGTTGTCCCAAACCTCGAACTCTAAAGGTCTCCTCATATGATCAAAATATGAATTCTTTCAGTCTTGGGCCATCATCATCCTCTCACACAAAATCTGAACCTTCTACCATGTGCCCTGCACCATTTCTAGGTGAAGAACACCTACCTCCCCAACATCCATCCACCACACGATTGAACGACATGAACTTTTGTAAAACAATTATAATTGTGTGATTCTAGTTTTAGAGTGATATATATTATTGTATGTAAACTCCACCAGGGGAAAGTGTCATACCCACGATCCTCTGACATCTAGAACTCATGCTCGTAGAAAATCTTTCAATCTCTGGATTGTCCGCTCTGTCTGTCCATCCGTCTGAGGGTGAAATGTATTGCTAAGAGTATCTTGGAACCTAAGGAACACTGTAATATCTTCTAGAATCACGAGGTAATGTGTGTATCCTAATACAAAATGATTAATCGTGAAACTCCATGTATCTATACCACTTTACCCATATTTCGGTGTGCTAAGGCATACAGTATGATCCAATCCTAAACTAAAATGAAGTGAGATGATTTTGTCAGTTGATCCACAACTACCTAGATGTAATCACAGCCTCCATCATCCCTAGGTATTCCTATGATGAAATCTATCGATACATCATTACACTTCCACTTAGGAATGTGTAAAGGCTACATTAGTCCTATAGTAACATAGTGCTCAGCCTTCACCTGTTGACACATGAGGAACCTTCCATCAAATTTTGCCACTCCTCACTTTAGTATGGGCCACCAAAACAGAAAGATTAATCCCAAATACATCTAATATAGTCATATATTTACCTAATGGGGTGAGCTATGGAACTCACTAGAAAATCCCTCACACATCTCCACTGGGATAAAAATATTCCCATGAAATAACATATGATTATAACTATCCTCTGACCATCCCTCTTGAACACAACCTTGGATAATGTGTTCATGCATCACTTCATCCTTTGATTCTCCACATTAAGACTCCTCCACATGATGTACTAAGGAAGACTTCACTATCATCTGAAATAGGTAGGGTCTACCTTCCTCCGCTCTCATTCCCAAATGAAAAGAAGAAAACCCATCTATTTCCTTCCATGTATCTACGGACTCCTGAACTACATCCTTATGTGACTTCCTGCTCAAGGAATCTACTACCAAATTCAACTTTCTGAGGTGTATGAGATCTTTTTGTAACACTCCTGAAGAAACTCCATCTACCTCCACTACCTCATGTTCAGGTCTCTCTAGGAGAATACATACCTATAGATCTTGTGACCCGAGAAGACCATGAAGCATTATCTGATGAGGTAATGCCTCCACAACATCAAATACAACACCACTGATTTATTTTATAGGTAATGGTTGGAAATTTTACATTCTTGAGGATGTAACTAGATTTACCCATAAGGGACCACTCCCCACTGATGCATAAACACACACCCCAAGCCTAGACTAAAAGAATAAATGAACACCTCAAACATTACCCCTTCCCCGAGAAAGCTCAGTAATGGAGAATTCGCATGCTTCCCCTTAAGGTCACTGAAAGTTGCCTGACTATGCTCACTCCACACGAAGGCCTAATATCTCCTGGTAAAATTTATCAAAGGTACTGAAACTTGAGAGATGTTGGGTAAAAACCTGTTGTAATGGCCTATCAGGCCCAAGAAACTGTAAACCTCCTCCACATTCTTGGGTGATACCCAAGATACTATTGTTCCGAACATTAACATTTCCACTTCTATTCCCTACTGGGATACCATGTGTCTAAGGTAGTGCACCTATTTTTTCCAAAAAATTCACTGTGGAAACATCTCTTAGAGCTGGTGGTGTAGGAGGTCCTCCAAAATAGTCCTTAGATGCTTGACATGATCCTCTGATGATCTTGAGTAGATCAAGATTTCATTGATGAACATGACCATGAACTGGTCTAGATACTCATAGAAAACAGAGTTCATGAGTCTCATGAACATAGTTGGTGCATTTTTATTGCCAAATGCCATGGCCATATAATCAAAGCACCCATAACTGCCCCTAAAAAGTAGTCATTAGGATTTCCACCTTCTTCACCCTCAACTAGTGATATCCAAACTGTAGGTCGATCTTAAATAACCAACTTTCTCCCTTATAATTTTCAAAAATTTCATCGATATTTGGGAGGGGATAAAGGTTCTTGACTGTCACCTGATTCAGTATTCAGTAGTTTATTCACAGCATGAGACCACCATCCACTTTCATTGAGAATTGGACTAGAGCACACAATAGTTACACACATGTTCAGATAAAACACTTCCTCGTCTGGTCGTCTTCCTAAATCCATAACATTCGCAACATTGAAGGCTCCATCTTTTAGGGAGCCATAGAAATTGGACGGGAACTGAGAAATAAGTCTATCCCGAAATCGACATCACATTTAGGGGGTGCATTCACAACCTCACCAGGGTATATTTTAAGGAACTTGCTAAAAATTCACGGGCCTTCCACTATCTCTAAGTCTATTTAATCCACTAACACCTTTTCTAACAGAGACAGAAGGGGCACTACATGCCAGCTACACTCCTAGAAACACTTCTCAACAAAGAAAGATGCATGTTGTCCGGTCATATATGAGAACACAACCCTTCTCCGAAAGTGGTCAACAATAGCTTGAATGTAAAATAGTTAGTCGATTCCTATTATGATGTTTTATGGATATAATGTAGCCCAAGAAGATCCCTAGTAAGCTAATGTGTCCCCAACATTAGACTACGTCCTCAAAAAACATCAAACAGACTACCCTGACCTCCAACAGGTGTACTAAAATAAGGAGAAATGGGAAGTCTCTCAACATCTAGTCTCTTATCATGGGCAAGACCAGGTGCAACAAAGGAGTAGGTGGCTCCTGAATCAAACAAATCATAGGCAAGAGTACTAAATAGGCTGATCAAACATCAGGAAACCTCTGGCCCCACTAGAACTGCTACCTCTACGGCGTGAAACTTCCCACACCCAACCCCTATACCCTTTGGCTTTCAACTGCCACCCAAACCATATGCTAGTCAAGGTACCTAAAGAGAGACTTTAGTTTAGCCTACTCTAGGCCCATCCACCCTCACTACAATGGGATCCCACTGCTCCTATATATGGAAGGGCCTGACTAGAAATTATTGTTGTTGTGGTGGGTTGTGGGCCTACCCACCCCCACTATATTGCACTCAGAAAGGGGACAAATTTCAAATATACTCACAGCTACCATAGACAAAGCTCCTCGGTCCTAGGACCATGGGGAAAGGGAAATGATATGGACAATAGAACATGAACTGGAGAGGCCTACTCCTCGCAGGCTAAAACCTATAAGGACATGATGATGGAGACTTGTTACTGACGAGATTTCCCTTTGGAGAACTCGGATGGCTACCCTCTCGTGCCACACCTCCAAATGTGTTCTTCCTCTCAACTTCATCACACTTCTTATGAACCTCCAAGTATATTGGAAGAGTGAATGGAGTAACAACATACTTAAGAGATGTTTGGAGTGCCTCTTCTAAGAATCTTGCTCGGGACTCCTCATCTGAGAAGACGTCTGATGAGAAGTGTGGGTGATCCTTGAACATTATCCTCAGTACCCTTACCGACATACTCCCCTACTAGAAATAGAGTTGTTCCAACCTCTTCTCACCCTTCATAATGGAAGAATGGAATTACTCCCATAACTCCTTCTCAATGTCATCCCATGAGACATCAGCCTCCTTCCTCTCACCATGGTAAAACATCCACCACTGATGAGCCACTCCTTACATCAAGCTCACTACAAAAGGAACCAAGTACTCTTTTGGAGCCCAGATCAAGCTAAATGAGATCACTAGATCCTCAATCAATCTCTTTATATCCATTTTTGAGACGCTTCCATCATACTTTTCCAGAGTTTTCCACTAGATGGAATGAATCATCTTATGCCCCTCATCATCCTCATCCCCCTGATCAGCCATCCACTAACAAACCATATTAACCTATTGGTCCTCAATTTCATGTCCCACTCGTGGATGATGTCTGGGTTCCATAGCTGAAAATAGATGCAAGGAACTCCTATGCCCGAGTTATGTGGAAAAAAATTTCTTTTGTGCATTTTAACTATTTAATTATATTAAATTCCCAAAACACCCATAACACACAAGAACACAAGTCATTATTATGCATGTACATTTCCTAGGGTATGTACACTATAATCAGCGTAGCCTCACATGGTTGTTTGGGAGGTTCAGATTCCTTGCATCAGATCATAGAGGGCCCTATAATCCCATGTCCTATAAGGTCTTACCTATCCTAACCCATTCACTAAGTTTACCTAACATTGTTAACCTACCATACCATGTAATCCTCAATGGTCCTAAATCCGAAGTCCATCAAATCTCTATACCTTCATCTGATACAATTTTTTCATTATATCTACTTCACCTTTAGGAAGGAAGAGCGGGGCACTGTGACGTCCCTTCCCTCATCTAGGAGAAGGTGTGTCGTGACATCCTCGTAGATAAATATTGCTATATAACATGCCATGAATCTCAAATATGAAAAATTATGACAAAATTACTTAACATATTTGGTAATGTTTGAAAAATAAACCCAATGAATGATAGATCCTAAAATGGATATTTAAATACCCAAAAAATTAAGGATAATAGACATATAATATATTCATGGACACTATATACACCACAAAAAATAAACAAGTGGTGAATATTCCATAAGTCTCACAGAAATAAAAGTGAGACGAGAAACCCCCTAAAACCTATAGTATCTTTTGAATAATGATTCCCATGAAAAAATAACATGAATTAATAATTTAAACAAATTAAAATAAAGGAAATTTATAATATTAAATTTCATAGGGTACTATATACACCACACAATAAGATTAAGTGGTTAATATAGCATATATCTCATAGAAATGAATGTGAAATGAGAAAACCCGTATCGTAATTCTTGAATTTCATCATAAACGTTCAAATATAAAGTTTAATAAACATAATTTAATATTAAATCTAACCTAAAAAATATTCTCATGTATCATAGCATATATTTTTTATTATTACTTTATATTTCCAATTTATTAAACTTCATTGTTTATTTTATGTTTTGGGTAATAACTACATTGTTTTTTGCATATGTTTGAGTTATTATTCTTGATCCTATGACATAGATCATGATTTAATAATTTTTAAATGTTAAACATGATATAGATATCATATATATTAATTTTGTAATAATTTATAATAATATATAAAATATATGAATATGAAATTGAATACATTATTCAAGGAGACAGTTGGTCGTAACTACACATGAATGTAGTTTATGTTTTCTTATCATGTAAAAAGAAATTAGTTACGTGAAATATATATATATATATACACATATTCATACATTTATACTAATTATTTCAAAAAATTCATATACTTTTACTAATATTAACTTCAACGTCTTCCATTTATATTGTGAAAAATTGCATCCCTTTGTGGAGGCGGTAGTCCACACATCAACAAACAAAGTTATTGTATGATCAAAAAATTGAAATCACCATGGAATGTTCTATATTATAATTAAAAATCCTAGAAAAATAAAAAAAATATCTATAAAAAAAATAATTCCATCATTTTTTCCTACTTTGAGTGGAGGTAATGGAAGAATAAACCCCATTGTTTGGGAGACCAATATTCCATCATACACTCGAATAATGATTTAATATACCATTTTATGGAATTCTATGATGGATTAAGTTGAACCTAATCATTAAAACATATAATTATATTTTGGATTCTTATATTATTATATAATAATGGAATATGTGGAATTTTGGGGAATTAGAATGAAAAAAAACAATAGTTCTTATTGAAGGATGTTACCTCATCTTTGGGTAATTTATTTTTGATTCCACTAATGGACTACCATGGTTGTATTTCTGCCAAAAGGGAGGATTATTAACGAGATTATGGAATTTTTGAGCATATTTTTCCACGTTATCTTTGAACAAAATTTCATGAGATGTTTGAATAAGTGATGGGGTGAGTACCCTTTTATAGTAGAGTAGGAGTGTCATTCGTGTAAATATAAAATAATAAACACTATTGAGAGGTCTTCCTTATATAATGTTTCTCAAAAAAATAATCCATTTTTGAGGATATGGAGTATATGGGAAAAATATTGACATAAAATGGCATTTAAAAATGTTTCTGGGTTACTCTTCTCCTTTATATAATTTTAAACCACTAAGTAAACACATTTTTACCTTAATCGATGTAATTAATTTCAATTAATTTCACAAATATTATTATCCAAAACATAAGGTTTCATTTGTATATATTATGAATTCATACAAATAAAAAAGTGGAATACTTTTATAAAAAATTTTAACAAAAAAGTGGTAGAAATTAATTTAATATGAATCCCTCAAATGGGGTGAGAAAACATGTTTTTTAAGGTGAAAATGTTCAATAGTTTTAAATTTACTTATATCCTATTGGAATATTAAATTTATTCCAACATCCAAAATTGAATTAAATTTTTTTAATTGATCCATATATACTTTAAAAAATAATTTATAAATAATTTAACTATATTTTTTAAACATAATGTTTTTAATTAAGATTTAGTGTTTTCCCATTATTCAACAAGAAAATGAAACAACTCAGAAAAATAAATAAACAATTTAACAAAATTAAATATTGATTTTTACTATTTCAAAAATAATTTTTATTTTTTTCTAATTAAATTAATAAAAGACACAAAAAATGTATTTAAAATTGTTGTTACATTTAAAGGTGGTAAAATTGCCTTTACAAACGAATTTATAAATTTATGCATATAATTGGATTTATTCTTATCTCTTTTCAAGAAAAGACTTGAGTTGAAATTTAAATAGTCAATTTAGTAATATATATATATATATCATTAAACTAATTTATTAAAAAATTTATATTTAATGTATTGAGGTAAAAATTGTTTAATTTCATAAATTTAGATTTCCAGAAAAATATTTCCAATATTTTCAAAAGGGTTTTATTTTGATTAATAGTTCATTGTTCACCAAATATATCATTTCATATTTATGTGTAGACATTATTTTCATAATTAAATTAATCTTATTAATAGGCTCAATTCCAAATTATAGGTGGAAACTATAATAAAATTTTAATATTCGTACTAATAGTACGTTGTAGTTTGGTAAAACAAGGACATCTGTGTTATGAATGTCATCAATGGTACTCGGAATTTTGTGTAACAAAATCCAAACATATTGTTTTTTAATAGAAGCTAATATAATTGTTTCATGTAGCACAATCTTGACTAGATTTTTCATACAATGAAATAATAACTTGGTGATTTCATATAGCACATGATAAATTCCATATTGCGTGAGAGGAAGAATATTGAAAATATTAAATTAATTTCAAAAAAAATTCACAAAATATTTGGGTTCTACATGTGAACATCATATAGGATTATCAAAACCTCTAAGGGCACTAGATGAACTTACTTTTAACTAAACACCACCGAATGCGAATATATGTGATCAGTTGATTATTATTATAATGGAATGAATTTGAAACCTATATGTATTTATCCAACCTAATTTCCCTTAATTATTTCTCAAATTTGGTTTAACTCTTCCTCCCCATATAATTACTTCCCCATTCAATGTCAAGGGTTCCCCCTGGGTGATGATCATATCTTTATGACCACCCCATCCTTTAGTCAGAAATAATATTCTTTATTATAGTCCTATAGTTGTAGGTATATATATCATGACCCATACCATGAGGCCTATTTCGTGGCTACCCCATGCTCACCTTTAATAGGCTAGGGTTTGGTGATTATCACTGAGTAGGAAAATCCAAAAAATGGGAGGCATTTTCCTATGTACCTGTACACATGCACTCATCTCCAAGCACAAAAGTGATGAACTGAAAACACTATGTAAACAACCCTGCATAAATCTAAGATACCTATAATAGTGTACAATAGTAAAAAAAACTGAAAAGTAAACAATGCCAAAATAAAAGCGCAACCAAATTTGAAAATACAAGATGCTCAATCTCTTCTATAGAAAACAATACCAAAAGAGTATGAACAAAAACAGCAGTCTGAAGTCACTGAAGCACACCTTGACTGTCAGAACTCTCTCTAAGAACTACCATACCTCGATCCACCGAGGACTCCATCAAAGTGTCGATCATTTACAGAAGACACCACACTTGTGTGAATAGCTCTTGAAGGGGTGAGTAAAACAATACTCATTTGGGAACAAAACCACAAAAGTACACCAGTAAATATTACATGAAGTATACCACAAAGTAAACACCCTAATTAAACCATAAATGAAACACATGAAGAATAGTTAATACGGTCATCTGATAAAGGTATAAGTCTAAACCATGATGAGAATTATTTCTTGTTATAGTCCACATGTACCTCAACAACTAATTACACTTGTATTTTTTATGGTGCATATAGCATCTATGGAGCACATAGTATCAATAGCACATAGTGCATCAATGGTGCACTGAGCGTCAATGGCGCACAAAGCATCGATGCCATTTGGAGCGGAAATGGCACATGGGATGTCGATGGCACACAAAGAGTCGATGGTGCACAGATCATCAATGGTTTAAGAATTATTGATGATGCACAGAGTATCGATAGTACATGGAGTATCGAAGGTTCATGGAGCGTTGATGGGTCAGGCAGTCCCCCAAGTCACATAGTCATAGCCAGCCACATGATTCTTCTCGTAACACGCTTGTTCTAGGGATACCCACTCCTCACGTTGTTATGTCATTAACCATTTTCAAGAAAAAATTCATATAATGTATCTCAAAAATATATCCTCATTTAAAGGGTCCCAACACAACAAACCATTCATCACAGGGAAACACTGTTTGAAAGATCTGATCGATTTAGTAAAAAGGGTATGGCCCAGTCCGAGCCCTACGTGACCCGACCTATCCGGCCAGACTCAGTTTTCCCAACCCAACCCTATCGATCTAGGAAGGCCCACAATATCTTGGTTCTATGGGACACTATACCAATGGAGTGGCCCAGTTTTCCATCCCGACCCATATCGCACGTGTTGGTACTACTCCACCGGAAGCGACGTGCCATGGCCGCGTCCCCCCTGGTTCACATGTTTTCCCAACCATGTTGGTAGTTGGATCACCGGGTCAATGCTGCTAGACCACATTTCACAATGTTGGTTTACATTACTCTCTTGGTTCTGCAGTGTCCCCATTGAAACGGGATCCTATCGACTTGAATTACAAGCTACATCCCACTGAAACTGCCGTTGCATCCTCTTGTCACGGTTCACGTCCACCACTCGATTTTTTCACTGATGTAGGGTCCTTTTCTAGTTTGGTACCCTTGTAACGTGGCTATGCACCTTTCTGGAATGTGGCCTCCTACTAGGCCATGCACTTCCCTCACCGCCAGCCACCGTGTTGGAACCAGGCCTCCTTCTGGGCCATGGACATCCCTCTCCAACGGCCACCGCACCATTGGACCACCATTCATCATGCCCTCCATTTTGATCCTATACCTTCCTAATGTGATCTTGTCGAACCTCTGGAATGACAAAGTGGATTACAACCTTCGGTCTCCAATTGTTACTCCATCAATCAAGGACGCAACGATCATTTGTTTGGGTATTTTTTCAATGGAAGAAGAATAAATGAATAATGTGATCAATTTAGTGCAGATATAAAGAACGTGAACAGCCATATAATAGATCTCAGCCTTGTTCATGTCATCCTTGATCCATTCATATTAGCGGGGTCACAAATAAATCTACAACAAAATAACAAAAAAAATCAATTCCCTTTAATCCCATAATAAGCTAACCAACCCAAATGAATGACCGACCACATATATAACTAATCTTGGGTTGGTCTATGTTCGTCATTTGAATCTATGTGGAGGAATATAAATAAAAAAAAGATCAAAAACCTACCTGAACGATTGGATCAGTCATTATTGAATAATGGAGATCTGTGTCATCATCGATCCTTGAACCGCTGATGTTCATCATCTGGAGATAACTTCCTTATCTTTACCTCAATGAAATTACATCTTTTTGGAAACAAACCTTAATTCATAAGAAATGGATTATAAAAAAGGGAAATTTTTATTGTGTTAACACATAACATTCAATAAAATATTTTTATTATATATTGTAATGACGTCAATGTCCAAAATATTAAATTCACCCTCATCCCTAGCTGGTGGATGTTAGTCCCCACACAAGGAAAACACCCCCTCATTAACTCAACACCGGTCTCAAATTTATAATATGAGTTACCATTTATGAGTTAATAGTATTTTTAAATATATTATTTTTTATTTAATTATTTTATTTAAGGTTACAACCCTTGTGAATTTTTCTATATATGACATGTACCAGCCAATGTTAGGTCATACCTAGGGTAAAGTCACTTATATGAGCTCAATAGTTCCCTCAGATTTCTAATATAGGTCCTTGTTTAAGTGTTATTTCATATTTTCTAAAATATCATGTCCACATCCTCTTAAAAACATAACCTTTTTCCAAATATCATTTCAGGAACCCCAGGACTCAGAATCAAAATATTTCTTAGTAACTGGTCTCAAGATGTTCAGAAATATTATATAAAAATTAAATTTACAAAATCTGATTAATTAAATTATCCCCATCTTAGGTATTTATGTCTCCGAATGCCAAAACAATGGCTACAAAAATATTTGGGTACTAATAATTAATTTGAGCTTTCTAAACTCATGTTCTTTCCTAGAGATACTCATGCCACCACAGAACACACATTAGTGGAATCGACCCCCCATGAATGATCCACACCTCTCAATTCTTGATCTCCATTAGGTACTACATAAAATTATACCATCATCAATGTCAAGCTCTCCCCAATCGATTATGTGTGATGTATAATGCACATATCATCCCAAATGTGAAACGTGGATGATATCATACACCTGGTGTATCTGAGAGGGTAGATCTTGGTGGTACGCCACCTCACTAACTCTACTTAGAATATGAATAGGGAAAAGGTATCTTGGAGATAACTTGGAACCCTGTCCAAATCTCAAAAATACTCATTGAGGTGAGACCCGACGGAACACATGGTCTCCCACCTTGAACATCATTGGCCTTTAACACCTGTCATCATAGTAATTCTGATGGATCTTTACAATCTTCATCCACTCCTAAATGACCTCCACCTTCTTTGTAGTTTCCTGCACAAACTATTCACCCATGAGTGCTGACTCTCATGGGTTTTCCGCAATGTGGAAACGTACATGGCCTCCCATTCAATGCCTCAAATGGTGCCATACCAAGGATTCTGTGGTAGCTGTTTTTGTACGCAAACTCCACCAGAGGTAGGTGATCCTTCCAACTAAAACCAATGTCTAGGATTTTGGGATATAGCAAATCCTAAATAACATGGATAGTCTTATCCATATGGCGATCCTCCTGTGGATGAAATGTTGTTCTCAGGGAAATTTTTTTAAAAACACCTCCTATAGTCCCTTCCACAACTAGGATGTAAATGGAGTGACATGATCCAAGACTATCATTGACTAGAATCCATTGAGTCAAACTATCTCTTTCCCATAGAGGTTTCCCAAGCTCCGTACTGAGCTCTACTCACATATTGGTATGAAGTGGGACAAATTGCTAAGTCATTAAATGATCACCTAGATGGTATTGTGCTCCCAATACATACATGGTAAACCCATCACAATGTCCATCAATATCCCATACCAATTCAACTCTAGAACCTCAAGTGGTTGGGTCAAGCCCCCTGGAATGTGGTGCTCAACCTTCACTTGTTAGAAAGTAAGGTATCTAGAATGTAACTCTGTTATTTCCTTCTTTATCCCTATCCACCAGAACTGATGTTGGAGGTCATGATACATCATTTTCACTACCTTATGTACTTCCAAAGGTGGGGTGTCAAACTATCTCATGACTTCCTCCCACAACATCACTGGAACTATTGTGCATCCTCTATAAATAATAATGCACTCCCCACCTTTCAAATATCCATTGGGGTTATGCTTTATGGACATATAAGAACATGCAGTCCTATAATCAGTATCCATGAGTTGTGCCTACCCAACTTGTTATACAAGTGGAGAGGTTAAAACCACATATTGGAGGAATGATGATCTATCAACATACATAAATGATATATATGTTGTGGAAAACATCTTTTACGCCTCACACAACATCTACAAGATGGATCTCCTTCTATGGGTTTCTGCAACTATGATCCCCTTCAAAAGAGTATAGAAAATATCAAACTTAGTGTCCTAGATGAAATCTAGCCATCGTATTTGTTTCATGTTCATATCCTTATAATAAAATATATACATGAGACCGTTGGGGTTAGAGTAGACGGTAAAGTGATCTTACATCAAGTAGTGTCACCGCATCATTAATGTGAACAATATCAGTTCTAGCTCAAGATCGTGGGTCGCATACTTCTTCTCATGCTTCCTTAACTAGAACAAACTATATAAAATCACTGATTTCCCCTACACTTGGAAACAACCAAGCCCTTTCCCGGATACATCAAAAAAACCATGTACACAACCCCCTCCTCTAGAAATCACAAGATGGGAGAACTCATTAACCTCTACCTCATCTCCAAAAAGAAATTATTTCACTTCTTTTTCCACATGAAAGGAAACCCATCCCATGTTAGTTCTATCAAGGGTGATTATACCGTAGAAACATTTGGTACAAAAATCCAATTATACCTAGCCAAAACCAAAAAAATTTTCACCACGGTAACACTCTTGGGTGGATCCCATGCAAGAATTGCTTAAATATTATCTAGATCTAACAACAGCAGCCTCAAAAATGATGTGTCCCTGAAATTCGACCTCTTGAATCTAGAACTGACACTTTTAGAGATTCCCATAAAGCTGGTTCCCTTGGAGTGTTTCCAGAACCATCTTCAAGTGTATCACATTCTCCTCATCAGAAACTAAGTAAACCAGGATTTCATCAAGTAATACCATGATGAATTGGTATATGTAAGGCTAGAAGACCCTTTACATGAGTCCCATGAACACTTCTAGTGCATTTTTCACACCTAAAAGAATCACTAGCTACTCATTGTGTTTGTACCGACATTTGATGTGTATCCTCAGTACATCCTTATCTCATACATAAAGCTGGTGATATCTATTTATGATGTCTGTCTTTGAGAACCACCTCAGTCCATTCAGCTAATCAAAGTTCTATTCAGTCCTTGATTGATGATATTTGTTATTCACATTCACCTGGTTTAGGAACCAGAAGGCCACACATAATCTCAATCTTCCATCATCATTTTTGGAAAAAAAAATTGATACTGCCCATGGTGAAACCCTTGGTCTCACGACACCCTTTCTCTGAAAGTCATATGAAAATACCCTTAACTCAAAAAGCTTTGTGGGATCTATCTGATATGTAGGTTGAGATATTGGTTTATTCCCATTATACATATCCATATAAAAATCAACATCCCTATGATGAGGTAATCTTGGAAACTCTTTTGGAAATACATCTTCATACTCATCCACCACTATTGAAAAATGATGACTCGTCCCATCCACTGCATTGAGGGTCATTCTACCAAACTGAAGTGTGATCAGATTCACCCACCTATGTACGAGTCCATCACACACTATGTGGGTTTTATTTTCTCTGAAAATGGAAAGATTGTCCCTATCTCCATTGACAACCCGGACTACACACAAAAAATAGTCAATCTTGGCATGGACTTTGGATAACTAGTCTATTAAAAGGATGAATCATAATGCCTCAACACTGCCACCAAGAGATCCTAACAGAAACTCTTGGCCCCAATTGTGAGGGAACACTTTCTACACCAGTGCGTGAATATTGAATCTTCTGTAATAGGAATCTCTAAGGATAGGGATTGAGTAAATGGATCCATTGGAATCTAGGTGTCTCAAACAAGGGTCATGGTAGGAAAAATGTGACTGGCACTAGAGCCTCTCAAAACTACACGTAGGGTGGAAGAGACATAGATCATACCCCTAATCATCTCTAGAGCATCAGGGTCATAAGCCTCCAAAACCTAATTATGGCCTCATCCATATCCACAAGCTCCCTCATCACGTAGTGGACCTCCTGGGGTGGTGGTGGTTGTATCTCAAACCTCTTCCCACCTCCTACTACCCCATCCTACTCCTCTTCCACATATGCCACCTGGAAGACCAACCTATTCCTATCCTCTCCAGTTCCATTGTGGTCCCTCAACCATATGCTGATCATCCATCCATATGGAGATTTGGGAAATCTTGATCTATGTTACACCGACTTTCATGCAAGTAGAACTGCCTATCCTTTAGCTCACTCGCTCTTCCCTACGAGCCTCACACTTCTGACCCCACTTCATGGGGTCTTCATCTGAATTATATGATCTCCTCAGATCATTGTGTCAGCTATCATATACCTACTTCTAATGATTAAACTACTTGACGCTGGTGGTAGCTCCTACATCCAGTGTCTTCTCTACAAAAAAATCCCTACTAGCATAGCTCGCTCCAATACCCCTTCATATTTCATAATGCTAAGGGATATCATGGATTCTATGATCTCCAGGAAGAGCCCCTGGTTGAAGTTTCAGGCCCTGAAGAATGATTCTTGCACCATATCTTTGGAGTAGCGAGAATGATCTGAAAACATTACTGAGTCCTCCGCTACTATCTGGATGACTTGCTGGAGATATAATGGCTTATATATATGCACTGTGCATAACATCATCAGGAAGAACTCCTCCATGAAGTGACCCTCGATGTCTTACAATGTGAGGTTCATATCCTCATGCATTTTGATCACTTATCTCAACTATCTCCTTACAGATCCTTATAGACTAATCGTGCCTTGGTCTTCCATCTGGTCGAGAAAAAACCTCGCTATTCGGAAGACCTGTGTAATAACCTCTAGCTAATCCTTGTATACCTGGGGGTGGTCCGGATCACCCTATAACCTAGGATGTCGATGCCTCTGGAACTCATGCAATGCACTCATCCTGCATATATCCTCTACAGCTAACACTTGTAGTATCCATTTCTCTCTAAGTGTTGGTATCGCTGGCACCCCCCCCCCCCAGAGGTGATATCTCTATTGCATTCTATTATATCAATACCTCATATCTAGGTGGATCATCATCATGATCACACATCAATATCCCATCTAGATGGCTATGCGAAGGAATCCTAAAATAGATCAAGATGTACCACATTCCATATAGTAAACCTGGAGAGATGACACTTACTCTAAATGGAAATGAGAACACACTCAATCCTATATGATTCTTGTACTATTTATTTTTTCCAGAAACTAGTGTACTAATATATTGAGATGAAATGAATAATTCAGAGTCTTGGTGTATGGATACATCTGCCGCCACACCAACACTGGATTCCTTGGTCTAAAAGATGAAATTTAAACACTTTACACTACATCCACAATCCAATGTCACATAATCATTTTTTATTAGGTTTAAACGACTTGCTCTATTACCACTCTATCATGGAATGTCTCTCGGGCCCATGTTGTGACTTCCCCATTCCCTCTTCCAAAAGGCTAGGGGCTGGTAACTAGCACCGAGTATGCATATCCCACAAATGGGAGGCATTGGACAATGTACCTGTTCACATGCACCAATCTCCATGACAAAAAGTGATAAACTAAAAACACTATGTAAAAAAAGCATTCACACCTCTAACATACTAGTAATATTGTACCAGATTCAAAAAAATGAAAAGTAAACGGGGTCAGAATACAAGGCCAACCAAAAGGAAAAATACAATCTCTTAAATATCTCCCCCCAAAAACCGCACCTAATGGGTAGGTATAGAAACAATTGTGTGATGTTTCTAAAGAACACCTCATCTTTCAAGACTCCCTCTAATCTCACTTATCCCCAGTCCACCTTGGATTCCTTCAAAGAATCGATCATCTACAAAAGACATGACACTTGTACCCATAGCCTGTGCGGGGGTGATTTTAACAATACTGAGTAGGGACCCTAAAAACACAAAAGGACACAACTATGAATTACACATTGTATACTACAAAGGAGACACACTAAATAAAACATAACAAAATAACATGATGTTCATTCAATACGGTCACTCACACATGTATAAGTCTAAATCATGAAGAGACAGATTTCCAATTTTATCCCTTATGTCCCTCAGTCACCAATGACACAAAAAGTTTTGACGGAACATAGAGAATTGAAGGATCATATAGCATCAATTAAACATGGATTGTTAGGGGTTCAACGATCATATATGGATTAGGGAGTGTCGGTGGCACCTGAAGAAGTGATGGAACCTACGACATCGATGAAGCATGGAGTGTTGATGGTGCCTGAAGCATCAATGGAACATGGAGTGTCGATGGTGTATGGAGCATCAATGGAACATGGACTGTTGATGGCACATGGATAATCGATGGCCCATGTAGTGTTGATGGGTTGGGTAGTCCCCCAAGTCACATAGACAGAGCAAACTATAGGATTCCACTCACAGGGTTCTTATTCTTGGAGAACCTACTTATTAAGACATTAGTTTGTAAACAAACATCTACAAAACTTACATCTATTATCTCAAATGTATTTCCTCATAATAGGGGTACAAATTATGAAAACATGACATCTAACAGACATTTAGTTTGAAAGATATGGCCATGTTAATAAAATGAGTCTTGTCTTGTCTGGGTATGACATGACCCGCCCATACCCGGTGCGGCCGAACTGGCCAGACCTAGTCAGTCTTAGCCAGCCGAAACCAGTCTTGCCCGATTGGCCACTAGATCATGACCTGGTTCTTCTGTCTGGATCGCATCGCACTGGTCATTTCAACTCCACTTGATGCATGCCACCCAAGCTTCATCCCCTTGGTCCATGTAATCACCTAACCACGTGGTGAGCCAGCTCCTCAGTCAATGTTACCAGAACTAATTTCGCATAGCTATCATATATTCCCCACATAGTCCCATGAAATCCTCTTTAGCACAGATAACCAACAAAATGGCTTTCGAGCCTCATACTGCCGCAGCCGTAGCATCTTATCATGGCTCATATTCACTGCTCGTGGCCAGCGCCGCCGCAAGATCCTTTTTCAGAATAGTACAATTGGACCACAACTATGTGCCCTATCAAAACCCAACCTCCCTCCAAGCCTCACGCTGCCCTCACAGTCTATCACCATGCTAGTGATCCTTTGTTTTTTTTCCTCCCCTCACTGTAAGCCTCCACCGGCTTGCATCACTCCCATCAGACCTCCTCAATGCCTTTGCGGATCACATCCATTGGTCTCATATGTTACACCAGGGATCGTGGGTGCAATGAATGGTTGTTCGCATAGAGTTTAAAAGGGTAAAGAATTCAGGAAGAACGTGATCTATTTAGGGAAGGGGTAAAGCACATGACCACCAATAAAATAGTTCATGGCCTAGTTCATGTCAGCCTTGATCCTTTCATGTAAGCCAGATCACGAAGAAACCAACCGAATAATAACCACCAAGTTCTATTCCCTTTAATCCCACATTAAATTAGCCATTCTACAAGAATGACTGAAAAACATATCAATATGTTCGTGGCTTGGTCTGTGTTTGTCATTTTATTCTATGAATGTGAAAAGAAATCACAAAGTGATTGACACCTAACCTCAATGATTGGATTAGTTGTTGATGAAGAATGTAGGTATGTGTCATCGTCAATACTCGATATGCTGGTGGTCATCATCGAGATGTTTCCTTCTCTATTCATTAGGGAAATTCTAAGGTTATGAAGATAACCCTACAATTCTCTAACATGGCTTATTAAAAAGTAAAATTGCTACTGTTTCAACACCTAAAATTCAATAAAATATTTTTATTAGACATTTTAATGATGTCTATGTCCGATGTCAAATTTTCACCCTCGACATGTGTTGGTCTATGTTAGGCCCTTCCTAAGGAATAAAACCCCTTCTTAACTCAATGTTGTTCTCTGATTTTCAATTCGAGTTACTATTTATGATCTTTTGGGATTTCAAAATAAAATATTTTATATATAATTATTGTATTTTTTGTTACCCCGATTGTGACTTTTTCTTACAGATGACCCACGTCGACCAATAGTAGGTCGCTTCTAGGGAAAATCTACCTTTCTGAGCTCAACAGATCCCTTATATTTCTGATTCGAGCATTCATTTAAGAGTTATTTAACTTTTTCTGAAAGTTTGAAAACATTTGTTATTAAAGAAATAACATTTTTCGAACAATATTTCCAGGAAAATTGGGCATTGGAATCACATGTTGTCTCCACACCTAGTCTCAGAATTTTTCCAAATAATTTTTAAATACCAAATCAAAAAAATTTGATTCATTACAATCTATTTATTATAATGATCCCTCTCAATCAAGGGATAATAGGTTATTCCTCATGTTGCATCGCTATGCATTATCAAACTCCATAATGAAACATCATACTATTGAAATGTTAGCTCCATCCAACTTCTATTGTTAATAGATACAGTTGACCAACAAATCCCCATGTTACAGAGCTAAAATATGTATTCTTGTACACAATATAAAATAGAACATAGGAATCCTCTATGAAAATAGTAGGTTTGAAGTCTTGATTTCATTAGATATAATGAATAAATTAATTTTAAAAATTTATGTGATATTGATTTACATCAACAGCATTAATAATTACTTCCCTTTTTGTGCTGAGTACATGAATTATTTTTCATGGAGGGTTTTTATATAGGGAAAAAAGGGATAGTCAGAATAATTCTCATGGGAATATAAATAAAATAATTATATCACAAAACCTAAGTGAACTTAATATGACCAAAATATAACATATAGTTCTATGTTGACTATTTTCAATTATCTGATCAAAATGAAGTTGTTCAAGAGAATCTATTAAAAAATAAAAATTCATTTATACTGGTGGAAGGTTTCCAATTCCCATGAAGAAGATATATTATGTGAATTATGGGATCTCTAGATCATTTATGATGTGCTCTTGAGTAATTATTATGAATAAATGAAACAAAAAACTATTATATAGGGGGACATTCACAATGAGGAAAACATAGAGTTCCCATAGGCCATGTTTCAACCTCATAATTAGACTATCTTCTTATCGATCAAACAAAATTCCATTGTAGGGAAAATTTTGGGATTTAAATGTTACAAAGACATGAAATGAAATGGAAGGAGGATAAATGATCAAATTTGAGGGAAATATTTTTTTTGAAATTAGAATTGGAATGGTCACCAGGAATAATCATATGATATTCTATAACTATCACTTCATTCACAAAGATATCATTCAAGAAATATTTGTATTACTTAGAATGTTATTTTTATTTCATAAATGGGTCACTTTAGAAGGAAATTTATTATGTTTTAATAAAACCCAATGTATTCCAAGGAAATCATGACTTATGTCCCTAGGTAAATGATTTATAGTCCACCACAAGGACCATTTATGAAATTAATGACAACAATGATTATTACAAACAATTTATGGACTCCCATTAATCAAAATTCGTACTATTGAACTATGTATTGCATAAATTTTCAATTTATTCAAGGGAGTTTATATCTAATCCTAATTATAAATATTTCATAATCATATTATATTATATACAATGGAATTTGGAAGACACTATTAGTCAACAATGGATCAAAGAGAATTAATGAATGAAAAATTCTTGTGAAAACCCCTTTATCAATGGAAAACCCCTCTATGAGGATCCCATCATGATCAAAATCATCCTATGTGAGTGAAACACCCATTTCTAAATGAGTTACCAATAGTATATCCTAACATTCTCATCGCATAAATTAGATAATACATGAAGAATATGTCATTCTCATGTAACATATGATCTTATACAAAATCAAGGCTCTTAATGGTGTTCACTACCCTCCTATTAGTTGAATAAAACTGTGAAAAAATTAAAATTTATTTGTTGACTAAATGACTCACCCAAGATAGTTATTTGGACCTCTTTAACCTCATATATCTCACACAAGTCATCTACATGGATCACAATGAAAATGATATACACGTCATCGTTTTTCCATGGTCAAAACCCTTAAATTTAAAAATAAAGTACATCACTGAAAAAATGGGAAATCATAATTGGGGAATAATTCATAACCTTTTACGCCAATTTGGACATGTATTATCTTGATAAAATGTATCAATTGAGTTCCCCCCCATACTAATATGACTATCAAAGTAATAATTATAACACCTATTGTTTTTTAAATATTACTTCAAATAAATTAAATTTGTCTGATTTCCTCCATTGAGGGATACGCCAAGTGATTTTATTTTTGATAATCTACAAAATTTTATGATTTTTCTACTTGATTACCCAACATTGATTTCATAGCATGAGACATTATGTTTTAACGTTAAAATTATATAGTATTGATATAAATATTTAAACATGGTCGTTATAACCTGTTGCTTAAACATAGTGGTGTGAATATGGATTAATAATTTATAAATATAATTATTCTATATTATAAAAATATATTGATAATAAAATAATTTATTTCGGGTTATGTATTGATACGTTTTGAAAATACTATTTTCTCGAAAAAGATTATTTTAATTTATTATTGGGTATAAGAGTGATGTAAATATTTTAAAGATTTAAAAACTTAATTTTATAAAATAAATTTCATTTTTATATTTATAATGTCAAAATCATCTTTAGAATAATGTTTTTCATTTATCTAAAATATTATAATTTTGGGTAAATAGGGAAAAGATAGAATTTTAATTAAAAACTAGCTTTGTTCTAATTTATTTATATAGATAAATTAGATTTTAATTTGGTTATAAATTATCATTATATTAAAAATAAATCAACTAATCCAATTTATATTAGTATAAAAAGTTTCAAATTGAAATTGGGTGTTAAAAAATTTCATCCTTCTGGACCTTTTCTCTTTAAAAAACCTCTTTCTCGACACGTATATAGGATTAATTTTAAATTAATTTTAACCACTTTAGTGATCATAATATTAAAAAATTAATTCTTTATTTATAACCATTATAATTTTTAATATCTAATAAGGTAAACATAATTAATTACCAAAGTGATTAGTGAGAGAAACTAAAATTAATTATAATGATTAAGGTAAACACAATATTACTTATTCGTTAAACATAAAATTGAAGGTGTAAAATTAAACTAATCATTATCAAAACCATTTTTATGTAAACATTTCTACTCTATACCCTCTTTAGATGAATATGTTTTATTATTGGAATCATGTGATGTATGGTAGACTTTAGAATGTTATTTACCATTTTGATATTTACATGTTTTACACTCACGTCTCTTATAAAAGGCCACCACCTCTCCCCCTCTCTTCATACATCTCAAGACCTTTGGTAGTTAAAAACAAAAAAAATAAAACCCTTTATCCTTTAAAATATTGGTTTAAATATAAACATGGAATTACTTTGGTGTAAACAAAAATGATATTCCCAAAGAAGAGTTAATGTTCATCAATGAACTTTTTTGATTAATTCTTTCCTCAAACCCTTAAAATATTTATATATCACGATTATAAAATAATATAATAATACTGAATCTAATTTGATGTTATTATGTTCTGTTCACTACCTATAACATTAAACACTTTCATAATATTGGATATGCAATCATTGTTTGTGTGTACGGCAGACTACTGCCTCGCGAACCAATGACGTTCGTTCTTTCATTACCACCATAAATGTTTATAAATAATGATGTTTTTATAGTTTATATATTATATTTATTATTATATGATGTTATTATGATTTTGGAATTTTATATCACATAGTCCTTCAGGAAATTATTTTTGTGTGAATAAAATAGTGTCATTTCGGTGTATGATGAACTACCGCTTCACAAAGCGATGTGATTCATCCATAAATTAAATATAACGTATTGTGTATGGTTTTAATAAAACAAGGTGACATATATATCCGTGTGTGGGAAATAAAAATTATTTTGGAGTAATATTATATCATATATTTTCCCTTCTTTGAATCCGACATGAAAAATGGAAATAGTATTCATGCATATGGACGACATACAATCCCAATGAATGATGTATTTATTTTGTTTAAAATATAATTTATAGATAATTATAAATAAATATATAATGAATATATATTTCATATTTATATCATTTTTTAAAATCTGGTAATTATGAAGTCATGATTAAAGTAATAGGATCACGAATATTACCAATCAACACTTATATGAAAAATAAAGAGATTATTACTGGAAGCATTAAATTAACATGGAATTGTTAATATATGGTTAATATAAGGTCACAATAAAATAATATATGGTAAATTATATATTAATATGGTTATGTTATATATGTAATGTAAATTTATATATATTATATTAGAGTTTTTAATGAATATGATGATTTTTAAGGCTTAAGTTCAAGGATTCTGTCTCACATATACTTTCTTGGAGATAGAATCCTGGTTCACCTCCTATTTAATTTATTTTCAGTATATTATGACCACGAATGATTCTTATAAAGATTATATAAAATATTATTTTGTATTTAAAAAACAATTATAGTATCACACTTTCTGTTGTTTTATAAAAAAACAATTCACCAAAGAAAAAATTGATATATTTTATTAATTGTCCTTATCTAAGATGTACATTTAGTTATGATCCTGTATTTTTTCATTAGGAGTATATAGATCTCATTTGACAATTAATATCATTATTTTTTCATACTATTAATATTTAATGTTTCATGTAATGTTATACTCTCATGAGGATCAATATTCAACATTACCAATGTGGTATGATTTTTTTTGTTACAATCTCATCATTTTCAAGATTGTTATTTATTATACATCCATTGAGGAAATATTTTGATACATATATCATGAAAAAACTAGAATATTATTATTCTCTGATTATTCATGATACATTCTTGTAATGTAACCATTTTCATACACTTTGTTACATGCTATTATTAAGAAATTACTTTTTGTAAAATTTGACCATATTTTTCTCTACAGTCAAAAATAATTTTTACTCAAAAACGTTTTTTATAAAAAAAAATTCTAAAAAAAAATTTAAAAATTAATTTTTACCCATTCTATACATTTTTTACAAAAATGGTTTTATATAGAATATTTTTTATTTTATCTAATAAAAAATCTTTTGACCTCTACAGAAATTATAGAAGTAATCTTTGTTTTAATGTGTACGGCAGAAACATGAATCTATTCTTCCATGAAAAATAATTATATGGAAACAAATACTATAAGTAATCAAGGATATTTTCATATAATTTTTTTTAAACTTTTTAATGTTATATTTATTTCATTTCAATGTTACATTGAGAGAAACATATTTTCAAAATATTTTATGATTTAAAAGGTGTTTTACAAAACAAAAAGTATATGTTCCTCAAAATAAAATGTAAATGATCTTTCAAAATTATTATGATTTTAAAATAAAATATCTTGAATTACTAAAGCCTTAATTAGGATAATATTTGAGGTTACCATTCACATTATTTCTCTATAGGGTTTAATTTTTTTGGCATGATATTTATGAAACATGTTTCTCTTACACGGGACATATGCTTATGAAACACACCTATTTCATGGTTTTTACAATTATTAACCAGTCAATTCCTTACACATTACCATATATTATTATATAATAAAATTTAATGATGCCCATTTCAATACATCAGTTATGATATTATATAATGGATGTTTATGATAGCTATATCATTTTACGGGTTGTGATGTGATGAATGTTTTATTAACTTGTGGAATACATATTTATGATTTAATTATGTGATGGGTGGGACCTGTATATCCTTATAATGAATTAGATAAATATTTATATAGAATTTGATAGACATTTCTATAATGGGGAGTGAACTGACTTCCTGAAATAATTTTTTCTGCTATGATGGTCTTGGGAGTGGAACATGACTAATAAGATGTTTTGGAGAGTGAACACATTACACTAAGATACCCTTAAATGTCAAACTTGACTAATAAAAAAATAATTTTATTTGCTTATTTTTCTGCAAGTATTCGATGTCTTATTCCTATTGTATTCATTCATATCTTATTATAATGATTAAATTATGTTTCCTGTCTTATAAACTATTAATCATTATTTTATGAATAATTATTAGAATCGTTGATATGAAGGTTATGATATTCTAATATCATGATCATGTTATCATACCCTTATTCTCATGAATATTCTTACAAAACTCCCTTTTCCACCCATACTGAGCATCTTAGCTCCAACATTCTAATGTTTGATTTCCCCAGGTTATAAATATATGTATTATTTATGATATTCCAATGAAGGGTTATAATAATGGAGAACCTAGTAGGAGATAATATAGTTCACTTATGTACCAATGTTTATATTTTTCCTTGTTTTCAAGAGAACTTTACTATTATGGTCTTTGGGCATTTGTTTGTAAAATTTATTAAATATTCCAAAAAATTGTTATAATGTCCATCTATGATAATATCATTTCACTATTATACTTATAAATTCAATATTTTAGTTAACCATTATAATCTATGATGCGAAAACTATATTGATATCCCTATAGAAATGTCTCTAAGGATAAGTCTATGGATCTTTCAAAGTATATGGAAATGTCCTGGAATTTTCGTAAATGATAGAGTAACTGTTTTCCAAGTAACAAATACTTTTCTGGATACTATAAGATGAGCATCTCTGGCATAGATGTACCTCGGGGTTACAACCTAGAAGAAAAGATATTTAGGTAGGATGTTTCATGAATTGGTGAATTAAAATTGTCCTTGCTTCATACCTTATTTGACAATACAAAGGTATATTATTTTAGAATTCAAAAACTCCTTTTTGAATCACCGTGAATGATTTAAAAAGTAGTTAGATAGTAATAACCTTAGAAAAGCATATGGTTTCATAGATTAAGGATGTTATTATAACATAGAAGTCATATTTTCAATTCCATGATTATATAGTTTTCCACTATGATTACAATTTCATAATATATGATTTTGGCTTTAGTCAATAGAACCACATTAATGATGAGTGAGACATGAAATTTAATGATTTTCATCTAATTAATATAAATGATATGGGATTTTGAATGAGAACTTTTGTGTATATGCTAACACAAAATTCCCAATCTATAAATAATGATTTATTTTTAAAAAAAAGAAAAGCGGAGAACAATATTATTTTGATTCCTTTAGGATGAAACATCAACCTTATTTAAGTGGGTCTTATGATCCACTAGTTCATAAAAAAATGATTAGTAGCACTAAAATGATATTATCTATTATAAAGTGTTAATAACATGAGAATGTTATTTTTTCTATCATTTGGATGGTTAGGCAGATCAATAGTGGGATCTTACCAATAATACAAGGAAAAATGATGATACTAACTCTATGGATTGGAAAAAGATCAAGAAATTGTTTTTTAATGTGTACTTTCATTTTCATATTTTTATGATGATGGAGAAGTAAATCCTCAAGTTATTTAAAAGGGTTGATGAATATATTGGTACCAATGAGAATAATTTTATAATACAATTGAGGTACACATTATGTATTATTATTCAACATTAATGTATGGTTGACCAATTAGTTAAGGGATTAAAACAAAGTCTCTAAATGGAGTTATCCATAAAAGACATTAGTTTATATTATTATATTGGGTGTTGTTATATCTTGCTGGTAATTTAGGTTTCAGTAAGATGTCAATATTATGGGTTTGACAAGAAAATGAATTTAGTGCTCAGTGGAAAATATAAAAACTATGGAGAGGAGAAGATAAAAATTCAATTATTCTCAATGTGTGGGAATAAGTAGGAATGAAATTCTCATAATGGGACTAGAAATTTTTTTCAATGGGGAAATTAATTTTTTCTCGTATTTGATTCCTAAAGTGATAGGAAGATGTTAGATTACATAGAGAATAGAGTGAATTTTGGTCATAATGCACCATCCACACTTCAATGCTTCACGAGTAAGAAGAATGCGAATTATTAAAACTAGTTCCCAAACTCGAGGGTTAATGTTGGTAATCGAAATCAATATCCTCTTATTCCAAGGGACAAGGTGAAATATCATTCAATCACCACTTTTGATGAATCATTCTGCACGATGATGTGAAAGTTACACATACCATCCATCATAGAATTGCTAATGTCTAATTTGAATTTGTATTTACAAATTATTTTTAATCTATTGAATTTTATAAGGGTATCATGATTATACCAAAATTATTAGATGTATAATTAGTAGTAAAACCCCATAATTGTATGATGATTGAATCTCAAGTGTATGATTCCTCTCCAATTTATATTTATGAGAATGGTCGAACTTCAAATCATATCATTCTTCTTATGGTTTAATTTGATGTCATCACAACCATGGATTGGATTTGTCTATATGAATATGACATCAAGTATCAAATAAGTGAGGTTAAGTTTTAAATTTCAAACCAAAATATGATTGTATATCAGTGTGATGATTAAATTTAAATTCCTATGGAGACTAAATCTAGTGTATGGGTCTTAATTCTCTTTCATAAGGCGTGTTTATCTCAAATGGTTAGAGAGAAACTCTACATCATTGATATTACCATTTTTCAAGTCCTTTTGGATGTAAATTCAGAATAGTATCCTAGAATTTCTAAAAACATGATGTTGAGTTCAAAATATAACATATACCTAGTGCCACACAAATTTTAAAGACACACTATATAATTACCTTTATCGACTTGTAGGAATTGAAAAATGAACTCCAATAAACCCTTCATAAGGGATTCATACTACCAAGTGTATCTCTTGGAGGGGAAGCAATTATTTTTGTGAAAAACAATGATGGATCAATGAAACTATTAATTGATTATCAGGAGATATACATGATCACAATTAATAATTATTATCTTATTCTCTTGCTGATGATTTTTTTTGATCCACTATGTGGTGCTCAATACTTTTTAAGATTGACCTTAGTTATAGATATAACCAATTGAGGGTCCAGATGTAGGATATACCCAAGATGACATTCTGCACAAGGTATGTACCCTATGAATATATAGTGACTCCATCAATATTACTAATACCCAATCTATCTTCATGGATTCCCTGAAAATAGTCTTTTTAGAATACCTTGATCTCTTTTTGGTAGGGTTTATAAATGATATTCTTATGTACCCAATAATCATGTAAGAGCATGAATACCACATTATAATTGTAATAACGACCCTAAGGGGTGAGTAAATTTATGGAAAATTTATCAGGCATGAATTTTTGATACAAGTGGTTTCTTTTCTGGGTCATATAATGTCAAGAGAGGGTATATCAGTTGATACATCAATGACAGAGGCTGTTGAATTTTGGACCAGACCAACCATGGTGACTGATATCCAAATTTTTATTGTATTAGATGAATATTATTGATGGTTTTTACAAAACATTTATGTAATAATTAATCCAATAAATTTTTTATCTTTGAAGAGTTCCATGTTCATTTGGATAAATGAATGTGTGGAAAATTTCAAGGTACTAAAAATAATGTTAGTTAGTGATGTTATGCTTACCCTACTATGTAGTGGTGAATGGATTCTAATTTATAGTGATTCAACCATGAATGGATTTGGTTTTGTTATTATATAGAATAACAAGGACATATAGTATTCTTTATGAACATTAAAGATTCATGAACTAAATTACTCAACTCATGATTTGGAGAGAGATGCCTTAATTTCTTAATTAATGCTATGAAGTTGTTATCTTTATAAAGAAAAGAGTGATATATATACTGATTAGAAAGTATTAAAGTGCATATTCACATAGAAGAAGTTTAATATATGCCTAAATAGATGTCTATATATGATTAGTGATTATGTGTACTCAAAACATTACCACCCTAGGAAATAAAACAAGGTGTCTGATGCTTTGGGTCAGAAAGATCACACTCGATTATCCATGATGGGGATAAAAAAGATCCAATATTTCATGATTTTAAAATGGAACACAAGGAAATCCTAAATTAAGGGTAAAATTGTTATCTTACACAATTAAATGTTCAATCATCTATCTATGAGAATATTAATGAATCAAATAAAGAATAAGCAGTGATAAAAAATATTGTTAGAAATGTTCCTCAGTTAATCCTCAGTCATGATGGAATGATATGGTTATGGAACCTTGTATGTGTTCCTTAGATACTAGATTTTATGAGGCAACTATTAGAGCATGTTCATAATTCTTCATTCTCTTTTCATTCTAGAATAATGAATACGTATATAGATTTGAAAGAAAACTTTTGGTGGGACTAAATTAAGTGGGATATCGAATAGTTTCTATCTTAGTGCTTGTAATGTAAACTTCTTATGGATAAAATAAAAATTACCATGGGGAATAATGCAATTTGGGTCGTAATCATTGTCATTACTAAGTTAGCACACTTTATCACTGTCAAAGAAGACATCAATCTAGATAACCATTCCACAATATGCATTAAACTATTTATAATTTTTCATGGGTTATTAAATTCCATTATGTCTAATCAGTATAATTGTTTTCCCTTAATGATTTTTAGATGACTTTAAAAACCCTTAATATAAAATTTAGTTTCATCAATTATAATCATTCTCAGATAAATCATTATTCTAAAAGAACAATTCAAATCGTAGAGGATATTTTGTGATCTTATTCTAACGATTTTAAAGGTGGTTAGTATCAATACCTTCCAATAGTTTATTTTTCTTATAGAAATATATTTTTCTCTTGAATTCAAATGGCTTCTTATGACTTATTATATTGGAATATTTTAGTGCACCAATGTGCTTGAATCAAGATAGGGAAATAAATCTATTGGGACATGAGATAGATGAGGAAATGGTCAATAAGGTTTCTGTTATTTAGTACAATATCATGGGAGGTTCAATTTTTCATTAAAGTTATTTTGATAAACAAGGGTGTGTTATAGAATTTTAATTTGGTGACAAGGTGTTTCAATGAACTTCTCCATTGATGAAATAAATGAGATTTAAGAATAATGGAAAACTAAGGCCTTGGAATATCGAACCCTTTAAAATTATTGATCATATATGGATGTTAGCCTTTCTCTCGGAGATTCTAAAAATATATCTCCAGTCGATTATGGGTTTCATTATCTCTCTCAAGGAAGTATATAACATAATATTCACATGTGCTGAACTCAGTAGTCATACTTCTAGAGCCAGATCCTTCTTATAAGGAAAACCCAGTTCAAATTATAAATCATGCGTAGAATGTTATAAGTCACAATACATCTCCCCTGGTAATTTTTTTTGGTGAAACACCAAAAATGAAGTATCTACATGGGAGGATGATGATATGATGATGATGAGGTATCCTCATTTTTTTTGTACGAGAGTAATGAATTTGGATGGTGAAATTCATTATAATATGGGTATATTGTAACACCCTATGTTTTTATGAGCATTTTTTCTAATAAACTAAATTCCTTTTATGGCATTCATTGAATTATACAATAATTTTAGATTTTATATACGCTAAACCATGTAATTCTTATGCTACACACAACACCGACTTTCCCTCCATTACATGTGAAACTAAGTTTACCAAAACAAGGTTATATTATTAATAGAGTTATTTAAATGTGAATATTATAAAAAATTCATTAAAGATGGAATTATGAATATTAAAAACTAATTTTAAAATAAAATGTTTTTAAAAAAAATATAATGATAATAAAATACATTATTTTCGATAAATTCTTTGTATATTTAGAAAGTAATATTTTCTCAAAAGACTTTCCCTTTTATGTATTTTCATTAAAAATAATATATATAATTTCCAAAACTATTTGAAAATTAATATGATAAAATAAAAAAATAATTTGAATATATTTTTTCAATATTATCATTGGGTGATTTTTTTGGATTTCTCAGAAATATTTCAATTTTACATGAATATTTTAAAATGCAAACATTTAATTGAAAACAACATTTTCATAAAATTTATTTATATATCATAATTATATTTTTATTTTTATTTAATTTATATATACATCAATGATACGTAAATTATTTAAATATATTTTATTTAAATATATTTAACATTGAAATTGGATATAAAAAACTTTAATATTTGATCATTTTCTCTTTAAAACCCCTCTTTCCTAACACATATGCAGAATTAATTTTAAATTATTTTTATCCAATTATATGATTTGAATATGGGAAAATTTATTCCAATTATTTAATAATAATAATTTATAATATCTACTAATGTTAACATATGTTTTCAATAATATAATTAGTTAAGGAAAATTAATATTAATTACTATAATTAAGGTTTAAGAAATATTACATATCGGTTTGAGAAAAAACATGAGGTTTAATAATGACCCTAAACTTGTCATGAACCATTATTATGTAGATAATTAAAAAATATAAAATATTTTACCAAAATAAATTCATTATTTGATTAAACATATGTATATGAGACCTCCCAATATTATTTTCCTTTTTGGTATTTTTACGTTTTCCCCTCACCTCCCTTATAAAAGGCTACCACCAACCCTATCTCTTGAAACCACTCAAGATATTTGACTCATCCAAAACACTACCAAATAATGTCCGATCCTCATTCCTTTCATTTTTTAATCCTCTCATATAGATGAAATCCAACTAATGAAGTCTTTTTATGCAAACCAAAAGGAGATACTTGAAGAAGAGGTAATGTTCACAAATGATTGTTTTTTTACATATTTCTTTGACACATTTAATTACTTTATATCAATATTATATAATAACAAAATTATATTTATTATAAATAGAATTTATAATGTTAATGGAATGACATATGGCATCACAAACATTTATAAAATGATATACATAATCATCATTCACTTTTGAGAAATAATAATGCCACACGAATCGATGTCATTCGTTATTCCATTACAACCTGTAAAGATAGGTAATAATGATTGATTTATAGTCTATCTATTATATTTGTTTTATTTTTATTATTTTACATTTATTATGGATTGATTATAACAAACATAACTTAATTATTTATTTTTTGGAGGAATATGGTAACGTTATTCATGAGTACGACTAAACAATGCCTCATGAAGTGATGTGATTCCTTCCTTCTTTAAATACAATATATTAAGGATGTGTTTAAATATCCTATTTGATATATATATATACTACCTAAAAATAATTATTTAATTATAATATATCTTATAATTTTCTTTCTTTCAATCTAAAAATAATAACGGGACATCCGTCATACATACGTACAACTTACCATCTCCATGATCGATGTATTTCATTCCTTCTTTATATGTATTATAGATTACTATAAATAAATATATAACGGATATATATATATATTATATTTATATAATTTTATAATTATGGATATTATTATATTAATATTAATGTAATATGATATATAATATAACAAATCCAAACTTATACAGAAAACAAATAGTTGTTAGTGAATCATAACATTATAATTGAATTTTTAATAAATAGGTAATAAATATAATAAAAAACATATATTATTTTATATAGAAATATGGTTTTAATATATGTATAATATATATATATTTAATATAATTTATGATTTAATGAGTATAATGAGATTGATTACATAAGGTAGTAGATTTTGTCACACTATTACCTTCCAAAAGACATATGTCTTGTTCACCACATATTTATTTTATATGGGGTATGTGCTTCCCATGAATGTATCTCATGATGATACGAATTAATTTTTTTATTTTCATATTAATTTTTGGATCCCTCTTTCATGGGGTTTATAGTTCAGACATTACCAAAGTAGTAAGATAATATTTGTCTCAAATTTCCTTCTTTGAGATGCATGTTATGTTAAGAACCTATATTCTTTTACAAGGTGTATGTACAACCTCATTGATATGTACTGTAAATAATTATTTAATACTAAGGATAATTTATGTTTCATTTTATCTTTCTCTCAGGGGGATTATGGTTGAATATTTTCAATGGGGTAAGAGTTTATTATTACAGTCTCATTGTTTATCGAGATTTTTACGATTATGCTTCCATTATGAAATCTTTTGATTCATCTACCAAGAGACATAAGGTCTTATATTATCCTATATTTCTTGAGGATATCTTCATATAATGGTACAATTTTATCCATCTTTTTTACTTATTATAATTAATATTGTGTTTTTAAAATTGTCTAACCTTATTTTCTCTTCTGTTGATAATCTCTTTAATTCAAAAGCGTGTTTTATAAAATTGTTTTCAAAAAAATTTCTATAAATTTTTTAAAAAATAAATTTTTACGCAGGTCAAGAATTTTTTACAATTTCTTTTAATTAATCTTCTTATCATCTTCTGATTAATTCCCTTTTGAATTCTACAGATAATATTACATGTTTCTTTATTTTAACGTGTATGACATGGATAACATTCTCTTCCTCCCTATACTAACATTCATAGAAGATATGTAATATGTATTATGTGTATGAGAAAGGTTATGGTCAAGAAGAACATAGTTTTAGATAATATAGATCACTTATATACCCATGTTTATGAGTCCCCGTTTTTAATGGCAATAGACTAATATAGTTTCATGGCCTCTTTAAAATAATGTATCAAATATTCAAAAACAATGATGTATAATGAATGTGTGAGAAGTTTGGGTCTCAATAATAACGATAATGTAATTACATGATAATTTGGTTCCCCTTCAATATGATACAATTAATTTATACTTAGATTATACTTTAAAAAAATTTGACTAATGATTCATGCTTTATGAATTAATTCAAATAAATGATATGTGAATGAATGAAATATCTTAATAGGTGAAATCCCAAAAATAAATTAATATTTGTGATTTAGTCTCCTAAAATTATCAATGAGTTCAAGAGAGATGAAATACATTGGGATGAATACATGACAATATATCTCAAGCTCTGGGTGTGAGGAAAATGAGTAATACCTAACCACATTCACAATAGGTATCCACATGATAGGTGTAAAACCCATTTAATATATCAAACTGTAACATTCAATTTTAAATATCATTAAAATATCCATATACCTAATAAAATTACAAAGGGGAGACCATGAATGCGTCCCACTCAATATTCTGTGTTCTCATCTATCCCAACAAGGTTATTCTAGACACATAATGCAAAATAGATCAACAACATCATTTCTACACAACGTTAAAATGCATTTTATGGTTATAATACACAAACATAAAATTTAAACATAAAAGTATGTTTAATTTCATTTATGTTATATACGATAATTAGGAAACCTATTTTATGTTAAAATCCCACAACATAAAAAAATCAAGTAGGACACAATCCTTTTGAGTCCCAACATCATAAAATTATTTCCACTAAGATATATTCTTCATGAAAGAATTAATCATACCATTAACGGGCCATATTCTAATGAAGTCTTAATCCTTAATAAGAAACATTCCCTGTAATCCAACCTTACTCAAAGTTATATATTCCCTATGAAGAGTACTAGAAGATCCACTTATGTGAAAGTCCAACACCATCCATTCCTAGTAACCTTTCACCTCGTAGTATAGTTTACATATATTAAATATCATTGAATTTCTCATGGGTGAATAACAAAAAAAATGAACCAGTATTGTACTCATCACGTGAACTTAACTATTACGACATTCCCGATTATGTGACACAGAACTAGAAGTTTTCAAATCCCAATCATAATGATACATATAAACCCCAATTTATGTGCTTTATCCAAACCTTAGAACAGATAAAAATTCCTTAGATGGTAGGAATTATAGATATCCCAGTTTTGTGGCTTTAAAACATAGTGTAATAAAATAATAATATAAAAATATAAAATGACACAAAATTATTTATATAAGGTTACCATTCATAGTGATCCTTATATATATATAATCCCATTGACATAGATAATGTAATACATAATTATGTTCAAATCACCAATTTTTTTGATAATATCATTAGCACCATCATTACTAGTCAAATAAAAAAATTTGAGAAGAATAAAGATATATTTTTTAAATCTATAAGAGATCCCTAAAGTAGGAAATAACTCCCCCTAAATGGGTGTGATCAGCTTGGCCTCCAATAATAATGTCCAATAGATAGTTCATGGTGTTTCCCTTAATGTACTATTGAACACTTATAATTGAGAAGTATTACCATGTTAAATAAAAATGTTAATAGTCTTAGAATCAAAACAAAAATTTAAACTCTGAACTCTTAATCCCCATTTCTTTTGTTACACCCTCCCACCATTGGTCTGAGAATAATGACCTTTATCTATGTGAACCAATTCCATGGATATTTATAATGATGGTGTTTATCACACATTCATATAGGGTTAACCTCTCACCTATATCAGGCACATAACCTCACCATTCATATTTTTATTATAGTTTTGTGGCCATAAATCCTAGTAACTCCTTGACCAATTAAAATAAAAATATAAATTATGATTCCCTCTTGTAGTTGATGTATATTAGTGCTGGGATAAAATTTATTTTAGGTTGTTCCCTTGACCTTGCTATATAATAACTCGACATTTAGTAAAATCGATATGAAATTAATCCACAATATAATTGGGTTAAATTTTCTCAATCATAAAAAAATATTTCTATGGTCTAAATTTTAAAGACATAAATAATAATAAGATTAATACACATTAAATTCCATTTTCTAAACATGAAATGGATGTCGTAGAAAAATGTGAAGTATATGCTCACAAGGTATACTATTTTTCTCACCTTAGAATAATTTAACCCTTTCAGAAATGGAAGTGATGTAAAAATTATCAGGTCATAAAGGTATAAATGAAAAATAGAGAAAAGTCTATATTCATTCACACTAATCCTTTTCCCATGTAAAACAGTTGAAAAATTTAAAACCATGATAATAGGTCATAAGGCCTATATAAGATACAATTATGATTCAAATAAATTTATACTATGATCTCTATATTTATTTATATCGAATAAAATTTGATCCATTAGTATGATTCATATATATTATTATAGATTATCCCTTTCATATGCATGAAGGTGTAATGTCTATGAACCTGAACCCTTTGAGTATATGAATCCTCATTCTAAAATTCCCCTAAATTGGTTTTCATTATCATAGGTTATCAAACACTAATATATCTGAATATAACAACCATATCATCCAGTAATGATACATGTGATTATATATTCATCAATATTATATTTGTCTAAGAGCTCATATTTTAAAAAAGAATAGAATTTGAAAGTATTTTATCTAATTGACTTTTGTTGAATTATGGTGATGGTATATGTGACTGAAAATTACATTTATTTATTATCAACAAATTTTATGGTAAAATAATGAATCCCTGAGTTCAATCACTAATAGAAATAATAAATCCATTAAAGGGAAATTTTAGCCTACATGATTTAATCTTCCCAAATAATTTCCAAAAGACAATGTTTACCTAAGTGTGTATTTCATCCTTTAAAATGTTATCGATCTGAAATTTCATCTTGTCCCAAGACTGGATGTGCTTCTCATGGATGATTGTCTCATTGTTGAACCCCCTAATCAAACGTAGCTCTTGATTGATGGTCTAGGTAAACTTATAATCATTGGAAGTCACCCTTAATGACCTTAACATCATCATGTCAGCTTCATCCTTGGTAGAATTAATTTCATGAATAGATTAATTTTTTTTAATAGTTCATATTCAATTCCTCAGATTGTTCAAGAACTACACGAGCCATCCGATGCTGGAATGAAGCCATGGAAAAAAGGTGGGGATCTCAATGAGTTAGCTTTAATTTCAAATTCATCACATAACATTTCACCATTGGTAGTGTAAAGTATGAGTAATCCTTTTTCTCTTTTCAGTTTCCCCTTCAGGTCTTACTTTTCCTCAGGCTTGCAAGCCTACTACCCTGGAAACCATCTTCTGTATCACCTATCGAATTTCTAGAACACTAATCATTAGACTAGTTCATAGAGGTATTCTTATCATCCATGGAGACCCTGAATGGATCGATTTGAAAATCCATAACTGGTTCATCATTAGTGAATCATTCAAATCAACTACCCACCTCTATACCTTCCACCTACCTTATAGGACTTTTCCTGATAAATTCCTCACACCCAACTCACCTAAAACATTACAACCTATATAATTACCCTCCCTATATTCTATAAGAACCTCTTTCTGGACCCTATCCATGATACCATCCCCTGAACTCACCGCCTCAGCATATGAAGCACCCATGGGAGTCTTGGAAGCTCCCTCACCCACTATTTTCAATTCTGTGTCGGAGTTTTTCCCATTTCCACCTTGAGGATCTTCATGAGATGGAGTATCCAAAGCACCAGTAGTTGTCTCCTCATCAAGACACATTTTTTCCAAGGGAGATGGCATATATGTTAGGATATTTCCAAGATTTTTTTGTCATATTTCTGAAGATGTCTACCACAAATGGATTACATCCCAATGATTCACTCTGTACAACCTTTTCCGAATTAATCTTTGTCTCCACACCCACTTTCAAATATCTAGATGAACCATCCACAAATCTTGAATTAAAAGCCTTTATATTGCCTCAAACACCTATAAACATCTGTTTATTAGTATTTATAGACCCATTCTTACTTGAAACCATCTATTGGCCCAATTTATTACATTCAGAGAAAAATTTAATCCATGTTTCATAAAAAAAATTCTACAATGAAACTCTTCCCTTACTGCAATAAAAATGTAATCTGAATGCATTCTGATCACATCAACGTCCTCACAATCTCAATCATTTTTAGGATGAAAAAATTATTTAGTTCTCTTATAGGAGCATAATAATCTACCCATGAGGTTCCAAATAATTCTAATAATCTATAGGTTTTGAAATAATAAAGGTGGATTAGGAAAACTGCCCCAAATTACCACTGATGGATAATCTCTATTCGTATCATAATAATAGGTCCATATGAAGTGGTAGAATCAAGAATCCTTGCAACTATGGGGAGAATTATACCAATATTTGATCATGTCTTAATCCAAATCCAAGAGGATAATAATATTCTTGTTGTTGAGAAAAACCCATAATTTTCCAATCTTGTAAGTCGTAAGACATGAAAATGAACCTATCAAATGAGTCAAACAATGACCTACTTTGGGAGAATAGAGAAATAATATTAGTTTATGGAAGGAAAATGCTTCATTAAACTATATCGTCTAAATAGGATGGTTAGAGAATCCATCACCTAGATTTGGAACTTTAGGTAACGTAGAGTTTTGAGGAAATGGGGGAAGAATGTCGTGGTTGAAAAATGGGGTTCAAGAAGTTTATGATCTCTTGAAAGATATTGTAGGTCCTTACTCCACATGAGGGGGAGGGGCCAGCATATTGGATACCACCGGGACATTATATATGATTCCATATATATAAATCTTATTCACTATAATTGTACATTCTAAAAAGAAAACATATTCATTTATACCCATTATGCATGAATCAAGTATTAAGAAATCATGATTTCATAATTCCATTTCTACTAAATGATGAAATTTATTTTTCTCTCGAATGATAATATTTTATAGTATTATAGACTATCATGAATTGATATTCAATGAAATAAAAAAACATAAAAATGAATACACTTGTTTAATGTGATATTTATCAATTAAATTAGTTTTGAATAACATTTCTAATATATTTTTCTCTCAAAATAGGTTAAAATAAAATCATGAATTATAATATTCTTTAATTAAATCTCAATGAAATATCACAGTATTGTAATTTGAATCCTTGTGTTATTTATAGTCTTACATAGCTCGTCCAATGCTGATGCTACTACCCATATATCATACTGCATTACCTTCATCCTTATAAAAACAATTATCTCTATCTTTTTACCATATGTGATTATATATTTATGATCCTCTACTTAATTTTTATGGTAGATTTTTCTTCAAATAGTTGGTCTACAAAGTCCATTTTTACAATGATTTCATGTTTTGAAATCACTAGTACAATTGTATGATGGAAATCGCAATGATGTACTATGGTATTAATCATTATATAGTGAATAATTGCTAATATAGTATTAAATTTTCAATTTATAGTCATTATTATTCCTAGGGAACCAATACACTATTTCAAAATATCATAGAGTATGCATAATTATACCCATTGTAGACTAAACTAGAAAACATACAATTAATATGATCTAGATGGACTCTAAGCTTGTTGGGGATGTCATGAACCAATCTCCAAATGTTCTTATATACCTACTATTTAATCATCTATTGAATTGGGGGATACTATGGGTGTGAATTATAGTCCATAATTAGTATTTTAATATAGATTCAAACCATGACACATATTGAGGGAACAACCCCAATATACCATTAGTTATTTTGAAGTGAACTAGTCATCATCCCTATGATATCCACGAACCCGAGAACCAAAGAAGCACCACATTGAGATTACATAGAATATAAAGGTGTTTTTGAACTAAATATATAAAATATATTTAAAAAAATATGAAATAATATAATAAAATGTGTTGATAGCCATAAAAATTCATCGAACCTCTATCATATTGGAATGTTGTTAGATCATCAACAAGTGTAACATATGGGTCAACCCATGATATTATATCTCATACTGGATCCATGGGCCCAAAACATGCCTCTAGCCCATGTTTGTGTCGAATAATATAGTAGTGTTCTATATTTTATGGTAAGTTATTTTAGTGTAACTGATAATGAGAGAGACCATGACATGATTACACACCTTCATGAAAATATACATTGAATGTAGTGATCATTTTCTTAGAATTATTTTGTATCCAAAATGAGCTGGCATAATAATGAAAACATTATGGTTGATAATCATACTTTCCCATTCATGAACTTCTCCAATTTCTTATTTTATCATAGTTATTAATAGATTTATGGAACCTAAAACCCATGACATGATATCTAATAATCCAAATATTTGGTATAGAATCATAAGGGTTTCATAAATGAATATTTTGGTAATATACCACTTACTTAAGTAATATAGATATGGTTACAACCCCAATGGCATTTCCATCACCTAAATATAGATTTCATTATTTTATAGATCTTTTTGGAGGAATTATAAGTAGGTAGATTGGAAAGACCTCTTGATTATTAAAGCACACCAATAAAAGAACCTCAATTATAGTGGGGAAAACATCTTCTATATCCTTGTCACCCATGTATAAGATAAGGAAAACTAATGTACCACTATTTGAGTATTTTATATTTATCATGGGTTATTGATCCTCTCTTGATTCATAAAAAAATTAATAATGGAATAATTACGGATCTCTAACTAGCCATTAATTTGTTAGTTGTGTCCCTTTCCTCTAAAGGAGCATCTTCGTTGACTTATTATCGTCACCATACTAATCGCCACTTAACCTAGGTAATGATAATTTAATTTCTCATTTTTTGTTGAATGTTCCTCCTTTGAGTGAATGTTCGACTGATTTTATTTCCTTTATGATAGCCTCTAATTCTTCATGATGGATCAAAAAAGGTGACATAAACTGGTCTAGTTACTATTTGGAATTCTAAGTGGTTAAATGCTTCTAGTTAAAGTGAATACCATATCTCATTTATTGAGGATGTAATCTTTTATGAGTCCCACTCCCATTGATATCTTAGGAATATAGATTCACAAGGGAATAAAAATATGAGATATAACCCACCCATTGAAATGGAAGTGAGCATTTTCCATAGAAATTTCATAGTAATCTAGGACATTGAATGATTCCTTAATAAGTGTTTCTTACAAAGTATTACTTACTCCATCATAAGATCATGATATTCCTCACTTTTAGTCATGGTAGACCCTTTAATTATGGCACCAATTGAGAAATATTCCAACCAAGGGATGATCAAATCCATGTTTAAACATAGTTAAAAAATAGAATGATGATGACATTTATATTTTTAATGGTAACATAAACACACACTTCCTTCCATTTTATAATTTTCCAAAAGATGCATGAAACAATAGAATATCATTTTCCTCATAAACATTTAAGAGTGGTGGGGAACTTTTTTAAAAAAATAGAATTGTTTCCATATCTTTTTTGGATAATACCCAACATAATGTGTCTCTCTATCAATCATATATTCCAACAATCCTTTTATAAATGATATCATGTAAGTATAAACTAAAAAAATGACTTATTCCAACAAAACATTATTGATTGATATGTATCAATTGGTATAAATGATAAATTCCAATAGATATTAAATTTTATTATTATTTATTTTATGTACCAACACTTTTTTACCCACAAATATACCTACTAGTATTGATAGTTTAACACCGACATATATTTTATTAAGATTTAAATCTATTACATTATCATATTAATACCAACAGTGTTCTTTCTAAAACTTTAATCTATTATCAATAAAAAAATATTAACAAAAAATATTTTCCATTAATGAAATATGTTATAATACACTACTCAATTGTAATAACCAATTGAGATAAACTAAATTTTTTATATAGAATATTATTTTGGTGATCATAATTAATTTTTAATTTTATAGAATTAATTTAAAATATATCATTAATTGATTTTAATTTTCAATTTTATCTATGTATCAAGATTTTTTATATTTTATAATGATATTCATTTTAGAAAAATTTAAAAACTTTTAATAAAAAATGTAAATAATTTCCTTATTTGAATTTAAGAATTTTGTTTTCCTAAAAAACAAAAAAAATAAGTCATTTCTCCACAAAATTGTTTAAGGCTACTACTTTTTTCATCTATGGGTTCCTTCTTCCATGTTGTTTCTTCTTCATCTAAAATGGGGATCTCATTCATCTCCATTTTTTCTTCTCGTTCTCCCTTCCCTCGCATCGTTACCTCCTCAAATATAGCTGTAAGCCACCCCCCCCCCATTTTAGTTCTTCCTTAGTTCTCACGACTGTATGCTTCCCAACCCAGAGCACCATTTCCATTTATTGGTCATCAAATATCCCTTCACTAGAGATGCCTATTTTCCCCGATGGTAATCTTTCATCATAGAGCGGAAGTGACTTAAATTTAGTTTATTTACAGTATTTGGTATGACAATTGTGTTGAGATCATTGGTTCGACCATGGTTGTGGATGCTATTCTCTAATGGGATTTATAGGTACTGGTTCCTGGTGTTTTTTTGGCCTTTATTTTATTCTCTCCTAATGAATCTTGGTTCCTATTTTGGTGAATCTTGGTGAAATTTATTGGGTTCCTGGAGATGTACTACGGTGGTTATGGTACCTATAAACAATGGTTATTGGTTTACTAAATGGTTTGGTGTTGTCGACCAGGAAACTGTTATCTGGTGATCCTTGGTTTGTTTTTTCATTATAGCTCTATGAAGTGGGTATGATTTTGCACTCAAGATGCCGATAGTTCTTCATGTTTGATGTTCAGTATGTAAAATTATTTTTCAAAGATATCTGAATGTTCTGAGTTGGTTTTCTACTGGTCATTTTGTTGTTTGAGTGATCAAACTAACCACTCTTTTCCTCTTATCTTATTCTCATAATATTGCATGAATAGTGAATCAAAAATTTGATTTCAGTAGTTGTTGATGGACTGTGTGGAGCAGTCGAGGCCTTCATGTGTAAGGTAATATATTGAGTCTTAATTTCTATTTGAGTAATCACATTAGATATTGTATTTTAATAATATCATTATCACACTATAGGTGGAAATGTGAATTTATATTCATATTTAGAGAAATCACCAAGATGACAGGGTATCCAGATGTTCTAATAATTCTAAATTTTTTAATTTGATTCATGCATCATAATGTTTATATTATTCTTTACATGTTATTTTTTTTCTTCTTGGTGTTATAATATTTTCATGTGTGAACAATGATGAGGATGAATGATAATGTGAATTGAATGTTTTTTCAATGATACCAACATCCCCACAAATTGGTTTTCATTCTCTTTTCATGAAATATGGAACCCGATTTTCATTTGATATAGATTAAGAATCATATATCAATTACCAACTCTATTGTAATTGGTTACATACTGAGAATATATACTAAGATACTCAATTTTTGTAGTGCACTATAAGGTATGAAAATGAATATTGTTGTTTAATGTGTTGTACCATTCATGATTTGTTTATTGTCTTTTCCCCAAGTGGAGGGGTCATTTTTCTTTAATTTTAATTTTTGTTTTATAGATAACCTAAATTTATGTATGTTATGATATAGGTTATTCACTACATGAAAAATATTTTCAAATCCAAGCATTAGTTGGGAATTTTCTCATCATAGTAGCTGTTATTAATTATATTGGATTGAGAAAAGGTTTGATTTTAGAGTATAAATACACAAAAAACTTGTTTTTGGTTTAACATTCCTCAAAACACTCATAAAAATATATTTCATGAATTAATTCTTTATTTCTATAAACAATCCATCATTTTACTCCCTTATCAAAGGACACATGAAAATTGGTTGTGATGCCACTATGAACAACTCGACATTCACATTGAATGTTGCAACCACACTTTTTTCCACACATTTTTATAAATTTTATCATTAGATTTCCATTGCAATTTATATGAACCATTTCATCATAAGACCTCTCTAGAGGGATATTTGATCAATATAAGCAGTGGTTGAGTCATGGAAATGAAATATCTTGGGAATTAATCTCTTAATAATGATTTTTGATGATAATAAAACACTCTTATTTCACATGCACATGTAAAAAGAATTGGTAAAGAAGGTAAATCACTTTTTCAACTTAGAGAATAATACTCATCATCATTATAGTAAGAAAGATAAATATAAATTTTGGTAGATTGAATTATATTAGATGTTATTGATTTTAGAAAATCATTCAAAATCAATTTCATCTTCTAATCAAATTTTATTTTTGGGATCTTTGGATATGTCGTTGTTCTTCTAAAAGGGACTTTTTTTGAAGATAATGATTATTTCTAAGAGGAACCCAAAATAAATGATCTTTAGAGTCCATTATCCATCAATTCCTTCGACATTGGATGCATTTTAGAATCCCCGAAGTATGAAATAGTTTTTCATGATTCAATGTGATGATCTAGGTGTTAATCATCAATTTTAAAATCATTTAAATAATCAATAGAGCATGAGTTATGCATGATAAATTGGATCTATAAATTTATCTATTTAAAAACTACAAACCATTTATCCATTTTCAATTAAATTTATTGAAAGTATATTTTTAAAAGCATCTTCAGTTATTTATTTCCTCTTTGATTTTTTAAATGTGTTTTTTTATATGTTTGTATTTATTTAATTTAATGATGACATAGATAAATAATTCTCTTATTTACAATGGATCATACGAATGAAATCAATTTAAACTAATCATAAAATTAATGTGTAGTCTCTAAAATAATCTATGTGATAGTGTAAAATTAAAATTTTTATATGATAGTTTTTTTAATGTGTATCTCACATGAGGAATTCGATGTAAGGTCAATAATAGTCTCAAGACTATTTCATTGATAAATGGATTATTTAAACAGTTTATTGATTCATTGAATGTTAACATTGATAAGTTATTATTATGAATTAGTATTAAGTAAAAAAGTTCAACATATTTTCAGAAAATATAAAAGAGAGAGATATTGATGCTCACATGCTTGAACAATCGCTTTGTTTATTTCTTAAAATATCTTGTTTAATAATTTTTGTTTCACTTAAAATAATTATTTCAGATGAATCTAATACATGACTTGACCTTTGTTATGATTACTTCTACTTCATGCTTAGTCAATGTAGACATCAATTAGGAGAATATAAAGGTCAACAACTACACTTACTTACACATTAAATTTGAATATTTTTATGAATTGGATATAAAAAACTGGGTGTGTTTATCAGACATGCACTCTTTAAAAAAGAATAAAAGGTGGGGGGAAACTTGATCATTTAATAAATTATACCATTTTTTCTATTTAAATTTATATTTACTGATGGTCTGTGATTCCATCTATGGAAATTTACTTTAATGAAGAAAAATAAAACATAAGAAAATGTGGATTTAATTAAATGTGTGGAGAAGATATAAAGTCTTCTACTGAATTGAATGCATAACTATGTTGAATCGTCATATACCACTAAATTAAAAAATGATATCAAATTAAAAAAATAAAAAATGTAATTAAATGTGATAAAGTGTTGGTTAGTTTAAATCAAAACATTTTTTGAATAGAAAAATACTAAAAATATGGATATATTATTCAATATTATATCATAGTCTAAATCTGCAATATTTTTTGGCTTTTAGTTTACCTGATCTAAAATATATGTATGACTATTTATACTTTCCCAAAAATTAATTTTTTTTATCTATTTAACACGCCCATAATCAGGACTATTGATTGGTTAAAATAAATAAATCAACTTAATATTAAACTTAGGGAAATTTAGAATTCCAAATTGATGTTCAGAGAGTGAATTCAAATATTAATATTTCTTAACATGTATTATGTTGGATCATTTGAGTTATTTGTGAAATTAAATAATTAATCACTATGAGATTAATGATTGAGCTGTTTTTATCTAAGACAAGCTCTCAATATATGGTAGGGACATCTGGTTAACCTTTATTGCTAGACGATCACTACATTTTTCTAGCACCATGCTTAGAACATTACATGTTATTTGTATTATCTTTTGTATGTGTGCATGCCTACATGAGTTTTGGATCTCGATATTACTTTATATAATATGTCACATTGTAAGTCCTTTGAATATCATATTTTAGTTATAACCCCATCTTCTAAAATGTGTAATATTTGCTGGTAGATGTACACAATTATTCAGCATTTGATATTTTTTCTATTCTGTTTTCTCTTCTATTTGACGTTTACACTAATATTTTTATCCATTTATTTATGTTCATATAGGTACTTAAAATAAGATTTCAATGAAATGAGTTATGTACTAAATGATGCTGAGACAAAATAATTTGTATCAAAAGATATCTCTGAAGGCTTCCATTTGCAAATAAGTATTGTTTTACGGAATTGAGGTTTAATTCAATTTTTCTAATCTCAAGATTCATCACAATGGAATATTTAACATGATATTATTTTTATGGAATGTACCAATGAATATTATACTTTTTAATTTTTCAATTCACTACCATTTTTTATTGATGTATTTTTTTATTTCTTATTTTTAAAGAATGACCATCATTATGAATCTGCATACCTGAATTTTAAAAATCTCACCCAGATATATGGAAATCATATAATCATAATTAATTTTTTAAGGTATGTCACTTTGTGTCCCTCAAATTTTATGGGTCGATACTTTAATATTCTTGTTTTTTATTATGACATTTTCTGTTAACAGTCCCATGAAAAGATATCGAGATAATTTATTATCCTTGAAGAGTTTTCAAATTATTTAGAAATTATCAATAAATAATTATTCTCTGATGATCGATTAATGTTCCTTCACTGGGATCTCAATTGAATGTAGTGTTACTATATTAAAAAAATGAACATTGTATTACTATATTAAAATTTTTTGAGTTAGGTGTCATAGTCAATTGAATGTAGCGTCATTATCAACAGTTTTTTTCCCACTGATTAGATAATATTCTAGTTATTTTTTATCATGTGATGTTATTTTTTGTTCTGGTGTTCATGGGTTTTTTGTTGTTCTTAGTCACTAGTTATCTTCATGTCAAGGTCGCTGGTTAATGTTTTTTTGTGGCCACTGGTTCTTCAAGTTATTTTTTAATTGTTTTAGTCACTGTTTGTTTTTATATCACAAATTACAGAGGATGTTTTGGTTACCAGTTGTATCTTCTCATTGTTTTCATTGGATTGATAATCTTCTTGTTGGTCATATCTTGAATTATTATTTTAAAATCATCTATTTACATGAAAACTCTTATGTGAAGGATAATTTTTGGATGCTCAACAGTCTACTTGTTATAGTTGGTGTATAATGTAGAGAGAGATTGTGCCAGGTGAAGCTTAAAAACCAATTTGCGTTTTACTACAATCAAAGGTATGGTGATGATTTGCATTGTAAGAAATCGAGTTTTTAGAACGGGTCAAAATCCCAAACCTGTTTGAATTTTTGACTTGTTTCTGAGAAAACTGGGAGAATTTAGAATGTTATGGAAATTTTCAGACTACACGCCATGTACTCTAATATACACGCCATGTACTCTAATATACATGCCATGTATTGGTTAGGTGCATATCGATTGTGTTCTCTCTGAGTATATGTCGTGTGATGACCGTGTAGAAATTTCTTACTACACGGTGTGTAGTGTTGCTCGACATGCCGTGTATCATCCCTCCTGCGTATCGGTTGGGTTCACGTTTTGTGTCAATCCGTGTGGAGTTCCAAAGCCATGTGGCTATCTCCGTTTATGTTGTAGTCTGGAAAAGGCCACTAAAAAGCATGTAGTCCTTAAATAAACAATGTGTACTTTTATTTGTATTTTCTTAAATGGAAGGGTTTCACGTCTTATTATGGGAAACATCTTCTTCTAACCCAACTTCGGAGCTGTTCTGCTCCGAAAACCGAAGAATAACCCTTTCCCTAGAATCGTCATCTAGAGTACTTTCCTCAACCCATCGGTGGTTGTGGGATTGCAACAGCGAGGCTAAACCCACGCACCCTGTTCCATTCTTGATCCTTTGCCTCACTTATCACATTTTCCATCCTAGTTGAATTATTAGGATTTGACAGAAACATAAATCCATGAATATCGACATCAAATTGGAGCTCGATATCAGAAGTTCCTATGTCTATGAGGCTCAGGTAGGTGGTTCATACCTCTTTTTGTGTTTTCGTAGACTTTTTTGTGGCGCAACCTATGGTGCAGTTTCAAGTATTTTGAAAGATACCCAGTCTTATTTTCTATTGTATATTTAAATGCTAATTAGACCTATGAGATGCCTTTTGGTGTTCCCATTGTCCTATTTTCCTTGAGTGGGGTCGGGCGAGGGGTCGTTGCTCATTTGGGAAATTTTGGTCGGGGTGCCAAAATAGTATAAGTTCATTTATTTGGTTAAAATACTGAGTTAATTGGTTAAGTAATGATATGATTTGTTACAGGCTTCCAAGACCTTGGTGCTGGTTCGGGGAAACACATAGTTAGTGCAATTCAACAGTTTAGTTTGTCTTTCCTATTTAATGCATTTCTTATGAGTATATATGTAATTGTTGTATTAGATGTTCTAGAATATGTTTGGTTGTGTTGGGTGGGGCGTAGGTATTCTTGAGTGATGTTGATCACAGGTTTGGCTTGGCCTGAGATACATTAGGTGGTTCTGACCATATGATTGGGCATCAAAGACATCATCTTGAGGTAGGGTGACTGTCAAGATGGGCATGGCCTAGGTTACTGGGATGGAAAGGCCATTAGTCTTGAGCGACATGGTTGCAGGGAAACATGGTGTCAGAGATGTTGAAGAATGGGTACTATTTTTGTTGATTACCTCTCACCCAGAACATTTAGTAGGGTGCACACATAGAAACTCTATGATGAGGTGGTTTTGACCACTCTTGTGGGTATAGGCCACTGTTAGTTGCGGTTTAGGTACAATTGTTTTGGGGGTGATTGTCTTAGGAAGCCACGTGAAAGGTGAGTAGTCTTCAGGGGATAGTAGTGAGGCTATTGTGTTGGCGTTTAAGGATCACCTTTATTTGAGGGTAGGAATCATTGTACCTCTAGTTACTATTTTTGAGGACAGAAATCGCTGACCCTCTGGCTAATTTTTTGAGGGAATGCATTTCTCTCCCTCTGGTTACTTTATTTGAGGGCAGACATCACTGAACCTCTAGCTAGTAATTTTAGGAAAGGCATCATTTTTCCTCTATGTTACTATTTCTTTGGCGTGCCTTCAGGATGTTAGTACTTGAGACACGCAGTGTTAGGGGGTACATGGTGTTGGGTTACATGAAAGAGATTTCGGCTTTGGCCGAAGTAGGTGGAACTTCATGGTGGATGCTGAGGAACAGTGGAGTTTATGTTTATTTGTGCATCATATTTTTTACCGTTTTCCTTATTACTGCATTATTACTTAAACACTTATATTAGGTATGCACTTTTGGGTGGTATTCTGCTGAGATTATTCTCACACCCTACATGGGATCTTCGGGACGATTGTATCCTTTATGGATTTACATGCACGAAAGAGGTCATCTTCAGGAGCTGGACTGCATTAGGTGTTGCATGGAGATGGTATGGCCCTTGAGGTCTTTCCTAGCTAGAGTTTATCTTGTTTTGTTTTCTTTCCTGTGTCAGCATGATTCTTTCATTATAGATACAATTTGATTTCTATTGGTGTCTTTATATATATGGGTATGTATGACCTTATTTGGATGCATGTTTTGTTTGTTTAGTAGTTACAAGTGGTGTTCAACATGCTGTTGTGTTTACTTTCTGCTACTATTGTTTACATTTATTGCTTTATCTATTTATCAATATTGAATGTGCTTCTGCTCTATGGGTCTGGCTCAAGTCTGCTGAGTAATTTATTCCACTGCATCTATATTATTATACTCGGACCAGTACGATTATTATCCTCTGAGAGGGAATAGCCTCCACACTATACCTATGAGACCCTCAATTCTAGTCGGAAGCCTTTGGTGTTCCGGGATGTGCGCCTAATGTAGTATCACCCGACCCGTTTAGAACTATTTGGGTGGCTATTCGATTCTAAGTTGTTACAATGTTGTATCATAGGAGTTCATGGTAAGGATTTAGTAGCATTGATTTTCTAGCTACTAATGTGATTGAGACTTATCTTTTTATTTCTGTTGGTTTTACAATTTGGGATATGGTAGGCTGGAGATAGGTTGTTACTGGAACTATGTTTCTTTCTTGTTCTAGGGTGCCTACATCCCCAAGTACGAGTGATTGACCATGTTTCCATTGGTGGGAATTGCTGTTTATTTTTTTCTCAAATTACAGTTTATATAATTTCCACCACGGTGGCTCACATGGTGTGTGATCTTATTTATTGTGATATGTAACCCTTGACTCGGTGTGGTATGGAAGAATCGGACCTTTTCCTAGTATGGAAAGGCTTGTTTTATTGGATTTTTAAAGGAACTTTTTTAGGTTATTTCAATTTCATAACTGCACATATGTTTTGGGAACTGATAATGTCATGTGAATAATATCAATTCCCATGATTTTTATTATTTGAAATGTGAATTGGTGAAATTATTGATATAATTTCTTGTTTATTGCAATGTGTTATGCCATGCTTTATATAATAGTATAATTTCATATGGAAGGGTAATTGGGTCCTGCTCTTGTACGAGCATGCATGTACTATGGTTGGGGTGATGTTGATCACCCAGATTGGGTGACTCAGTCATCGATTTCTGGAAACTTTTTTTTTTCAGGACGGGCATGGCCCGAGGTACTTTTGATACTTAGCACTGTTGAGGGCGGGTAAGGAATCCATGAGGCCAGGAGTCCATGGGCATGGGTTGCGGTGGGGGAGAGTAAGGGTATTAGTTATGTGATGCATTGTAATGCTTTCCTTATCTTGATTTAATATATATTGTTATATATATATATGTGTGTGTGTGTGTGTGTTTTCTGACCATTTATGGTATTCAGTGGGTTCCTCATATACGTCTCAATAGATCATCGGGATAGAGAGGATATAGTGTCGCAGGTGCATGATCATGTTCAGCATTTGGTGCAGGCAGAGTATGAGCTGCAGGTAAAGGCTCATGGACAGGATCGGGTGTAGGAAGAATAAAAACTGGTTTAAGCAGTGTTCGTACCATGGCTCGATGAGCTGCTCCGAACTAGCCAGGTACGTGTCTTGCAAGGGATCGACAGAGGTGCGCATTGTATAGATCCATCTATGGTATATCTGACGGGGGAGTTCCAGTCGCAGCACCCACCGCTATTTCAGGGTGACGGTGGTATGAAAGTGGATGAGAACTGGATAGAGAGCATGAAAATGGTCTTTGAGCATCTCGAGTTGCCTCCAGGGTGGAGGGTCAACCTGGAGATATACATGTTGTGGGGACCAATGAAGCATTGGTGGGATGTGCAGGTTCAGGATCACAGGCACGGGGGACAAGCATTGAAAAAATTATGAGGACAGGTTTTTCGAGCACTTTTATTGAGAGACACTGAGGGTAGAGAGATTTCCAGAGTTCTTGTGCCTTCATCAGGGAGACATGTCTGTCATGGACTATGCAGCTAAATTTACATAGTTGTGTCGCATTGCACCTGGTATGGTAAGCGATGATGCGAAAAGGGTGGGGTGCTTCAAGGGTGGCTTATGACACACCATTCGGATCATCGTGAATATCTTTAGGATTGGTTATTTCTCTGAGACTGTGAACCAGTCACCCATAGCGGAGGGAAACCAGAGGGATATGCCCAAGGTTGGTCGTGTGAAAGCTTCAGGTGATGGTTCAGATAGTAGGAAGTGAGGACGGGATGAGTTCCGTCAGGGCAGTCAGGCCAAGGACTCGGCTACACAAACTTGTAGCAGTTCAGCAGTGGTTTGCATTTAGTGTGGGAAATCAGGTCATGTTCGAACGTAGTGTGATAGGCTTCCAAAGGAGTGCTGACCATGTGGATAGGTCGGGCATCATGAGAGGTTTTGAAGCCAGCCTTCGCAGATAGCCGGCGGGAAGGGACCAGGACAGACTGTGTCCCCTGGAGTAGGTTCAGGTTCAGTACCAGGAGAGGGTAGCCGAGTTTCAGCTGCATGCAGAGGACGTGATAGGGATAGTGGGACCCAGCTGAGGGGTTAGTGTCTGGTTACTGGAGTAGCACCTCATGGAGGTTATGCATCAGACAAAAGTACTTCAGGCCAGGTGCATGTTGTGGAGCTGTGAGGGGCAGAGCGGGCTGGTGAGCCAATGACGGTTAGAGGTACACCACAAGTGTGGTCTTGATCTATTTTTTTACTTATTTTGGTATGGCCTTCTAAGGCTTGTCCATTTGAGTGCACGAGGTGTACAGGTTTTATGTGGACTGACTAGAAGATGGTCTGTGGGATTGGATCCATATTGGGTGTGTGATATATATATATATACATATATGATATGCGTAGCATTAGTAGTATCGAGGATGCAGGATACATGGGGTGCCTTGGGAATCGAGGCAATGAGAATGCGGGTTACATGGCATGTTGTGGGCATCCGGGCATCGAGGATGAAGGTTACTTAATGTGGTAGGCACCAGGTTCATTCTGAGCACCCATGGGATGAAGGACCCCATGGAGGCAAACACTGATGATATTCGTAATGCATGGGGTGTCAAAAACGACATGGGAGCACTAATGACGAGAACGGGTGACGATGTGTCACGAGAGGACCATGAGTCTGGAAACAGGTTAGTGAACCCTTACTTTTTTGAGTTTTGTAGGGTTGATACTGAGTTATGCAATTCCTATGGTGGAGAGCCCCATGAGGAATTTAGCCAGAACCTTCAAAACCAGGGACGTCAGGGATACTTTGAGTGGGGTGGTATGTTCGGTGCCATCTCCATGTTTTTTTGATAGCTCGGGGTTGAGCTATTTTATGGTGGGGAGATTGTAAGAACCCAGGTTTTTAGAACATGTCAAAATCCAAAACCCATTGGAATTTTGACTTGTTTCTAAGAAAACTGGAAAAATATGGGATGTTCTGGAAATTTCCATACTACACGCCATGTAATCTAATGTACACTCCATTTATGGGTTAGGGGCATACCATATGTTTTCTCATCGATTACATGTCATATGGTGACCGTGTAGAAATTTCCTACTACAGGGCGTGTAGTGTTGCTCGACACATCTTTTATCCTTCCTCCTACGTACCGGCTGGGTTCAAGCTGTGTGTCAACTTGTGTGGAAGGCCCAAGTCGTGTGGCTATCTCTGCTTAAGTAAGAGTTCGAAAAGGGCCACTACATTGCTAGTAGTCCTTTAATACATGCCATGTACTTTTATTATTATTCTCTTAAATAAATGGGTGTCGTGTCTTATTATGGGAAACGTCTTCTTCTTCCCCAACTTCGGAGCAGTTCTTCTATTAAAACCAATGAACGTATCCTTCCATAGAATAACCATCCGGAGTCCGTTCTTAAATATTTTGGTTGTTGTGGGATCACATCAGTTAGGAAAAACCCATGCCCCATGTTCCATTCTTGATCCTTTGCCTCACGCGTCGTAGTATCCATCCGATTGTAATTTTATATATTTGATAGAAACATAAATCCACGAAGATTGATTTTGAATTGGAGCTCGATATCAGATGTTCATATGTCTACGAGTCTCAGGTAGGTGGTGCATACCTATTTTTGTGTTTTCGTAGACTATTGGGTGGCGTGACCTATGGCGCATTTTTTGGTATTTTGAGAGAGACCATGTCCTATCTGCTATTTCATATTAAATTTTATATTAGGCCTATGAGATGCCTTTGGGTGTTCCCTTTTTCATGTTTTACTTGAGAGGGGATGGATGAGGATTCGTTTCTTATTTGGGGCATTTTTTCCAGGGGTTCCAAAATGGAATAAGTAGATTTATTTGGTTAAACTGTTGAGTTAATTAGTTAAGTCATGATATGATTTTTTAGAGGCTTCCAAGACCTTGGAGATTGTTTAGGGAAACACATAGTTAGTGAAATTAAACTATTTAATTAGTTTTCCATGTTTAACATATTTCTTATTAGTATATATGTAATTATTTAATTGCATGTGCTGGAACTCCTTAGGTTGTGTTGGGCATGGCCCAGGTTTTCTTGAGTGATGCTGATCACAGGTTGGGCTTGGCCCCGGTTACATTGGGTGGTTCTGACCATGGGATTGGATGTCATGGATGTCGGCTTGAGGCAGGGTGACTGTCAAGAAGGGATTGGCTCGGGTTACTAGGATGGAAAGGCCATCATACATGAGTGACATGGTTGCAGGGACACAATGTGTCATAGACGTTGTGGTTTGGGTAATATTTTGGGTGATTACTGCTCACCCATAACTTTGAGTAGTGTTCACATAGAGCGACTCTGTGATTAGGTGGTTTTGACCACTCGTGTGGGTAGAGGCCCCCATTAGTTATGGTTTAGGTACTATTGGTTTGGGGGTTCTTGTCATAGGAAGCCATGTGGAAGCTGAGGATCTTTTAGGGGATAGCAGTGAGGATATCGAGTTGAGGGAAGAGGCTTGAAGTTATTTGAGAGCATACATCGCTGTCCCTCCGGTTAAATTATTTGAGGGAAGATATCGTTGAACCTCTGGGTACTTATTTGAGGGAGGACATTGTTGTCCCTCCGGTTACTGTATTTTAGGGCAGACATCGCTGGCCCTTTGGCTACTTTATTTGAGGAAAGGCATCGTTGTTCCTCTGAGTTACTATTTCTTGAGTGTGCCTTAGGGACGTCGGTACTTGAGACACATGGTGTCAAGGTGAATTTTGTGTCAAGTTACATCATAGAAATTCCGATGTTGGCCGAAGTAGGTGACACTTCATGGTGGCTGTTGAGAACCAGTGGAGTTTATTTTTATTTGTGCATCGTACTGTTTATTGTTTTTCTTATAACTACATTCCATATTAAACACTTATATTAGGTACGCACCGTTGGTTGGTATCCAAATGAGATTCGTTTCACACCCTGCACATGCCCTTCAGGACGCATGTGGACTTTATGGATTTACGTGCAAGAAAGAGGACAAATTCAGAAGCTGGATTGCATTTGTTGTTGCATGGAGATGGTATGGACCTTGAGATCTTGCCTAGCTAGAGAATATCTTGTTTTTCTTCCTTTCTTCTATCATCATGCTTCTTATTTTATAGAAACAGTGGGTTATCCATTGGCACCTTTATATATATTGATATATATGACCTACTTTGGACGCATGTTTTTTTTTTGTAATTACAATTGGTGTTTAGCATACTGTTGTGCTTAATTTCCACTGTTGTTGTTTATATTTATTACTTCCATTGTTAATCGATATCGAATGTGCTTCCACTCTGTGGGTCTAGTTTGAGTCTGTGGAGTTTTTTATTCTGCTGCATATTTTTTATTATACTCGTACCAGTACCATTATTATCCTCAAAAAGTGTATAGCCTCTCCACTATTCCTATAAGACCCTCACTGCTAGTCGGAAGCCTTTGGCATTTCGAGAGGTGCATCTAAGGTAGTAACACCCAAACCATTTAGCACTATTCGGGTGCCTATTCGTGTCCATGTCGTTACATGCATGTTTAGATCCACTACAACATATGATTTCTTGGGTAATGTGCTGGGGATTTTAGATATAGCGTCTTTTGTGGTTGTTTCACATTGTTTGGAGCATCGAGCCCCATTTTAGGTCTACTATAGTTATCTTCATTACATATTATACCGAATGAGTATTTTAAGAATTTTTTCAATGGATTGGTGATAGCAATACGGGTTAGTGTGGTACCTTTTGTAGACTGTCACTTTTTTGTTCCAATTTCATGGCTTCTCAAGCTTCCTTCTTATGATTTCTACTTTTTGATGTATACGATAATTTTTAATACAATTATTGTAGGGTGTTCTTAGTGCCATCTTCCACTCATTAATGTTTAGTTATTCCCATTTCCCAGTTCATGGGTTCTTCAAAGTGTTTCTCTGTTAAACATTTTCCAACACCAAATATAATATTTATTTCAACTCATTTGGAGATGGTGATTTATTGAGTTTTTTTTGTTGTAGGTGTATCCTCATGGACATAATGTTGGCGACTGACTGAATATTGTAGTTATAGGGGACTGTGGTTGTCTAACTCCCTTGAATCCATCCTTATAACTGGATGAATCACATGTGATGTATGGTAGAAGCTTCCATGCGAATATAACTGGAAAAAATATAGGTAGTTTTTTCTTCTCCCCTTGTATCATTTGTCACTATGTTATAAAACAAAATTTCATAATTTACCTAAACCAATAATCTATATTGGACCAATCAATAAGGGTGTTTTGATCTTTTTTGGATTTTAATGATTCATAACAAACTTTTAGAACCAAATTTAAATTTCTATATTCATTATTTTTTATAAACACGAGTTTAACTATTTAATGATTTTTAATCATATTTTTGTTTCCAGTGTAAGATAGGGGATGAAAAGCGTCTATTTATATGTTTATGGAGGATTTCATACATGAGTGGTGAATGGGTGACAACCCTCTCATATGCGCTTTCTTCTATCCACAAAGGAGACCTGCAATAAACATTTAGAAAATTATATACTTAGAGAACCGCAATAGTGAAAACCATATCACCGATGTCTACATTCACCCATAAGAATATGTACAATAAAATGTATCTATACGAAAGGGGACCTACATGGATCTTGTTGCCAGTGTAAATTAGGGTTGTGATTATGATGCATAATGTATAAGATGAACATTATTTTTAATTATGTTTGTATATGTATTTTCAAATAACGCTTCTATTTATTTGATTTTCATATAAGTTAATTTTATAATTATTGTATAATAAATATAATAAATATATTATATATAGTTATATTAATAAATATAATATAAAATTTAACAAAAATTATTGGAATACCCATGCATAAAGTGTTTTTAGAAAATAATTTAAAAATATATATGAATTGTTGGTATTTCTCGTAATATTGTTAATAATATTAATTATGGAAAGATAAATGTGGGTAATAATATTATTAACAGATATCTCTATCGTATGAATCTATTGTTAAAAATTTTAACAAACATATAAATTATCTCATGGCATAACAATAATTTCTATAGAATTATTTTTCTTCCAAAAAAATATTTAGAGACAGAATCGTTACCAACAATTTATTGACATGAATTTTTTTTGGTAAATTGTTTTACCAAACTAAAATGAACTTTTACCAACAGATATAACCCTGTTGAAAAATGCTAATTATTTTTTGTTGATACTATTGGTGGATTCCATTTTTTTATAAATAATGGTTCGATTAAGTTATGTGAATGACATGGTAATTAAATGGTTGATTTGGTTTAGGATGATTCTCATATGTCTATCATCAAGCTGGAGTGGCCTAATGTCACTTATTCTATATAAGAATGGAATGAAGCAATAATAGTAAAATATATGGTAATTTATAAACACATAAAATCCCATATAGGATATAATCCTTCAACGTAATAAAATTAAGTGCTCAATTAGTATGATTGGGGTCTTCCCTTGATGATATATCCAAAATGTGAGTGGAAAATTATGAATATTAGCACCATAATGATGACCCACCAATCAAATTCCATTGAGAGAATAAAAATAAGGTCCCTTATCTTATGTTTTTCATTTATTCAGATAATAGTTGGAGGTATCCACTAATGTACATTTTCATGAAGGATGCTAGATGAACAATCAAGTTAACATGGGGTGAATTCCAAACACCATTCATTATAATGTTGTTCCTCTAATAATGGCCATTGGGGAGTATGAATACCACTCTATTAAACCATATATTTCATACATTATTATTACATCAATTTTAATTTATACTTGTAATAATAATAAAATACACATTGGAACAATATAGTACCATGTGAAACTTAGGTTCATACAAAATGATCATACGTGATAATTTTATTTAATTCCTTCAGTATATTAATCATATTATTATTCATATTACTCTATGTAAATGTAATCACTTAATGATATAAATCATGAAATAGGTGACATAAAAGCCCAGAATGATGAGAAATAATATGGATAGAATAATAGACATGAAATAAATGAAAATGGTTGAGCACATATTCATATAATAATAAAATGATCATGTTCCTCATAATGTGGTCATCATTTTAACGATATGTGGAATGTTTAATATTCATAGAAATGAAACATAAAAACATTAAGGTAAAATCCCACACATATGTTTTCACCATTTCTTGAATCATGTTCTCAGCTACCATATCTACACAAATCATCACTTTATTTATTATTAAAAAATATGAAATAATATATAGACATAATATACCGAATTTCATGAGTTATACAACTATATACAATAAATTTGTGGGATATTTAATTATAATAAAACCCAAAAAATCATAAATACTCAAAATAATGCAAGACAAATGGAATAAAAAACATAAATCCATCATAAATATGAAATGAACTTGTGAGAAATGAATAAGTTCTATAGTGATGTCGTAAACAATATGTCATAGAATATACATGGATATTTCTAAAAGAGGGAAGTAAAACATTATTTTTGTCACAAAATAGTAGCATTATCAATGAATATGTTGTATTTATATTAGATATGAATATTTATTTTAAAAAGAATCAGTGGGAGACAAAAATGTCATTATTAGAAATCATGATTGTTGATAAGATTTCATTTCAATGATGAAGAGAATTACATATCTAAAGAATAAAAAAGTGAAAAATGTTGATATACATTTAGAAGAAATTGTTTTGACACTAATAATGAACAAATAGAAGAAGAGGCAGTAAACTTAAAATAAATGTTGTGTTTCAAGGTACCTTTAGGAACTCTCTAGGGATTGATTAGAAAATAGTTATTTGAGAATTAAATAAATAAAAATATAATATATTATAAAATTAATTTTACAAAATGATTAAGCGAATCAAGGTAGATCATTGATAAATAAAAAATTTGTTATATTATTAACTAAAAGGAGAGAATCTCATAGTGAATTTTTGGGAGATATTTTTTTTGTGGGTTTGACAAAGTAATTAAATACAAAAAAAAGAATGTTCAAGAGAGATCTCCATAACACGTGTATTTTATATTACATCATTTTTATAGATCCGCTAAAACAAATTAATTCATTTTCCTAAAATAATCCATAAGTATATTATAGTAATTTTTCATTCATTTCAAATTATAATTGTTTCATTTTATTTTTTAATCTCCTTCTTATGGTGAAATGTATTAATTTCCTTGTTTTAATAATTTGATCTTATTATAATTACTTTTTTTATTATATATAATTTATTTTTCTCAAAACCATTTAAAAAAGAATAATATAAATAAAAATAACATTTTAATAAAAAATATAAAATAGAAATACTTATATGTATTGATAAGTAAAGAATTGAAAATATCTTTATAGGTGGATGAAACTCGCCATTAATGGGGTGTCTCAAAAGATGATGCTTGAGAGAATATATTATATAAATAGATAAAAATATTTATTATAGTATCATGATCCATTAATAGGTAATATAAATTGATATTAAATAATTTAGAATAGTATAAAATGGAAATAGATTGTTAAATAAGAATTATAAAGTTAGAAAAAAATATTGGAGAGTGTGATTCATGTATTTAACTCTTCATTATAGAGTTATTACTTTGATATAAGGATAATTACATTAGGGATAGGGGTTAAAATACCAAAGAAATTACACAAGAATATAAAGTTACTTCGGAGGTGGGATTTGGGTATAAGTTAGACGCAATGTTGTGAGCAAGAAGTGGTTTTAAATGGGGTGTAAGATGGGTATTTATACTTAAATGGATAAGTATTTTGGATTCCAAATATTTAATAAATTTTTTATATTTAAAGTAACTTAATAGTGTTTTTTGACATTATGAATCATATTTCAATAATATAACATTATATTATAAATTTTTATCATGTTTCACATTGAATTTATTTATTGTCAAAGAAGGATATATGAAAAATTATGAATGCATTTTTAATGGAATAATTCACATTTTTGTAACTAGAAATTAATTTATTTGTATAGACATTAATTTTATGCCTTTCAAATGAAGAAATTAGTTTATTAAAAAGGATTTCAGTTAATATTTCAGTTGTATTGTAAAGACCATGAATTACTGTGTATATATTTGTTTGAAATAAATGGTAATTTTACGAGTCCGCGAAAATTGACGGTGTGTGATTCCGAGGCCCGGAGTGCCAGGAATCAATTTTTAAAGTTTTGTTCAGGTAAGTTCAGTAAATGTACGAGCGGGTTTTTATATCTTTTAAACTGGTGCTCAGAATTAAAATATGAGTGGAATGTTGAACTCATAGTGCCGATTTTCAGTTAAGAAGGCTTTCATCTCGACGGTAGTTGGTCGAGGGTGAAATTTAGTTTTTGGGTTTTTCGTGGGAATAATAAAATAAAATAAACAAATGATTTATTTTATTTTATCTGTTATAACCACCAATGTGGAAGTTGAAGGTGGGGACCACCACACGTTAACCTCCCATGAGAGGTTATGGTGGTGGGGCCACCCGAACCTAACCTCCCACGAGAGGCTATGACGTGGGGACCATCCGGGACTAAACCCCCCTAATAATAGTGCGAGAGGAAAACCTCTCAACTCCCCTCATTAATAAGGGAGATTATCTTGACCTCCCTTAACGTAATGTTATCAACCCTTCCCCTCTTTTAATGGTGCAATCCTCATGAACTAATTAAGTGGATCCAACTTAATTAATAAACCCAATTTGAATTTTTTTTCCAATGACATAATAAATTTTATAACCTATTATTCTTTGGTACTTATTCTTTTTTTGGCAATGGAAGAAGGAGCTTTTGAGAGAAAAGATCTCTCCAATGAATAACTAGTTCCTCCAACGAAGAACGAAGAATGCGTTCTTCCAATGAAGAACGCCGGAAAGGAGCGTCTTCAACTTCTTCCTCGGAAGCACCTTATAGAAGCAGACGATGTGGGATGTTTTCGACGAATGACCTTCCCTCCTCATCATCATCAACGAACCAACACACGAGATTGGGATTGGAAGTGTGCGATGGACGCAACGAATGACGAAAACTTTATCTTCTTCACCACGACTCTATCAACGAACAAAAAACAATGGTAGGGGATTAATTTTATTTATGTATGATTTATTCCCATGTTCTTCCTTTCTTTTAAAATGAAGAACGATCGTGTTTTACTTTTGGGGAGGGTTGTTGTGCTTCATTCTTGTGAGCCAAATTCTATCACCCTAAACCCGAAAGGTGCGGACCAAACCAACGTGGTCTGACCCCTCCGTCGATCTCCTTTGTGGTGTTCTTCGAAATGGAGGAATATGAAGTAAAAGGGGATAAAGGTGAAAAAGGCAACGATCGAACTCCCCACAGCCTCGGAAACACGCGCCGCCCCCACGATGCTTCGGGGCCCCGGCCGAACCAACCCCACCGCCCCGGGCCAAACCGTGCCGCCAGGTGGCATCCTTGCGGCCTCGTTCGTGCCACTGCCGGTCGTGCCCCCAGCTGGCCGAACCGGCCTGAGGCGCGTCGCCTCGCCTCGCCGGCTGCGCCGCCCTCCCCAGTCGCGCTGCCCTCACCGGCGGCGCCGCCTCGCTGGTCGCACCCCCTCGCTGACCGCATCTCCCTCACTGGTCGTGTTGCCACCCCGGTCCCGCCGTCCTCACCGGTCACGCCGCCGTCGTCGTCCGTACTGCATTGCCAGGCGCATCACCCTCGTCAGTCGCGCCCTTGCGGTGCCCCAACCGAGCCGCCCTCCCGGCCCAGGGCCGAGCCGCCCTGAGCCACTCCCTCGCAGTGCCCTCCGGGCCGAGCTGCCCACGTGGATCCAACCATGCCAAACCACGATCGTGCCGAACCACGACCTTTCTGCACCCTCGTGACTGGTCCACACCCTCACGAATGGTCTGCGCCCTCAAGGCCCTCCGTGACCCCTCGTGACATGCTAGTTTGGGCCCAATGGATCAGGCCAAACCCAACAAGCTGGCCCGCCCAACGGGTCGTGCGAGACCCAAATGGTCAGGGTAGGTCGACCTAAGCTGGGACGGCCTAGACAGGGTCGGACCGGGTCAGTCGGACTAGGTCGGACCAGATTTGGGCCCACTACTACCATTTACTTTCTTTGGCTATATCTTTTGCACCGGAAGTCCGTTTGACGAATCGTCACTGGCGCTTTTAATCTTGAAGCATGACGGTCCCTTTGAGTATACCCCATTGAAGTGTGGGGTATAGTTGGGATACAGTCAGGTTGGATCCTGCAAAAATCTAACCCAGACCTGAGACTAAAAGGTTAATAACTCACAGAACTGGCGTCCGATTGACACGTCGTCTATTGCGTTGACACCACTATGATGTGGCAGATCTTTGAGATAATTATTCGTGGGACTTTGTGACATTTGGAGTATCAACCAGTAGCTCATGGAGAAGATCCTTCAAGTAACGATCGGGAAGAGTGCGGAGACCTAGTAGCTGGGATAAATATTACGACTATTGATTGATTGACTCGGAGTGACTCGACTTGCCCAATGTGGAGCGCCTGGTTATGGCGGTATTCCCACGGACAAGGAGCACCAGGTTGAGGTGGCAGACCCGCGGTACTTGATAGGATAAGTTCCTCTGCAGTATATAAGGGGTGCACCTGGTTGTGGCGGCAGACCCACGGTGGGGAGGACCTCTACGTGACGCAGCTGACCCATGGTATTCAACAGGATGAGTACCTCCACATTCCAAGGTTAGTGGGAAGAGCTCTTGGGGTCACAGATGGCCCACTGTACTCGGCAGAGGATGAGTTCTCCTGCAGCGGTGGTTTTGATAATGTGAATAAAATCCTGGTTGAGCTGTGTCAGTACTTTTGTGTTTTCCTCATGATTGAGATGGATTACTTGATATCTTAGGTATATGTGTGGGCTTATACCTATGGAAGGTTATCTGTTGATTTTATGCTATGTGGTTTATCCTTGTTGGATTTTGTGATACATTGATGGTCTCAGAGTCCCTACTGAGTATCGTTATACTCACCCCTGCATTGGCTATGCCCGCACCTCGTTGTGTTGTATGCAGATGACAGAGTGCGCTGACTATGGGTGAGAGTACTAGGTATGGATGGTTCTCAGAGGTAGACCATACATCATATTGGTACACGGAGGAGACAGACGGAATTGGAGTACTGAAGAGGAAATCTGTACCTACCCTTCGGGTAGGAGCCTCAAAGGATGAACGAGTGGCAGTTTTTCCTATTTTCCTCAGATGTACTTGTACTTTCTGTTTCTTGTACTCTCCAGTTGAGCTTGTATTTTGGCCCCTTTTTATTTACTTTACTCACTTGTTGGTTATTTGGTTTACTCTTGATCGTATATATTGTGTGTGTTTACAGGTAATAAAGGCAATGCCTTCCCATTTTTAGGGAATTACGTCATTGGCGCTAGTCGACAGCCCCTGGCCTATGGAAGGTGGGCTTGGGGTAGTCACGGCATGGGCCCCAGGGGACGGGTCGTGACGTGTATAATTGATTATTTTATTATTAATATATGAATTATGTAATCAAAAAACATATCGTTTGTTAAAACAATATTGTTGCAATTCTCCCAAAAAATTATATCCTTTGGAACATTACGAAAAAATAATACCTAAAATTTTAATATAATGATTCCTAAAATAAAACTAATTTTATAAAAACAATTATTATCAAATGTAATATTTTTATTCAATTGAAAATTATTTTTTACTATATGTCAAAATAAATTTTATAAAAAACTATCTTATACTTAAATTGTGTATTTAATTTTTTATATTTATTTATTTACATTATAATATTTATAATTACAACATTTAATAACATTAAATATTATTTGAATTTAATTTTATATTTTATTGGTAATATTACTATTATATCTATCTGATTACATTCCAATCGGGATTTCACTATTCTTAATAGTCATCCTTATATTCCAATGGCTAGGTTACTATATCCACAATCATATTTTTAAATACCTTATATTTTCTTAATTATTTTTAAAATTTAAATCCATTAATGGTTATATGTTGATCCTTTTCAAAAAGATTATTTCTTTGTGAATTTTTTGTTTCTTTTTAACAGTAGTTTTTTAGAGTGTGATATTTTGACGAGATAATAATGATCCAAAAATTATTATTATTTTTAATTTTCATAATTATACTATTGTACTAAATTAAATTTTATTGGGTATATTTATTCTCTAAATATAATGTTGTAAAATAGTGGAATAATTTATTACTTTTTATTTTTTGTTTCATTATATATAATATATGGAATTTGTAAATATGAAATATTGATTATTTAGAAGGAAAATTACAAATATAAATGTATGTAATGTTACATTCTTCCCCTTTAGAAATTTAATCCTTTAACATTAAACTCATGTTGTCTATTGAGAATTATTGAGGGTATTTATATTTCATTTCATAACCAGTTTACTATGATTCCTATTCATATTTATGATTCCACCAATGTAATTGAAATTTTGTGTATTCCTTTTTTGTGGAAAATGTTTCCTTTAATAAAATTTAATCTATTATTATTATTTATTAGAGTTATCATTTTCCTATTTTAAAAAAAGATATAATATGTATAAGTGATTAAGTGAATACATACTCATGATAAACACATTGAATAAATTATGAAATATAGATTGGATTTAAGAAAATTATAGTTGATATAACATATCTCATATGAAGTCAAGGACCTGAAAGGGGTTTATATACCAATGGCTAAACATTAAAATTCTTCTAACCCTTATAAATCTATTATAATGTTATATTATAATGAGATATTTGTCTCAAACTTCAAAAACCATGTCTCTACAAAGGTTATAATTGTAGCTATTATATTGAATATGAGAATATTATTATATTGTTGAATTCTTAAATATTATCTACAATCCCTTACACAAAATCATGTCTTATCATCTTATATTATCTAAAATTATCAAAACATGTTGGATTCTTATATATCATCCAATATATATCTCTATATGGGTCCATTTGAATATATGAGAGGAAAGAATTATTATATGAGAAATAATCCAATCAAATATTGGGATATCAACCTACTTTGAAGTCGATTGACTATGTTCCGAGCATGTCAAGAGTGTTTGATTAGTCCTCTTATATTGGTCTTTAGTTTTTCCATTGTCTGTTAAATTGAATTTAAAATCAACAATTAATCTATATTGATGACTCCTCTAGAACATAGAGGTGATCCTTGTATATTTATTATATTTGATCAAAATAGTTACCATGTATCCTATCAATATTTAATTCATATATTGTGGAAATTTTATTGAGAAATCAATAATTTGTGATAACAATATAGTAGAAAATCATGGTGACTTAACTTATAACAACCCATATTTAGTGTTTTTTTAGTAGACATCATCAGAAGACACATGATAATTTCCATGATGATGTCATCCCATTCCCATTTTTCTATGAGTAATGGTGGAATCATTACTTTGGACTTCTAATTTTTTTATTTTACTTGCTGTCATTCCATGAACATTGATTCACACTGAAAAATAATCTTCCCTATGTTTTCCTCCCAGATGTGCTATCAACAATCTAAGAAAAAAATTCTTTTAAGGTTTAATATTGTAATAAGAGCTATGTGCATACAGAAATAGATATTTTATAATATTAGGGGATGATATCACATGTATTATTGTTACAATCTGAAAGAATTTATCATTATTGATGATAAATTCAGTCATCTTCCCTTTGTAACAAAACATATATTCATTATGTATCATTCATTTAAATAAATCTAACGTGTTCTATAGGTTTCTCTACATAAAAAACGAAATAAATTTATTCAAAACTATTTAGATTAATATTATTAATATAATCATATTAATAAATACATCTTATAGTGAATAATTTTTTTTTATAAAATTAATAATTCTTAAATTTAGAGTGTATAAAATTAATAAGAAATTTTATTTTAATGCACTGTTATTTTTAAAATAATTATTTAAATTTTTTAAAAATTAAATAAACAAAATTTAAAAGAATAAAATAAAAAAATATAATCAATTAGTTAACTAATATATTATCATACTTTCAAATATAATTTTTTATTAATAATATTGAAAACATATAATGTTTTAGAGTTATTTTTTTCATTGAAATCATTTCAGTTTTATAATTCGAAGTATCGTTTAAAAAAATTAATATTTAGAGTTTAGTTTTTCAAAATTAAAATATATTCTGAATTAAATATAGTATTATTATTCTAATATTATTTTTCTTATATTTTTATGAAATACATGATTTTTATATGAATAGTGAAAATACTTTTTATACGAACATCATGTCTCCTATGGATATATCAATAATTAAGAGTAATATATTAATTTTTCAAAATTATTACATGATCAATGGTTTATTTAATTATTAAAATATAAATTTATAAATAATAATATGAATTATTAAATCCAATGTTTATAAATTTATTAAAATAAGTAACATTTTCTAATAAAATAAACTATTTATATATTTTAATTAAATTATATCTTGGTTTAATAAAATTTGGTTTTTTATATCATTTAAATCCACATAAACATTATCTATTATATAAATTTTTTAATGATTATAAAGGACGTTGATAATTTCCACCTACATAAAAATTTTATGCTTAAAATGAAACTATGTTTATTTAGGCATTTCTTGCGCAAGTGATTCAATTAATTTTCCACTCATATATAAAGTTATCTAATAATGTAAATTAATAATTTATAATATATAGGTGAAAGAAAAAAAATTATGTTTCATTTTATGTTTATATATAAAGAATACTTACATTATAGAAATAGTTTCCCTGATAAAATCCAAATTAGAAAAAATGGGTGAGCCGAATGTGTCAAGTAAAAGACATTAAAAGAAACATGATTCTCTTTTTATGATTATTTAATCAATAAAAGAAAATATTCAATCCATTATTATAAATTTTGGATTCATATTCTCATGTCACACATGAGCTACCATTTATTTAAGGATAAATATTTAGAAAAAGGTCATTCTCACTAATAATAAAAGGCTCTTTTTCCCACCCCTTCAAGAACAATCCCAAATATTAATTAACATAAGAAAAAATAAATTTTCTCCCTAATATATAATATTTTATACCTTATTTTGGATTATGGACACACCAATTTTCATATTCCTTTTTTCCATGTATTTCTTTGAGGGAAAAGCTTTTCATCTACACGAGTACAGATTTTTCCTTAACATATTTTATTTTCCATATGAATTTTACATATAAAATATTACTATTACTATATAATTAAATCAATATTCATTAAATACCCATTTTCTAAATTACCTTTTTAATAACTATTAATTAAAATTAAACCCTTTCATTATGAAATACAAAAATGTCATTTATTCCTCCTCAAATTAATATATCTTTTTTGTCTAGTTCATTATTATTTATTAAATTATCTTAAAATATGATAGATAACCCTAAAAAATATTCATAATAATATTCTTATTAAATAATAACACTATTATTCCATAATAATGATATTATTTAAAATTATTCACGTTTTATAACCATACTCATCAATTAATTATGATATATTTTTGTTTGGGTCGGTCTAACCACCAAAGCGAACAATTATATTAAATATTATCATTGATGAATATGAGAAATTACATACTAATAATATATTATATATAAAATTATATTTTGATATAATTTTTTAATGGAATCATTAATATTAAAATAATTAATTAAGATACCAATTTTATTTCGTTAAAAATCCTCAAAACATGATCATCACCAATTTTTTTCATTAATGGTCACTAAAAAACAACAATATAAAGAAAATTTAAAATTATATATAATTATAGTACTATGTACAGTTCTTTATCATTTAATTATGAACATTTAGTTGATAATAAATAATAAAATTACTATTATAGAAGTTGTTTAATAAATTTATGATTTTAGACTCTAGATATTGAAAATACATAATAAATAACTAATTTCCATGTAAAAAGTATATATTATTTTTTATAAAGGTCATATATAATAAACTTTTTTAAAAATATTTTATTGATATATTTTTTATGTAGAAGATTAGTGTTCTTTTGTGGAACTCATGAATTATGTTATGGGTCTCTTTCTGAAATTTTCATACCCATTGGAACTTTTTAATAATACACAAAACCATTTCATTAATATGGTGTGGTTACTCCATGATAAATTTATTTATTCATATTCATTAAATTCCTTTTCTATCTATTTTAATTTCTTTTTCATTATTTATTTTTATTTAGATTCAAATTATAATAATAGGGCAATTGTTATTTATTCTACTCGCATTATTGAGTTATAATTTGTGTTCATGAAATTAATTTATTCAAAATTGTTTTTTCACTATAATAATTTTTTCTATTTTACATTATTTCCTACATTTGGGAGATTAAATTTGTAATTTATATATTTTAATTCAAAATAATTTACACATGAAACCATATAACAATGTTGAAAATAATTAGAAACCTCTGTAATGATGACTTACACCATTTTCTAGGTTTTACCTCCTAAATAATTGTCTCATTTGTAATTATAATCATAATTATGTGTTATCTCATGTGACCTTCATATTTCCTTTATCAACTTTTAAAAATTATTTTCACTCATTTAATGATGTGGGTTATCATCAATGGTATTTAAAAATTTAAAAATGGGTTTCTATCCATGAAGTATAAAATGTATTATCTATCATCCCAAATTATATTTTATAAGATACATATCATTTCAATGATCAATTATTAATGTTTCCTTTAATAAATTAAGAGTTTTCCAAAGTTCTCAAATCACCTTTTGAATTCTTTATATCTTTCTCAAGGCTCAATTATTGATAATTAATTTTAAAAGTAAACTTTTTTAAAAAGTTATGCAATTCACTATTATAAAACATTATGTTACATACAAGGAATCATTATTTTTCTCCCATCCATAATTTATCTTTAAAATTGTCTTCATTTTGATTTCTGAATACATAACATTCAAAAAATGACTTTTTATGTTCACCATTAACATAATCTCATCTGAAATGGTTAAATTTGTTTCGTTAGAAACTATTTTATGATTTCAATAACTTGTTCTTATTTATCACAATAGACTATATTTACTTGGAATTTATTTTTAGGAGGCACCCACTAAATATAAAGACTTAATAATTTTTTAGTGATCAAATAATAAATTTCATCCTTTTTCATCCATAGGTCCTATTATGGTTATACCAACATAAATGTCATGAAATATATTTCCCACATACCGATTTTTAATTATTTAAATACTATGGGAATCATGTGTACATATTATGATGGGTGGGGTCCTATATATCCTTACAATGAAATGGAAAATGAGTTGTATCTCATAAAAGGATTATGGGAATTGAGAATTGATCTTCCCTCAATTATAATATTCAAGAAGTGTTGTTTTATATTATATATTTAGGATAATGAGGAAATGATACATGAACCACTATGTTTATTGGTATTAATAAGCGATTCAAAATCCACACTATGGTTGGGAATTAGGTTATTGTTCCCACTCTTGTATTTTTATGATAATTAGTTATTTATGACTTATATATCATGGTAATTATGTATTGATGCATGATCCAAAATGTTATGGGAAACATGTAGTGATTCCCACTCAACTATGTTCATAATTATATCCATACGTAAGAAAATTGATTTATATTACCATTCATTTCCCTAAAATTCAATAAAATTTTACATATTATTTTTCTTTATGTATCATGTTTATTGTATCATGTTTCTACATATTTATGTCATCCAATATATTATCACATTTGGTTTTACATGTCTTGATATCATGACTTATGTTAAGTGATTATTTTATGATGTTTTTTGAAATTTATTTTTCTCCCTCCACAAGTTTTCTTATATGAAATTTATGTAACCCCTAATGATATTTTAACATGGTCTCCCTCATTGAGAAATTGAGCTCACCCCATTCTTATATTTTAATTTTCTAGTCTATAAATTATATTATATCCAAATAAATATCTAATAGAGAATATAATATGGGTCTAAATTATAGAAATGATCAAAATTACTATGAAATAAGATCCATATATAGATGATCTCCAAATACACTAATCCACTTATTCCTTCAACTATCCAATACAAACAAATAAGTGGATCATAGTAATTAACCACCACTATTCCTCTACATTATGTTTTTCGGTTACTTATTGGATTTTATTATCTAGTATCTATGAACTTTTATAATAATAATAAATAACCACACAAATAAATTTATTATCATAGAATTCATATTATTAAATAATATCCCAAGATTATATTAATGAGAACCTAACTTGTCAAAATCATTCTATCCTACTGTTAGATGAATTTAATGAGATTTTGGAAATAGATTCACCCATTATATATAGATGATAAATTACTTGGTATAGGGATACCACATTTCATATCATTGTATGATTTTCTGTAAATGAATTTGTGATTTTGAACACCAATTGGAATAAATTTGTCTATTAAGGATCTTGATTCCAATTATGATAGAGTCTTGGGTCAAATTATTATAGTTAAACTGAATGATTTGGATAGGACTATGTAGAGGAAATATATGTGTTTCTTATTTTTTATGGTTGACAGATGTTTATATATGTTATCATGAATCACATAAATATCTTAGATACCATTAGATATTCTCATTATTAGAATATAATAAAAAAATATGATTCAAATTATTTAAAGGGGGAACGTAACAGCCCATTGTTTTACTATATATCATTCCATTAAATAAATATAAATTTTTAGTAGTTTTTTCTTAATGTAACCCCAAAATAACATGTTTTACAACACATTAGATGAATATTATCAAAAAAAAATTTAGAATAGTAAATCATATTGTGGATAAAAATATATTACCTTTTTTTAAAAATTTACATTTAGAGGATATATAATTAATATTATTTAATATTTAAAATGATTGTCCACTCCAAAATTTCTGTTTAAAATTTTAATAAATTATATCAATAACTTCTAAATAATTATTATAATTATAATATATAATAATTAAATTCAAAAATATATTAACTTCTTATAAATTAAAATTTTATATGAAATTATTTTGTGAACACATATGTTTAAAAAGGACTTTCTCAACAAAATAAATTTTTTTATATTTTGAATTTTCATTAAAAATAAAAAGCTATTAATTTTTAGAATTTCAATATTATTAAAATATCATATGTAATGTCCCATATGATTTCAGACTAAATAGTACATAGAAAAGGTTTCCACATGACCTCTATTGGGCCTCCTCATTTGGAAGAGGCTTCTAACTAGAATCATGTGACTAATATTGCAATATGATAAGACTATACCCCTATTTAAGAGTGTGGAATCATATTAAAAATAACCAAACATCAAATATCATTAATGAACTAATAACAAAATCAATTTATATTAAAAGGCTATATTTTACGAAATATAGTAAGTCTACATCAAATATTTCAAACCGACAATAGTAATCACCCACTACATCGATCATGTATAAATAAATAAATAATTCATTTATTTTTATATGGATCCATAACCAACTATAATATGTAGCACATACCCATCCTCTAATCCTATGTCGATGTGCACTATGATAATCATAAGACTCTTCTAAAGGGGATCTACATGATCATGAAACCTTCTGCCTCTGCCAATTCAATCTTGCATTTTTTTCAAATATAAAGTAGACATAAGTTAAACATGCACACCAAGGTAGAAATATATGGGGTGAAAATTAAATCTTAGTAGGAAAACCTTAACTGTGAACCTATAACCAACTTTAATAATTTCATACTCATGAAATATTCCAATCACAGACAATAAAAACAAAAATAAAATAAATACACTAAAACCAATATTATTTTTTCGGTCTTTGATCCCAATAGAAAATTCCAACATCAGCTAGTACTGGATATGTCTCTAGGTAAGATACTTCAGTACTAGATGAACACATGTTATTTCCATAGGATCACCCATATTGACATTCACACTATAAAAGGTATAATTATAGGCATCAGATGGACATCATGTTCTAAGGATTAATGAAAATATATAGGCATACCACTTAAGCCATGAGTAACCAAATAAACACACATAATGCCCCCATAATTCCCAATTATTATATCATTTCCAATTCCTAGGTCCCTATCATTTCAAAGTCAATAATATTTGAACTTTAAATAATTCTCCACCAAGTGAGCAATATAAAATATACAATGAGTACTCTCTTTATCCATGATGATAACTCATAAACTGACAATCAATGGCTTTAAAAACATTTCTATATATATTATAGTAAATGAAATTTTAGTCCATCCACTGAATCCTATTTAGTATCCTAGGAATTAATGGATGTGATCATTATTATCTTTATGTACGGAATAAATATTCTTCCCTCAGGGGAACTACACGAACCAAACAATATATGGATCTTTCTAGATACAAGGGTTCATGGATTCCTCCTTGATATTCTCACTAATATGGGATTCTGATATTCACAGAAATACCTCCTTTATTTCATGGTAATGGAGGAATCCTAGAAACACATGACATTCCAGTAATGGTTGAATCAAATATTGTATCATGAGCTCACTAAGAAAATATGTCTCTATATAAATTAATTATATTTAATTGAAAAAATAAATTATTATTAAATGAAAATGTTCATTAATTAATACATATATCCCAATCATTCAATAATGAATTATTCTATATATTTTATTATTTTAATCCTATAAAAATAACTTATTTATCACACTCATGATTTGGGAGGATCCTAAATATGATATAATAGATTTTTACAGTAAGGTCCAAGTCATCCTTAACATTCAGACAAAAAAATTGTCCATCCAACACATCCCTCGGGCACTACTATTTCATATATAATTTCATGATTCCTATAGATTGTAGCATAACTGATAAGTGAATTGATATATAATAATAATATGATAGTTGGTATAATTCGATAGATTATCACATTTTTTTATCTCACCTGTACATTTGAATGTGTATTCATAAGGGGATCTGGTACATTAATGCCTGTGTGATTTCACCCATTCCGGATTAGATGACCAAAGGACACCAACATGGTTCCACTTAGTCATCATATAAGAATATATGTTTTTTATGGGACCCTAAAAATATATACATAAGTCAAGGTATCTATCTTGTGTCCATCTAAATTACGAAACTAGTGGAGGAATCCAACTTGGGATCCTTATTGGCTATGAAGTCTCCCGAGATCACAATCATCTCTCATGGGTCACACATCCCACAAACTAATTTCTATCATCACACAACCTTCCAATCCTAAGAGGGAAAACCTTTCATAAATGAGATATCCTCATGCCCTTCTTCATTCCAAATCAATATAGGTTGTCACAAACAACCAAATTATTAGTTTTCACAAGCCGTAACCCAATCCCAATAATTTGGGACTTTTTTAATTTCCCTTTTTTAGAAAAAAAAGAGAGAAATACCATTTTCCCCATCCATTCTCATGACCAAAAATTGGTATAATCCTATATATCATGTTATAATGCTAGTGGATTTTATTAATTTAGGAAAACCAATCCATCTTAGATTTCACACCCTAAAATTGCACTTGAGAACCTTTAAGATACCCAAAAAATTCCTCTATTTTGTTCTATATGAAAAAATCATTATTGACTCCTCCTATGTACAATATTTACTCAATCATGTAAAATCAACCCAAATAATAAAATCGTCAACAATGGTTTAATGCATGAAATGTACCTTGGGTACAGAGTATGTACTCTATACTATCTACCTCATCAATTTATATCAACATTTTATAGGATAAAAAATTTATAGACATATACTAAGACATGTATAGGGAACAATTGGGGTCACAGCGTGTACAACTATATGGCTTGGACACACCTATTTTCATGCGTCTACTACGACATGGACATGTCCCCCATATATAGGGTATTTTTGAGGTACTCAACTACATGTCCATATACCAGTACATGATGTGTGCCAAGAATACAAAACATGTAGTCCAAAAAATATTCTATAATATGGAAGAAAATACAATGCACTTCTTGAATCTGCCTGCTAGGTGATGGATATTTCTCAAACAAAAACCCCTATAATTCGAGAGAACCCCTTAATTTCTTAAAATTACACATAGATCGACCATAATGTGTCTATATAAACTATTAATGTTGAATAAAACATTAAAAAAAATTAACCATCAATGATATATGTATTAAATCATAAATCATCACTAAATATGGTTGAAACCACCAATGCATTTGATTAACCGACATCCAGTTATTATCACACAAATATCCGATGTGACCCAAGATACCCCTAAGGCATCTCCCTCCAACCCTATCCCTCTCTTAATTTCCCTCCCTCGACATCAATTGTGTTATTCCCCAGGGTGGGTGTATATGAGAATCCATGGGAGAATAAGGGAAAGGAAAATTGAAATGGGAATAAATAAAATTAGAAAATAGAAAAATAAAAGAAAAAGGGTCTTGGGCCTCACCCTAATTCCCAACTCGATGATATACCTCGCCTTGACAAAAATCCCCTTATAGACTCAACAAAAGATTCATTATCAAAATATTATTATCCATTCAAGTGATATAATTAAATGAACACATATTAATAATTTAATATTTAATTTATTAAATATTCCATAATTTACTTAAATTTTTAATGGGTTAGAATTCCAAAAAAAATTTTGTTCTAGGATAAACACTCATTTTTTAGAACAATGGAGTTGTTATAAAACTTATATGAGATCATTTAATAACATAAAATTTCCAATTTACCCCTCATGTGCATCCAGAAAAATACATTTAAATTTCTTGCTCACTTTAAAAACATGGAAAACATGATTTATTAAAATATAACCACAATAACACTTATTATCCTCATAAAGATTTATTAGTCTTATAAACACACATTTTAAACGACCTTAGTCATTTATTCATCCTCAACCAATTTCATTCCACTCTATAATGATAATCAAGTTTCCAATACATAATACTACAGACAGGGTGGATAACCCAAAAAGGTAAGTATACCACTTTTCAACATATGTTTTCTATCAATATAGTTCATAACCACACCTCACTATATTTTTATATATTAAAATATTATACATTTCATCTTCAGGTTCATGGTTTCCCCTAAAATAGAACTTAGCCAACAATTTCTATATCCAATCTAAGGTGTCTCCAAATACTAGTATCACCTATCAAAACAAATTCATAATGGTCTACCATACCAACCAATGTGGATCCCACTATATCATCAACCATGACCACATAGGGTTTATATCTACATTATTAATTTGATACTCCTCGGAATTGGTGTAAGGGATCAGATCATTGGAGTCTATTATATTGAATGTTTTCAATGTCATGGTTCATGAAAGAATCTTATAGAAAGATATGGTGGTTTCATAGTGCTTGAATAATGAATAGTGAGGAGGTCAAGAAATTAATGAAACTTCACACCATGAGTGTTCTATCCCCAACATGGGTGATATTTTTTATCACAACCCAAAAAGAATTTTCTTTTTGTTTAATGGTGATTCCAAGAGTTTATTAGTAATGTGAATAGTATTTGTGACATGAATGGATTAAGATTATTTACACATAAATATATATATGAAAGCCCAATACCATGAACATTAAATTAATTTCTTTAATTTATTTTGAGGTATTTCTATATAGAAAACAAATTTATTAGTTTATAAATTGTTGGATGTTCATTATGTGAATAAAAAATTCACCTTGAGAATCTCTACCTAGTATTGTTCGTTTAAATCATTCTACACAATTTGATTCTATAGAAGAATTCATTTTTATATTAAAACTCTATGTGTTCATAGTTGGTCTCTCAATTTGATTTGGAATCCCGCTAAAATGGGATTAATCATTAGCTTTGATATTTGATATGTGGTTATTTGAGGTGATTACATCATCCTTTTTCTTATGGTTTATTATTTCATATGTCATGAATCATCTTGTTCTTTCTTATCATTTTATGGATATTTATCTCAATTTTTATTGTGGAGTTTTTCATTTTTATTTTATTCTTATGGTGAAGAGTTCTTGGAGAGATATTAATACCTTTGGATAGGTTGAATCATGTTCTACATCATATTTCCACTCACTTTTAGGAATGTTGAATCCTTGTGTATGGGGTTTTTATTCGTTATATTATAATTTTCATTTGATATCATAATATAATCATTATTTAACTATTTGGGTGTTGTTGGGATTTTTCTTTATATAGAAATCAAAATATTAATGTATGAAATTGTTTACAATTGTAGTGATAGTATGTATTTCAACCATGATAAAGAGATTACCCTTGTTTTTCAGATAGTTTTCAATATATGGTTATTTTTGTTAAACCTTATTTGGTTGAATTATCATGTAAATTTTATAAAAACCTACAATTATTGCAATGATGGTAATTATTGGTTGGATAAACAATTAATGTATCAAGTTTAAGGAAAATATATATTTAGATACTTTTATGGATATTAAATGATGACAAATGAACATTAAATTAAATAAATCCATTTATGTTACTTGAAATGGAACAATAAATTTAAGATATGGTGGTTGTTGAAAATATTAATAAACATTAATGAAAATTGGGAACTATTCATCCTCATGTTTTTTTTAAACGTAGATTTATACTTGAAAAATTATTTAAATAATTTATATATTGTATTTGATGACTACTTAGGGAACTTGTTGTTGAACCATATAATAATTGAATCAGCTAAATCATGATGGAATGAAACCCTTTTTTTATAATGATAAATGTTTTTGGATGAGGGATCCTATCTTAATATAAATCCGGTATTCTACTTTTTAAAAACATATATGTCATGCCGAGTGTATATTTTATAAATTAATATCTATGTTCCCTAAGGATTTGACACCTACAATGTTATGTTATTTATTCTTGAGATTGAAATTTCATGATTTTAATATTTTTAGAGATCCACAAATAATGATGGAATAGTTGATGATGGGATTTCCCAATTTTTTGCTTTATTACAGGATGCATACATGTTAATGTTATGAAGAAGAAAAAGATGGATGGGTTTATTATTTTAATTCATTTCATTCCCCACTGATTTATGTTACTGGTTGTTCATGTTTATTCATGTCATTTATGGTAGCATAGGATTTTTACTATAGTACCCACAATTATGGAATAATGTTTTTATTTAATAAATTTTTTATCCTTAGGGTTGTGATTTTTCAGAGTGCTAAAATTTTATTAACCTTGAGAATATGCCGACTAGGTTAGATTGTGAATTGGTGTATGGACATAAATATTTTGTTACTGAAATGTGAATATAAAAAATTAAATTAATTTTTTAATGACTTACATAACTTAAATATAAATTAAAAAATGAATAAAAATAAAAGAAAGTCTTCTAAAATTCTTTTCTGCTATTATTATAACTAGTACATAGTGGTTATATATGAGTGTCCAATATATTATAGTTGTATTTGAGACTCTAACATAGTTAAACCCCATTGTGTGGTTATAGGATACATTAAATTATTTATGTTTTATGATTCCATATGGTACCCCACCTAGGTTGGTATGACCACTAACAACCTATGTACTATGGGTGGGTGTTTTCTTCCACGTACTGATTAGTGAGTAATATATGGAAGACTACCCCCTCTAGACCCAGTATCTTCCCTGGACAGCATATATGTGCTGGTATTTATTGTGGTTTTCGTTCCCATATATGTGTGTAGAGAGACGTAAGGGAATGTGGTTATTTCAAAAACATATATCTTTGAGTAATGTATCCATAGTATTATTGTAGGTTTGAAATGTTTTGGATGTGATTCATAAAGGTACATTGCTCAATGTTTTTATTTTTATGAATTGATGTAAAATATTAATTGTATAATCTCAAACAAAAGGGTTGTGGTTGTTCACAAAAACATATACATTAACATCCTTAGATTTGTATTGGGATTTTGATATTATGTGATTCATGAAAAGTATTTTATGATACATTAGTCTAGGTTTCGTCATACTAGTTTCTTTATAATGAGATGGGTTGAGACATGACATTTTTATGTACCGATTTAATCAAATGGGGAATATAAAGTGGGGTACTAATTTATAATTATATTATATGATATCTTGTATGTGTTTCTTTGTGATAGATTGAAATAGTGATTTTGGGAAAATAATATCCCTTTTTAGGTGTAGATCTTGCTTCACATGTTATTCAATGGGATAAAGTCACATTATAATTTACAAATTAGGAACCAAGGATAAACATATTAATTAAATATATTCTAGTCACCCTATCTATATATAATTTTTTTTAGGTTATCTAGAGATAATCAGGGATCAAGATAGAATTTATAAGATCATGGTTTATTCGTAACTCTTAGGACATTATATTCACTTCCATGTATATATTTACATAATTCTGATTCCCTTTTCATTTTTTCAGTGATTGAAAGGAATTACATAAAAGTACATGGGTTTCCAATATACTATTATGTTTATTATGAGTTTTTTGTGCATACTTTTCATATCTCGTGTTCCATATTTTATCTTAATGGGTAATTCCTTCTAGTTATATGATTGCGATATACTAATTGTGTGTCACTAACCCATAGCCTGTTGGAGATGGGTATAAAGTTTCATTATCTACCTTGTCTTATCACTGACTTGTGATAGGTACCTTTTTTGATTTTGGGTTATGTAATAATGGTATCAACATTTCATGTTGACTGATAAGATGGAGTTTGGATATAGGTATAGGTGAGACTGTGTGGGTTGGTAATATAATGGTATTAGATAGGTTTAATATAAAATATAAACATCCATGAATGACTAAGACATTATTATTTAGTTCCAATATTTTCTAGTGGAAGGAAATATATATTTACTGATCATTCTATGTGAATTTGAATTGGTTGTGGGGTAGATAACTAGGAAATGAGCATGAATCATTATTCTATTCACTATTGATTGAAATGGATAGAATATGGTATTATGTTATAAGATGAATAAAATACTTTTTTAATTAATCTTAAATATTCCTTTTTTGAGTTCTTAACAATTTTATAATGTGGAGGTATGGCTCTAGGTCGAATCCCCCATCAGGTTAACAATGAGGCTGATCGACCAGATGTTCTAGAATATCCCCACATAGAAGAGGTCAATGAATGTCAAATATATAGGAAGAAACTAAAAGATATTATTCGCTAAAGTCTATATAAGAACAATGGATATTTTTCAGACTCAATAAAAGATTAATGGTTTTAGGGAATGTGGACAACATTCAATTCATTCCATGATTCAGAGGAGCAGTAGTTATCATTTTTAGAGATGATGTTATATGGAGGAGTGAGGTAGTAGTGGAACATATTCCATATGGATTATGGGGAATAAAAACACTTTTGGGATAAGATCCATGACCAGTTCCATGTATAGTTCTTTTCATAGACTAATGCAGAATCAATTTACCAAAAGATTCACAGCCTTCGGCAGGGTATATCCTATGTGATTAGATTCAAGAACCATTTATCAACCCTTATATGATAATAATTATAAATGATTATATACAAATAGGTGATGGAGAGGAATTTAGAGGTGTCCTTTCATCAATAAATTCAGATCCACACCACCACATTAATGATACCAATATATCTCCATGCTTTTTTATAGTAGATTTTGTTGAGTGAACAATAGCCAGAACTAAGTTATCATGAGAGGGTAGCCATTAGGACTCTCCATGAAGTAGAGTTTCTATTTAATGATCATGGATATCATTACTGAAGTGATTTTGGACTTTTTTGGGTCTTTATTAACCCTTGTCATCTCATTTCTGTTAGTTGATAGCTCATGGGAATTTTCCACATGATTATATGATTATTTTTAATATGGAATATTAGTTTAATATGTGTGTGAGTTAGAGAAACTTTTGGGAAAGTAGAATAAACCAGGGGTTATTTTTCATGTTACTTTTTGAGAATTATAGTAAATTCAGTAGTAAGAAGATGCTTTAGCTAAGGATGAATATATCAAAGATGTGGCAGGTTGAGAGCAGTCCCAAGATTATCTGAATCCTAATAAAGCAGGGAGAGGCCATGTTTGAGATAATCATCTAAGACATAAGGGTCATAGAGAAGGATGTGTCCAACTATATTCTATGTTATTTCCAATTATGGGTGAGATATATTTCATTCAATGTACCCATTTCATGTTTTAAAATTGTCAACATACAATGTTTTTTTTAAGAGTTACACACTCCTCTATATCACCTTCCCTCATCCGTGATTTTGGATATGAGGTGTCGAGGTTTCATGTTTCCTTAGATTTCACCAATCTATTTGGAGGATGAAAATAATAGTATGATTTATATAGGGATTTTGATAAAGTTATAGGTTATAATTAATATTATAGAGAATTTGTATATTTACGGTTATTGTCATACGACCTCACCCATGTTTTGGATTGAGTATATTTTGGTGTATGATAATATGGATTACATCTAGAGATAGATTTTGTTTTATGGAACTTGTAGAGTGACTATCATGTTCATTGGGAACTAAGATCCTAAAACGGGATAGAGATATGTTACATATGTTCATTTTATGGTGGTCAAGATGATGCTAAATTTATCGAGGGTTTATCCGATGATGATCCTTAGGGTTGTGAAAGAGGACCCTGTAGTTTTTTAAAAAGGTTATTGGGATTCCACCACAATGGGAGACCATTCTTTGAATATATCTACACCCATGATATTATTTGGTCTTCATGTATCTATATAGGATGAAACTGTCTGAGTTTTTATATTTTTATGTTCAAGCCAGTGATCTATTATTGTGAGGGTTCATTTGTACATGTGATACATCTTTGGGTGAACATATTTTTTTCAAAAAGAGGTATTATGATGCATTTAATAACTATATCAATTATTTTTTCATGGACTAGGTCATAGTTTAGAACCACTATCCTCACCATTGAATTGATGATTTATTTGAATAGGTGAAGATAAATAGATTTATCATAAATATCAATATGTAGTTAGGATATCATCAGATGTGAGTGAAATATGGGGATATTATGTAGACTTAATTCCAATAAATAATTATGAATTAATATTCATTATTATGAAATTTGGAGTGATTATTGATCCAATTATTTTCATAGGTTTGATGAACATATGTTTAGGGAATTTTTGGACTACTTTGTGGTTGGTTTTATGGATGATGTACCTGCATAATCTGTGATTGAGGAGGAGTAAATAGAGTATCTACATGCCATTTTTGGAGTTATTCATAACAATTAACTATTTGGGAAGCTATTAAAGTATGAGTTTAAATCTCATGACTTTCCTTGCATGGGACATGTAATTTTCTATAAAAGATTATTCATGTATCCTTCAATGAATAAGGAATTAATTTCATGGGAATCGCAATAAGATAATTGTAGAGGTGTGGTGTTCCTTGGTCATTAATGTTATTATCAGAGTGTTTTGAATACTTCCTCCTAGGATAAAATTCTTTTAATATCACTGAACTGATAGGATAAGGTGTTTTTTTATACTAATTTGTGTTGTATGGCTTTCGAGTACCTGATTGGGAAGGTGGTTGGCACTCAAATTATTTGTTCTCCAAAAGAAGGATTATAATTTGACGATTTCTATGATACATCACATAATGGTTTAGAATTTTTTCCAAAGAAGAAGATATCAATTTTTTCATTAGTTTCTCAGTTCTTATATAAGTATTAGTGTAAATATACCACCCTTAATATTGAGTTGTATGTAATTTTTTTACATGATGTTGTGGTGAAAATAACTCCCCTGTGAGCATTTTTTGGTTTTAAATAATCAAAGGATCACATGTTATGTCCTCTACCACCATGATATTAACTTAAAATAGTGATGGGGGATAGAATTATTAGAGTTTTATGACATCATGATTTCATATATTTTATAAGAAGTTAATTTGGCAGCTTATTCTCTAAGAATAAAGTCACACAGATATTCCATGTGATAATATGAATATTCCTAAAGTGTGATGGAAGAAATGTTATTATTATATATTGAAATTGAAGAGGATAGTGGGAGAGGGTGTATTTTATAGATAAATCAGTAGTCAAACTTTGTGAAGTAAGTATAGAAGTTCTAGTTGGGGATTCGGTGGAAGAGGTCTGGAGAGACCAAGATTTCTTTGGTGATGGCATTGATGGTTGGACTATATATGAACAACATTGTGTGTTATTCATATGAATTCATTTCCTAAAATTGGATATTCTTGATATGGTTGTATATAAGATCCTATAGATCACCCTTAGTTTTACATCCTTCAGTAAAAATGATGTACCTATTTTTGAGTGGTATGTTTTGGCGGCATGGGTGAATTGTTTAATTATAGAGTTTAGGTCTCATTGTTTGGTCTCTCAAATGTTAAAGGATGAGAATCATGTTAGTTATAGATTTTTTATTCCATTGGATTTTCCATAGCTTATAATGGGGATACATCATTAGAATAAATTGCATATTCACCTTGTTCTCTAAGATATATTTATTCTATATGTGTTATTGTGGTTTATTTAAAAAATCCCACTATATAGAATCCAAGGATACAATATTATTTGTGTTTTTTCCTTGGTAGTATATAGATAAAATAGTGAATATCAATGGTTTCAGGAAGATGTTCATGTCTAATTGTGTTTCTTATTTTACCTCTTGGGATTTGGGAGGTCTCTACCACGATTTTGGGTCTCTGTAATTCCTCATAAATACATTCCATCCACATACGTAAGACCATATAGAGTGATCTATCTAAACTCTTGAGTACATGTTGTATTATTTTCTATAATATTTTAGTATTTTATTGATGAGTTTCCATCCATTGTCTGAGATTTCATAAAATAATAGTTTTCAATCCACCATTGGTTTGGACCCTTTTTATGAATTGAATATATGATCATGATATTCTCTATTGAATAGAATTTGATTAGATAGTCAATCTTTCATAGGCCACAAGTATTTTTTGACACTATAGAGGTGGTTTTGGTGATTATCAAGATGAAAATGGATATGAATGATCTTTAGAATTCCCATTTTGATCATAGAAGGAGAAATTTTTTTTGACATCAGAGATTATGTGTTCTTGAAGGTGACTCCTCTTTTTAGGAAGTATAGGTTAGGTTAAGTGAGTAATTTTTATCCCTTATTATTTGGGCCTTTCATGTTGTGGGATCATCTTAGCCATGTCTTATTGAGTATCAATTTCCACCTTATGAGTTAGATGCATATTGTTATCGATGTGTTATAGCTCTGTTGTTACCTTCATGATGAATCACATATTATTGATTCGGGTCAGATTGTTTTTAATGACGTATCAACCATTGAGGAGTGTCCTATAGTGATCCAAGAAAACTATGAGATGGTGATTTCTGAGTGTGAAATTCCCTAGTTTTATTTCTTCCCCTGAAAAAATATTATAAATTATAGTACCTAGTAATGTAATTTATGGATGTGTTATTAGTATCCTTAGATGTTTTACATTTACCTCTTCCATAATTATTATGGTAATTTATCGAAATTGAACATTATTTTGTTCATGGGATAATTTCCTCTTCATTGATGTTTGGATTATGGACTTACACCTATCTGAATGTTATCTCATGGGATTTCTATTCATATAAACCCTCATACGCATTTATATTTTTATTAGTTTTATACTATCATGGATGAGAATAGTTTTATAGGTATCTGATGTAATTTCTTATATCCTTTTATCCAATTTCTTTTCATTTATTTGAAGTCGTGGTGTGTGGTGGAATATTAATGAGGGTTCATGTGGTGTCATGGTACTAGAATTTACAGACCAGTAATGATAATATCCTGAGAGAAAGTTCAAAAGATGAGTGTTCTGTTCATGGATTTTTTGAGATCTTATATCATATATCGAATCAAATTCAAGGATTTTCGGGGGATGGCTCATGAAATTTACCCAAAAAAAAGTATGCTATTTGTAAAATGAATGGATTATTCTTCAATCCACGTAAATATATATACACAAAATATTACACCATAAAATTTAGAGTCCTGATATGAATTAATTGTAGTTCAGGTCCTTCAAAACATTTTTTTTCAACATCCCTTATGATTTGTGAGGATAATGATCTGAATGTTCTATTCATTCCCTGAATTTCCAATTGGTTGGGCACATTAAATGCCTATTACACCTTACATTTATATAAAACCCCAATTTTCTCCAATATACAATGTGTCTAGAATATATCTCTCATATAATTTTGATGACTTTTAGATGTTATTAATACTTAGAATCATGTGTTCTATGTATGTTAATTCATGGTGACTTATTCTATCTTTTTCTTGTGTATTTTTCTGGGATCATTCTTGTATCCTCCTATCCATTATTTCTATTCTATGGTTGTTGATCCTTCTGTTTTTATGGTGTTATTTTGACATTAGTTTTCATGGCTGTGGCATGGTGTTATTAGATGTATGTATTTAAATTATAGGAGGTGTGATCAAGATCCACATTGTTATTCTATTCTTGTGTGAGGAATGATGAATCCTAGAGGTAGGTAAATAATTCCATCCCATTTATTATTTTTTATTTGAACTCATGAAGTAATAATGTTTTATCTTTATGTGTTATGTCCTATTAACTTTAATATTCAAATAACCTGATTAATCAAATAAATGGTACATGGTCATAGTTTCTGTATAGTTTTTGACTATGATAATGGGTTGGAACTTTTTTTATAAATTGTGTGACTTATATGTATATACTTGTTGATGATATTTATTATTTTTTTTAGAATACTAACTTGATACCAAAATTTTATAGTCTATAAACCTAGAAATTTTTAGTTTGGTAATGAAATGAAGAGGAATGTATAAAAAAAAATTCATTCTTATAATTTTATAGAAATGATAGGAATCATAATGAATGTTTAAGTAAATTATTATTTCATTTATAAATGGAAATATCAAAATAACACGAAGAAAGAATTATTTTTTCTAATACTAATTATGAATTTGGTTGAATGTGAATTATTATTCCCTAAATTTAGTTTATATACAAAATTATAAAAAAATATTTGTTAAAAAATATATATCATTTATTAGCTAATTCCCTCAGATACACATAGTTGTAAAAAAATTATTAATGAGCCATTTAAATAAATATAGGTAAAAAAGGATTGTTCTATAAAGATAATTGTTTTGAGCCAAAAGTTTATATTTTCATGTAATTCCAGGATGACTTATTTTTTAATATTAGATTCCTTGTTGACTTCTTTTTTGGTTTTCTCCCTTCTATGTTTCATCAAGACATTATCCCTTCACTATGATGTGATGTGAGCCAAATATGGATTTTGTTTGATGAAATATGGGTGGGTGGCAATGTTTAAAAATGAAATTGACGCCTATAATGGTGTGAATCATGGTGTTTTGTAAGATGGTGTCAATGATGTCATAGATATTGACATAATGCGTTAATGATAAATATTTCTGTTTTATTGGATAAAACAAAAATTCTTTCTTTCTAATGGTCTACATATGGGTCATATGGTCTGGTTTCTTGTTTAATTTATTTACAATCCCCATTTTTTAGGTATATATTTTTGGTTTTATATGATTATATAATATGGTATCATTGTATGATTCATATAGTACCCAAAATTATTGATTATTGAAATTTTTTAATAAGTGTTTTTACCCTTGGGGATTGAATTTTATAGAATACTAAATGAAATATATTATTATTTAAGCATGGAATAAATTGAATTGTGCCTCAGGGGAATGAACATCACCATGAAGTCCATGAAATGAGAACAAATTATTGTAAATTAGTGCACAATTAATTAATTAACGTAAAGGGAACAAATTAAAATAAACAGATTATTACTAATATATTATTGTGATCTTGTTGGATATCTATTTAATATCAATGAGAATCAGATGTCTCATAGACAATATATATATTTTATCCTAATACTAGTCTAATGTCTGTAGTGTGGTGGTTTTCTAAATTATATCCTTTATATTATTTTAATATATACTATACCCTAAACATATCACTAAGGTGACTCCCCCTAATGGACTATGGGATTGTGTTTTCCCCAAAATCTAGGTTTCAAATTAACTAATTAAAGACTACACCCATTGGCCTTAGAATCTTCTCTATGTTGTATATATATGTTCTTGAACAAATTGTGTTTATCATTATAAAAAATCTGTGCAGGGGGTTTGAATGGAATTCATTATTTCACAATCATATATCTAATTAAATAACATCATATTGATTATTGTAGGTATATTCTGTTTGGACAATGATGGATCATGACACATTAGTTGACATATGGGTTGGTATGGAATAAAATACAATACTCAATGTATAATACATGACATACGAGCTATGGTGGATCCCAAAAACTACTCAAAAACAATTCGGATATTAGATACAGGATGATCAGATGGCGTGATTCATGAGATACATGGTATGATACATTATCTCAAGTGTCTTCATGATGTTTTCCAAAAAGATATATGTCTCAGTTTTTATGAATCAGGGAAGAGTGACAACCCAATGGAGAAGTCGTTGTGATGTACCTATTTTATATATTATATCATCTCTTTTATGAATTACCTATTTATTGATATCCATTGTGATCTTGGGAATATAGTATAAAAATTAAGGTGATGAATTAGTTTCACACTTTGTTCACTAAGATTTAGAATGATTTCATTACCATTTTCCAGAGATGCTCTATAAAGGATTGTAAAGAGTATACCAATTATGATCACTCAATATATATAAAAAAATTTATAGGTAATTTTTAAAATTACATTGATTGGGATGGATTTTACTAGCATGTGGTTTTTTATGATACATTATGGATTTGAGGCTACTTCCATGTTAATATTTTGGAATATTTGGGTCCTGATCAGTTGTTATAGATTTATATCGAATTCCATTCATGAATTTTGGATTCATTTATACTATTTTCTTGACTATTAGTAGTTTTTATGTATATGACTAATCTATAACTTCTCATGTTCTCAAAGTAAAATTCCAAACATTTGTTTTTATTATATATCGTCCCTTCTTGTCACAGACGTATGGCCTATTGGAGGTGGGTTTTTGGTGTCATTATCACCCTTATCACCTCGCTAGAAAAGGAGAGAAACTCTAGGGATTTGGAATCATGAAAATATGAGTTCCCTAATCATATACTCATAGTAGAACACTGAATCTATGGACCAAGTTATGTTCATCACCAAATATAATGGCTTGCTTTACCAAAACTGGTCATTCCAGAGCACCGACCCCAAATTTGAAAACATTCACTATTCCCACATCCCAAGAATGGTTTCAGAAAAAAAAACAAAAAATTTAACTAAAAAATTACACTTCCCTCAAATGGGAAATGGTTCACTCCCTCTATATGCTTTACTATATCCCACTCCTCAGCCAAATTCTTAGTGGGTTCACTTTTACCAACACATTCCACTCCTCATGATCTGTAATCCCCATCCCATCGATACATGTCTATGAATTGGAAAAATCTTCTATCCCACCACACTGAAACATGATCTATGTCTTTATTACCATGGATGGAAATTATCCATTCATAAAAAATTTCATGTAAGTATGAACAAAAAATTTATTAAAACCATCAGTCTTTTTTCCACAGAAAGCCTCTCACCAATTTTTTGTTTAAATGATTCCACATACTATTATAAAAAAACTATTCACATATGTCCCGTCATAATAGGGGTACAATTTTGTTCCACCTAATCTCACCACTTGACTCCAGCTTTCATGGGCCACACATCATCATGATGAATATTGATTTTTCCCAATGGAAAATCAATCTCAACAAGTCAGTTGATCATTTTATACCCCTCTTCAAAATTGTTCACCCCACCCATTCCATAATCCAAAAAAATATATCCTACCTCATGGAGTTGTCATATCACAACAAATTATCTTTCATATTAAATTTCATGTTGACCATATACACATGACGAGCTACTACCTAATGTCGATATAGTTTGAAAAGTATAACAACATTATAAAAAACCTACAAAAAACAATCACATTAGTTAAATGTTATTGGTTCTTAAATAGTCATCCCCATATATTATATTCTTGAAACATATATATCCTCTGTGTTTCTATAAAAACCCAATGAATAATCTTGACAATATTTCTAACTCTATGCACTTCTAATTATTCAGTCACATAACGTGAATCATGTATCTATTCACCATCTCATGAAAGCCACTAACCAAGGCCATCCAATAAAATGGGTCACCCCTGATCACACTATCTATTAACTCACTATGTTTTCTATAAAATACTAAGGATTGTATGTATACCAATTTTCCATACCTGTTATGTCTAATGTTTTGTTTCACTTGGTCTGACCACCTAGCCCATAGGTCTCCCAAAGATTGGTAATATTATATTAAAATTATAACGCTTGAGAAACATAATCCATCCCCTATGACCATTAAATGACACCTAACATGTATGAAAACTACCTATATTGGGGGTAATTTCAATACTTGGTAATGATTATGTAGACGTGTGAGGGTCAAATCTTACCTACTTGAGTTTATTTATATAATTTTTCAATTCAATTTCACAATGTAAAAAATATTTATGATTTAATTATGACCCCTTATAATTACAACCCATTATTTATATATTAATTGAAGGTATTACTATAATTCCTTAACCATCTAAGTAATCACATTCATAGCATCGACCTACCCAGAACTAATCCTCTTCATGAAACCTTATATTTTGAAACACCCAGATGGTTTCAATTTTCATCATAAAAAATATAAATAACATGCACTATTTAGGTAGTATAATATCATAATACCCCTCGAGGTTCTTTTCAAACAAAGATATTTTTCATTCTAAGAGATGTCGTGTTTGATAATTTTAATAGATAACCATATGAAAAGTTTAGATATATTAGATCTCATTCCATGAAATCAAGGCAAGTGATATATAGGTTTTAAAATAACAGTAAATATTAAAAAATAAATAATAAAACACTTAAGTGTGTTACTACTAGAGATTAAAATTCTATTTTGAACTATAAGGGTGACTAGACCTTCTATGTTTAAAGACTACATCATCTTCTCCATAGTCGAAAATCTCAAAATATATCCATATAAACTATCATTACAAAAATATCCGTACTAATGTTAGTTTAGATGGGTATAACTCCATCAATTAATTGTATATAAAAATTTCAAATGAATGTTTGTTGATACAATAATAAACTGTTCCCCCATCATTAGTGAAATCATACAATAGTATACACATATCATGTGGATCATATATGCTTTATATAATTCATTGGAATTGAATTTTATCTAGATTATAAGAGTAAAATATACTAACCAATAGAAAATAGTACATGAGACATAATTCCATCATAAATAATAAAATCCAAACCACATATCCAATGATTGAATAAAAATTCAAATACATTCATAACATCATAAATGAAAAACAACAATCACATTATCCTAATAACATGAAAATATTGGGAAGGTAATTATTCTTAATGAAAAATTTCGATATCATTTATAATATCCAATAAATTCCAAAATCTCAAATTTATCAAATTATTTTTTGTATGAAAATATGAATGAAACTGCTTAGACATAGCTTTGTAACCCCCCCCCCCCCACCTGATCTAGATCACACTAAATAATAACACGTATGGTTCTCTACATGGCCTCAGAAAACCCTCATATTATTTTAGAGGCATCCAATTAGTTACAAAGAACTAAGGTGGAACATTGATGAGTCTAAACCTATATACTAGTGTGCATAATAATAATATAAATAAACATACATCATTAATCAAAAATAAAATGAATGTGGAGGAAATAAATTGAAATTGGAATGTAATAACTGAAATGGAGTAAGGCCTGAAGAACCAAGTCGTGAAAAAAAATATGCATCACACACGTTTCATAAAATATATAGTAATAAATAAATGGAACAATTTTATGAGCCACATTAACCCACGCTAATTCATATTTCAAACCAAGTCCCCAAAATCATGTTCAGATGATCAATCCTGGTCATTATACTCCATCTAAGAGGCTCTGATTGATCATTCGAATCTAGGAGTTTGACCTATACATTTTTCATCTTTACAAAATATGAAATAATACACATGGTCTACATGAAAACCCTTGAGGTGAATGTATATTTGTTATCAAATAAATTTAAATAGGCCACCCCAATAGTAAACCAATAATATTTTAGATTAAGGTAATACTCCTGAAATATTCCCATCATATCAAGACTATAATAAATAATATAAAAAACCATTAATCCTTATGTTCCTTATACTGAACAAATCTACGTAATTAATTAAAAAATATAGATTAATTTGTATAAATTTTTTCAATTAAAATGGAGTATAATCCCTAATGTGGGGATTACCCAAACTTGGTTATACTAAATATAATGTTGAATATCATATATAAGTTATAACTCTTGAAATAATGTATTATAGTAATATTCTAGGAATCCTTGTCATTCCAACAAATCTATGAGAATAAAAAAACCATGATTATATCTCAAGGATATTAACTCATGTCTAATGTCTAGCTTCTGGGTACCATTCCATAGGGAACAATGAATTTGTAAATTGGGATAGATTTCTATATCTATGACCCTAATGAAATATATAAGGAATACTCTTGTGACCTAAGATAATAACTCTAAATCCCTCAATAATCCTGTTCATGGAATCTTCCATGATATCTCTTTAAGATAAAACCATAGTTCATCAACCATATCATAGGTATTATCCTAGCCATCAATCAAGGAAATCATCATCATCCACTAGGATGTCAAAAATAACAAGTTCTTGGGGGAAATATGACCTAATGGACACCTATGGGTTCTTATGGATCTAATGGTGCTATTAATTATGATTTAAGTTATATCTAAGAGAGGTTTCTGAGATACACATGGAACCTACCTATGTTTCCTAATGTTGAGTGAAATCCTAGAAACACTAAGAAATCTTGTATTTATAGCAACAAATTTTGTATTTCCAGCTCTCTATGAATGTAGCGCTCTACAAGAATTAATTATTTTTATTCGAGAAATAAATTATAGATAAATGATTCTATAATTTAATTATAAAATGGATCTCAATATTTTAGGAATCAAATCTATTTTTTAAATTATTAATTAATCAATATACAACCTACTAATTTTTCTCAAATTCGTTTTATACAGAAATGACATATGCTATAATTTATGTGTAGGTTCTTTTCCTAGGTTTCCTTGGTAACTGATCAAAGTAGAAATTATAGAAAAAATTTTCATGAATTACTAGTTTACACTTAATTATCTATATCTATTAAATACAAACTAATATAATATTTTTTTTATACTTTACGAGAATCTCTAGGGTTGGTTGAATCCTTTAACCTATCATATTACTAATCTTCCTGAAGAATTTAAATTTGGAATTCTAATGCGATATTATGAATTAATGTTACTATGAACACTCCCAATATGGGTCAATATATCTATGAGAACCCTATTTGGTCCTCTAGTTCCATATGCATGTAGAGGAATCCCTCTTGGTATTATCAAAATCAGTACATAAGAAAAGGATTCCCTTTTGGGATTCTCTAAATCAGAACCAAATTTTAGGGATACCTCTGCAATATTTGGTCATAAAATTGAATCTAGACCCAATTATTGTTGCTCAGGGGTCACATGTCTCACATCCATGTTTCTAACTTCTCAATTCCTCCCATTAATAATGGTAAAACAATAAAAAATTGGTGGTCTCATGAAAACCTCTTCCCAAGTAATTCATGTTTGGTCTGAACAAATAAACAACCACCATCCTAAAGTCACTACCCTATCCAATTGACTAGGGATTTTCCCAATCTAACATAGTTATAGTATGTGGGAATTCGATGCAATTTCCACAACCTACATTCATAGCCATCATTTGGGTCTCGTCCCACCTCTCACCCTTATAAGGCAGCTTAATTTAGTAAATAGTGTACAACCCATCCTTATTTTATTTATTTCCAAAAAAACCCTATTTAAAATCCTCAAATCTCCAAATGGTATCCATTATCTCATATTTGGTTAAAAATCATAAAAATACTCTTCTTATGTATATTTCTGACTTTGAAGTGAAAAATAATCCCAAAAACATCAAATATAAAGCAAGGGTATAGTACAGGGTGTGTATAGATAAATCTCAGATCTAGGATTATACATGTACATATACTGAGATACAAAGGGTATTGATATGTAATACTAAAAGGTAGTGGATTTTTTGTTATGATTGTGTACTAATTTTCATAAAATAATCACATTGGATCTAGACAAGTAATACTATATTTCCATGTACCCCTATATGGAGTGTCTTCCAATGTTTTAGGATACATGGACACATCCCAAAATCAAAATTTTTACCCAATGTATATGATGTACAGTTCTATAAATCTTATCATTTTTTTATTAATAATACCACATAACATTATTTTTAGAAACCACACATTGTGTGATCGATATTTCGAAAAACAAAAAACCCTTCAATTAGACCAAAACCACCGTTTCAAAAATATAGGCATTGATCAACACCAAAGGGATCCCCAACAGAAAATAAAGGGATCTAAAATTAAAAAAAATAAAAAATTGGGATATATGTCCTAATACATAAAACGGTCCCACCATAGGTGGAATCCACAATTTCTTTGGTTCAATCTTCATCTCATCGCTATTGTATAATGATTCAGTGCAACCCAAGCTTTACGATAGCACCTCCCTCATTCCCTCTCTCAATCTCTCTCCCACTCTCACTCTGTCACTTAGCTGAGATGAAGGGATTACCTATTGGGTACATACATGAGAATATAGAGTAGAAAAGGTGTAAATAATCTGGAAATGGAAAAAATTAAGGAAAAATTTAAAAAGAAAAAAATGAAAGGGGTATGATACCATCTCTGATACCTACCATGAAGATACACCTCAACTAGGTAAATAAAAATATTTGTTACTCAACATAAATGTTTATATTTCAATCGAATACACCATTAAAATGATATCAAAAATATTATGTGGATGAAAATTTTAATATTTCATTAACTAAATAATTAATATTTCATAGAAATCCAAACTTCTTATAATTTCACAAAAAAAATATACTGGGATAAAAAATCAATTTTAGGTCCAAAAAGATGTAATATAAATTAGACTATTTCATATAGAATGGTAAAATGGCCATTTTCTCACTCATACTCATGTTTATCCAAAAAAAGTTATTCTCATTATTCTATTGTGAAATATTGGAGATTTTGTGAAATAATTGAATTTTAAGTGAATAGTCAAATTGATTTCTTTACTAAAATAGTAGCATTTATGCCTATATGAATAATTTAAAATAAATTAAAAAGTCTTGAAACATTTTTCATGATCAAATATGAATCAATGAGGAGACAAAAATACATGTATAAATTATATTATTAATTTTCGAAACATGTGTTCAACCTTTTATTAACATAAGTAATATTCTCCAATAATAAAAAATAATTTATCTTATTAATTAATTGAATATTATTTTTGTTATATTTATTTTATTTTAATTTTAAAAAATTTATATTAATTTTTTAAAATGAATAAAAATCATGATAATAAATAAAGTAGATAATATTTTCTTAAATATAAATTTTAATCTTAAAAAGAAACATTATCTTAAAAATAGTTTTTTTATGTTATATAAAATAATGATATAATTAATTTTCCTTAAAACTAATTAATTTATTTCATTAAATGTTTTTCATATCATTATTGGGAAGGAAACAATTATTTTATAAGATCCTTTTTAAAATTATAATTAAAAAATCAATTATTAACAAAAATTAGATACCATGACTGAATCCAAAAGGGTAAATGGTATCCAACCAAAGTGGTGAATAGGTAAACATATTAAAAACATGGTTCCATTTGAGTTTTTTGGTGGGTATAGGAAAAATACTATATCTACAAAATTATATTTAGATTTGGTGTCTTGTTAACATGTACATAATGTTTTATAAATATTTTCTATGGAATAGTTTACAAAAATGAAATTATCATCACTTCTAAAAGGGGCATCTCTCCACCAATTCAACAACACTAATGATATTATGTGTATACTATAAAAGTTTCCTATTACATTAATATAAATTCATATTTTAATTAGATTATATTCTAGTCAAATCGGTTTTTACACTGTATTTTATTTCCAATATTTCATTTGGGAAAAAACTAAAGTCTTTAATATGAGTATTAATTCTTGACAACTTCCTTTATTTTATATATTACATTAACATATCTAATATTTTCAAAAAAGTTAAATTGAAAGAAATATTTTCCATAATGAATATTATTTTAATAAGGGAATAACTATTAAGCATCGTTCACATTTTCTATTAAAAAATATTATAATATCATTTGTGTGTGCACAAACTTTAGCCACCACAAAGTAAGTTATATCTTTTTTGTCTTTTCTCAGTCATATTTAAAAAATTATATTTATATATAATTCAAAATTTAAATAAAATTTAAATAAAATTCCATATGGGTTCTTTATAATTATTTAATTTCAAAATAAATAACATTCCTAACAATAATCACCCATTAATTATTGTAGGGTCATCATTAGGAAGGTCAAAGAAGACAGTAAAATAGTGAAATAAAATAATATCATGGATGACTATGAGAATACAATTAAAAATAATATAGTTTATATGTGTGTAAATAATTTTTTTTTGAATTATAATATTACTATTTTACTCATTAATTATGATACTAGTGTTTGTTCATTAATAATCCTTGAAACATTATCATCACAATTTTTATTGTTAGGGATCATGAAAATTAATATTGAATGAAATTATAACATTATAAATAATAATAGAAAATAAATTTTGTTACATTTTATGATCAAGGAGGGATGTTATTTTGGGATAAAATGAATAATTACACATCTATCACAAAACTATATCAAAATTAATAGTATTACACTCATTTGATATTAAAATTAGATAGTATCTATGTAACAGAATTGTCAAGAATATATATAAGTAATTTTTATACATGTTTATATATATTTGAATAATTTTATAATATAGGTGATTCAGATAGATATATTTTATATTGGGGATTCATGAACTTTAGTGGAAGTCATAAATTAATGTATGTTTTGTTGTGTGTTATGTTCAAATCCAAGAAAATGGTTTTATATTGTGAAAGATCATTTATTTTATATAATGTGATTACTAAATGATGTATTTATTATTACTTTTTCATGAAACGAAATTGGTTACATTAACTATATCATGTCATTTTTATAAATGGATTCATATTCATAAGATATAATTTTTTTTAAAAGTTTATGTTAAATTGACCTATTTTATTTAGTTATAGTGAGTTTTCAAAAAAAATCATTTTTAGTTGATTCACCATAATAATTTATTTCATGTAACACTATCATAAAATATTGTGATAATTAAATTTTATTCAATTTTTTTACCATAATTAATTTCTTCCTCTACCATTATATGATTCCAGAGAATAACCTGCATCCTCCTTAACAACAATTTTCACTATTTTTCCTATTTTTCATGTCCACTAATATTATATTTAATAATTGAAAAAATAATTACGGGTTATCACATATGTCATTAATAATTCTAATATACATTTATATAAATGGACTTTTATACACCTTTTTATACATGAATTTTCAGACAAGGTATTTTCAAATAAAAAAGGGTTTTCTATTATTTAAAAAGAAAATGATTTTTTATCCAATCACAAATTTATTTTGATAAAATTTATATCATTTAATATACCAGTTGTTGATGTTAATTTTTCAAATTTATAACTTTCAAAATCATTCATTTCATATTTATTAATCCATTCTATTTTTAAAGGATCAATTATTGATGTTTCTTTTTCTAAGTTAAATTTTTCGGAAAAATTACCTCACCTTTTAAAAAAGTTATATTCTCAAAGGAATAATTCTTGATATTTATATAAAAATTTTGATTTTCATGATTTTTTTTATCATTTTTATAAAAAATGGTTTTCTTTTGAATATTACTTTTAATGTTGTCCCATTATTAAATCACATACTCCAATGATAAAATCATTTTATAAAAGACACATTCATGATATCACTTCAATTTGGATTATTATATCTAAAGGAATTATTCCTTTCGAACTTTTGATAAATATTCACCCTCTAAAGTTTATTATGAAATAAATATTAGGGTGATTAAATATTGGGTTTCAACCATTTACATTCATATGGTCAAATGTTGTATACCATCTAGGTGTGTGATGAAACCCATTTTCTTCCCATGTGTTTTTTGAATGATTAATATCATAATATATATATATATAGGAAAATGGTTGGGATCCTATATCTCCTAAAAATGCATTGGTTAATTATTTATATATCATAACTTCATTATAGGAATTATGAAATGATGTTGTCTCCACTCTGGAAATCAGGAAGTGATTGATGATCCATTATATTTTTTGGGAATCCATATGTAATTTTTGTTGCACTAATACTATGGGAATCAATATGTTTTTACTACTACATATGTTTATGTGAATCAGTATGTGATTCTTTATCCACTATTATAACCAATTAGTTATTATTACGTCAACATGTTATTGAAAATAGGCAATTCTTCGTGTTACACTATTTTCTAATTTATATAGCTTTGCTAGTGTTATTATTTTCTATTATGCTTAATATAAATTAAATTACACATATTTATACATGTGATTATCCTCCATGGACCATTTTCTACCCATTTATTCAAATTTATATATGTTCTCTTTTATTATTATATATCTTGTTATCATGTATTATAGAAAACCCTTACTATTCCATGTTTTTTTATATGATATTTCACATGAAAATGTTTCTCTTATGTTTTGAAAGGATCCTTTGAGTAAATGTTTATATTTTTTCTTGACTGGGAATTCAATCTCACACCAATCCTATATTTACTTTCCCCTAGTTGTAAAAATAAATATAAATTAAAATATGTGTTGATGTTGATCTAGTAGGGTTAAAATATGGATATATATTCACAAAAACTACTCTGTTGATTTTTTATTATAATGTACCAAATATATAACCTTATTCATGTTCTCATACCCCATGAATACAACATACTATATAAAGAAGTCACACATTATGAAAATAATTTACAACTTATACTCCATGAATATCTATAAATATATATAGATATATATATATATTCATTTTAGATTCTTCATTACTCTTTAATATTAGAATAAATTCAATAATTAATGTTGAAAAATTATCAAGTTACTTCCTATATAATAAATTCATTAAGTCCATGATGAATGTAATAGAATTTTTTATTCTAAAATGAATTATTATAAACTCAAGGTGTCTATATCTTTTATGGAAGGCTATATTTTTAATATACGCTATCATCTCCGAAAATATTTATATAAATAGATAAGATCACATTTTCTATGTACTGTGTACCGTATTGTTTATCAAGAAATTCATAAATCCTTACTAGTAAATACATGTTATTTATAGGGATATTGTTGACCTCTTATTTTTCAATTCAAAACAATTGACCCAGCATTCATCATGATAACAAGAACTGTTTCACCCCAAGTTGAATCATATGGAAGAATAATATATATCATCTAAATTATAGTTCTTTTTCTCCATTAAATCATAGAATTATATTAGGGTTGTCATATAGGGGCTCTGTGATGTAGGTGTACCCAAAGGTAAAATTATTATATTGATAACTCTACCACAATTTCATTTAAGAGTGTAGGGAATTCAATAGGGAATAAATAAATATATTCCATTATAATGTTCATGTACTAAAGGATGATACTTTTTTTATACTCAACCATTTGAGTATGATATACATTATACATGGGTTTTAACACCCTGACTATTTAAGTATTTGGAAATTGGGATATATAAACTTAAATGATTTCTTATAGGAGAATAAGATGATTTAATATATTGATTTATATTTCCATTTACAAATTTTTTATGTGTTATCTATATAACTATAGTGTCAAATTATACTAAATAATGAATTATTAGATTTTATGGAATAAACGTACCATGTAAAATAATTAAGGAATATTCCAACACATCGATTACAGTGACTACAATAATATAGTTTTTCAATGATAAATCTTTTTGATGGTATGGGAAAGGGGAATCAATATATATAAAAAAATATGGATGAAAAATATTTCATAAATATATTATTTAAAAAATATTTACTTGAAATTAGTGAATATAAAGTTTATATTTCACTATTTCCTTGTATTGGTACAAATCTCCACCAATTTAATAAATTTAATAGGTTAAAACAAAATAAAAGATAATAATTCATGGACTGATATGTCATTCACTTTTTTAAATAAATTTTAATGCCTTCTTACATGGGATCCCTTACATTATCCATGGTTATCCTTCATTTACTTAATTCCCAATTAATATAGACCTTTATTTGATTCCAACTATAGTGATTTTCATGTTTCATACATGATTATTATCTCAATTTTAAGATAAACTAAATTAGAATAATATAATCTCAATATTAATTGATATATATCTTTAAGAAAATTAGGTTAACAAAACATAATAAAACATTAAACATGAAAAAATATTTAATTTCATTATTATAGTCCCCATATGAGCTTTAATATTATTCATAGAGAGTATAATTACCTAAGGATACAAATTAAGGAAATGGAGAGTGAAAGTCCCAATAAGATGAGGAATAATTTTAATATAACAAGAGACATGAATCAATAATACATTTGTGAATATAATCATCTTAATCATAATATCATATGTAAAAACATGATCATCATACTCAAGAGGTGTGACATTTTAATGGATTTTTAAGGGGTCATATGAATAATAATGAATCCAAATAATGTTATGCACAAATCCAATACATATTTTGTGAATAATTCTATCATCAAGTTAACACATAACATATGTCTACAAATCATCACATAAAAATCATTAACAATAATAACATCATGTTCATTTATAATATACATCATGTAATGAGATATGACACATTACCAAGTGAATTGGTTGGCCTTAAAATTATTGTTCCATCCATGAAATACTAAAATGATCAAAATCAAAATTTCCACATAGAATGAAAAATGAAACCCTATTAGAGATATTATATGAACTTATGTGAAAATAATGGGTTTTATAGTGATTTCATTAATCATATGTCAATTAATATTCTAATAATATTTCAAAAATGATAAGGTAGTCATTATATTGGTCATAAAAGGGAATAACTATGTTAGAAGAGAGTATGGTTTTTATAGATAAGAATAATAATCATAACATGAATAAATGGAAGAAAAATGCCATTATCAAAATTCAAAATATTAAATAAAAATTAATTTAAATTAAGAATAAAAAATAATATCCTTATAATAATAAAATGGAATGATATGTTTAATATATTTATCACTATTTTAGATTAATCATAGTGAAATGATAGAAATTAATATTCAAAACTAAATGAAGAGTTGGGTTAAAGGGAACCCTTGGGAAAATAATAATGTCTGAATTGATCATAATTATTTGAGATTTAAATGAATAGTTATATAGATCCCATGAAAAGTTCAATAGAAAAGTTATTATTAACATAGTTATAAATCATATATACCAAACATTTGAAATATAATTAAATAGTAAAGAAGATTTTTGATGTAAATTGTCAAGATCGTATTACCTTATGACCTTTTAAAGGTATGAATTAATCATAGATATTTGTAATCATTGTGAAAGGATTTTATATGTACATATAATAGAATAAAATTAAAATGAATACGTTTCTAGGAGATAAAAATAAAGACAAAAAAATAAACAAAATTACAAAAATAAAACAGAATCCCAAAAAACAATTTATGGAGGTCCCAATACAATAAATAATATTATATTTCATCATGTTCAAACATCAATATATTAAAGATATTGTTATTTAGAAACCAAATAAAAGTATATCATTTTAATTTTTTATTCTTGATCAATTTTAATTAATGGATTTATATGTTTACCTGCACAGTCATATATAAAATGGTTTAGTGTTGTTTTTTCTTTTAATTATCCATTCTTTCTTTGATTTTCTTATTTTTAGTTTTTTTAATTTATCATTTTGTAAAATTATTAATATATGAATCTAATAAATTAAAATACATTTATTATTAATAATATAAACTGAAATTCAATGTATTTGGTGATAAATAAATCCTTTATAATGTCCTCATATATATAAAAAACAACCATTAATGAGACATAACAAAAGAAGGTTATAGATATAGAGTATATAATATTAATACATTAAAATAGTTATTAAAAGTTTCATAATGAAATTAACATGTTTTATAAATTTATCATAAATCTTTTTGGAATATATAAAAAGTAAATATTTTTTTAGTGATGAAAGTTAATAGAAAAAAATAGGAAAAGAGAGAATCACATAGTTACCTATTCATTGATACATTAATATATTTTCATAGGAAAAAATACCTGTGGTATTGAGGATTCATTACACAGGAAGATCCCAAAGGATATAAACAAATATAGAGAAATGGATTAGGTAAGATCAGTGGATTATAAAGGTGGATGTGAAGTTATTTTCCATGGTAATGGGAAAGAGAATTTAAAATGATGGAGGGTTATTTTGTATTAAAATATTGAAAAAATTATTATTTTAAAAGAAATAGTTTAAATAGTTTAATTTTATAAATTATGAATCAGTATTAAATAAAATTATATTATATTATGAATTTTCATAAACATTAATGAAAAATTTATTTATTTATTCCCTGAAAATAAGAAAAATAAATATTTATTCTTCATGAAAGGAATTAAATTTTTAAACAATGTAATTTAAGAGTTTTCATTTGAAAATATGATTATTATTTTTAAATGGGTAATTTAAATTCCAAAAGAAAAATATTATTTAAGACATTAAATATATAATTTTCTAGCCTTTTAATATCTCAAGAATGATTTAGTTGAAATGTACCTTCTATATAATAAATGTGCTCTTAATAATCACCTAAAAATTGATATTTTTAATAAAATTCCCCAAAAAATAAATATTATAATTATTCAACATGATGATTTCAAAAATTAATGTTCCTTTATCAAAATAATTTTATATCATATGAATTTTTATTATTAACTTAGATTTTACAGACTTTTACAAAATAAATTATATTACACATTATAAAAATAAAATTATTCATTATTTGATATTATAATTATAATATTTATTTCATGGTATTTTAATTTTTAAAATCAATTAATGTATTCCTGATACATTTTATTCAAATTTTATTTTAATATTTTATTATTTTGGTGTAAGGACCCGACCTTAAACATCAAAATATCTATTTTCTATAAACTATAATTAAAATAAATTCCCTCCAAAGGATATTATATGTTCATATCTTTAAATATTTTGGCCATAACACATACAAAAAACATATAAAATAATTTTAAACCTTAAATAAGTATCAATTTTCCATCAATAAAAATACTTTAAATTAAAACATGATATATTTTCATGAGAAATCATCAGCAAATTCATTGTGATATCTTATTTTACATTAGGGGTCCTTACTACCATAAAAAACATTTTAAAATATGTGTTGAGCACAAGTAATAGAAATAAAAGAAATAAATTTGTTAGTAATGTGAAAATTTATAAAACAATTAGCTTAATGACAGGACACATTAAGCCTAAGAAGTGAATCATTTATACATGAAAAAAAGAAATTGTTTTCCAAATAGAAACTATTTAAACCCCTAGAATGAATATAAAATAATATAATAATATTTGAAAATAAATTTCTATCCACTCATACATATGAGATAACCTTCATGGATTCACATAAAATAACCATCTTGGTTACACAAAAATACTCATCATAATTAAAATTAGAATAACTGTCGTATTATATTCCCATAACATCTTTGTAGAAACCTAATTCATAGTCATACCTTTAACCAACTCATTGAAGATATATAATGGGATGAACCACCCATGGTTTATATTTTAAAATCCCATAATTGTAAAAAAATTCCAAGGAACCATCACATAATAATAAGAATCATTCATCATAAAAAAAATTTATTTCACCCATATGAAAACATTTTTATATATTTATATATCAATTCTATTTTATAACAATTTTCTAAAATAATAATTAAAATTGGGAAGGTGGGGTTTTATTTTATGGATCAATGGAATATTTTAAGGAAATAAAATGACTAATTAATTGTTAGAATGGTATAAAATGTTGATGTAGCTATATGAATTATAAATTACATTCCTTTTGAGTTTTTAATAAAAAAATTATATAAATTTATTAATTTTGAATGTCATTGAAACAAAGACAAATAATATATGAAATTACATTTTTATTTATTATATATATATATATGCATCATTATTATCATTAAAAATATTGATATTCATTAAAAATAAGGTTTTAAAGGGATCATTAAAATATGATTTTTTAAAGAAAGTCTCTTACCTTGAGTAAGAATCATCATGTAAGTTCTTCATATTATGAAATAATAAAATTTGGTTCAATATTTAATTTATTAATAACTTATATAGAATTTTATTATTCCTTTTATTTTACCTCTTACCTTTCTATATTTATTTACTTAGTCAATTAAATTTATGTCATGCGTTTTGATGATATTCTGTTCATAAGTCAAAAATGGAATTTCTATACAGACAATATTCAAACAGAACATTAAAATATCATATATATAATTATAATAATGACATAATTTTCAATTTTAAACACCAAATATACATTTAAATCCATCCCTCAAATATGGTTATAAAAACCATATACATTACAGTCATGGAGAGAGTAGGTCATACATAAACTGGAGAAATGATTCTATTTTTTAATGATCATTATAAAATAACATACATATTATTTTATCATTACAGAATGATCATAATAACATAAATATAATATTAATTCATTAAATTTATTTATATATATCATCCATGTGTTGTTGGTTAAAAAATTAATCACATCACTTCATTAATGTGGTAGTCCACATGTATGCATGAATGAATTTATCGATTTTTATTGAAATCTCCTTTTAGATGGTGTATGACATATTAATTTTTTATATTGGTAAAAAGATCAAGAATATTTCATACAAACTTTATTTTTAACATTACAACCATTCTTGAGATCTTGTTATGGAAACAATTTTATCGATTCGCGAGACAGTTGTCATTCGTACACTCAAATAATGAGTTTTCTCTAATTTGATAGGGGATGGAGATGCATTTCTATTATAATGTTTAAATAATAAATTCAGAATATATAAATTATAATAGTTTTTAATTTTAACATGGTTGAAGAATATTTGTAGGTATCATAATATGAAATAAACCTAAAACATGGGATTTATATTTATATTTATTATTTGGAATATATCCACCTAAGGATTGTATTATAGCCAAACAAGACCTATAAAATGATTTTATGGAGTATATGACGTGATTTTTCTAGGAATTTTCCAAATAATATTATTTTAAGGGTAAAGTAAGGAAAAGGAGAGATTTCGTTTCACAAGAGAGGGAAGGGGAACTTTAGTAAATTTTGAAAATATTAAATTAATCGAAATTAATAATTATTTTTAAAGTACCAAAACATACTAATTAATAATATAGTATTATTATTTCTTATAATAAAATAATATAATAAATATTATACAATTTTTATCTATGTTTTCACACATATCATGTAGTTTAATCCTCTTGTTAACCGCTTTTACACTTACCATGAAAATAAGGGGTTTTACTCATTTATGGTCAATATAGTTTATATAAATTTCTAAACATCCCATAAATGGACCATAATTCATATCATATTATCTATAATAATAAATTCGAAAAAATATTAAATTTTATAGATTTTATATCATTAAATTAGGTATGATTTATTATGAAGTATCAAAAATATCAATTTATAGAACTATTCATTACTTTAACTTTAATAAGATTTGGAAAAAAAATACAATACGAAACAAAAAATTTAATAAAACCCAATCATTTCATTTAAATATATTTTTTTTGAATAAATTCATTGTCTTTAATTATAATAGTTTTCATATTTTTATTACAATTTATTTTTATTATTCTATTAATTGAATAATTATTATGTCAGTATTGTATATGAATTTAAGGTAATTATATCACATATATAAATTAAAAATAAATTATAATTATGAATAAAAATATTTTAAATTTGAAATGAAAACTTATAAATAAACATATGCAATGGTTATCCAAATGTTAAAAATGTTTTATTTTTTAAAAACAAGAGATCTTCATTTTTTAATTTTCTTTTCGTAAAATATTATAAGTTCCATAATCATGCCAAAATGGGAAACAAATGTCATATAAAGTTGAATTGTATGATTATGGTTAAATATACTAATTTAATAAAATTTAGGAAATTTTTGGGGCTATTTCATTGTCTCAATCATTTTATTTTTTATCCTGACTTACATTATTTTCCCAAAAAAGAGGTAAGAATAATTACTATGATTATTATTTATTTTGACAAAACAAATCTACCAATTTTCTAAGAATTAATATTATAATTCAAAATATGTAATCTGTTTTTCAATATTTAAAACAAAATTTTTTTAGAGTATAAATAATAATAAAAACAAAAAATGTGAAGGAAAATAGTTTCTTAGAAAATGAAAATTTATAATATAAAATGTTTTTAGAATAAATTAATGTATAAACTAAATTTATGAAACCATAATTGAGTAATTTTTAGTTAAAATAAAAAATAAAATTTTAAAACTAATCATTAATAGATTTTATCTTTGTAAACACCTCAAAAAATATAATATTTAATAAAATTAAAAATTTTATACAATTCAATGATAAATATATAATTTATGAAAATTATGTTAATTTTATTCGAGGATAATTGAAAAATAGTGAATTAAAAACATGATTAATTTTTCTAAATAAATTTTCAAAAATTTTATAACATTAATTTTAATATTAATTCATAAAAATCAAGAAACCTTGTTTTTGATGAAAATGGTCTTTTATAACAAAATGAAATAAGTAAAATTATTTTTATCGTTTAAACACATTAATAAATATATTATAAATGAGTAGTATCATTATATATTTAATAATTTATATTATACTATTTAATCTAGACAATTGAATATACTTATTATAACAATAACATTTTAATAAAAATATTTTTTTGTTTATTTATGCTTGATATTTCACATCTTGTTTGCTATTAAACATACAACTTAAATTTAAAATATGTAGATATTATATTTATTAACAATTCAATTGGTAATATTAATATTATAATGACCAAATAAATACTATATGTGTTATAATTACAGTTCAAATAGTCTGATAACTATTCCGATTGTCAAATTGGATAATACATCTTATTTTCTACATTCATCAATCTCATCAATTCACCCATAACTTATATATTATCAATTTAAGAAATAAGGATATTTGTAAAAATATTTTATTTTTTGTGTATTATATGTGATTTGATATATTTCTAGGATATCGTCCAGTTCCAAATCTTCCAAAACTAGGTAATTTATATTTTTATGACTATTATATAACTATACTGAATTCAATTTAATTGGGTTTATTTATTCTCAAAATATATCATTATAAATTTTTTATTTGTTTCCTTTCATTATTATGTGATTTATGTCTCATATACTATTCAATTTTCCTAAAATTTGTATATTGTTTCTTTTGAATGATAATTCAGAATATAGAAGGCCTAGTCATTAAAGTGTCAGTATTTTAGGTTTAGAAACATTGAGTCCTCATTATATATGGCTAATGTACATTTCACATGATGATATTATCAAACATCATACTAAATGATAAATCTGTTTTTTTGGTGAAGATCATCACCCATAACATTCCTTTTAAGGAAAATATGACTGGTCCAGCTATCATGTCATACAGTGATATTATACAAAGTGGGACTGGAAGGCTGACTGAGGGTGAAGGAACTCATTATTCTACTCTATGAAGAAGAACAAGGAAAGACTACTCTTACCTTCTGTGACTGATGTGTACCAGATCTTCCCTTAAATGGGAAAAATGGGTGATTCTCACCTTCAAAAAACACAGCTTGATCAAACAACCATTTTCAGTACAACATTTAATAAATCATACGTGGAACTTTGAGCAAAGAAACTACTTCTTGAGGCAGCATAAATCGGCCTCTGAGTGGGAATCGGCTACGTCAGAAGGGGAGTCCTGTGTGGGATGTGGAGATGACTATGGGTATTATGATATGTAGTTCTATGATGTACTGGTTGGTTTGTTGTTTTTCTTCTTTTATTTATTTTGTGGATGTTTCATGTTGTTATCTTGTTTGTGTTAAGGGTTGTACGGTTTATCACTTTTCCTAAAAATCATTCCTTGTAAGCTTTAGTAGCCACATTAGATGAAAGGAGGCCTCTCTCTATCATCCTAGATGTATTTTTTGGGATGAATTCATTATATATGTCCCCCAGAGTGGGATCCCTACTATGTAGTTAGAAATCCAAGAGTCTTATCTTAAACTCTTTATACATCCAATGTAATGTGTTCATTATAGTTATATACCAACCAATAATTTATAAAATAAATTTCACATTATGGTATGAAAAAAATGTTATACCCAGACTAATTTATATATCCCTTCAATCATTTTCCCTTTCTTAATGTCAACCCAATTATAGTACCCACCCACCCCAGAAATGCCTACCTAAATCTATGTATATGAGTTATATATGGAAAATATCTAATCTCTAAATCATTCAATATTTATATTTAGTAATGAATTGTTACAAAATTGATTGATAACTATGAAACACTTATCTAGAATTTATTGTCCTTCATTTGGGTTTAGATAGTATATTTGAAAACATTACATTCCACACTGCCTGCCTCACCGAGAAGTCATTCCACTATAATGTTTTTGGTTTATAGTTTATTTATTTGTTTCTTTTTTGATTATTATAGGTTCATTCAATATTTATGGATAAGGAATGGGATCTTCTCGACCCACAAGGATAACTGCACTCATGAACAATGCTATAGACATGAACTAGAATAATAATAAACAAACATTCATCATGGAAATGAAAAAATATATATCCTTGAGAGAAAATATTATTTAATGAATAATTATGGAATTATTGGGTATTAATAGAATGTGGATAATTGAAATGACCATTAAAAATCATACAATATGAATAGTAATCTAAATCATTGAATAGTAACATGATATTTTGAAAAGTAATCTGACCATTAGGAATATTAATATGACCATTAGAATACAATCCTAACATGTATAATTGTAAAATATTATTCAGGTATATTATTAAATGAATATATGATATATTTATACCATTATACATGTAAATTAATTTTCTATTTTCCTTATCTTAACAAATATAGTGATTAAAAAGTATGCTTATTTTAACAAAATGAATTTATAAATTATTATTATTGTTCATTATAATGATAATATAATTTTATTTTAACTTTTCTAAATATTCATTATGTCATAAAATTGAACAATATAAAAAATTATTATTTTCAAAAAATCAAAGATTTCATTTATAAAATAAAAATAAAAAATTATAAAAAATAATTTCAGATATTTTTTTTGAATCTATATGTCAAAAAAATCATAAAGTTTTGGTATTTTAATAAAATATTTTATTTTTTAGTGAATTGTAAAATATGGTAACAAATGGTATTTAACATTATAGTCTAATTACATGATTTATTGAGTAATGGTAGATGTAACCACCAATTTCTAAGAAATAAACATCCAAATTTACTCCATATAATCAAAATAAACAACACTATATGTTGTCTTGATCCATAAATAATAAACTAATAAATAAAATTTTCAAAACACCTCTCTCATCCCCTTATACAGACCACCACTCCCCAACCCTTCCACTAACAACATCTAAACATTGGATATTGTCTAATTTCAGCAGAAAATATTAAAAATATTCTCCCTAATTTCATAGAAATTATTATATCAATAAAAATAAAATTATAGGACCCTTTAGAATTATTTCAATAAGATGGGATTTAAGAGGTAGTATTCTCAATTTTCACATTATCAATTAATTTCTTATACTAACTTATCCTCACCTCCCCCATCTAGCTATAATATAATGACTCTTGTATAATAAATATTATACAATTAATCTTTGGTTATTTAAAATCCATCTTCTACCCTCACCTATATTTATTCTTAAACAAATACATTGCTTATAGTATGGTTATAAAAACTCATCCATGAATAATGAACATTTTTTTCTCCACCGCCTTATGGGGTTGTCATAAAAATATCACTATGAATAAATAAATAGATGATAATAATATAATATCTTATTTCATAATCTACAAATAATATATGTGTAAAATATTAAATAAAACTGATATAGTTCATGAATGTTTTTAAATCTACATAAATTAATGAACTAGATAATTTTAATGTCTTATCTAAATTATCATTACCTATATTAGAACAAAAAGTGATATTTGTGACTATTTAAATTTATTTTAGGACATTGATATTATTTTATTTAATAGATGTAGTTTTATTACAATTCAGAAAGAAAATAAATAACTATCAAAAAATTGATCTGATCTTGAAACCATTGAATAAACACCCCAAAAAATAATGGAATTAATCACTAATTATCAATGAAATGGATGTAAATTAATTTAATGTTATTATAATAAATAATATATAGATTTTAACGGTTATGAATTATGTAATTAATATATTAAATTTGATTTTTGAGTACATTAAGTGCTTTTGGATAAGGATTCTGGAATATATGGTATATGATCTCTCTGAACAACCCGGTTTAGATTGGGTTACAACCTTTCTCATTAAAACTAAATATGCCTAAATTTTTTTTTATTAAATTATTATAAATTAGTTGTATATTCCAATTAATATAAACAAATATCATCCTCACTTATTTGATTAGGCAATACATTTCATAAGTTCATTTCTCAAGTACCTACTTTAAAATTAAACCTGATTAAGGGGAACTATTCTATACCTTAATCATTTTATGTCACACCAATTTAATTCTATTATTACAATTAATTATTTAATAAAATAATGGAATATTTTAGGTGTAACCAATCTTTATTTCCTATTATTTTCAATAAAAATTCTATACTAATTCCTACTAAATATTCTTTAACATTTTCATTAAAACATTATTTAGGAGTTTCATTTATATAATGAATTATCTACCCATTATCATTAATATCTTCTAAATAAAAACCAAATTTTGAGACCCATGATAATGCACACAGATATTAACTAAAAAATATTTAATTCATTCTTCTCTATGGATTCATTTTGAAATCTCATTTGATAATGATATGATAAAATATTATATATCCAATTTTAATCAATGTTTAATCCTTATATTTTATCATTATTACTTATTTTTTATTTTAAATAAAATAATAATTTACATATTATTTTCTGTGTTCCCATATAGTGTTCTAAATAATTTGGCAATTTTTATGTCTCATGAGATGATTTATATGAAATTAGCGAGTGATCCTAGTCCACAATGGGACATCGTCTACCATGTGATGTTATCATGGTCATTATCCAAGAATATGCTTATTCCAGGATGAATGTTTCTACCACATTCAAATGATTCAATTATATTTTGATTCAATTTCCATTCATTTATTATTGAATATAATTATTAATTATTCTTTACTTTTAATAATAACATGATATGAATTGTTATTGAAATGTTATAGATATCCATCACATTTATTCACTTAATTGGATTTATATATCATCACTTTTTTATATATTCCCCAATATATCCTTTTTTTTAAATAAAAGAGATTTAAGTGGTCAATATGTATATTTCAATAAAAAAATATTTTCATGAGGTTGTTTAATGTACCTAGTATATTAAAGATACTACTTGTCTCGATCTGTTGGTTGTGTTTATCATATATTTATGTTCGAAATTATGTATTGATTTTTATAAAATATCAGGGTCATTATAGTTGGTTTCAGTGGATGGTCAAATTTTTTTGGGATTAAACCTATAACAATTTAGAAATAAACCTATGTATAATTCTAAATATAATAAAAATAAAAAAAAACAATTGTTGAAGTATGGAGTGAGTAGTTTATAAGAAAATAGATCCTTTTCTAGACACTATATGTTGACGTGGCTCTTGAATATTTGTTCATAGGTGTAATATCAATGAAATGGGAATATGATATTGATTTTACTATCTCCTAATTCAAGACAAATTGGTCTTCCATTAGAATTGGGTTGACATTCCTGGGGGATATGATTTGGAAAAATAATAATCTATTTATAATAATTTTCAATAACATAAATAAATTTTTATCCTAGAAAACCTAATTTGAATAATTGATATATATAAACTAAATTATGACCAAAAGACTCCAAATAGAGGATTCAGATGTAATTTAAAATTTATTCCTTCAAATTTCATAGTAACCCTTTTTATATTTTTTTTATTTTAAGTATTCTAATTCCTAACTTTACTGTATATTTTTAAAAAAGATAAATAGAAAAAACCAATGAAACAAACAATGTGATATGCAATGTGATGATTTCCCTAATTTGATAACACACATAACAGTAGTGGGAGATTAAAAAATTATTGTTGTACTAGATTAATTAAGATACTCTATGAATAATAACATCAACAATATTTACCACCCTCATTATGCTAAAGAAGAGAAAATTATTGTTTATTTCTTTTAGAGAAAAAGTCCTCCATCCATTTTTAGATATTCTTCCCCTCTTTAAGAAACAATTGATTAAATGTATTGTGAAGATATTCCCTTTAGTCAAATTTTTAAAATAAAAGAATATTGTGATTTATATTTATTGAATGGATGGGAAAACAATCATTGATAGAAAAAAATTCACACTTAAATCAAGATAATAATTTTATTTAATTTAATTGGAAGGATTTGAGATACTAATTTTCATTAAATGTTTTCCCTAAACTATCATTCTTTATGTGGAGAGTGTGTTACCGATATGAAAACAAATGGAATATTGTTTTGTCAGGGATCATGATGATAACATCACTGGTATTCCATGATATACCCCCAAAATTATAATATATACCAAATTTAAGGTGAGACACTTCTTTAATTTATTAAGCTAAGTCTATGAAAATATCTATAGATTCAATAATTTGTTAACAATAAAGTAATATTATATTATTCCAAAATATTCTTGATGTATATTGGAGACTCTTTTTGGTCACATTTCCATGAGTTAAAAAGTAAAATTTTAGTTTTATTTTTGGTGATAAAAAATATAATTATGAGCTAACGGATACCCAAATGTTGAAATTTCAAAAATAGGGGAAGCAATAACCTGAACAGCATCTCAAGAGAACTGTGATAAGCTTAAAATGAAAAATATAGTAGAGTTGGGCTATAAAAATACAAATAGAGATTAATTAACATACCAATGGGATTAATGAAAAGATGGTTAAAATGAACTCCACACATTTTTTATATTGTATCAAATATAAGGATCATTGGAATTATTCATACCAATTCCCAAATCCATAAGTTATCAGAAATAATCAATGAAAACAACCAACAAGGCCAAGAGAGAAAGGAATATCATAAGATAAAATTATTATTGACTTACATCCTAATAATAGTTTGGTTACATGTACAGTAGAAATTCAATTAGAAATATAGAACATACTATTTGATTTAGGTTCTATTAGTTATTTTATATATTATTCAAATAGTTGAACAAACCAAACTATAACATAAAAATGGGGTTGAGTTATCAGTGAGAACGAAAAAAGATAAATGATTTAATCCCATGTTTATAACTCATCCCCAGACGTTTTTTTGGAACAAAACTCACCAAAAATCTTGTAATTTTTCAATAGTTGTGGTTTATACTATGCTTGAATGTATTGGTTGTATTTATAAAAATATCACATCATATATTTTAATAGTGATATTACTCTTCACATCTCGAGTCATCCTCTTGTTCCTTACATGCATAAGGAGGTGGATATACCGGCTTTCAAATCATCATCACATTTAGTGATATTATTTCCTTATTAGAAATCATATATAATCCAAAAAGCAGAGATAAATTATTAAACAACTATTGATGTCATTTTTATTTTAAGGGATTATACTAATTTATTCCATGAATAGATGCATGGTTTTCTCCCTAAACAAGTGGTTGAGTTCTCTATTAAACTTATTCTTAATTATCTACCTATAAATAAAACTACATATTGAATATCCACTATAGAGTTTGAAGAACATAAAATCAATTTAAAAATATTATGTAAACGTTTTTTATATGCCTCAGTTCTTCACAGTGGGGTGCTCTAGTCTACATCGTCAAGAAGAATGATGGCTTAGTGAAACTCTACATTGATTATAGAGAATTCAAAAAAATCAGGATAATGATCATTTATCCCCTACCCAAAAAATATAACTTGTTCTGTGAAAGAAATGTGAAAAAATATTTCTCTAAGCTAGACCTTTAGTCGGGATATGGCCAATTAAAGGTGAAGAGGGAATATATTCCCAAGACTGTCATTCAAACAAAATATGGACTCTGTGAGTTAATTTTGATTCTCATAAGACAGACTAATGCATCAAAAATATATATGTACATAACTAATAATATTATTATAGATTAACAGAAAAAAATATTAGTTGTCTTGGTAAATTATATATAGAGACAATTCAAAATCAAGAAAGAACATGGGGATTATTTTATTATTGCAATAAAGACATTGTAAATGGGGAATCTATATGAAATGTAATTTACATTTGAGTTTTGGATGGAGGAAGCATCCTTATTAGGTAATGTTATCACAAACAATCGAATATCTGTAAACCCTTCTAAGGGAAATGAAATTGAGGATTTTTCCTAGAAAAACATTTGATAAATAGATCTATAGTTTCCTTGAATTATCTCCTTGTTATTGATGATTTTCAAGAATATTCTCTATATTTTTAAACTCACAAAAAATGTTAGAATGGAAGGGAGTAATGATTATATTGAATAATGAATTTGAAGATAGTGTCATGAAATTGAAAATTTATCTTATCTCTATACAATTCATCACACTACCCTCATGTGGGGGAATGTCGATTGTATTCAATGATAATTAAAATAAGGGATTATACTATTTATTGATGAGAAATTCCAATGTGACATCATTCACCCTAATATAGTGGAATGTTAATTAGTCAAATAATAAAAATAATGATTTGGAGTTTTGTATAGTGAACATTTCATTATTGATTTTTCAGCATTGTCTATAAAGCTATAATTGTAAAATATATATAGATAATATGATCCTAAAGTATATAATCATAAATACTGAAGTCAAAATGTGTCAAAATAAATGGTTATATCTGATAAATGATTATGACTACTCAATACAATACCATCATGGTAATGAAAATAATGATTCATATGATCTAATTAGAAATGATCAAGAAACTATATCAATTGTGGTAAATGAGTAGGTCCAAACATCTTTTACTTATAGAGGATAGTCATAGGGATCACCCTAGATGTCTCTTAATCATTTCACTCTCTAGTTATTTTTAAACCATCCCTTCTAGAAAAATGTAATGGATTGTAAATGAGATAATGAAGAAATAATAAATATAGTGGAATCCATTTGAATTGATATATCATTAGAGTTCAAATATGATAATGAATGAGTTTTAAGACTTTTTTTATGACTATGTTTATTAAAAAATTATGAGTTAAAAATGAGTCATTTAATGATACATAAATTTAGACCTTCTCAATCCACCATGTAATCATGGTGATTTATTGATATATCTAGGGTATGTATTAGTTGGATAATATGACGAAATAGATCAAAAATTATTATGAAATATGTATGGTATGTAAGAAAATAAATCTAAAAAGAAATAGTATAAGTGGATTATGAAATCACTTCCCATATCTATTTAGAAATGGAAAAATATCACCATGTACTTTGTCATTATACTCTAGAATAAATAATGATTAAATAAAAAATATGGGTTTTCGTGGACTCTAAATAAAAATTGCACATTTTTTTCTATTCATGATAACTTCTCAATTAATGATCATAAAATTATATACATTATAGAATACACAATGATTCATTGAGAAAATTTTTATATTATATCAATTTGAGATACATATTTTACCTAAAATTAACCAATATGTATTTACCATTATATAAACACTAAATTAACAATTATTATTACAAATAAACCCAAAAGTAAAAGGAAATATTAGAAGACTCTTTAGACATCAGAGAAAAAGTTGGAAGCATACTCAATGGACTTCAATATAGGTTTATCTCACCAACCTCATCTTATTGAGTTCGCATAAAATAAAATCTATCCTTTAAGATTATGAGTGGCTCAATATGAAGGCTTTTTTAAAAGAGTTATCTAAAAAAATTATGTTTCGGTTTCATATTTGAAAACAATATATCAGGAAATAAAATTTGAGAGGAAAACGTAAAAATTATCAACACCCCTCAATGTCACAATAGGGTTGCTCTTAGTCCACATTGGAGCTACACAGAATATTTCCAATCAGACCTAGAGTTTGAGGTTGGATATATAGTGTTCCTATACTTGTATATATTGACTATTTTAATGAGATTTGCGGATAAAATAATTTTATATCCCAGGTATATTAGAAACCATGAGATTCTTGATTGCATTAGAGTCATGGACAATCGATTAGCTCTCCCACTAACACTCTCTCAAGCACATGGTTTGTTCCTTGTATCCTTCTTGAGGAAGTAATAACAGGATAACCCACATAGATTTAACTCTAAGATGTTATTAAAATAAAATGATCTCTCTTATTAGAATAAGTGAGGAAGATATTAGACTACAGTGATAATATTAAATATAAAAAGATAACTCAATCATTCATACTACTATACAAAAACCATAAGTATGAGGAGGATACAAGGGAGCAAGAAGAATACATGAATTAAGAGTACCATCATCTTTATTCATCATATTATGTAAATCAAAATTTTAATGGATAAATTTAATATGGGGGGTAGAATGTAATGAACTAGAGTTTTACTAATGGTTTTTTCCTTCAGAATATATAATGAGGTTATATTTAGTAATATAATATTATTTAATGCACAAAAATAACCTGATAAGACAAAAAACAATTATATTATATTAGTTTTGATAATACAATTATGGAATAAATATTACCATATGAATGGAAAATAATAATATGTGATAAAATAGAATATAAGATAACTAAAATATAGAAATTTGTATATTCTTGAATTGGATGAATTATTGTACCTTTGAAATTTTTTATATAAATTATGTATAGTATTAGTAATGAAATATTCATCTTTGGAATGAATATATATAAACATTATTTAAAATTAAATACAATAAATAGTGAATGAATGTAGAGTAATTTATAGAAAGAAGGTAACATTTATGACAATTAAAAATTTAAATGTTGGAAAAATAATCTAATTATTAGAATAATGACATAAATATTAGCATTATAATATGGCCACTATGAATTGTAATCTAATAATTAGAATAGTATCCACACATGGGTTATATTAAAATAAAATTTATATATCTTATAAAAATAAAATATGATATATTTAAATCTTGTTACAAGTTAATAAATATTTTAATAATGACAAAATAGGTGTTCATCATTTTATAAGACAAGGAATTTTCATAAAAAATATAATCATTTAAAATGAAGAGAATTTTCATAATATAATTTTATATAATAATTTAATGTTGTATTATAATGATGATATGATTTTATGAAAACATTATTAAATTTGAAAATAGTAAAAAAAATTACCCTAATATTAAAATTCGTATATTTCAAATAAATGATGTGTTTCTTTAGAATTTCATTTTCTCATATATAGGAATTTTTTTATAGAAATTATTTCTATTTTGAAATATAATCATTGAAAATATATTAGGGTAAAATTTATGTGATTTTATAATAGTGTTTAATTTTATTGGAATATAGACTGTAAAATATGGTATTAGACATTATAATCCAAATACAAGATTTCTCGAGTCATAGATGATGTCTGGTATAATTAGTATTAACCTCGAGAACAATTTAATTTATATAGTCATGAAATTCAATACTATTTTTATTCATTAGTGAATGTAATTAAAAATTTAATATCATATTAAAAAAGACTCCTCACACTTATAAATAGCCCCTACCCAACGCTTCCCCTAACAACCTATAATATTTCGAGATTTCAAAATTCCAACCCAAATATATTTTCGATCATCTCCCCCGTATCATAAATATTTTAATATAAATAAAAAATCAATTCTATGTTCTTTAAAGAGTATTTCATGTATACAATATTTAAGAGATAATATTATAAATTTACCTATTTTAAATTAAGTTTTTAATCTACTATATCCACACCTCACTCATCCCACATTAAATTTTGACTCCAACATCATTAATATACTATATTGTTTTTTTTAAATCTAATCACATTATCTACCATCCCTTATTTTTATTCGTGAAGGAATGCGATGTTCAGAATATGGGTTGTTCACCTTGTCTACAAACAACACATTTTATTTTTCTCATGAACCATCAACGATGGTCCAAAAAATATTATAATTCTCAAATAAGACTGTAATAACTATATTATAACATATTTCTTGTTTTAAAATTAATATATGTCCATAATATTGAATAAACTGAATCTGGTTTATGATAGATTGTAAATCATCCAAAATGAACTAAACAAACAATGGTAATGTTTGTACTCAATGATTTCCCCTACGTTAGAACAAAAAGAGATATTTTGTGACTTATAAATTTTGATTTAGAAATTAATATCATATAATTTCACTTATGGAGTTATAGGCCGATTCAAAAAAAAACATAATTAATTATCCACAAGTGATCTGTATTTGGAATGATGAAATAAATTCCTTTGAAATAATTGACATAGTCTTTATATCTCGATGAAATGCATACAAATTACCATAAAATAAATGTAATAATATGAATAAAAATGGAGAAATTTTTTATTTATGTAATTAGTTAATTTATTCTCATTTTTCAAGACACTATGTTCATGTTCATAACAATATTATAATATAAGGTAAGGGATCTCTCGGATCCACCCAGTTTTCATTGTTTTATTTAATTCATCTCTATAACTCAATTTATCTGACTTTTATGTTATTGGTACATTAAATTTATTTATATATGTTTCATACTTATATAATTACCTTATTATCGCATCCTTTTATGTGGTATCACATAACCGACATTCGTTTTTCAAATTACTTCAACAAAATTGTAACTGATTAAGGGTAACTATTCTATCCCTTAATAATTTCACATAACACGCATTGAAATTATTTATTTCCAATTGTGATTTAGTTTTTAAAGGATTATATTATGTTTAACTATCCATTTTTACATCCATTTTTCAATGATAAATACATACTTATTATATGTCCAGAGGCCTTTAACCGATTCCAAAAAAACCTTTTTTTAATTACTTCTTCCATTTGGAATCACTATGAAATATTAATTTATTATGATATAAGGAAATATTATGCAACCCATTTAATTACAAGGTAAATAATTTTGTTTATTCCTTATTGTTTGTTTCCTTTCATAGAACACATAATCATGTATATGTTCTGATTGGGGTTCCCAAATAGTGCTTAAATGAATTAAGTAACGGTTTCCCTTAGGGGATGATTTTTGATGGATTTGAACGTTAATATAATCCATGATTGGTAAATTCTAATCAAATTATGTTGTATTAGGAGTTTTCCTTGGATTTTTCTTATGTAATGTTTTATGTTTTTTACGTTCATATAAGACAATGATCTTTTTATTCCATGTAATTTATGTTATGATTTCATATTATTTTTCATTAGAATTTCTTCTTTATGGTATTATGTTATGTATTTTGATTGATATATTATGCGACCCCATCATTTTTATTCACTAAATATGGTTTATATATCATTGATTGGTTTTATGTGCTCCCCCATTTATTCTATGTAGTTTAAGACGGGAAAGGGATTTAATAGCTCATTATGCAGATTAAAATAATGATGTTTTTTAGTTTTATTTTATTCTTTTTTGTTCCAAGACTTTAAATTAAACTACAGATTTTGATATTTTTTAGTTTTTATTGGATATTTTTATAGAAAATAATGTACCGATACAATTAAAAGGAATGGTTCATTAATGAATTTACATTTTTGGTCAACTCAATGTGACATACACATATGGGCCCCTATGGGTGTAATACCCAACTATATTATCATTATTAATCTTATCCTAATATCTATCATCAATGATTTATATGTATTTGTTCCACATAAATGTGTTAAAATTCAACCATTACGTCACTAATTTCATTATAAATAAAAAACATGAACTAGAAAATGATTCCCATGTGTAAGACCCATTAAATCTCTTGTTGTGACCCCATTCATGACACAAGATACCATATAGAACAACATAAATCTACATGAACCTATCCTGAAATACAACCATAAACAGTGAAACTCAAACTACTAGGGGTTTGACTCCTATCATACATGATATGTAGGATGAATCCTAAGTGTTTATTACCAAATAAATCATGGTTCCAGGATGAATGAACATGAATAGAACATAACTAGTTTTTTAAAAAATGACCAACAAAGGTACTTCACTTGGTCATAGAATAATAAACACAAAATACAAGACTGGAGTCCATTTCACATGACTATAAGAGGTCTGACAAGTCCCATTATGATTATATTGAGCTCATGGGTTTTATTTCACTTTAGAAGGATATATAAGAAGAACCACTCATGGGCACCATCAAAACTCCACAAAACATATCACATATATATGGTTATAAATTCTATAGTTCACAACCATGTATACTTAAATCATAGTATAATAACAAGAAAGTGAAATATATTGATACTCTACTGATTACAACTATACAATATTTCATTATTTTGATAAATTCTATGGATGAAGGAAAATTATAGTAACTTATTTACAAGTAAGGATTCACGAACATGTATGAAATCATAAATATATTCTTAGAATAATATTTAAAATTTCTTGAGTTATATGATAACCTTAAATCATATCAACCAATGTGTATCTTTTAGTTCCACCAATTTTTTCCATTAACCTTTTTTCTTTTTAAAATAGTTTTGAAATGACTCAAATTTCTTATTAATAAGGGAAAATTGGAAATAATCACTATATCTGAAACAAGGGTGGTAATGGTAATTCTTCAAACCTAGATCAATACTTCCTTTGGAGAATTTTAAATTCTATATCCTAGTTTTAGATGATCCATTATGTAATAGTTTATTTTATTAATTTATTCTTACAAAAACATTCATCCAAATGATGATACATAGTAAGGGTTGGGATTATCTTAAAAATTGAATGAAAGTAGAATCAATATGGATGGTGGAGTGGTCCTAATGATTGAAAAGTGGAATTTAGATTAAAAAGTGCATAAAAATAAGTTATAGGGTCAAATTTTATTTTTTTGGTTTATTAATAAATCATAGGATAACCACATCTGATTAATTTTTAAAATTCTTGAATAAGTAACAAAAAAATTTAACAAGAAGTATGTTTAAAATGATTGAAAATCCTATTTTAGAGAAAAAGGTATTTCAAAAAAGTGATATGTCCATACTCTAATATATAATCATGAATTTTTGTGATATTATATTGACAAATTAATAAATATTTTAATGAAATAATGTTTTAAAAGCATCCTCAATTTGACCTATAGTTTGTTTGTAATTGTTAAATGTTTATTTATTGATTTGGCTTGCATTAAAAATGTGTTTCATATATTAAAAATATAAAAATTATATTGAAATATTAAAAAAAATTAGAAAATATATTAATGTTAATTTTTTAAATGTGGTACAAAATGAATTGCTAATATTAGGTTTTTCATTGTCAAAATGACTAAATTTATTTTTGAATAATTTTTTAAAAAAAGTGTTATTGGTAAAATATGGTATAATACATGATATTATTACGAAACCATGTGAAAATTATTATTTATTTATTAATGATATTTAAAAATAGATATAACATAAATAAAAATTCTATTATGGTTGTAAATAATGAAAAATTATATTTAGGGAAAAAGTTGGTTAAAAATAAATGACATTGTCATGAAATTATAAATGATCATAGAATGTCATAAAATTATTAAAACATTATAATAAACATGGCCAAAATGGAAGATTTTATATTGGTTATTTAATATACATTCACTAAAAATAAATATTCATGTCCTGAAGGGCCAAATAGTTTGAAATTATTGGTAAACTAGACACACACTTGAACATCAAATTACAATTGAAATCAAAAAATTATAACAACTTGAACGTAATTATTATTCATCGATGAAATTGTTAAATGATTTATTCTTCTTATCTCAATGAAAGGAGAAAAAGTAATAGTGACCATAAATTCTAATTAAGGGTTACATATAGTTGAATGTATTAGGAATAATTAAGGAATAATCATTATTTAATGGTAAATATCTAAAATCATGATCCATTTAATCAATAACCTGAGCACAAATATTAATATGGAATGAAAAATAGATGATAAAATCGTTCCATATTAATAATAAATATATCTCGAAACATAACAAAGGATGTCATAAATTTTCTAATAATTACATGGCAATCAATAAATATTTTTAAAATGGTGGAGTGAATTATTTTTGACATCTAAAACAAACCATTATAGTCATGTGCATGTGGGAACTATGTGTTTCATATTTTTCAATAAAACAATGTGTGCGGTGGTGATACTAAGTTAACTATAGTGGATTAAATTCATGGAATTGGATTTCAATTTACGTAAATTTTGCATGAAAATTTGACAACTTTTTTCACCAATCTTTAATGTCAATCACATGAGATCAGAAGAACACATTGCATTAAAAAAGTTAAATAACACAGAATATTATATTATTTTATGATGAATTAAATTATGGAAGTATAAAATATATTTAAATGAAAAATGAAAAATATTTTATTAGGTATAGGATAAGAATAATAATATTTATTTTTATATTGGAAATTATAACGTAAGTTGGTTAATTCATTAATGATTCATTTGTAAAAATAATTATCCATATACCTAGATATATGAATGAATATGAAACCAGTATATTTGTGGGAAGATTAAACTATATCCTACCATGGATGTAATAGGTTGATGAAATAAAATTTTTGAAAAATAAGTTCTAGTTCCACTATGCAGTAGGGCATGTCATCATGAGGCATGTGTGGAGTTTTTCTAGTGTTAAACACCACTACTAGCTCCATACTTTGATCGAACACAAAAACATAAATGGTAGACCCTAGTGATGGGAATGATGGATGTGGGACAGGTGAACATAAAAATTGTTCATCAATAATTAAATTATAGGTATAAAAATCCAATCACATGATGATACTGACCCATGTCATGTGATATATTGTGTGTCCTATTCAACAACTTTATTCAATAAGGAGTCATCAGCATGGCTGATTATTATAGTGCATGATATGTATTGACCTAGATTCCACTAAAATGTTCCCCGATCTGGTGTTCCCCGTGGCCCCATGAACACATCCCCAAATTTTAAGGGCTTTAAACTAGAATAAAGGGTCCAAGGTGGTATAGTGGAGATACTATACCCTCAATAATAGAGTTTTAAAGAGGTAAAATAGATAGAAAATTATTGGAATCATAATAAAAAATTGATATGTGAAGGTAAAGTATCCAACATTAATAAATTTAAAAATATCTAACATCATGTAAAAAATGATTATATGTTATGTTTCTATCAAAATTAAATATGGAAACATAGAAGATTGTTTGTTGTACAAGACATGTAACAAAATAAAAAATGACCAAAATGGATATCTTGAACAACATCATGGGTTATAGCTCGGTCAACTTCCCCCTGCTGCCATTATTTTTAAAATTCAAGTATTAACAAATTTTTAATTTCCATTTTTCCTACAAGTATACACCTAAAATTTATGGGTACCATTGGATTTAAACACGTAGATTTATATAAAATTTCTTTTTAAAATATATAATTTCTTTGATAGCATATACGACAAGCAATATAACATTTTGAAAAACTATGAAATATTGTATGCTGATTATAACATAGTTTAGAAATATGAGCAAATAAATATAAACCAATGAATTATAAAATAAATTTAATGGTATAAATGAATATGAATGTATTGGTAAGTGCGAAAAAAAATGATTACACCATTTTTAAGACTCTTTATTATTCAGAAATAAGGTTTCTTCAAAAATGAGTTTTTATTATTTTATGAGTATAGATTATATTCTATAAGTTCATGAAAGAACATGAGCCTCAGCCTAGTTGTTGAGTAATTATTAACTGAATCCAGATGTCTCAGTATCAAATCTTGGTGTGGTCTAATTTCTGGTTCTGTAGCAGTACTGTAGCACATACTGTAGAAGGAATTGTGTTGTACTGTAAAAGGTACTGTAGCAGTAACTGTAGTAGGTAATGTTTGGAACTGTAGAAGCTAGGAATATTTCATTTTTTGGGCCTTCGGGCCACCTATTTGGTTCTTGAGTCTTTTAAGGCCTTCGGGCCACCCAGACCTTTGGGTCAGTAAGGACTTTGGGATACCTTGAGGCTTTCAGGCCACCTTCAGTGCATATGCAAACCAGAAAAAATACAAAGGAACAAGATTTAGAAGGAGGATGAATAGGAATCTTTCACCATGCAGATGATAAATGGATTACAAGAATGAGAGGGTACGGAACCTGCCCTCTGGACAAGCCTGTGCATGTACAGGAAAAGCCTAGCCAAACAACAATGCAATGGTGAAGAGATGATTTCATGATCAAGATGTTGGGGAGGAGCAGTTCCATGTAGTTAGTCTTGGTTGAATGTAATTTTTGAATCCTAAAGGAAATGAATTCCTCTAAGTCCTATGGTCCATATAATACTTATGCCTACGGGCCTTGTAAGGGTCCTACCTCACCCCTTGAAAGGTGTATTATCAAAAATCTATAAAAAAATGAAGGACTTTGGGCCATTGGAGGAGGAGGAGTTCATGAAAATTTAGATGAAAAAATTAATTTCATTTTTGAATTTATTTTTTCAAATTTATCTAGAAAATATTTACTGGTAATTTTCAGAAAGAATTTATTTTTCAAGGAAGAGTAAAAATACTATTTTTAAAACAATACTTTATTTTAATTACATTAAAAGGTAAAAATATTGTTTGTATTAATTTTATATTATACATAGTTAATTGTTATTTAAATAAATAAATATTTTGTTTTTCATGTGGATTTTATACTTGAATTTGTTATAAGAACATCTTATATTTAAACTGGGAATTTTCACCAAAAGTTATTTTTCTTGGCATTTTTCCAGTTTTATTTTATATTATATTCTAAAACATATATTATTTTAATTTTGAAATATGGATCAAATATATGGTTTCATAAGTTCCATATTTTGAAAATATTTCCATTTTACTTTAGGCCTATTTGAATTATAAACATGCTAAACATTTACCATGATAGAGGGTATAATGCGTAATTATTATTAAAAATATTTTGATATGGACTATAAAATGTCCCAAAAACATGAAAACATTTATAAGAGGTATTAAATTATAACCATAAAACATATGGATCATAATTTTGTTTTTAATGTACACATTCCAATGAAAATTACATCTACATAATTTTAAACAAAAAAACCCACAAAATGTCACTATCTCTTTCATTAATATGTATTAACTATCATCATGAAAAAATATATTGGTTATGAACAAATATATATGTCCATTAATAATTTAATAAAAAAAATTCTTGTTATAAATTTATATTTAAATTTTGGATCCACAAGGATGATATTATGATGATTGTAGTCTTTAATTTATTGGAAACTTTGTTATGTTTCATTCATGTTATTAATAAATAAATCATTTTTAATATGATGTTATCAAACATATATATTATACTATTAATGTTATATTGAAAGAAACATTATTTATCTATATCATTTTATTTTATTTTTATTTTTTAGTTCATAAATATGTATCTTAAATAATTGAACAATGGTGATATAGTAATTACTCAATTAATGGAACTATCAAATAAATGATGTTAAAAATATTTAAGTAGATATAACAGTATATAATTAATGTTATATGAAATATTTATAGGCAATTAAAAGATATTAGGGTTTTATTAAATTATTTCATTTGAATATATCTTATTTTTATGATTTTATTTAAGTCAATGTAATGAATAGTACAAAAATTGACACTAGTTATATTTTATGAAAAAAACAATTCTAAAAAACATTAAAAATAAAATAAAAATAAATATAAAGTTATTTTGATATGGTAAAAAATGTAAACAATCGACCATTTATGGTCTAACTGACATCACATATGTAAAAATTAAAATATTTTAATTTTAAAAAGTTGTTACTGTAATTTAGATTAAAATAGGTTAACTAAGGTTTACTTGAAATGATATGGTTTTAAATAATACCAAAACATGTCAAAAATATTTTTTTTATGATATTAAAGCATTATATTATATTATCTAATAATACATATGAATTTGGTGGCTTTTTAATAGAAAATTAATTTATTAAAATTTAACCTTTTAAGGTATTCTAAAAGTGCATCTCACCTCAATTATAAAAGAGTACCTCCTCCCAAAATTTTTTACATAACATTGAGATTTTTGGATCTTCCAAAACCTAAAGAGTTCCCTACATCTCTTGCCTATAAACTTTTTGTAACGCCCCGACCCCAGCTACCCAGAGTCGGTGCATTACTTCGTAACATTGGCATGATCACAAAAGATCAAGTCTCAAAAAACCGATTAGTTTAGTAGCCTTGGAAACACTAGATACATTCATAAGTCTTTAATTACATCAAAAAGTAAACAAACTACAATAACATGGTCTTCATAGTCCACACTCATATCCCTTTCTGACTACCCCTGCAGTTCATTCATAAAATACTTCTTCACATCCTGGAAAAATATTAAAACATTGAAAGGGGTGAGCTCAGATGCTCAGTAAGGATAACAATATAGTGGAAGCTTTCATTAATAAACATAAACATTTAAGGTAATGTATAACTAAAACAAAAGCCTTTTAAACTTGAACTTCAACATAATATGGCAAAAGTAAAATGAGATAATTCCATTCACTTCTTCACATGGATATTCTACTGGTCGAATAATCACATGAAATATCAATAGCCACTTTCATAATGAGGGAATGTATAATTCCAGACATTCTGAAACATTTTTTCAAGGCCTCGGCCAAGACGTCTAAAATGATTAAGGCATCGGCCAAAACCATAAATCAAATTGGGAAAGGGCCTCGGCCAATTCCACGTCTAGTTTTCTCATGAGACCTACCGATGCAATTTTTTTAGAAGATACTTACGTTCAAAATTGCTCAAATATACTCCAGTGTTTTTCTGAAATCATTATGCAAGCTTCTGAAAACAAAATAACTAATTCTGAAACTGCTCGACTAATTGCAGACCATGATGGGTCCACTCCCAATCCCTTCCTGTCTACCACACTCGAGAGTCTGGTTTTTCGAAAGCATTTTTAAGCTTGCGTTAAATACGAATACATTTGCACTGGATTTTCGTATATTAGATAGAAATTTCAGTTTTTTTGAAACCATTTTAAAATAACATAATTATAAAAGAAAACATTTTGAATAAATGTAAAATTCAAAGGGGTTTATACACCGTATAAAACAAAATTGTGTATAAAACCAAATGTGCCTCAATTAAAGGAGATTGAGACAAAGTCTTTAAAAAGATCATTTTTAAAATAAAATAGATCTATTATGTGTATTCACTATAGGTACACATAAAGAATACAAAATAAGACATGATAATATCATAACATAATTTGAAAGTAGAAGATTAACCCAAAGAATGGATGTTGGGTTAAGAAATTCCCTTACCTCGTGTCTGACTTGACTCAACCGTTCTTTAAACTCCTGAATAATAAACTAGAGTTAATATATACCTTATTAAAAACCATTTTTAATTTCCTTATCCTTTTTATATCACTTATTAAAATGTTATGAACATTATATAATTATTTAAGTTAATAACGGTCGTTTTGTCGATCTTTGGTACTTGAGTCAACAATAAACTTCTTATAATTACAAGTTGTTTATGTGGTATAATATCCATTATCTCTAGAATTATATTCATGATTTATATGTCATATATATCATATATATCCAGTATATACATTCATTTATAATATTACGTAACATTTAGAGGTTAGAGATGAAATGCACCGTTCATGGAGATGGTAAGTCGTACGTACGCATGAACGCTACTTTCATTTCTATTTCATATTTAATGGAATGAAATCATAATGATATAAATGTATAATATAATTCCAGTTTAATATATTTTATAATACCATTTACTTCATCCTTTATACATCCCACATATGGCATTAACGATTCAAATCACTTTGAGTGGGCGGTAGTCCGCACTTCCTAAAATGAAATTATTGCGTTTTACCCATAATGGAAATCATAAATTATGTCATAAATGGGAAATACAGAAGCATAAGTAAAACATAAACATATTATATATCATATATAAATATAGTTACATCTTAATGGCCACCTTTGAAGGTGTTATATGAGTGTTGAACAGTCATCGTTTCGTGAGGTAGAAATTCGCCATCCACGGAAACCGTATGTTCTTTAACCATTATATATAGGTGTGTGTAAGTGTAGCTCAAATCCATATTATAACAACATCCTAGTATATTTAGGATACTGGTGTTGTTACAAAATAAATGAATAAAAAGAGTTTAGGGGGTTGGAGAAGAAAAATAAAACAAAACAACATTAGAGAAGACATTACCTCAAAATCGGGTAACTCTTTTTGATTTGAGCCAAAGGCTTCCTTGGGAAGAGTTCTGCCCAACGTTAGGGTTCTAGGAGTAAGAGGGGGAAGTTGGGAGAGTATGTGGGCAGAGGTTGGCCGAGCCAAATGGCTTGAAAGTGTAAATGAGGTGGGAGAGGTGGGGGCCTTTTATAAGTGGAGAGGAGGGGCACTCTTCGAAAGTAAAGAAAAGTCACTTTATTATAAAATGGGTTTCGGATTTTAGAGGTCCCACACTTATATAATTCTAGGATAAGATGATAAGGGTTCTAAATCTACTCATCCAATAGTTTTTTGACAAATTTACGCTTTGGATTTTACATTATATTTCCATTTTATTTAAATCGTTAAATAATGAGGTCATCGCTGCATCATCTTGATGTCATAAATAATTTAATTTATTTAATGTCTAAAAATTATAAAAAAAACTACTATGATGTAGGAAATATTTTTATCTTTCTAATGAATATTTTATAATCAAAATTTTGACTTGTGTAACCCCACTTAAAAACTGTTTTAGTAAAACAACTCATGTTTGTGTCAATTTAATTTTAACATTAAATAAATATATATTAATGTCATTTTCCAACCAAAGTGGCTCCATGGGGTCCCCAAGTTGACCCATGGATTGTCTTGGTCGGCCATGTCACATCCAATGAGGGTAGGACATGTGTCAATCTCATCTCATATTATTAAAACACTATTTTTACCTTAAACTTCACTAATTACCTCTAATCGTGAGTAAGAACTTAAAAGTTACTATTCACCAAAAAAAATTTAATCTCATTGAACCACATTTTACTTCTTAATGACAACCATGTATGTCGGATTTTTAAAAATAAAATCACAGAGGTGGTAATATTTCATTTAAACGAAAAATCAGTTATTTAACTACCACTTAGTGGTTTCACTATTCATCAACAGTTGAAGTTTTTCAGAACAATGCCAAAACTTCACCCTAAGCTATAATTGATATTCCGAATTCAAAAATGATGTCTATTTTACAAAATTACAAACATATAAGTTTCATTAATTAATTTTATAATCAATTCCCGTTGTCACAACAATAGCGTGTTTTTAAGAAACAATATATATCAAAAGATTGGCAATTGTTTATATCCAATTTCAATGTTAAATTAATTCTAATGACCACCATTGGATAAAATAGTAAAAATATATTCTAACTATACATTAAAACCACTAAATAGTATAATTTATCACTATAAATTATTTTGATTAAAAAATTTGTTTTTAAGTAATTTTCACTATTCATAAAAAAATAGAAGTTCTCAGAAAAATACCAAAAATTCAACATAGGATAATTTCGATATTCCGAATACAAAAATGAAGTCAATTTTGAAATATAAAATTTCTATAATTTTAAAAAGTGGTTATTACTATTCATAACAGCTACTTTGATTAGTCGTGGTGTTTTAGAACTCGAAGTTGCGTACAATGCAAGCTATTTCATTATTTAATGAGAAGCGTATCATGGAAGCTCGGGGTGTTACATTCTCCCCTCCTTCAATAAATTGCGTCCTCGCAATTTGAGATTTTTCTTTGAAAATAAAAGGTTGAAAAGAGAAAATACCTTTGAGGAAAACCCACATCGGAAATAAGATTAATAAAATTTAGCCTTAATAAAAGGGAATGGGAAATGAAAAATTCACCACCCAATTATGATCTCGATTAGGAGAACATTGGTGGCAATTAAAGACATATAATTGGAGGAAAAATGTAAATATTTGTAGGGAGTGATTGAGGTCATCAATCACAATCAACTTTCAAATTGAGGGCCTCAAAGCCTTCAATCTATGTTGATTTAAAATATCATCAGTTCAACAAGACATAAGGTATTAGGATAACACATTTTTTTTGTTTTAATATCCCTTTACTAAAGTTTAAGAATTAATTTATTCATTGAATAAGAGATAGGTATATATATTTTTATACTTGATAATTAGAGTTTCAACCTTCAACTCATCTTTCACTCAAAAAGATAATAGAACTCAAAAATATTATACTTATCCTAATTTTATAAGGTTCCAAATGATAACACATACCATTTAGATTAGTAAAATTATTTTGTAATAACCAGGGACTTCCTGTAGGCTAGTGGTAGGAAATAAAGGCTTGTCGCACTATGGTTGTGGGTTCGATTCCTGCGGCTTTGTCTGATGCGACGGGTTATTCCCCACCCTGCAGGTTGTCCTTTTCCTAAAACTATAGTATTATAATATTCCAAAAATAAACTTCAGAAATGATTTAACCTTAAACAATACTATCCATGGTTCAACTTAATCCATTCCAACTTTAATAGTTATCCAAAATACCTCCATCCAGACTTTCTCTAAAAGGTCTCTAAATTCCAAAATCAATTGTAACATCAGATTCCCCAAACAAAGAAAAGTTTCTCTTATTGTCACATACTAAAAATATGATTACCTTAATCATATTACCTTAATAAAAAAGTACTACAGTACAATCTTTATATATATCACATTATTCTTATAACCAGAATATAATCCTTGAGTCCAAAAGCACCAATACATTAATTATTCCGCTTCAACTGTAGTCACAGCATAAGATTGGCCTTGATCCCTTGGCCTTTTCTGAGGTAAGTTTCCTTGACTCTTAGGACATTCATTTTCATAATGCCCCATTTCCCTACAATTGTAGCATTCAACTTTGACAGCCTCTTTCTTTCCCTTCCAATCACAAGCCTGGTGACCCTTTTCTCCACATTTATAACAAACTCCCATTCCTTTTAGGCAAGTACCAGGGTGATTCTTCCCACAATTATCACATAATGGAAAATCCTTCTTTCCCTTTTTCCCTTTATCTGTCTCTTGTTCCACCGTCCTCTTCTTCTCTTTCTTTACTTTGTTGTCATAAGACTTAGAGAATTCCTTTTCTGTCTTGATAGCACACGAGACAATATCTTCGTATGATGAGAAGGATTGTGAGACTAATGCTCGACGAAGAAATGGTTTTAACCCATCAAAGAAACGATCAATCTTACTTCTTGGGTTATGTATATAATCTCTAGCATACCTTTCTAACCTTGTAAAGTTAGCCTCATACTTTGTGACATTCTCATCCTCCTTTTGTCTCAGACTCAGAAATTGCCTTTCCATATCTGCTCGATGGTCGCGAGGAAAGTATTTTTCTAAAAACAGATCTTTGAGCTCCCTCCATTCCATATTTGATACTTCATCATCTTCCTTCATGTTTTGAATCAATGACCACCATTGATCAGCATCTCCAGTGAGGCGGTAAACTGCCATGATAACTTTTTCCCTTTCACTGCTCCCCAAAGCCCGAAATATTTTCTCTAGGGAATTTATCCATTGCTCGGCTACTAAGGGATTTGTACTCCCATTGAACGTTGGTGGTTGTTGCCTCATGAATCGATCTAACATTGATCCTCCACGCTGCGGATCAGGGTGCTCCATACGAGTAAGGTTATTATTCATAACCTGGGTGAGTTGTCCCAATATGGTAATAAGTTGATCAGCACCAGTTGTATCTCCAGCTCCACAATAATTATCTCGAGCAGGAGGGAAATCCCTACACAGAGTGCGTGCATTGATACGGTTTCCATTCCTTCCACTATGTGCCATTTCTAAACAATGGCATAAACTAGATCAGTTTATGAATCAAAATACATAATTCCATACTTGTAAAACACTTAACATAAATTGAACTAATTATGGATATAATCCATAATTATAAAAATGTTTTCTTTGAGGAAGTATATACTCGTAACCCTTCAGAGTGGTTTGTAAAGAAAATGGGAATTATCCAAAGCATATCCCCCGGGAGTGTCGTAACCAAGAGTGCAGCAAGGCCCGTTGTCGTGCACCAGTTCCCGTTCGAGTCTAGCTCAAAGCGGTGTTTTCAGGTTTTACCCCTAGGTACATCTGTGCCAGAGCCGCCTCTACCTGCTCTTATCCAGACATGGATGTATTGCTCGGAAAACTCACAACATCTCTACAATACCAAAATTCTAGGAAGTTCTTTTATACTAGTCCTCAAAGTCTATCTTCAGAATATGTGCTCTAATCAGAGTTTATCTAAATCTAGCTTCCAAGGTAAGTACTAAACTACCTCTGATACAAACTGTAACGCCCCAACCCCAGCTACCCAGAGTCGGTGCATTACTTCGTAACATTGGCATGATCACAAAAGATCAAGTCTCGAAAGACCTATTAGTTTAGTAGCCTTGGAAACACTAGATACATTCATAAGTCTTTCGTTACATCAAAAAGTAAACAAACTACAATAACATGGTCTTCATAGTCCACACTCATATCCCTTTCTGACTACCCCTGTAGTTCATTCATAAAATACTTCTTCACATCCTGGAAAAATATTAAAACATTGAAAGGGGTGAGCTCAGATGCTCAGTAAGGATAACAATATAGTGGAAGCTTTCATTAATAAACATAAACATTTAAGGAAATGTATAACTAAAACAAAAGCCTTTTAAACTTGAACTTCAACATAATATGGAAAAAGTAAAATGAGATAATGCCATTCCCTTCTTCACATGGATATTCTACTGGTCGAATAATCACATGCAATATCAATAGCCACTTTCATAATGAGGGAATGTATAATGCCAGACATTCTGAAACATTTTGTCAAGGCCTCGGCCAAGACGTCTAAAATGATTAAGGCCTCGGCCAAAACCATAAATCAAATTGGGAAAGGGCCTTGGCCAATTCCACGTCTAGTTGTCTCATGAGACCTACCGATGCAATTTTTTGAGAAGATACTTACGTTCAAAATTGCTCAAATATACTCCAGTGTTTTTCTGAAATCATTATGCAAGCTTCTGAAAACAAAATAACTAATTATGAAACTCCTCGACTAATTGCAGGCCATGATGGGTCCACTCCCAATCCCTTCCTGTCTACCACACTCGAGAGTCGGGTTTTTCGAAAGAATTTTTAAGCTTGCGTTAAATACGAATACATTTTCACTAGATTTTCGTATATTAGATAGAAATTTAAGTTTTTTTGAAACCATTTAAAAATCACATAATTATAAAAGAAAACCTTTTGAATAAATGTAAAATTCAAAGGGGTTTATACACCGTATAAAAGAAAATTGTGTATAAAACCAAATGTGCCTCAATGAAAGGAGATTGAGACAAAGTCCTTAAAAAGATCATTTTTAAAATAAAATAGATCTATTATGTGTATTCACTATAGGTACACATAAATAATACAAAATAAGACATGATAATATCATAACATAATTTGAAAGTAGGAGATTAACCCAAAGAATGGATGTTGGGTTAAGAAATTCCCTTACCTCGTGTCTGACTTGACTCAACCGTTCTTTAACCTCCTGAATAATAAACTAGAGTAAATATATACCTTATTAAGAACCATTTTTAATTTCATTATCCTTTTTATATCACTTATTACAATGTTATGAACATTATGTAATTATTTAAGTTAATAACGGTCGTTTTGTCGATCTTTGGTACTTGAGTCAACAATAAACTTCTTATAATTACAAGTTGTTTATGTGGTAGAATATCCATTATATCCAGAATTATGTTCATGATTTAGATGTCATATATATCATATATATCCAGTATATACATTCATTTATAATATTACGTAACATTTAGAGGTAAGAGATGAAATTCACCGTTCATGGAGACGGTAAGCCGTACATACGCATGAATGCTACTTACATTTCTATTTCGTATTTAATGGAATGAAATCATAATGATATAAATGTATAATATAATTCCAGTTTAATATAGTGTATAATACCATTTACTCCATCATTTATACATCCCACATATGGCATTAACGATTCAAATCACTTTGAGGGGGCGGTAGTCCGCACTTCCTAAAATGAAATTATCGCGTTTTACCCATAATGGAAATCATAATGTATGTCATAAATGAGAAATAAAGAAGCATAATTAAAACATAAACATATTATATATCATATATAAATATAGTTACATCTTAATGGCCACCTTTGAAGGTGTTATATGAGTGTTGAACAATCATCGTTTCGTGAGGCAGAAATTCTCCATCCACAGAAACCGTATGTTCTTTAACCATTAGATGTAGGTGTGTGTAAGTGTAGCTCAAATCCTTCTTATAACAACATACTAGTATATTGAGGATACTGGTGTTGTTACAAAATAAGTGAATAAAAAGAGTTTATGGGGTTGGAGAAGAAAAATAAAACAAAACAACATTAGAGAATACATTACCTCAAAATCGGGTAACTCTTTTTGATTTGAGCCAAAGGCTTCCTTGGAAAGCGTTCTGCCCAAAGTTAGGGTTCTAGGAGTAAGAGGGGGAAGTTGGGAGAGTATTTTGGCAGAGGTTGGCTGAGCCAAATGGCTTGAAAGTGTAAATGAGGTGGGAGAGGTGGGGGCCTTTTATAAGTGGAGAGGAGGGGCACTCTTGGAAAGTAAAGAAAAGTCACTTTATTATAAAATGGGTTTCGGATTTTAGAGGTCCCACACTTATATAATTCGAGGATAAGATGATAAGGGTTCGAAATCAACTCATCCAATAGGTTTTTGACAAGTGTACTCTTTGGATTTTACATTATCTTTCCATATTATTTAAATCGTTAAATAATGAGGTCATCGCTGCATCATCATGATTTCATAAATAATTTAATTTATTTAATGTCTAAAAATTATAAAAAAAACTATGATGTAGGAAATCTTTTTATCTTTCTAATGAATATTTATAATCAAAATTTGGACTTGTGTAACCCCCCTTAAAAACTATTTTAGTAAAACAACTCATGTTTGTGTAAATTTAATTTTAACATTAAATAAATATATATTAATGTCATTTTCCAACCAAAGTGGCTCCATGGGGTCCCCAAGTTGACCCATGGATTTTCTTGGTCGGCCATGGCACATCCAATGAGGGTAGGACATGTTTCAAGATCATATCATATTATTAAAACATTATTTTTACCTTAAACTTCACTAATTACCTCTAATCGTGAGTAAGAACTTAAAAGTTACTATTCACCAAAAATTATTTTAATCTCATTGAACCACATTTTACTTCTTAATGACAACCATGTATGTCGGATTTTTAAAAATCAAATCACATAGGTGGTAATATTTCATTTAAACGAAAAATCAGTTATTTAACTACCACTTAGTGGTTTCAGTATTCATCAAAAATTGAAGTTTTTCAGAACAATGCCAAAACTTCACCCTAAGATATAATTGATATTCCGAATTCAAAAATGATGTCTATTTTAAAAAATTCCAAACATATAAGTTGCATTAATTAATTTTATAATTAATTCCTGCGGTCACAACAATAGCGTGTTTTTAAGAAACAATTTATATCAAAAGATTGGCAATTGTTTATGTCCAATTTCAATGTTAAATTAATTCTAATGACCACCATTGAATAAAATGGTAAAAATATATTCTAATTATACTTTAAAACCACTAAATAGTATACTTTATCACTATAAATTATTTTGATTAAAAAAGTTGTTTTTAAGTAATTTTCACTATTCATAAAAAAAATAGAAGTTCTCAGAAAAATACCAAAAATTCAACATAGGCTAATTTCGATATTCCGAATACAAAAATGAAGTCAATTTTAAAATATAAAATTTCTATAATTTTAAAAAGTGGTTATTACTATTCATAACAGCTACTTTGATTAGTCGTGGTGTTTTAGAACTCGAAGTTGCGTACAATGCAAGCTATTGCATTATTGAATGAGAAGCATATCATGGAAGCTCGGGGTGTTACACTTTTGATATGTTATGTACATCTTAAAAAACCAATCACAGATCCATTTAAAATTTTTCCAAATGAAAGTTTTTTACAAAGAGGTAATCACTCTAACCGAGAATAATCATTTTATGCTATTAGTTAACTCCAATTATCATAATATTATTATCATAAAATAAAAAATCATTTATCCTCTATGCGATTAAATGTTATTATGATTACAAAATCAGCATTATACACCCCTTTCCAACAAAATAAGACGTGAAAGTATCTCTAATGCGTACGTATGGGTTACCATATCTATATAGTGATACAATTAGTTTTTTATCACCATTATATATGGATGTGATTTATTATGTTTTCAATTATTATATGTGATATATATGATGTAATTATACTTCTTGAATGATAATATTATTTCTACCTAATCAACATCCAATCTTTTAGGAATATATAATGTTGCTTGTGTATACGTATGGACTACAATCTTCACGATGCAATGAGATTCATTTATCATGTATATTTCACATTGATGGTATTAAGGATTATTTTTATGAAAATATAAGATATATAAAAAATAATAATGATTATAGAATGGTTTATTGTCACTTAACTTTAATTTAATTTTTTAGATAAAAAATGTAAACAACATTCATGTGTGCGTACGACGTACCATCTCTATGAATAGTGTATTTATTTTTTTCTTTAATTTTTCTGAATTATTTTAAAATTAAATATAATGAATATATATGATGTTTAATCCATTATTTAGATTCTAAAGATTATGGGACCATGATCAATTAATAAGGATTGGGACTTCCAAACTATAAAAATCATGGAAAATGAAGTAGTTATCACCCAGAATTGGGAATTTAAAAAAAATTATTAATAAATGGGTGATAAGATATTATAAATAAAAAATAAATGGTATTATTCAATTCATGTTATGGGAATCAAGTATTATAAATTCATATTTATTATACAGTTGGTTTGAATATGAACAAAAACAGAAAATATTAGAGGTAAGGTAAGTCATTACTCAATTTATTTTCATCAGTTTAAACTAAAACTTAATTGATCATGTCATGCTATAATTATGTGTTAAATGAATTTTTATGATATTATATTTTATTTAATATTTTTATATGATCATTTAAAGTGAATAAAAATATTCATTTAAATTGATATATTCCCAGTTCAATGATATTATATTTTTAAGGCTATATAACATAATCTCAGTAATATTCATGATTATTTATGTTTATAGTATTTATTTAATAAAATTTATCTTTCATGACCATGTTTTCTAAACTTATTTCAAGAAACGTTTTTTATATTTTTTTAATAATTTTATCCATGTTATTTATTATTACAAAACTATTTTAAAATAATGATTTAATCATTTTCCAAACAAGGTACATTGTATATTTAAAATAAAAATAACAATGGAATGTTTTTAAGATTATATTGATTTATATTATTTTCCAATATTATTGAAAAATTAATTTCATAAATGTTTCATCCCAATTTTAAAATGTTATTTTCAAATAAATTTTTTCCTTCGAAATTACACAGCATGTAAAAGAATTTTTTTAATATATAAAGTATATTTTCCACAAAAATTATTTAATGTATCCTTTTGAAACCATTTTCCATCTAAGATAACTTTTTTGTGTTTCTTATATTTTAAATGGGTTATTTTTCAAGTATTATATCTTAATTATATCTATATTTTGGTATGTTTATTATGAAATGATTTTTATGAAACCAAATTATTTTCATTGTTGTATGTGATGATGAAATATTTAAGAAACCCATTTCACTTCATGGGTAATGATATGATTAATTTTATATGATCAATTGGATCACATAGTTTTTGATTTCATAATGTGAATGGTGGGACATATTTATTTTTCTAATTTACTGTATAATGAATTATATCCCATGGTAAATTTATGGGAATCAAGTCAATGATCTTGATCTATTATGGGGTTCAAGTTGAAGTGATTTATCTGTTATGGGAATCAAGTTGAGGTTATTGTTCCTTTATAAGAAACATGTAAAAAGGATTGTTATATTATGGGAATCATTTGTTACAACACGATTCAATGGTCATGTTAATTATACTTGAAAAGTGAAATAGTTTCTATACATATGATGATGTGACTCAAATTAATGACATGCACTTATGGTACATAAATATATTATGACGAGTTATAATTATTATGATTGATGTGTTTTTAAATGATGATTTTTATGCAAGAATGATTATAATATTATATTATATGGTGGTTGTGGATGTTGTCTTTCATGTTCATGATCACATTACATAATTCATATCTTATCCTTTTATATGATTATTTATTTGTATCTCCTATGATTACCCTAATTGAGAAAATGAGCTCACCCTTTCTTATGTTTCCTTAAACAGGTGATGATGAAAGGTTGCTATATTGTATGATGAAGAGGATATATATCATATAATATTATTTTGGTGGATATTAATTATCATCATAAAATAATAATGTTTTATATCTAATCTCCAAATACTCTAAACCTTTATAGTACTGGTGCTTATTAAATTTTTATTTATCTAAAAATATGTAATATCTATGTATGAAATTATTGGTGCTGATTAAATTTTAATTTATTATAAAATAATTATTGTTAGTATCATAGTAGGGATTTAAAAATATTTTATAATTGCAATTACAAAACTTTTATGAAAACACAGATTATAGGTCTAAGTATAGGTTAAAATCATTTTGTTTTCGGGTTGATTAAGAATGACCTAGGTTAAACCTAAGGATCCATTTATTAAATATTAGGTGTACTAATTTATAAATAATCTCACCTGATTATATGGATTCACATTATGATTATTTTTTCTCACACTATAATTTTTTGTTCTAGAAAACATTGGGAAACTGAAGAAACTACATTGGTACTGACTGCAACCGGCAATATAGTGATTTTTCTACTGAGAAACTGAATGATATGGGAGTAGGAATTCAGAATCATGATTCGATTCTCACACAAAAATTTAAATTTAAGAATCATTATATTTGTCCAATTTAAGAAAGTATGGATCAGATTTTTAATTATCCCATCAATAGGTAGGGTCTAACTTCTTTTTGTGTGGATTCTGATCCACAAGTTGCTGAGAAATAGATCAGTACCATTGAAAATATATTTTCAGTTCTCCAATATTCAAAACATGAAAAATGTAATTTCTTGTATTAATTTTATTGAAAGAGATTAGGATCAATGGTGGAATCATATCAATAATATGGTGAAATTTGATGAAATTCCCTTCATGTAATGGGATCAGTTCCAGAACTTATTTTTCAACATGTAATTTCTTATTATTATTCATTTGAAAATGGTAAGGGAATTTAATGAGTTATAGTTAAAGGAATATTAATCTAGTAAACCCTATGAAGAAAATATTACAAGACATGTGAGTTATTCTTATGGAATTATCATCCAACCTAAATGTAAGGTTGGGTGATTCATTGGTGACTTAAAACAAAATTTCCAAAGGGTTTTATCCAAAGCATACTCCAGTAGATTTTAGGAAATAGACTATTTTTCCATTAAGGTGGAAATTGAAGTTGGGGTTAAATATTAATTTCATGGTTATGATTAGAAAATTTATGTGGATATTGAAGGAAAATATAAAAAACATTGATAAAATAATATGAGATTTTCTTTATGATCAATGTGTGAGAAGATTCATGGTGAAAATTATCTTAATGGGACTAGTAAATGATCCAAGTGTGGAACGGTTGATCATCTGGAAAATGAAATCCAATGTTATGGGGGGAAGATAACAAATTATGTGAATAGAATTATGGCATCATAGAATCAGACCCCCACAATTAAATGTTTGAAGTGTAAAGAAAATGGGAATTATTCTAATCAATTTCGAAATCAATGGGTTAACAATGATTATATACATAATCAACCACATGAAGACAATGGAGAAAATAAATATCATGTGACCAGTAATAGAAATTTTAATTATAATATGTAGGGGAATGAATGAGTTTTTATATATTAGAATTCATGAATTATGTTGCTGAAGTAATCATATGTTATCATGAAATTAAATAGAATACAAGTATTGATCAATGTTATGTTTTCCATAAAGATTTGAATGCATAATTCTAATGGTACTAGTTAACATGAATGGTGATTGAGGTGTTATGGTGATATTGGAAGGGAAACATAACCTTTAATATGATCTAGATATTTGGATAATATGAAAAATATATGTTTGATTGTGATTAAATAAATGGGATAATATTGATAACATTGGAACTGAATAGTAATATGATGACAATGTATTTTACGATATCATGGATTGAGATAATATAATTGTTTTCATTTAGGGTATGATAAATGAGTTAGTTTTTTGGAGATTTTAAGTTTTATATATAGTTATATGGTGACTTAGGTTATTATAATGATTTAGGGGAATACCAAATAATGGTCTTTATATATTATATCTCTCATAATTTCGATCTACATCGAGATGTTTGGGGGATAAATGATAAGTTAGTTTTAGGAATTTAGTGACCTTATTTCAAATGTTTGGGATTTTAAACTTTTTGAATATTCATAAAGGTAACAAAAAATTATTTTTTTGATGTTTTATTTTGTAAGAGAATTTTCATATTAATTTATTACTTCGCCAAATAAATATTTATATGCAGGTGATTGCATGTTCTGACCATTTGTCTATGATGATTAGTAGAGACAAAATGAATGACTTATAATCCCAATATTGATATTATGATCTACTCTTTATTCAGGTGTTTAAATTTGAGAATAATTTAATGGGGAAAGAGATGGATATAAAATTGGTAAAGTTAAAACCAAATTCTGATCTTGTAATCTTGAATTGAGTACATGTATGTATTTGTTATAAAAGGATTACAAAATAAAATGTTGTCAAATTAATATTATTTATAATGATATCAGTTACCATTTTCTGAACTTTCTAGTCTACTGTTTTTTTTCATTATCCATCTAATAACCATGTTCTATGTCATTTTCTACCCTTTCTTAATAGTTAATATTGTATTCCATGTCTATATTTTCGCTTTTAACATAATTTCACCTAATCCAAATCCCAATTTTATGGTTACTTTCACATTTTAATTTACCAGTTTTTAAGTGGATGTTTTATTTACCCAATTTACGATATCTATTTCCCATTAATTAATATTAAAATATTATCATTTTATTTCTTAAGTGATATTTCACATTTTTATGATTCTATTTGTTTAATTTTTTTAACGTATCGAGATGGGGGATTATTTTTTAGTACTTCCACCAAATTATACTCAAGTTGATGATGTACTCTATGTATACACACAAGGAATTAAATACCTTATAAATTACATGTACTAAAATTAGAGTTCATACTTCTAGAGAAATATCATTCTTATGAACTGTAACCGATAGATATTATTGATCATAGGGAAAAATATCTTCGAAACCAGACATCTCACCAGGATAATGTTTTTTAAAAAACCAACCAATTTACGGAAGCTATATAGGGAAACTATGAATGTAATAGAGAGGATAGATCATAATTTTATGATTCCAAAGTGAATATTTTCAGTGGTGAAATTCATTTTATACGAGTTAGAAAGTGAGACTCTGATATTTTTATGAAATGGATTGTTAAAATAATTCAATTTCATTGATAGATTGGTTACAAACAACATAAATTTGGGATAAAATGTGAAATATTATATTTCCATTATAACCTAAATTTTAAATTTTATGTAATAAATATAAAAAAAAAGATTTTATGAAATGAATATATTTTGTTATTTAAATAAATATCTATTAATACATAATAATAAATATGATCATATTGTATTTATTTAATTCACTTTATTCTTCAAAAATCTATTTTCATAAAATAATAATTTTCTCTTCTTTTTTTAGTGAATACTAATTTATAGATGTTCTATAAAATTTATTTGAAAAAAATACTTTAATTTTTGAATATACAATTTCAAAATTATCTGAAATTTGTTTTTGATAATTTTATTGAAAATATTTATTTTCCATGGAATAGATAAAAATACTGATTTTTATTTAAAACTATATTTTTTTAATTTGTTTAAAAGGTAAACTTTTGTTTTGGAATATTTAAAAATTTTAATTTCTTAATTTATATTTAAAATAATTAATTTATCAATTTTCAATTGGATTTTTTAATTTAAATTAGTATAAAAATAAATTAAATTTTAAATGGGAATTATTCTAACAAAACTTTTTTCGTGGTGTTTTCTAGGTTTTATTTTAAATTAAATTAAAAAAATGGATTTTTAAATTAAAAAATGGATTCAATATTTGTATTAATGAGATCTAAATTTCTCAAATATGTCCCTTTTACTTTTTCTAAATATGATTAGTAGTATTGGTAAATTTTGTTACCACTGTAAAGGGTATATAGCAATTTTCAGTTAAATATAAATTGATAAAGATTATTAAATAACCCAAAAAAATATTTTAATATAATATGATAATATCTATTCAACCCTTAACACATGAGGATAAAATGTGAGTTTCTTTAATGAACACATTTCCTTGAAAATGACTTATATGTTCTTTAAATCAAAGAAAACAATAAAAAGTGACATTCTTTGTCCTAAATATCTATCATTTATCAACATGGGGTAAAATAATGTTATGAAGGAGTAAATATTTTCATTTAAATTTTTTTGAACATATTTTATTGATAAAAAAATTATTTATCTATTTTGGGGACACATGGATGAAATTATTATGTGTATAATATTTTATTTAATGAAAAGTTAGTGATGACACATTAATGTTATTAATAACAATATCATTTTTAATATGATGTAATCCATAATACATATTTAACAATTAATTTTAGTTAAAAATATAAATTATTTATCTACATAATTGTAATTTATTTTCTTTTATTCTTGAAGAAATATATATCTTAAATAAGTACACAATTATGATGTAATAATTAATCTCTTAAAGATACAATCAAATAAATTATATAAAAAATATTTTAAAAATAAATTATTTTATTAATTAAGGTGATCCATAAATTTTATAGATCATTAAGATATATTATGGGTTTATTTATTTATTTTGTTTAAATTTAACGTTTTTATCATAGTTTTCTTAAAGTCAATGTAATGAATATTGTCAAAAATGACACTAAAGATATTATATACAAATAATATTTTATTAAATTATTCAATAAAATTTAATAAAGTTACAAATGAAAAGGTATATTTATATGGTCTTAAATTTTACAAATTTTTCATTTATGGTCCAATTTACATAACAATTTTAAAAATTACTACCTTTTAATATTGATGAATTTTTTATTGTAGATAATATTAAAATAGGATAACTAATGGTTTATCAAAATTATATGATTTAAAAAAATCTAAAAATAAATATAAAATATATTTTTTGAGTATATTACAGTAATGTATTATATTATTTTCGAATCCATGTTCATTTGGTGTCACTTGGAAATAAAATTAATTTATTATAATTCAATCTTTTGAGAAATTCCAAAACCTCCCCTCACCTAAATTATAAAAGGGTACCTCCTACTTCACTTTTTTACATCGCATTGATCTTCATAGATAAACCATTACATGAAAATTTATCTTATCAACCTCCATATATAACTTATTATGTTTTAGGTATTCTTAAAATACTATCCCTATATACATTTAGGGAATATCCAAAGAAGAAATTACGAATAACAGGTAATTGCTTGGACAAATCACTTTATTTTTACACTCTTCCATAGCTCCTATAAATCTAATATTTTTTCACAAAAAATAATGCTCATAAAAAATCCTATATTTTATTATTATTAAAAAACACCATTATAAACCCTCTTTCTGATCAAATAAGATGTGGGGGAATCATTTGTGTGTATGTACGACATACTGTCTCCAAATAGCGACATAGTTCATTGTTTTTTCCAATATTATTTGGATTGTAATTATAATGGATTTAATGATTATATTAGACATATATGATAAAATTATACTCCATTAATTATAATACTATTCCAACCTTATCATTATCAATTTTTTGGTGAAATTATAACATCGCTCGTGCATACGTATGGACTACCATTAAAGAGATGCGATGTGATTCATTTTTCACTTAGATTTCACATGGATTATAATAAAGATGATTTTATACAAGTATATGATATATATAACATAATTATTATTCTATAGAGTTTTATTATTTTTTTCCTTTATTTCATTCCATTTAATGAAATGTGTAAAAAAATTTCTATATACGTAGGGCCTACCATCATTATGAATGATTTAATTTATTTTAATGTCTATGTTTTTTTGAATGATTATAAATATGTATATAATAAATATATATTATGATTTAAAAATAATGAGAACTATGGTACCATGATTAACGTATAGGTAACTAGACTACCAAACCGAGACATTCTTGGAAAAAGAAGCAGTTATCCCCCAAAATAGTGATTTTGAAAACAAATTACTAATAAATAGGTGAAGAGATGTTATAAATAGATAATATATTGTTTAACATAATTAATGTTATATAATAAATCTGTAATATAATTATATTTATTATACAGTAGGTTTTAAAAAGAAAAAATAAATAAAATACATGGGGTATGGGAATTATTAACTCAATTCCCATTAACTTGGTTAAGCTACCATGTCACAGATTATGTCATGATAAATATATGTTTGAAATAAATTTTGATTATAATATATTTTATTTCAACCTGTTTTATACGTATTTAAAATAAACAAACAAATTCAATTCAATTTATTAATTATCACTTCATTAATATTATATTTTATTGGCATTCCATCACAATATCCTCACTATATGAGATTTTTTATGTTTGAAGTCACTATTAGGGAAAATGTATCTTCCTTTTTATTTTTTCTAAAAATGATTAGAAAATGGATTTTACTATATTTTTAAGCATTTTCACACATGTTTTATCTTTGGGAAATCATTATTTAAATGTAATATTTTTTTCTCTATTTCCTTATAAGGTACATTGGGACGTTTGGACAAATATATGAAAGGAATATATTATTAAAATATAGGACGGGAATAGATTTTACCTCTTTTATAAAATAAAAATTTATTTCATTTCATCATTAAAAATAATTTTTCATCTAAGAAAACATGATTTTATATTACTGATTCTTTAATAAGTTATGATTCAAGGATAATATCCCTCTTCCTTATATATTTGGTTAATTGTTTTTATATAATGATATTTATGAATCCCATTTCAATTACACAGGTTATGATATGATATATTTTTATAAAACCCCTTTATTTTTAAGTGTTGTGATATTATGAATTATTTTTGTTCATTTTGAACACATATGTATAGTTTTATATAGATGATGGATGAAACTATATCTCCCCATAATTCCTTATAGAATTAATTATATTTCATGAGATAGCTAAGGAAAACATTTTTATGAGATTGAAACACATTAGAAACAAGTCAACCATCTTGATATGTTTTTAGAAACAATTCTGTATGCTTGATCTATCCTGGGAAACAAGGCAACATTATTTTACAATTATAGGGAACATGTGTTATGGACCGATCTTATGGTCATGTTAATTAACCTTGACATATTAAATTTATTCTATACTTATAATGATGGGACACAAATTTTTGACATGAAATTATTGTTCATGATTGAGTTATAATGAATCCTCATTATTATGATTTAGGTATTTTGTAATAACAAATTTAATTCTAAGAATCGTGATTATGATCTTTAACATGTTGTTTGTGAACATCTTATGTTTTTTTCAAGATCACATAACCATATTCATATCTTTTGTTTTCATATGATCATGGATTAACATCTCTTGTGTTAACCCTTACTGAGCATCTCAGATCACCATGCCTTATGTTTCCCTCCCTATGTGGTGATGATTGGTTTAGGAAGGGTTTTCTTAAGAGGAGTTCAATGTGAGAATATCATTGTGGGATATGTTAAGTAAATTTTTAAAAATATTACTATTTTATATAAAATCTCCAAATACATTAATCCTTTAAGTCTCTTTCATGGGTTATAAAATTATTCACATAAAAATATCTAATATCTATGTAAGAAAATGTGGTGTCAATATAATAGGTAGACCATAATGGGTGAAAGATTAACTCAATATGGAACCATTATAGGTGTCTATAAATATCCAGATGGTGCATGTAGTATGATCATTATGCATATATAATAAAATTTAGTAATCAAATTTGTAAAATGTTGACTCTCGTTCATAAAGGTTTCCAGGATGACCCTACCTTCTTCGGACCATGATGGATAATCTATGAACAAGTAAATGTGTGTGTATATAAATGAGTTCATTAAACATAGTTACTTCTACAAACATATATATGGGTACTTCTACAAGGATAGACCCGAAGCAGAAATTTTTCATCAATGGGTTGTATGATGAGTCTCAAATGTGTTGAGGAATGTCATTCTCGCAAACATGTGAATAAGGGATGTGATTATCAAAACCTGAAGAATATCAGAAGCCACAACTAGTATCATAATAATAGGATATCCATAACTAAATCACAATTATAGGATCGTCATGCCCAAATCATAACAATTGGGTCACCATGGCTAAATCATATCATTATGGTAACAATGACCTTGTTTATCCGATCAATAGGGGTGTCAGGCCTTATTAATATCATTAAGGATTTCATTACCCAATCATATTAATAGTTACATCATTATGAATTCATATCAATAGTGGCTCCATTACCATTCATCATATTTCATCATAGACATCATGCATATATATTTCATAGAGCATAAGGGCCTGCATGCATGTATCATGACTATAAGGGTTTACATTCTCATATTTCACAATCCATGAGGGATACCATTCCCATATATCACATTTATAGAAGGTGTTCCATGATCCTATTATAATAGTAATAATTCTTCAAAGGATTTTAATAAGAGAAAACAATTAATTCATCACGCATTACCATTCATTGTTAACATTGGTGTAAATATTGTTCTAATTAAGCCGGTGACGCAGTCATACCATTGACAATCCATTTAATCTAGTATAGTTTTATAAGTGAGGTAGACATGTTACAACATAACAATTATCCGTTTTCATTGATGATATCAGATTTTATAATTTTAAAAAAACACACCTATAGGTTTTTTGGTTATATAACCACGAAGTTCGAATAATCAGATAGAAGGCACACCCAAAGGGGAGGATCACATCGTAGATAATGACCTCCATCATCATATGGGAAATATTAGTGTCATTGGGATTCAAAATGGTGGAACCGATTAAATGTAGATTCATATTAGAGGTAACTCTTGTTGAAACCATTATGCATCGCATGTAATATAATATAATGGATAGCAACATTAATATATAGTTAAATGAACACCCACCATATGAATATATAGGATCTCTCATCCAGTATCAGCTTTTGGTTTGGAATAGTCCATATGAAAATTGAAAAAATGAACACCCTCAAAATATTGTATATGATTTTACACCTAAATAACTATTTCACCTAGAATAAACACATCAAAAGCAACAATTAGAATAGGGAACTCATTTGTGTGAATTAAATGAGATGATCATAATTTGAATTTCTGTTAGGAAAAATGATCTATCAAGCATTCTTGGTTTATGGAGGAAGAGCTCAAAATAGAGGGGGAAGAAGGTGATACAATAGAAATAAAAAATATAAATGGGATGTTCAATGCATAATCCCATAAAGTAAAAATAGAAAATTCTCCATTATTAACTCTATCGCATTATTTTGTTGCATGGTTGGCCAAACGATGGACCAATCATGCTCATAGCTCTATCCCAAGTGGGTTCTCATATTCTTCATTCCATGTTTTGAAAAACAATGTTAAAACCATGTGTTTTTCCTCTATTAAAAACTCTAGAGCCTCCATATTGGCATGCTACATGGGTTTCAATGTTATGAAAAAACAACCGTCCCATTATTTCTTGCTAAAACTCCCCCACATTTTTTGAAGAAACTATGTGTACTAGGAGACATGGATTCTACTTATTTTATATCCATATGATCTCTTCCATTGTCTAGGGTTATAGGATTCTAAAAAATCCATAGACACCCATATTGCCTTCATATCCTAACTATGAATTCATATTTGGTCAAAACCCAAAAGATATATATATATAATTAAAGTATGTGTACCTTTTATGAAAACCTTGTTCTTATAGTTACCCACTTTAATGTAAGTCATCCTCAATTTTCCCTTCAAAGGGTGATAAAATTCTATTAGAGAAAACATATGACCACTAAGAATATATGTCATCCTCCCACTCCTAAATAGAATCAGGTAAATTGATATATTCCATAGATCCAATAGTAAAGGGATTTACCATCATCATAGAGCCTTCATTATCCATTCAAATATTTGTATGGAATACTATTAAAAAGAAGAATAAAATTCTAAATTATCATCCTAAGGATCACATGTTTGAAAAATGTCAAAATTGTAATAGAAATGATGTTATACTATGAAGTATTCATGCATGGTGTGATACCATTGAGGTAGTAACAACTGAGGATATAGTAATTCAACACTAGCTAGGATCATAAAAATCTTGAAAAATAATGTGACAAATTTCCTTGCCTCTATATCCATCAATTCATATGTCTGTGTGATACTTGCAAGAATACAACTTCCTTATACTCAAAATCCAGTGGTCATCGATAGTGATAACCATATGGTTTTTTTCTAGAATGGATGTAGAAAAATGATTTCTAATTGTCTTTTCCTTTATTATAGTCTCCTATATGAGACAAGGACAATGTTTCATTGACTGCCCTACTTCGATCTAATACAAAGGGTAATGAAACAACCTACTATATAGAGGCACAAATAGAGCCATTTGAATTGTCACTGGAATTTTATTATTATATAAGAACTTGATGAGAATGATATTATTCTCTAATTAACCTCTGAAATCAATGACTCATGCTCTAAGTATGTCCTCTATCACCAGTATTATATGTTCTAACTGGCCAATGACATGAGGCTTAAAATTTATGCTCATAAGAACTTCTATACCCATATCCCTTTATAACCCCATCTAAAACCTCTGATGTAAAACTTGAATCCCATTATGAAAGGATAGTTTGAGGGAAATCATGTATTCATATAATCTCATAGACATACAATCTTCCCATATAATCAATGGAGAAGGTCACCTGTATAAAAAGGGAGTGGTCTACCATTCTTAGTTGATCCATGACTGTCCAAACAGTGTCTATACCTTATGGTGGCCATGGTAATATAAACAAAAAATACATCTCAACTTCAACCAATTTCATTTCTGGGATTAGAAATGGATGCAACAAGACTGTGGGATACTGCTGTTCCACCTTCACATACTGATTAGTGGAAAACCTCCTAATAGAACCCTCCATCTGAAAATCATTCCTATGATAAAAATACTCTTGGTGAATATCATGATACATCATTGAGATACCAAGATGAACATACCACTGAGATGAGTGGTACTATCGAATCAACTACCCTCTCTTATATGTAGAACCCCAGATACAATGATCTATATGCAGCATGTCATCCCCATAAATGTAATACTCTAGGGTAATTTCCCTACATTAAATACTATCTCGTAGTACCAAGATATTAAGATGTGATAACTGTATCAGGTTCACTCTCCACGTAAGAGAAGAGGTTAATGATAACGGAACACGTAAAGAACTTCTATAAAGGTATTGAACCTTTATGTTTAACTTGGAGAATAGGGCCAAAATATTACTCTTGCTACTAGCATCATTAAATAAATAATTATGAGTCTTCCTACTTAGAGAACTAGATGCAACATTTCCCTTCTCAAGAATATTGGAAAGATTGAAATAGAAAAGATATTGGAATTTGACCGCCATTCCCTACTTAAATTTTCAGGCACACTATGTGAAAATTAACCTTTAGATCCTATGGTCTATATAATCATCAAAACCTTTCCCAATAGGTAATTCATATGATAACACAATATGTCAAAAATATTGGATAGCTTAATATCATGTATCACGTAATTTCTATAATGAGGACATAGTTTTCATGACCTTTATGAAATGACTCAATTTTCCTTCATAAAAGCGGCTCCTTACATGATAGGTGATGCATCAATATACATTGTGTGGCATTATACCTACACTAGAAAAATTTGGATCATTGTTGAATTCAGTCACCCTTTCAAGTATAGACAGGTTGTATCACAATCATATGAATTTATAAAAATCAATCCCTTCTTAGTCAATCACATAATATGTTCATCCAAGTATGATATGTCATGTATGAAGCACAAGTAATAATAAGATATCCCCAAAAAACATCATATATTAACGATGTTCATGGGATTACACTATGTAAACATAACTCTATCCTTCTCTAGGTTAAAAAATACTTCTAACTCTAAGTTAATATGACCCTAGAATTAAACCTTTTTGATCCAAAAGTGGAACTTTATGATCATAGAATAAAGATGGTTCTCCCAAATTATATTCATAACGATGTCAATATACATGGCATGGTCTCTTCCGAAATGAGAATACACCATTACATCATTTATGATGACCACGCGAATGAGTCGAAAAATTGGTCGAAAACCTAATGCATCAAATACATGATGTTTGGAAGATTCCTTTCGGAGCGAAACTGACATAATGAGATACATATTTAAATTGTACTGACTAAGTAAATCCCTGCACGGTTGATCTAAATGTCTATTATGCACCTGGTGATTTCCTACACAATTGTTTTTTCAATGAATCCCTACATCAACTGAGCTGGTCTAAGAAGCCATCAATTTGAGGGATGGGGTACTATTTTTAATAGAAAGTTGATTCATCTTTGGATAATCCCCATAAATAAAAATTGTTTCATCTAACTTCATGGATAAAGGGACTTATGAATCCTATGGAGATGTATTGGGTCATATACAACCCCTTGCTTCTAAATAATCTAGCGGCATCTCAATCTCCTAATAATTATTATTACCCATCCTATAATCTGAAATGGATACCATCATATCTCTAGGACCTATATCAATAGTAAAATCTACCAATCTCTCAAGATGTTTTCCAGATAATTCTTCATGGAAAAAATTCCTTAAATAAAAAACTATAGAATAAAATTCAGTCTATTGCAATACCTAATAATTAATATAAATTCAAGTAGTAAGGGATTTCACTCCATATATCCCCTAATTCTGTATTTCATCTATATGATACTAGACATCCCACTCTCCTTTTTTCACATATGTAACACCCTCTAGGGATGTGGATGAAACCCTCCCGTAATATTAGTCCACATAGGCATGATAAGGGATGAACCAATCCATCCTGAGAATGGAAACAAAACCCATCATGTTGAGAATTAATATTTACCATAAGAAATGATTGTTACCTACCTCAAGGGGGAATTCCTTACATTGGCCCGTATCATTGAACATATACACAATTGTGTATTAACTGTCATCATGGAACATAAGTAATCAATATAAATCCCATGTATTTCCACTATAGCCACAGTGATGAATGAATGTGAAACACTGATATAACAGATAGAATAAAGAATAATAGAGGATAAGAGAATAGGGCCTCAAACAATAGTTGCATGGACATCTTACTCCATAGGTATTGTCTACACTGAGTAATTATTGCTTGATCTACATCCCTATACTAAAACCTAACTACCCTGATAATGTCCTCTCTCTTGGTGTTATGTATTTGAAGCCTAGATAAATCGTTCATGACATCCTCTACCACAATTATTGAGATAGGTACTCCAAAAACCTTCCTTGTATGGTAATACTAATCCTTCTCCTAATGGTGGAGCTATTACGGATCATCACCCTCTAGGAAATGATGGGAAGGTCCTACAAAAACACTCAAGATGCCCCAATCTTTCATAGCCTTGGTACTCAATGATGTATATGGGACACTTGAAATTATTTTTCATAGGTTTCTGATACTGGTTAAAAAATATGTAATTATCATTGATTTTCACCTAACTACCATTGGTCGCACACGTAGTCTCAATGAATCTCTTCCAACCACTAGTCAATTACCTCAGTTATAAACCATACATGCTCCCACAATTAAATTACCATAGGTCATACATGGTGATGATAGAATAGCTCACTATATCAGATAAATTTTTCAACTAGAAAAATTTTTCCAAATATTTAATAGGATTTCTAAGCCCATCCTCTAATTATCTCCCATTCTCAATCTCATAAGTAGTATATATTAGTGAAAATAAATGAATCTATGTATAATATGGTCAGTAATCCATAACAGACATACAAACCTTCTTTAGGTTCAATAAATTACTAGAATTATCATCCATTAGGGTCTTAGGGAAGAAATAGTCAATGAAACTCAATTTAATACCCCCCCCCCCCAATGTATAATAGTACTTACCTGTATGGTTCAAAATTTCCTATTAATGTTTTGTAGATCCAAGAAAAATATATGTAGTGAACTTATCACTACTACCATGAGGTGTCTCAAGGTGCATGAATATTGATATCGCTATCTCATTCCATAAATCTATGGCCCATGAGACACCATCCATAGATCGGGTAGGTGGTTGCTACTACCAAAACATCATCATCAACTCTTCCATATGAGGGTAAGGTCGTAGAGATCCCTATATCATCATCATAAGTCATAGAAATACCCCTATAAACTAGAAATCATCATATACGTCAACGATAAAATATTTTTCCATCAATGCCACTATAAAAGGTATCACTAGTGGATTAAGACCCACCACCTCTAGAGCATTTTCATCAACACCTTCCTATTGCAATACCAAAAGATGTCATGGTGGCGTGGTACTAAAAATTAAAATGCACAACCCATATGGATTTGATAAGATTAAATATCCAAAATACACTAAAATTACAGGTACAAGATTTCCTTTGTTAAGGTCGCACCCCTTTTCCTTCTCATAGTGTCATGTCTTTGTGATATGAACAATTTTATAGAACACAAGAGATACTGCATACTTTTTACTACTATAATGGGTTCTAGGTCAATCTCTATGTTCTATGACCAATGTCCCAGTATACATTGTTCAAATTTCAATTTTTATATCAAGACACCCTTTAAATTAAAATTGAAATAATTTTTTAACAGTGATCATTTCAACTTAAAATTTAATTTCATTTATTTTTATTTTCATTTGAATAGAATTTATCTTCAAAAAGTTGAACTATGTAGATCACTAAATTAAATTTATAAGGGCACATACATCATTCATACTGATTTTCCACTTCCATTAAATTTCGTTCACTCACTTATAATGTCCCTTTATGAATTTTCAGAAATATTAAAGATAAAGAAATAAATCCACAAAACATTCTACAAAAAATACATGCATGAATATAATCATGGAATATCATAATCCATGTTATATATCAATATTATATTTTTACTAAAATGATGAAATATGGTGATTAATGGACATGTTAGACAAATAAAAAAATACAAACCTCATTAATTATAGTAAAAATCATAAATTATCTGAATAATCCAAAAATTGAAACAATTCAACTGTAAAAGACATAAACTAGAACAAAACATCCGATTCTAGGTAATTGGTTTTTCCTATTTTATGGGTAGATAAACTAATGAAAATCTCCTAACAAAATTATGAGACGTTCTTAATCTCTTTTTTTGTATTCACAATTGATAAGATAATATAAAATAAATATTTTCTGACACAACATTGTGATGTACTAACCTAGATTCCACAAAATGGCCCCCCGACCCTATGGGATAAATTTCCTCAAGTGTGCATCCTCATACATTAGAGTCATCTGAATAGATGAAAGGGACTAAGGTGGTATAGTGGGGAGAGTCTACACCCATGATCAGAGTTTCAAAACAGTGAAATATATTGATAAATTGTGGAATCAAAATAAATAACAAAAATTTGAAGGTAAATTATCGGATAGTTATAAATAACAAACATTACCAATACCAAAAATGATACACAAAATTATGAAACGTCATCATCCTATTAAAAGTAAACATGTAGGAATTATAGTAAGATTATTTTACAATATTTATAACATAAGAAACAATGACCAAAAATTATATCACCAATTGTATCCTAAGTTTATATCTTGGTCATGTGCCCCCATACACCCATGCTATCAACAAAAAAAGTATTATAAATTGTGCAATTTCACCTGTCCCTACATCTATCCATAAAATCACCCATGTTAACATTAGTATCCAAGATAGTGTATGAGACAAAAATTGTAGGCCACCACTAATGGTGACTACAAATATCTAGTTATTTCATATAATATGAGATATGTGTAGATATCATGTAAAGAAATAATAAAATCTATAAACGGTTGGCTCTTGTTGTGGAAGGTAACCAAGGTAACACTACCTGTTTCATCCCATGATTGATAACACATGAATAATAAACCTTGTTTATGAATATATATGGTCTATATAACTGGTGATGTATACAACCAACTATTTGGATATTGCTAATATCATAGACCTATGACATAACTCAGGTGTCCATGTGTTGTATCATGAGTCTCACATGTGACATGGGAACCATTCCCTAAGTCATGAGACTAAGTTAACTGATTCCTTATACCATAAGAATATGGTATGCCTTTCCCAGTATCACAATAGTTGGGTCTCCAAGACCAAATCAAAAATATAGTATCTCCATGCCCGAATCATAACTATAGGGTCACCATGCACAAATATTATTAGTATAGTATACATTCCATATACATCATATCAATAGAGATGTCTTGCCTGAATCATATCAATATGGATTCCATGGATGATAATATCAATAGCATCACCATTACTGGGTCATATCAATTGTGATTGGATAATTTTTCATCATATTTCATCAAGGGTGTCATGCCCTTATATTATAAATTGTAAGCATTGTCATGAATGTATCACAACTTTTAGGGTCTCCATGTATATATATCATAATCCATGAGGGTTACCGTGACCATATATCACAAAAATAGAAGGGATACCATGTACTCATTATAACAGTAATAAAAATTAAAAGGTTTTTATTAATATAAAATAATTAATTCATAAATCATTATCATTTTTCTTATTAAGGGCATAACCACTGTTCAATTTAAGTAAGTGAAATTATTATACCACACACTGTTCATTTAATCTACTATAGTTTCATAATTTTGGTGGTCATGCAACAGTAGAACAGAAATATAATTCCATTAATGATATAACATCTTATATGTTGAACTAAACACACTAATATGTGTTTTGGTTATAACATCATGAAGTAAAAATAATAATATTGAGGTCACAACAAAAGGGTTTGATCACATTAATGTTGATGAAAAATATTGAATTGTGAGGTAGTTAAGTGTCATTAGGTTCCAAAAAGGTTGAAAATTTTATGTCATATTAATTTAAGAGGAAATATATGGAAAAATCGACTTGTGGGACACTACACATAATATAAATCATCATTAGTAGAAGGGAAAATTTCTAGACCACCTACCTTATTCCTAAATAGGATAACGTATCTATTATTGAAAATTGGATTGGTCTTGATTGAATGAAAATGTGGAAAAAATGAACTCTTGGAAAATAAAGCATGTGAGACTCTATGTATATAACTCCGTCGAGAGGTAGACAACCAGAGAAGGTAAAATGATGAATAGAGAACCCATAGGTGTGTATCCAATGAGATGACGAAAAGATGAATTAGAATCTGGGTGAATGATTTATCAATAAAACTATATTGATGTAAGATGATCTCTTAAAGGATGGATAAAAATCATTTCCAATATAAATAATAAAATAAGGGGATGTTGAACACATAATCCTTTATAGAAAAATTATTAAATTATCTTTTTTTAACTGGGTTTCATGGTTTAGATGTACAGTTGGCCAGACTATATGCTAATACGTTTCCTAAATCTATCTAAAGAGGGGAATCACATGGTTCATGCACATAGTTTGTGATACTATGCGTAAAACGTGTGATTTTCCTTTTGTAAAAACATTAGAACTCTACAAGGTCATGCACCAGGGGTTGCATGGTTTGGGAAAAATTGGTGGCCCACTACTACCCACTAAAAGTCTCCAAAAGTTTAGGAGAAACCATATGGGAAAGGAAAACAATTTATATTATTAGTGTGGCATAGTTCTTTTTTCCACTGATCGGGGTTCCTAGATCCTAAAAGTCATCATATACCCCATTATCCCTCATATCCTCACTTGGAATTCATATCACTTCAAAAATAAATATTTAGACAAAAAATTAAAAGATTTATACCTCAAATAATAACAAGGTTCTTATAGTGTACATCCACTAGATTAATTTAAAGCATTGTTCCTGTTAAATGGGGTCTATGAAAACCTCATAATAACAATGTGAAGTCCAATGAATTTTTGACACATAATATAATTTCACTACCCTGAATTAATAGAATATATTGAGATGTGATTTCTCCGAATTAAGATGTATAGTTGGATGATGTTAAACGCCATATTTATTGAGAATTCATTTAAAAAATATTCTTATTGTATCACCTTCATGAATATACATCATAATAAGAAATAATGGAGACCATTTGATGTTAAAGGGTGGTTTAAAACATTTAAAATATTAACATGTTGATATAAGAGAAATTTATTCTCCACGGTGATTTTAAATTATCATCAGTCTTTATGAAGAGTAGTATTCTCTTATTCTATGTGAAGAATAATATAAAGAAAAACATTACATGGGGGTTTTAAATTCAAGGCCATTTATAATTATATGTCGTGTGTTGATATATTAAGTTCTTCTCATAATGTGTTTTCAATCAATGTAAATATCGATGGATAATTGAGAGGCCCATCCAATAGTGTTTCTTTACCCTATGCAAGGATCAAAATTTAGAGATGGAAGATGTTTGACCAACAGTGGGGTAAGTTAGGGAGCATAAAATTTCCCCACAAGAGAAATAGTTTATGTTTTAAATTTTAGAGAATTAGAATCTATATAACCAATAAAGATTGGCTACACTATAATGTCAATAAATATTATTGTTATGAATTTTACTGTTTTAGTGGTGTCTACGTTGTAGATAAATATGTTGTTTCAGAGAACTATAGAGTTAAGGGATGTTTCACCAAGGATATATTGTCTATGATATAATATCCATTAAGAGTTATAAATGCGGAATAATTAAGATCATTACTATTCAAATTATGAATGTAATAAAGCATGATGATCATGTATTCAGAATATTTAGAATGGGATTTAAATTTGGAAAAGATAAACAAATTCGAATGAGAATCGTATTTTATAAGAATTATGGGGTATACATATTTTAGATATGGAGATAATTTAATATGATATAGGAGAACATTATTCATTATAATATAAATATTTTTTTGAGTGGTTAAAATGTTATAGAACAATTAAGAAAGTAATATGTGAAAAATGTATATCATTATATCAAAGAACATGATTGAAGATGGCCTAATAATATTCTGGAAAAAAATTTAGGCAATTTTTGCAAACCCATTAACAATATTTAGAGAATTGGGATGTATTTTTTAAACACATAGATACAATAACAAAATGCATGAAAGATAATGAGATCATTCAATATTGGATTTTCAAGAAGATGATAAAGCATGTGATTGGGTTATGTAACCCATTTCTAAAGAGGGTCAAGAATCAGAATGTGGTAAAGGGTTTAACTAATTGATGTAGAGGAGTTGGATTACTGGGTTGTTTAACCGAAATCAACTATATGATAAATTATTGGGGTATGACTAGTTCATTCTGAAACAGCTATAATTTTCAATAATATAATATTATATAATATATGGTGGGGGTATAACCAAAATGGTAAAGATTATGTATTTGTATCGAACTCAATAAATATTGTGTGCTTCCACTACAGCAAAATCCAGAATAAATAGAGGTGTCCATTAACTATGTTATCAGAACTAAATAAAATCACTCAAAAAGAAAATCCATTATCAGTTATTTTTTTTAAAATGTTGAAAAAGGTGTCCATTTGTAACCGCTTTTATTTAGTGATCATAAAGGCAACCATTTATTAGTGAAAAATATTAGTCCGGATAAAGGGTTTTTCTAGGAAACTTTGTCCCACAATAGACATGTTTTCACTGGGCAATGGTTTATAATCATGGGTGTTCAACCATCAAAGTGTGCCATAACTATAGTGGATCTGAACCTACATACATTATACCACACAAGGGCTTCATCGATGGATCACAACATGTGTTGACCCATATGCCTAACCCACACACCCGACCCATATACATTGGGCCTCTCACATGTGGCCTATACACAACCCGTTGACCCATCCTCCCCAATTTTTTATTTACAATAATAAACAAATAAAGAAATCATATAAATAGTAAAAAATTTAAAAACTGAAACAATTAAACAAATAAAAATTAAAAAATAACTAATTAAAAAAATATAATAGAAACTATTAATGATATAATTACTAATTAAAATTAATAACTTATATATATTTATTATAAAAATAAATAAATAGTTTTTATTAAATATATATATAATTAATAAAAATAAAATATTAATAAAAATAAAAAATAAAAATGCAAACATTTAATATATATATATATATATTACATATAAATATTAATAAAGAGTATATATTAAATATAAATATATAAAATGAGTAAAGTGTAATAATTAATCAAATAAAAATTAATGAAGTAATATATTTAAAATATATTAAAATCGTTATTAAAGAAACAATTATTAATAAAAATAAGTTAATATTATATATATGTAAATAATAATTATGATTAGTAATAAATAATATATATTAAATACAAATATATAAAATTAGAAAAATTTAATAGTTAAAAAATATTAAAAATAATAAATATTAAAATAGCTAGTAATGGAATAATTAATAATAAAAATGTATAAATTTAAAATTTATATAGTAAAAACTATCTAATAATTACAAAATTAATATATATATATATATATATACCTTTTAACATTTAATTTTCTTAAATATTCTTTATTTAATATTTATTAATAATTATATTCTTATTCCATTTATAGAAGTATATATTGATACAAACAGACACAGAATTTAATTTTTTTTCATATATATATATATATATATTATTTTTATTTTCTTAATATTGTTTCATTTTTTTAATATTTGTTTATATTTATTTATTAAAAATATCATTGTCTCTAATTTTTAAATCATATTAATTTCATATATTTTAATACAATATAAAATTATTTTTATTATTATTTAAAAATTATAATTATTTCATTTTAATATTACTAATTTGTTTACAATCATGATTATTTTTATTGTATTTGAAACTTAATAATTTTTCATTTTTCCTTTTTTAATATTTTTTCCTTTTATCCATTATTAATATTTACTTAATCATTTTTATACATTAACTTTTATTTTTTTTATATGTAGTTGTAATATATATATCCATGTGTTTGTATCTGTATTCATTTCCATTTTGACATCTAATCATTATTAATATTTTAAAATAATCTATATAATTAATAAATCAGGTAAATCGTTTTCATATTTAATTGTAATATTCTTATTTGGTATTTATTAAATTTCACTAATTTTTAAAATTCATTCATTTATTATAAGTGATTATAATTCCGGCATTAATAATTTTTTTTAATTTTCTTACTTTCCTTTATAAATTAAATATTTTTAATATTTATTCTCTTAATATTTTTTTAATTAGTTATTTTTAAATATTTATTTATACAAATTTATTAATTAAAATTTATCATTTTTAATATGGTTATAATGTACATATTTAATTTGTATTTATTTCATTTTATAATATTTATTCATTTTTTATATTTTAATGATCGATATAATCGTTAAAATAAATTCAGATTTAAACATTTTTATGCCTATTTGTTTTTAGTTATAAAATTTCACTCAATTATAACTTTTATAAATTTAATATTATCTATTAAATTATAAATTAACTCATTTTTAAGTTTAAAATTATATATTAATTTTTAATATATATTCCATTAATATTTTTTAATGTATTTTACCTAGTTTTTAATAGCAATTTTGAAAGGGTACTAATAAATATAGGTTTTGATAGCCCTCTTATATATCCATATATATTTTTAAATAATTTTTATAATAAAAAAATTTATCCATTTTTTAAAAAGTATTTGTATAAATATAAACAAAGATACTAATAATTATAAAATTTTAAAAATTAATTTTAAATAAAAAATAAATTTATTATAGTAATATTTTATTAAATATAAAGGATTATATTAAAAAATTATTATATAAATATTAATAATTACATAAATATATTTATAATTATGTAAATATATTTATAAATATACTTATACTTATGTAAATATTTTTAGAAATATATTTTAAAATATATATATTTATAACTATATTTAATAATGTATAACCATACTAATATTTATAAATATATAATTACAATTATATTAATATAATTCGTATTATATAATTAACTATATATATATATATATGTTTATCTTTACAATTCATCCAATATTTTAATATGTTTAATTATTTATATTTATATATATATATATATATGTTTATCGGTTCATAGAATGTGTTGATAAAAAGTTTATAATTTTTTAAATACAACCCAAACATGGTTCCTTATCTCTAGCATAGTTCATGGTGTAGTGGGACTGTAGGTTTTCTATGGATCCCCATCGAACATCTCAGATTTATAATCACTTTCAAAACCCAATGTATTTGACTTATGAACATTCGTTCATGGTCATGAATTATTTCACATTTTTTGTTCTTCGATGATTGTTTTTTGTTTTTTCAATAGTTTTTGGGTTGTGTGTGAAAAAAATTATTTTTCCACCATCTAACTACTTTACTTACCGACAAATCTCCCTACTTCTCTATGCATAGTCATCTGGTTCTTCTCTAGTATTGATCAATGCTCGGTAATTTCTCCTTTATTGACTACTCCTTTATTGTCCCCAAAATTCTGGTATCCTTGTATATATTTTTGTCACTTATTTCACTTAATCAAATATATTCTTTATTATAAAATTTTATAATTTTTATAAAAAATTTACCAATTTTTTATTTATATATTTTCTTCTACTTAAACATCAAAACACCCCCTTATCAACGATTCGTAAATATTAACTACTTTCTCTACAGCCCCCCATACCCTCTATCCTCAAAACACTACTCCATTATGAAACTAATTTATGATTACATAGTAAGTTTATAGAAAAAAATCATATAATTACCAAGTAATGAAATGAATAAAAATCAAGAACTACCTCTTTTTAGACTCATAAATAGTAAGGTTATAGAAAACATCATGTAACTACCATATATTTTTCCTACAAAAACATCAAATTACAAACCTAGATGAATAAAAACATATTTTCACGAGGTTTATTTTTTTCATAAATTCCTTGGGTGAAATCAAATATTTTTATGCATAATCATCGATAACATCAAATATTATGTTACCCTTGTTATAAATATGTATTATATTCTCTTTTTATTATGAATATATTATGTGTCTTTATTTTTTTATTTTATAAAAAATGATAATTTATATTCCTAACAAGATGAATATTCATAAAAAATGGATTCATGCTAATCATATGAAAAAATAGTGTGATTATGTTGGTAAAGTGTTCATCATGTTTGAAAATGGAAATGAATTTAACCCTTATCAAATCCATTTTCCATTTTTAAATTATTGTTATAAAAGAAAATTTAGTGTATTAGTTTCTGAAGAACATTTAATTTATCAAAGAATATATTAGAGCTCTAAATATTGGATTAACCATTTGGAATAAATGAACATGAACACTAATGTGGATGATACTATAGTTTATGGACTATTTTATTTAAATACATGTGTAAATGATGATGAATATATTATGTAGGAAATGAAAATGGATATTGAATATGAACTTCTTGACTATATAGTGTTATCTGATAAGTTAAATTGTTATAATAAGAGACCATTGAATATTGGTTGTACTAAATAAACAAAATTGTTATCTTTAATAATGTTATATAATTTAAAACCAGGAATAGAATGGATCTATAATAGCTTTATTAAACTACTTTGTATCCTAAATGATGTGATACAAAATGATAATGGTCTTCTCTAATGAACATATGATGCTAAATAAATTCTATGTTTAACATGCATGATCTCTATAAAATTAATTATTTTCAAATTGACTAAATATTATTTTAGAATGACCATTAGTCAATGATAAAATTACCTATGTGTGGCATGAATTGATATAATTATGATAAAACAAGTCTTTAAAAAGTTTTATTGTACATTATTATCCCATTATAGTTTAAAAATTATATTCATATTAAAAAACTGTGATACAATTGAAATGGAATGTAGATACAGTAGTTGAATTTGTGAAAATGCATTATCCTACCAAAAATATTCAATGGAAGATAATTTATTATAATAATCATGAATTTGAAAATGTGCCAAGAAGCTTTCATCATGAGGTATCTACAAATGGAATAAATCTTTTGGTGTATAGAGTAGATCTCAAAATTCATGGATTATTATGTTTGTAAATTATAACATTCCACCATGGTTATGAATGAAGTGAAAATAAATTTTATTGTTAACAATTATATCCTGAATAGAACAACTCAATAATGGAATTGATGGGTGTGTGGATCTATTATTAGAACAATATTAATTGATTTGGGATACATATGTTACAATGTACGATGCTCAAATAAGTGAAGTTTTCACATTGAGGGACATGTCTTATTGGATGATAAATGGATTTACTCCATATGAGAATTTCTTAATTTGCAGCATTAATGGAATGTTGGGGTACCCCATTTTTGAACAATGTGCACACTATGTTCAGTTAAAACATTACATGAATATTGTGTTTATAAGATGTTACAAATATTTACTTATATATAATAAATATTAAACATAGAAGATAAAATTCAATGGGATTAATGAATAAGTTACAAAACCATCTCTAATATTAGGTGATCAACTATTAGATAAAATTAATGATACTGACACTCTTTCTTATAAACCATCTCCATAAACATTATAAAAACACTTTGGAAAAACATATCATTTTATTGGAATTACAACACTTGATTTATTTGTATATCAAAAAAATTGTTCTTGTTATTATTGTAGAAAAAATATATTTGATAGTGTCATTGAAACATTAATAAATGTTCCTAAAAAGCAAAATATGGCATCAATTGTATGATGGTCCTTTTTGACATGGAGATTCAGGAAACTTTTTCAATGGTGAAGGGTTAGGATCGCTCTTTCCATATACAATAATCTCACACTCTTGTCGGCAAAGAAAATTATCATTTTTTTCTTTAATGGTATAAAAGATAAACAACGGTAATAATAAAATATCAAGAATGATGTGTCAATGAATAATTTGAGGTCATAAGGTTTATATTCACATGACTTTCATGTTTTGAATCATGATTTGATGCATGTATCTTTTCATTTCATTCTTACAAAAAAATTGTGAATTTAATTAACCAGAAACTAGAATATTTTAAAATCCACAAATAGTAATTTTATATACCCAATTATGATAACAATCATGAATAAATAGATTACATTCATATTCTGTGAATTAGAAATGTTATTCCCACCTTAATTAATTTATATAATGGTTCACATCAGAGTTCACTTGGTTTGAGGGGTTCAACTATGTGGTATTTTCCATTATAGGGGAATGCACCCCATTTAATAATAAATGATTATTTTGAAAAGGTATGTCATGAATCAATCTTGGCCAAAATGTTTTATTGGTAGATAATATATTTTTGATGAATTTGTTCAATTATATTTCAATATCCTATCAGATAGAGATATCTTCTGTCCCCCAATCTCTCTACACATTTAATGTGTTATGGTTAATGTGATTTCCAAAAGATATGTTGATACAATTACCATCATGAAGAGGTAGAAACATTAAATTTATATTTTATATAATAGTGAATAGGTTGACCCAACATAGACTACCATAAATAAATTATTAGACATTTCAATCTATCATGGGATGATAGATGGATATAAAATACATATAATCAGTAGTTTATAGGATTTTTATGAGATCATATTTACAAGGATTTATCTAAAAATATGAATTAAATTATCGAATCACATCCACGTCTTCCCAGGGGACAAAAATAAAATGTTTTATCCTACAATAGTTTTTTATTTAATAGTTAGACATCCTATAAAAAGTTACCTGATGAATACACTATGATGAAAAATAGTGTATTTTTTCTTGTGGAGGAAGATATTTACATAAATAGTTCCAAGGAAGAAAATAAAATTTATGAAAATATATCATATTTATGCATCGTCAAACTGATATATCAGATGGATGTTACAATATTCCACATTCCAATTTTATGTTTGAGATGTGTTGATAAAGTGAATAAAGTGAAAGTTGATGAAATTTAAATAATGAAGTATAATTATAGTGTGGGGGTATAATTATGATCCGTATATAATGGATTCACAAGAAGTTCCAGTATTATATGTCTCAAATCTTGAAAATGAGAATTTTACCATTTTCATATATGATGCAAATTAAAAATTATAGGGTTGGTTAAAAATTCAATTGAGGAAGTACCTTTAATTAGGAGATCATAATCATTTCATGGTCATCCCAATATAGAAAATTTCTTATATTTTATAGGGTACAATATAGAGGGGAATTGGATACCTACTAGTTTAGCCAAATCCCATAATCATTTAAAAAAATATAAATAGATTTAAATGAGTAGTATAATGCTTGTGTTATTATAATATTATTTTCTTCATAAAATGTTTTGTTTACTACTATATTGATATAATTTAAATTAAAAGTTTGACTAGTTTGTAGACAATGAATTTGGATCCTGAAGATATTACCAATCTCATGGAATAAAATGCAGTTGATACTGAAACTACAGAATCATTAACAGATCAAAAACATATTGATGATAAAACAATAACAAAATTTAATCAATACGTTGACTAAAATTATAATGGCAGGAAATAAGTGTGTAAAACTGAGATTGGCTAGAAAAAATGCGCCTAACCAATGGACCCAAAAAAGTCAGTGTTCATTAGTTATGATTGGGTCACCATGATAATGAATATAAAAAGTCATATAGATTTATGGAATCGTGTCTAGACTGTAATGATGGAATCCCATTAAAAAGATAGTAATGTAATTTTATGATATACTTTCAGTATTTTGCAGGGGAAATATATAATGAATTTGTTATATTCATTTCATTTTCCTCTAAATATTTCATTTATTTTAATTTATTTTCATAAGAAATATTTGTTATTCATAGGAACAATTAAGGGAATGTAATTTCCCACCCTCCAGTTATGTATGCACATATAATAAATCATAAAACATTGAATACATTCACCAATCCTCAAAATGACAAATAATTTTAGGTTCATTGTATTCATAATTATATAATTTGAATTTATATATATTATAATATTATATTCAAAATAGTTAATTTCTAAAACATAAATAGAGTTTTGAAAATAAAAAATGAGTATCAATACCATTGTACCACTATCATAAAGTGAGGATAGGTTGTGCTTCACTAGAAAAGAAAATGGTATTGATTATAATTTTATAGTGACAATTTTTTGTGATATTAAAAATATATTATTACTTTTCTTATATTCATATTTATAAATAGAAATACTAATACACTTCTACAAGTTGTCATTATTATATACGTTTTCATTTTTAAATAATGATTTTATACTAGCTACAGGAAACACCAAAGTACTATTGGAAGCATGTTTAATAATAACACATAACTAATTCATTATTATTTATAACACCATTACATAAAAATATATATTAATTTTCACATGGTTTTTATATAGTTTAGAGACAATAATCAACAGTGACAACCCCATGAGAAAAAATACATCTAGTAGCTTTGAAGCAGCCTGAACAATATGGTTGTGTTAAAGGTGAAGGTTTTTCAATGTCACGTTGTATATATTTTAAAAAAAATATGCATGAATAAATATATCAAATGATTAAAGGATGGGTGGTTCAATGATATTAAAGGAAATAAATTATTGTCTTTTTTGGTATGGAAGACAAATATAAGATAAAGGTCCAAATCAAACCAATAGTTGAACATATACCAACACATTAAGAGTAAAATGACCCCACAGAATTGAGTTCAGTCATTTACCTCATCTATGTACCTTACCAAAGGTAATAAATTTCTTTCTTTATAATATCTACTAAATTTGAATAAAATAACTTCCAAGGAAAACATATCACTAAAAATTTATAAGGTGTAGTTGTATTGGACTTTTATCTATCAACACCCATGCACAACATTATTGAGAGTGCAAAGGTGTATAATATCTTAGGATACTGGTTACACAAAAAATAACTCACAAAATATCACATGAGAGTAGTAATTTATAGATTGAAAGACCCATGCACATATTATATTATTCCAATTGTTGTTATAGATATTATAATGCTCATTTATTTAATTAAAACATTCATTTCATGGGAATATAATATTAAAAATATACATGATGTGTGTACTTATGACTATTAAATGAAAAAACTACCATATTTTGTGAAAAATATTTCGAAATGACATATGGTGGTTAAAATGGTTAAAACTATGGGAAAATGGAAGGTTAGATCAAGATAATCCATTCAATCACCCAAGAAAACAAAAAGACATTTCAGAAATACCTTATCCATCCAGTTTGACTAAAATATATATTATAATTAAATGTACATGTAGATACCATATTAAAATATGGATATGAGTCCTATATTCAATATGAATAATAAATATTTTGAAGTTTCATTGCTTACAGGTTCGTCTTAATAGTACAAATGATATTCTCATGTTTGAATTATTGGAAGTCTTATTTGTGAATACATACTAGAGGTACATTTTCAATAAAATTATATATAAAAAATTATATAATATAATCATTAAGGTAGAAAAATGATTATATTTTCTAATATCACGTATATTACCGCTATATATAGGGAGAATCCCTAGAGTATGATTTGGTTTCTTGAATCCCATTATCATATCTATGAATGATATTTCATTTGAGTTATAAATAAAATATAAAAAATATATGAAACAATGGGTTCATTTGAGAGGAAAATAGAAAATTAATAATCATTACTGATGTATACTATGTATGTGTAAAACTATAAAATATAATCCTAGAAAATATATATTAATATTTTTCAAGAAATATTATTTATTGTTTTTAGGTATAATTGGACACTGATCACAGTCAATTTGAATACCGTACATATTTATTTTCAAGGATATAAAATTTTTTTATAAAACCACCAATAAAGGATGTGTATAATGAATTTATATTGTAAAAAATCATCATTTTATAGATAAAAATAAAATTTAATGTTTTATATTGTGTTTTGGAAAGAATTATTCCTGAAAGGGTGACATATAAATACAGTAAATACCATTTTATGTTCTTAATGAGTAAACATAAAAAGTATAAATATTTCTTTAAATGGAAATAGATTAAGTTATATATTAAAATATTTATCTAAAAAACATATTTCATTACAATTTAATCATTTTATTCAATGTTTTTATAGTTCTCCAAGATTGATATTAACAATGATTGTGGATATTGTGTTTTTAAATTTATTAAATGTATCATATATCATCAAAAGGATACCATCCCAGAATTAGAAATTTCCATAGGTAATTATATTAAAATTAAAAATATTGTTTAATTTATTTTTTTAATATTTTCTCACTACTACCAATATTTCCAAGATTCTATGTACCCAAAAAAAGTAAATTTTCAGGGAGTTGAGTGGGAAGAGTACATGGTATCATATATTTTTCCTATATCAAATTTATTTGAATACCTATTATGTATAATATCTATTATGGGCTATGAATTTAGTTACACATTTGGGTTGTGAAGCATTATTATGACATTTTATTATATATTATTTTAGATCTATTTCTCAATTAGAATTAAAATAGAGTAAATTTATTTATTTAGAAATGAATGGTTTCAACACATGATATCAAAATTTATATATACATGACGAAGTGGTGACTTCCAAATTCTTATTTTGTATATTAATTTATCCTTTGATCTACTAATTTAATTAGTTTTCTTGCCATTATTATCTAATAATTATTTTGTTAATATTGTAATCATTTTATCTACTTATTAGTTAATTTTCAAATGAATTTATCTAATTAATTTACATATTTTATATTTAAAAATAAATTTTTCATTAAAAACATCTAACACTCAATGAAAACTATGATAACGTAATCAGATTGGTTGAATACATTAGAACATCGATCCTCAATTCATTTTTTGAAATGTTGGAATCAACTAAATTTTAATTTAACACATGTTGTGACTAATATGGCTCAATGTGTGCATTATTAATATATATGTTTCATTTTAAATTAAAACATCTATCACATACCCAAAACTGAGTAAACAAGTAAATTTTTTTAAAACAAATTGGACTACGATCCATATTTCATTTATGATGTGTAAGAATCATCCACATGTCAAGCCACCACAATATGTTATTTTATTGACTATAAGAATCTATTATCAATATAAAAAGCTCAATTTTAGTTTCAAATAGGTTTCATATAGCCAAACCTGTGTAAATGAGCTCATATTTTTAAAAATTTGGATAACAACATATATTTCATTTGTAATTTTTTTTGAATTTATAGTTTGAAAACCTGAAAGATTATGTTGTTGGAATTAATATATTTATTATTATTCAATATAAAAGTTTCATTTTTAAAAAAAATAATTAAATAGATAAAACTGGGAAAATAAAGTAAGATTATTTTGAATTATTAGGAAAAATGTTCCATAATTCATTTGTGAGGTATTAGAATTATCCACTACAAAATCTAATACAATATGTGATTAGTGTGGTTTTAATTTCATGTTTTCAATATAAATATTATATTTCATAATAAATAATGTTTCATGTCCCAAAAAAATAAGAAATAATAATGGATTGTTTTCAACCATTAGGAAAATGTCCCATTTTTATTTTTGTGTGTGTAATAATTGGTTTCCCATCAATCTGACACATGATGTGGTTGGTAAGACTTTAATTTTGTGTTTTGATGAAATAAGATTAATTTTACTTTAAAATGACAATAAAAAAGTATAAACTGAACAAATGTGATCAGATTATTTTTAAATATTATGAAAATTATTTGTAATTCCTCTGTGATGTGTAGGAATCAACCACATGGAAAACCTACACATGAAGAGGGTGGTATGAATTCATATATTTTTCTTCAATATAAACGTTTTGCTTTACTTTAAAACATGTTACACAATTCCAAAACTATGAACATGAGCTCTGGTTGATTTGAAACATTTGATAAAATACACATAATTAATTTTCATGTTTAGGAATTGAGTGAACACCAATATGACACATGATGTGTGTGGTGTAAATCAAAGTAGTTATTTGAAATATAAATGTGTATTTTTAGTTTAAAATATGATAAATATCCTTGATAAATAAAAATATATCCGATTGTATGAAAACATTAAGAAAACCATTTGTGATCAATTTTTGATGTGTAGGACTTGATCACACATAAATCTTACACCAGAGGAAGTAAGTATGTATCAAAATGCATATTATTAATAAAAAATCTTTTTAAATTAAAATAGGGGTTATATCACAAAAAATAAGAAAAAATCTCATATTTTTTTTAAACATTAGGAAAATGGTTAATAAATCATTTTTGATAAATAGTAGTGGATTGCAGATCCATCCGAGACACCATGTGGTTAGTTTGAGTTGAGATGCATGGTTTCAAAGTTTCATTTTAGTTTAAAACACAAATAAAATATCAAAAAAATTAAATCATATTGTTTGTAAAAAGTAGTAAAGAAATCCATAATTCATTTTTCACGTGCTGGAAATGACCACACATAAATCTGACAACTGATGTGGTCGATATGAATCTAAGTTATTTTTCTCAATATATAATTTCTAGTTTAGTTTAAAATGACATTCCCATATCCATAATAATGAAAATGTACTATTAATGTTTTCAAAAATTTGTAAAATGATCCATAATACATTTTAACATGTACTAATCAACCACACAGTAATTTAACACTTGATGTTATTAGTATGACTCGAACTAGTTTTTTTAATTATGAAAGTGTCATTTTTGTTTAAAAAACATCTCATAGCCATAACTATAAAAACGTGATTAGTTTATTTTTATACATTGTGACATTAATTGATAAATTATTTTCCATGTTTTTGAATCAATCAGTTGTTAATCTGACACCCTATGTGTTTTGTATGAGTTGAAAGGTTTTTTAATATAAATGTTTCATTTTTTTAAAAACTAATGTAACATTAAAAAATATAATAAAAAACATGAAATATTTTTAAAAAAAATTAAAATCACCCATATTATATTTTTGATGAATATTAGTTGACATAACATCAATCTGACATGTGATGTGGTTGGAATGACTCAAAGGTAGTGCTTTTAATAAGAACTACCACTTTAGATTAAAACTTGTATCTAATGGCCAAAACTAAGTAAATGGGCTCAGATTGTTATTAATATTTATGTTAATGGTCCATAATTCATTTTTTATCTTTAGGAATTGACCAAACATCAAAATCAAAGATGATATGACATATAAGAATCAATTTTCATGTTTCAATTTTAAGGGGTCATTTCAACTTAAAACACATGCCACTATCTAAAATAGAGAAAACAGGATTGGATTGTTAATAATCATTACAAAATTAATCCATAATTCATCTGTGATGTGTATGAATTAAATGATTATCAATATGAAATACAATGTTGTCGGTATGATTCAAAGTGTGTGTTTTCTGTATAAAAGTTCCAATTTAGATTAAAAATTGTTTTAAATCACAAAAACTGATCAAAAGATATTGGATAATTTTTATACCATAAATAAAATTATCAATAGATCATTTAAACCATGTGGGAATTTATCACACCTCAATTTGACACTCGACATGGTCGGTATTACTCAAAGTGCCAGAATTCAATAAAAAGGTTTCATTTTACTTTAAAAAACACATAAAATAGACAAAACTACGAAAATGATTTATGATTATTTTTTAACATTATAAAAATGATGAATAATTAATTTGTGACATGTAACAATCTATTATATGTCTATTTGACAAAGGATTTTTCTGATATGACTCAAAGTGTTTTTTTTCAATATAAATGTGTCTTATTAGTTGAAAGCTTATGTCAGTAAAAAAACTGATAAAATGATATTGGATTTTTTTCAATTATTGGGACAATAATAAATAATTCATTTTCATTTTTATAAATTTACCACAAAATAATTTTATAGATGATGTGGTCTTTATGACTCGAAGTGCGTGTTTTCAATATATAAGTCCGATTTTATTTAAAAATTCGCATCACATAACCAAAACACAAAAAAATGACCAACCTTTTCTCATAATTTTATTTGTTATTTCATAATTAAATGCCTTATCATTTTTATCTGATACATATTTACTAAACCTTTATTGAGATAATTCTTGATGAAGAATATGAAATGGTCTAACGGTTTAAGACTTGTTATCAAAAGTAATTTCTCTAAATTTCTCTCACAACCATGGGGACTTTTTTATCACCATTTATGACATCAAATTCAATAGAACCATTATTTAAAAATAGAAATAAATTATATTTATGTTTGAGAACTATCCATATCTCAGTCTGATATAGGGTTTTTTGGATATGACAGAAAGTATATATTTTTAGTTTACAATTGACACATTGTCTTTAACTTATTTTATTATAGAAATGTTATCATAAGAATTGATTTCCTAAAAGGTTTATTATTTTTTGAGTTTGGGTTATTTTTTTAGCATCTAACAGCATTATAATGTCACATGGACAAAGGAAAAGAGAACACCTCTGCTTTTCAATGAATGTTATAAATTTTAATTACTAATGTAAATTTACAAACCAATTTTGGAAATGCCTATAATATTTTTATTTTTTCTTGTGTTTCTGTTTTAAAATTTATTTCAATTATACTATGTATTTTCTCCATATTTTTTATACTATAGTGTGTCATCATTTTATTATTACATTATAGCAGTATACACCTTTATAAGTACAATAAAAAATGATTAAAAGGGGATCATTTATCAGCACTAAACTTGAACTAATAAACGATGCCACTTATAGAGACCTCAACACTGGCCAATATCTTATGTCTGAATTATAACATTTTATTGAGATAAAAATAGTTAAATATTTTAGTAGTCTTGGTAATCTAGATACATACTTAAGTCATTCATTACATTTGAAAACAGAAATTACAACATATTTTTTTAGAATATAATTTTCCTTATATAATATCCTTGAATATCATTCATATTAAATTTTATAGATTCATGAGAATGGAAATAAATAAAATAGAGATGAAACTATCAATAAGGGTTATGAACAATTTAATAAATCATGAATCAGTAATCATAATTAATATGGAAGGGTAAGAACCTAAACACATTCCATGTAATCAATAAACTATAAAGGTAGTGCATTCATAGATACAATCTGTGTGAAAATATCATGGATAATAATAAATATATAAAGTAAAATTATAGAAAAATCATTACATTAAATCAATAACATGAATAATATAATTGGATATGAAATAATCGATATGGTAATGTAAATAACTAAACAATCATTCCATTTAATCAGTTACAAAGAATGAAATGCATCCAAAAATAATATCATTGTGAAAATATCTTTGATAATAATAAAATTATTCTTCCAGAAAGAAGATCTTAATTGATGGATGTTATGAAATCATGTTCATGATACCTATAATATAAATATATATCCTCAATATAGTATAAAACGACTAGGTACAAACTCATTTGGATTGGAAAACTAACTATATTCTAGCTTACTAATTCACCTCATGAGACTATCAATTCCCCACGGGGCAATAAATAGTCAGATCCATTTGATATCTTCGTGTCCAAATCATTCTTTATATATCAAATTATTACTTTAGTTAAGTAAGAATTTTCCTTATAAAGAAATATCTGTATCGAGTAACGAATACATATTTTTCAAAATTTTCTTTGATAAACAAATAACATTCCATATAGAATGCCATATTTAAAAATGATATACCATTTCTGAAATTAATATATCCATGAAAAATAATATTTATATTTTGAAGAAATAAAATTTCTATAGGATAATACATAAATCAAGGGAATGTTATTGACTACAAAAAATATATAAATTAATTGAACATTACAATTTTCATTTTTCAAATTGAACATAATCCTTCCAGATGAAAAATAAGGATGGTATCAATATAATATATACCCATTGAAATACAAATAAGTAGGTTCTATTATTAAGGAATATAAATACTATAATGATTTCATTATTGAACATTCCTGATGAAAATAAACATTCCATTTTGAAAATAACTTTTAATAACTAATGTTTGACACAAAATATATTAATATAAATTGTGTTGAAAATACTCATTGAAACATATAAAAAATTTATTAAAACATTCTAGTGGTCATGGTAGATGGAAATTATCATAATTCCTTACATGTTAAAAAAATATTCCTCCGACTTTTTTGTTAAAATAAAAAAGAATTATTTTGACAAAAACATGGGGATTCCTATCAATTTATTTTTAAAAAAATTCAAAAATGTTTTTATGAAATCATTAGGAAAATATTAAAAAACTTTTTTTAGAATATTTATTGATTAAATGGTTATGGAAGAAAATATATTTCCAAATAAAGAGTGAGATGAAGTAATATTTTCATGAAATAATGTTATCAGTTATTTTAAGTAACAATGAGTGGAAAAATGATACTATTGATTTAAAATAACATTACTAACAATGAAAATATAAAATTAAACCTATTTAAAAGAAAATCATTAAATAATTCCCTATACAAAAAAATCATGAAAAAATAATATTAATAAGAATGTGATTGTGAGATAAACATTTAAAATGATCATAAAATTGATGTGATAATTAATCCATGAATCAATTATGTGTATCGAATATTAATCCACCTAAAATGTAAATGCAAAACATGATACTAAAAAACCATTATAGACGTAATTTTATAAGACTGAAGATAAATATTGTGTAATATAACCTAATGAAAATAAATCGAGTTATAATATTCTTTAACACTTGTTAACTTTTATATAAAATCCAAATAAAATTAAATAATGAAAATTTGAACCAAAAAGATAATTAATTATTATTTATTCATGATTATAGAGGTTAAATGGGATGTGTACACACTATATAAATGAAATATGTTCTTAACATAAAAATAAAACTTAATTAAAGGAAATTGAGAAAAAATATTTTACATGGAACTTACTTTTGGTTTCACAATATTTAACCTCATGTATATAGGTTTTAATAAATTTAAAAACATATAACAGAACCTATTTAATATGTAAAATGTCATATATAATCTTTTTATAATATCTTATCACCTATTTGTGAATAATATTTCATTATTTTTATTATTTTTTGTATAATTTTTTTTCTCATTTATTCATTTTCATAAAAGTTAAAATTTATCTTAATAACATATATTTCTATCATATACAGAAGAGTACCAAGTAACTAATTATCATATTCTTAAATCTATTATAATTTTAAAACTAATCATGAATGGTGGTTATGAAAAGTGTACTATCTTACAATCATAGTGATAATAGGTTGTACCGACACCTGTATAATTTTTTCATTCTTAAATTACCATTATGGAAATGTGGTATGTAATATTTTATGATAATATAAAAATAATAATATCTTATATAGCATATTTTTTCATTAAATAATTATTATATATTTCATCCATGTGTTATGGTGATTAAAAGTTTCACATCACTTCATGAAGGCTATTTCCCTCCATACACAAGAGTGACGTTATTGTATACCCTATGGAATTAGAATTAAAAAAATCAATATCTAGTATAATTAATCCATATTTATAATCATGTTAAATATATTTTATATATTCAATATATCCATCATAATACCCACACATTAGAGGTTGTAATAGGTAATGAATTGCATTGGCTTGTGAGGTAGTAGTTTGTCTTACACATGAATGATGATTTTGAAAAAAACATTGGATGGAAGTGGGGATTGGTTGTTGAAATTTTCAAAAAGATAAACATATAATTAAATAAAATATATTAATTTTAATATGTTTTCATGACTTGTCTCCTAAGGCCCATGTTGTGACTACCCCAAGCCCACCTCATGAAGGCTAGGAGCTGACAACTAGTGTTGAAGGCCTCAAACTAAAAATGGGAGCCATTTTCATGGATACCTGTACGCACACAAATTCCCAACCATGACCCAAATCATAAAAGGGAAACAACATACCACTAAAAAACTGAGTACAAGTACAGCTGAATGTAAAGGTGTTGGAATACAAGACCAACTGAAATAGAAAAATAGCAAAAGGGAAAACAACTCCTAAAGTTGTATACCATGTATCCTACCTGAAGGGTAGGTACATATCATCACTGAGTCTCTCCACATCATCTGTCACCACCAACCACTCTCAGGTCTTGGCTCCTTGAGTCTCAGTCGAGCTGCATGTTGTCTGCACAAGACACAATAAGATGTGGGCGAAGCCCGTGCAGGGGTGAGTATAATAATACTCATTTGGGACCCAAATAATCTCTGAAGGTCTCTTAGAATTTAAAAAAGAAAAAACAAACACATAGTATAATCTCAATCACAAGAAAAAATCAAATACAGCTCACACAGTGTATATTCTAGGGTAGTAACAGTATCATCACCAGTCACATTGTCAAACACCTCAACTGCTGGAGAACTCATCCACTGTCGAGTATAGTGGGCCTTCCGGGTCACACATAGCTACTTCCCACTAACCATTAACTGCTTAGGTACTCCTCCCCATCACGTACTGTGGGTCTTCTTGGTCACACAGAGCCGCTCCACACCGGGGCCTGCTGAAGTACTCCTCATGTTGAGTATCGTGGGTCTACCAAGACACACAGAGGTGTTCCCACTATGGGTCTGCTAAGTCATATAGAGGTGCTTCCTAATGGGTCTTCGAGTCACACATAGTCAAAAGTCAGCAGTCTTATGGTCTCAATGATTCATAGGGTTCTATACATAGCATTCTTGGAAGAACCACTACTTAATCCATCGGTTTTATTTCAACCGGCATGAACTCTCACAAATAAGTAACCCGATGATTTGTCATGTCATTGGGGATCTAATGCAATAGATAGCGTGTCAACTGGATTCCCAGTCTATAATTTATGGCCATTTTAGTGCCGAGGGCATGGTTGGATTCAGGTACGATCCAACCTGGAAAAACACCAACACTATATGAACGTCACATGGAGTGTCGCAAAAGAACCGTCATTTCCAATGGTTTCTAGCGCCATTGACGGTTCGTTAAACAAACGTTCGGTTTATGAGATACGCCCATTTAAGTCTAAATGGGATAAAAAGGGGTCTGGTTCGGGTCCAACCTGGTCAGGATGACCCGATCATTCCCATTAGGCTAGGCTCCATGGGGCTCAGCTCAGCCTGGTTCTTCTTTTCCTGGTCTGACCTGCTAGGTCGTGGGTTCAGCCCGACCCACTCTACTGGGTGCGGCCTGCCGGACTGCGTAATCACTCTTCCCACTGGGTGAGTGCGAGGGTCTACTCCCCCACCCCCCAAATGTCCAATTCCATTATGGCCTTCAAGGTAGTCATGCCAGTTGGCACTACCTCTCCCGACCGGTCCCGCTGGATCAGTCACGCACGAGGCTCGCGGATCGTGGGTCCGCCCTTCACCAAGGTAAAGAAGAAACGACATTCCTCCATGGCGTGACGTTATAGTGCGCCACCCGGATCAATAGAAACACCATATATCGCCACACACCCTTGTACAATCCATGTGTACCGGCCAGCAATGGACCCACGGGTGAAGGTCCGCCCTCCGCCGCGGGTGCGGGTTCGCCCTCTGTCGTGGATCGAAGCCGCAGCCTTCCACCAAGGCATGCCACCCTACTTTAATGTGGCCAAAAATGGCTGACCGCCCCCTTGTCAATAGCAGCACCTTCAGGCTCTGCCGTTTCTTCACGGCCAATGGGTGTCGGCTACCGCCTCCCCCGGTCGCTGGTTCCGTCATGCCGAAGACTCCTCTGTGGGCCACCGATGAAGCTCTGGTGGTCCACTTTTATTCTTGTCAGTGCCCACAACCATTGGTTCCACCTTTCCCCCAAATACTTTGGTTGTTCATGAATAACGCCACCCCAACCGAGTTCGGAGGAGGTTCGGAGCCTTGTTTGTTTGGTCCACTCCTGCAGCGTTATCATAACAGCATGGGAAGGATATTTTAATTATAAAAACTTCGATAAAGAAAACCCGGCAATATCCCCCCTCATTAAAGAATGTAATAGGGTTCAACCTCATTGGATGGTGGATCCTTGTTCATCATAATATTCATGAATGGGGTAAAGGGGAAAGATCAAGAATATAACCCCCTACCTCGAGTTCATTGGAAGGAATTGTAGAAGGGGAAGAAGTTTCCACATCCAATGGTGTTCATAAGCATTCATTATCACCCTTCTTTTTCCCCCAACATTCAGTGAAGCCTCTTTCTAGGTTGGTGGAAGGTGCTGTAGGACATCGTCAGAGGTTCCCCTCTTGAGTGCCAAAAACCAATGCCCAATCTTCATTTAAATTGAGGTAAAGTGTAGATTTATGCATCGCCAAAATAATGTGGTCCATTATTGAGTTTTATTAATGAACCTCTTAATTATCTCAACAGTGGTGTTACACATCCTTTTATTTTTTTCCCCACGGTGTGGTTATACAAAAATACGATTCTAGCCATTAAATGGCTTGACCTTGCACCATGGTATCACCACCGTTTGTCCAACGGTTGAAAAAAATAATAATAGAATAATATTCAGTTATTTAATTATTTTTTTGTAAAGTTAAAGAAGTTAACATTTTCATACGACCCTTACTGGTCGATGATAAACATCCCATCATAAAATCTCAACACTGTAGATTCCATGTTTGCCTCTGATTTTTAATCCGATCACTATTTCAAAAGATAGAAAATGTCGCTCTCTTATTTACAAAATGTACCTTAGAAAAAGTACAAAATTCCATTCTGGACACTCCGGGCCTCAGAAAAACATTCTGTCAATTATTAAAGACTTTTAATAATCACAAATTATCTTTAAAAAATTAATATGGAATTTTTAGGTCATTACATCCTCCCCACCATAAGGATTTTCATCCTCGAAAGCTACATCAAAACTAGGGGAACAAATGGGGGTATTGATCATGTATGTCGGCCTCCTGCTCTCATGTGCTCCCTTGGAGATTCACATGCTGCCAACATACTCGCACATAAGTAATAAACCATCCACGAAGGACCAGCTCCTATCAATCATATATCTCCACCACTAACTCCGCAAATGTATCCCAATCGTTGATATCCAACTTGTCTTAGTCTATAACATGAAATGAATCATGAATGTACCTCCTCAACTGCGACCCATGGAAAACATTATGCACCTGGTGTATCTCTGGGGGAAGAGATAGACAGTATGCCACAATGCTTACTCTGTTGAGGATCTATAAAGGTACAATGAATTTCAGAGATAGCTTGATGCCCCGGCCAAACCTTTGTAATCCTCATCCGGGTGAGAATTGTTGGAATACATGGTTTACCTTGTCAAACTTCAAGGGTCTCCATCACTTGTCGACATAAGACTTCTTCCAGATCTGTGCAGTCTTCATCCTCTCCTAAATGACCTCCACCTTCTTCATGGTATCCTATACCAACTATGGAGCCATAAGTTATAACTCCCTGGGTCTGTCCATCATAATGCTGATATGCAAGGTCTCCCGTACATGGCCTCAAATGGATCTATGCGATGGTGGAGTGATAACTGTTGTTGTAATAAAACTCCACCAGTGGAAGGTGGTCCTCTCAACTATGGCCAAAATCATGGACACAAGCACAAATAATGTTTTTTATTGTCTATATGGTCCTCTCTAAATGACCATCTGTTTGAGGATGAAATGTGGTGCTGAAGCATAACTGCGCCCCGAATGACACCTGTAATCCCTTCCACAAAAGGGATGTAAAACATGCATCTCTATCTAAAATGATAGTTAATGGAACCCCATGAAGTCATATAATCTCATGTATGAAGAGGTGTCTCAATATCTCTAGTGATCCTTTCTCTCAGATTGGTTGGAATTGGGACGACTTGGTGAGTCGGTCAACGATCACCCAAATGGAATTGTGGCCCCTGGACGTATGTGGTATCCCTATCATGAAGTGAATGTATATACCATCCCACATCCATCCTGATACCTCAAGTGGCTGAGTTAAGATTTCTGGTACTTGATGATCAGCCTTCACTTGCTAACAAGTGAGGCATCGTGATATGAACTCTGCCTCCACTTTCGTCATCCCTAGCCACCAATACTGATTCTTAAGGTCCTGGAACACATTCTCCACTCTAGGATGTACCACCAAAGGGATGTGTGGAACTCCCTCAACACCTCCTCTCATAGAATCATGGGTACATTGTTGTGTCTTCTTAAGATGTTGACATTCTCCCCACCTTCATAAAATCATTCAAAAGGCTGTCATGAGGATATCTGAACATGTTGGACCTCGCATTAAATGTCCCCAGGTTGAGACTCCCAACCAAGATGAAGGAGTGAAGGAGTGATGTTCATAGACTGGAGGTAGGCCACTCCATCTCTCTTCACAAAGTATATCTGCAATGTGGGTAGCTGCTTTGTCACCTCACACTACAACTATAGACCATTAAATTCTTCTCAGTGTGTCTGATACTATGTTCTACCTCCCATGAGTATAGACTATCTCAATTTCATAGTCTTAGAGAACATAGTCCATTGAGGTTGTCTCAGGTTCAGGTCATTCTACGAGAAGATATACCTGAGACTCTTGTGATTGGAGTAAACAGTAAACTGTACACCCATAAAGTAGTTCCACCACAGCTTCAGCACAAAGACCACTACTGCTAACTCTAGGTCAGGGGTAGCATTGTTATGACCATTCTTTCCTAACCGCGGTGAGATGTATTCGATCACCACTCGATCTTGCATCAGGACACAACATAGTCTGGTCCCTGATGCATCGTAGTAGACTAAATACCCAACACCCTCTTCTTGTATCCTCATGATGGGGCACTTGTCATTATCCGCCTCAGCTCCAAGAAACGTTGATGGAACTTCTCCATCAAAAAGAAAGGCTACCCATTATTCGTCGAAGAAACCAAGGGTGCCTCTACCCTGGAGAAGTCAGATACAAATCTTCGTTTGTACCCATATAATCCCAGGAAACTCCGCACCTCAGTCACAGTCATGGGTGGATCACAAGAAACCACTGTCTCTATCTCACTTGATCCACTGAAACTCCAACCATTGAGATAACATGCCCTAGGATGTGAACTTCCCATATCCAGAACTAGTATTTTGAGAGATTTCCATAAAGATGGTTCTCTCGGAGTGTATCCAGAACTATCTGCAGCTGCATGGCATGCTCCTCCTCTGACACGGAGTACACCAAGATGATGTCAATGAAGACTACCACGATGTGATCTAGTTAAGTATAGATGATCTTATTCATGATCCCCATTAACACTTCCAGAGCATTGGTCATGTTGATGTTCATCACCAATAACTCTTAATTTCCATAACGATATCTGAAGGTTGTCTTTGGTGCGTCCTCATCCCGTTCCCGGAGCTGATGATAGCCTGATCTATGCTCTATCTTTGGAAACCACTATGCTCCCATCAGTTGGCTGAAGAGATCATAGATCCTCAGCAGATGATACTTGTTCTTCATAGTCACTTGGTTCGGGATCCGATGGTCCACACAAAGCCTCAAAATCCTATATGCCTTCTTGGTAAACAAAATGGGGATTCTCAAGGAGAAAAACTAGTCCTGACGAACCCCTTCCTCTGTAATTGTTCCAGTTGTAACCCCAACTCATGAAGCTCCACATGATCCATGTGATATCCTGTTGTAGATATCGGTGACCTCCTGGGGTACAGTCGATGTAAAAGTCTTCCTCTCTAAGAGGAGGTAGATCTAGAACATCATCAGGGAAGACATCAGCAAACTGGTCCACCACTACAGGGTAGCTCATACACCTCTCGTCTAATACACCGAGGGTGAGACTAGCAAACTGATGAGTGATCAGTCGGACCCTTCTTCTAAAGAGCCCATCATGTTCTACAAAGGTTTCCACCTAACCAATGATGTAAAACCTTATCCTGACCTTGAAGACACACATCCCTTTGCACCATTAACTATCAATCTGAGGATGGACTGTGGATAGCCAGTCCATACCCAAGATGATGTCGTAAGGCCTCGATGCTGTTACTAGGAGATCCTAGCCGAATCTCTTGCCTCCTAGAGTGAGCTCACACTGCCTTCACCACCATGTAATCATCAAATACTCTCCCAAAGGAGTCTCTAAATGCAAGGATCGATCCAAACACTTCATCAGAATCTCCATGCTCTGAACGATTATTGTGGCAAAGAAAGAGTGACTGGTACCTGTGTCCATATGAACTGTATCTAGTTTGTAATGGACACAAATCTTACCTATAATCATCTCTAGAGAACTGTGGTCCTATGCCTTTGACTGTTGGAGCTGTGCTCGCCCCTGTCCACTTGCTCTCTTTGGTCAAGGTGGATCGCCAGTGGTGGTTGTGGTAGATACTCTAATCTTCATCCACCATATGCTACACGACATGATCCACTACCATGTCTGCTGCCCAGTGGACCTCAGAGCTCGAACCTCGGCCGTTGCCTCAGCGGACCCTCAACTATTTTCTAGTCGTCTGTATGGTGGGTCGAGTAGTCACATGCCACATGTTCCTACCATCCACATGTAAAGCAATCCCTTTCCTCTGTGTGACACCCTCTGGCCTGGGTGCCTCACTCTACCGACCCTAAGTCCTGGGGTTAGCCTCTGAAAGACCTGGACCACTTGGGTCTATGCATCTATTGTCTACTTCCAGGAAAACACTTTGCCAACTAGGGTCTGATTATAGCTCAAGCTATGGGTACCTGCTCCGCCAATAATATCTCTATCAAAAGGGATTTTTCAAGCACCTCATCCTGGTTAGTGATGCTAAGAGACACTACTGAAGCCCTGATCTCCCACCTAGCTCCCTGTTCAAAGGCTCAAACCCTAGATAAAGGGTCTCTCACAATGTATGTGGAGTAGCAAGGGAGGTCAGTAAATCTCGCCGAGTACTGGGCCACTTTCATGTTGTTGTGTTGTAAGTGAAGCAGCTCCTGAAAGTGCACAGTGCGCAACGTCACGGGAAAAAACTCTTCTCAGAAAATCCTCTCAAAGTCAACCAATGTGATGATCACCTAATCATTTGTCTATACGATCAAGTTCCACCTCCTCCCTACTAAGCCCTATGGAAATCTCTCCACCAAGATCTCCATCAGGTTAGTCGGTGTCCTCATTAAGAGTAATACCCACGTCATAGCCTCTAGACATTCCTCAATGACATGAGGATCCATCTCTCCCCTGAACCTTCGAGGTCACTATCTTTGAAACTCATGTAGGGCACTAATCCTAAAAACATCATCTACCGGAACTGCCAGTAGAAGATGCTGAACATCGGGCGGTGGTAGCACTGGTGAACCACCAGGTGAGGCCACCTCAAACACTAGTCCCTAAACGGACACCTCGTCGCTATGCGGGATGTCCTCATGACCTCGCATTAGGATCATGGCAGGTCTTCCACATAGAGACATCTTGATATAGATAAAGATGTGCCACAGTTAGAGAATTATACATGGTGAGCTGAATCTTATTCAAAATCAAAAGACACTTATACGACCATTATTTTAATGTATTGAGCAGAAAAGTAGATTTCATCGTCATAGTGTATTGATACATCGGCCACCACAGCAACACTAGACTCCCCAAATCTGAAAGTCAGACTCAAGACATTTAAAATTGTTTCTCCTACAAAAAACATAGACTCTCAGTCATTGAGGGGGAACCTAACATCCTCTAATACCACTTTTTCATGACCCGTACCCCAGGGATCATGTCGCAAGTACCCCAAGCCCGCCTCCTAAAGGCCAGGGGATGGGGACTAGTACCGAAGGCATAAACGTACCAGTTGGAGTCATTTTTCTGTATACCTGTATGCACACGCATGACCAACCAAGTCCCAACTCAAAAAAGGGAAACAACATACCTATGAAAAACTAGGCATAAGTATAGATGAAAGTGAAGGGGCTAGAATACAATCCCCACTAAAATGGAAAAATAGAAAAAAGGGAAAACAACTCTTTCGATTGTCTCCCAAGGATCTTACCTCAAGGGTTGTTACAACTCATCACTACATCTCTCCAGGTCAACTGTCACCGCTATCCACCATCAGGTCCTGGCTCCCCGAGTCACTGTTAAGCTACTCATCATCTTCACAAGACACAACATGGTGCGGGTGAGTCCCGTGTAGGGGTGAGTATAACAATACCTATTAGGGACCCAAAGATCCCCTGAAGGACCCCCATAATTCCACAAATAGAAAATCACATAGAATAATCTCAATCATAAGCCCAAAGAACAGACAGCTCATATAAGTTATATTCTAGGGTAGTAATAGTAGTATCACTAGTCACATTGTCGAACACCTCAGCTGCTGTGGAAATCCTCCACTATCGAGTACAGTGGGCCTTTCAGGTCCCACATAGCCACTTCCCACTAACCTTGAACTGCTTTGGTACTCCTCCCCATCGCGTATCGTGGGTCTTCCTGGTCACACAGAGCTGCTCCCTATTGTGGCCTATTGAGGTACTCCTCTTATCGAGTACCATGGGTCTGAAAAGTCACACATATGTGCTCCACTCCATGGCCCTACCGAGTCACACAGAGCTATTTACCACTAGGTTGTTGAGTCACACCGAGTCAAAAAACAACAGTCTTCATGTCCCAGCCTGTCGTAGGGTTTTGTACATAGCGTGCTTGGAAGAACTGCTCCTCAATCCATCAGTCTTATTTCAACCAGAACGATGTCTCATAAAGAAGTAATCCAATGATTCTTCATGTCCTAAGGATTCCAACAAAATAGACGGTGCATCAACCTGATGCACGCCCTGTATGTTATAGGAATTTTATTATCGGGGGCCCAGTTGGATTCGGGTATGATCCAACAAGGCCAAAGTCCAACTTTTTTCAAAAGTTAAATAGATTATCTCAAAAGCACCGTCTTCTACTAATGGTTATAATTCAACTAATGGTTTGTTAAAAGAACATCTAGTTAAAGAGATATTCCCATTTTAGCGTAACTGGGCTAAAAAGGGGTCTGGGGTCTGATCTAACCTGGTCGGACCGACCCGATCCTACCCGCTGGGCCCAGACCGAAGACGGTGGGATCATCTTGGTTCGGCTGGGCCTGGTCCGGCATGCTAGGCCTGGTCCGGCCCACTGGTTCGTGGGTTTGGCCCGTCCTGCCCAGCTCAACAATGATGTCGGATGGTGCCACACTCCCTATGCATGTCCATATAGACCGGACCACAACAGACCTATAGGCATGGGTCCTCCCTCCGCTGCGGCTCAAAGTTGAGACCTTCCACCATGGCGCACAGCCATAGCGCAGCTCCCTTCTTTAATGCAGTCTACGAAGGGAGGTCGTTCCCTTATCTACGGCGGCACCTTCGGGCGCTTCCATTTCTACGCGGCCTATGGGTTCCGGCCACCGCCTCCCCTGTTCGCTAGTGTGGTCATGACGGAGAAGCCTCTACGGGCCACTGGGGATGATCCGATGGTCCCCTTTTCTTCTCATCCGTGCCTACAGTCCTTGTTTCCACCTTTCCTCAAAATCTTCCATTTGACCACAAAGAAAGACACAACATCCAAGTTTGGTGACGTGTTCGAGCCTTGTTCATTTTCCCCACACCCTCCTCATTAGCATAACAAAATTGGAATGATTTTCTAATTATAAAAACTCTCATAAATAAAACCCCACAATATCCTCTTGCATTAATGAACAAAACACGGATCAACCCATTGGATGGTTGATTCATAATCTTCATAATATTCAAGAACTTGGTCAAGGTGAGAAATTAAGAAAATAACCCCCCTACTTCATGTTCATTGGAAGGCGTTGCATAAGAAGAAGAAGTGTCCATGTCCGAAAGTGTTTGTCAGCGTTCGATGTCACCCGTCATTTTCCTCTAACAGTTGGTGAAGCCTCGTTCTAGGTTGGTGGAAGACGTCGTGGAACTTCATCATTAGTTCCTCTTTTGAGTGCCAAAAACCTATGCCCAATCTTCGTTTAAAAAGAGGCAAAGTGGAGATTAAAAAATCACAAAATTAATGCCGTCCATTAATGGTTTTTATTAATGAACCACTTAATTCTCTCAACAGAGTGGTTGCACCTCTTTTTTAATTTCCCCCAATAGTGCGGTTACACAAAAATAAAAGTCAATCCATTAAATGGCTTGATGTTGCACCAGGGTCCCACCACTATTTTTCCAATAGTTTCAAAAAAGAAAAATAAAATAATCTTTAGTTATTTTTTTGTAAAGTCCAAGAAATATACTTTTTCCGGAGACCCTTTCTAGTCGATGTTAACCTTACCTTAAGAGAATCATAGAGATATAGATTCAATGGTGCCTTCATATTTTTAATCCAAGTTCCGGTTCAAAAGATATAAAACACTTCCCACATGTTTACTAAACTTTCCTTTAAAAAGTTCAAAATTCAGTTTCAGGATCTTCGGGCCTCAGAAACATGTCACGTTAATTTTCGCAAACTCATGATAATCCCAAATAATTTATAAAATAAAAATATGTAATTTTCTGGTCTTTAGATATATCACCAATATTTAATATTAATTTAATGATGTGTGGTATGAAAAAAAAATTATTTTCGAAGAACGTTACTTCATTTTGAGGTATCCTCCTTAGGTTTTCATCATCATACTTCCTGTGTTGGATTTATAAAAAATAAATGACTCCTAGAATGATTGAATGTAATTTCATGAGTTGTTGAAGTAGGTAATTAATGTGAAAAATGTTTTTGATATTTTGAAGAGGATTGGAGTGTGGGAGACCTTTTATAAGTGAGGTGACGAATGCATTAATAATTTTATAAAAGAAAAGGTTGTACAAACATTTTTCACATGAAATAATGGTCAAAATTGATTATTAATGATACTTATTTATTATTGAGTCTATTTATTTTCATAAAATACATTTAATATTGGTTGTTAGGTACCTATAGCCCATATTGTTTTATTTTAACAACTTCTAAATCCATTTTAACCATGACCACTATTAATATTTTTTACTACTTTCACTATTCATTTTGTGGAATAATTAACTTCTCCTTAATAGATAATATTAATTATTAAGATTAACAGTATTTAATCAATTTTACAAAATTCTTTTCATATATTTTGAAATTTTAATTTCAAATTTAACCCAAATATGCGACAACAAATCCAGTTTTACAATGAAAAAAATGTTCAAACATTTTCAATGTTTTTATATTATTTTTGACTATTAAAATGATTAAAATGATATAAATTGTATTAAAATATATATTATTGAGAAAATTTTACCTTTAATATAATTAATAATTTAATTTAACTTTGTAAACAATTTAAAAAAAATGACATTTTCAACGAAAATTCACTATTTTCCACTATTTATCCAAAAGTGAATCATTTCAAAAAAAATAGCCAAACTTCATCCTAAAAGAATTATTATAATATAATTTAAATAAATTAAGATAATTTTTTCAAATAATTTTTTTAAAAATGGTAAATATTAACTGTAATTTTCTTTTTAAATTAGTTATTAAACCGTCTTTAAGAATAATACAATGTTTCAAAAAATATTTCCTTTTTATTTTAAACGATTTTTATTTTATTTCTAATAAATACACAACCCTAATTTTTATGACTTATCTAATAATAATTATTCCCAAAAATTTATCAACTAGTTATACTATATTATGGTTCACTTTGACACAAGGTTGAATAATCTACAAGCTACCGAAGAGTATAAATTTAACAAAATATATTGCATGTGTTGTTTAATATCCATGTTGTGTGTCACATATTCTATAAAATAAAATGTTATTATTTTATAATATTAGGGTGTAATTTTATCCCCACCATAATTAAATAGAATCCTCATAATATAAACCTGATTTTATTAATCAAGGGTTCTGATACTTGAAAATTTTTTTCTAAAAAAACATATAAAAATAGGTTATTAAAAATCCTATTAATAAGAGAGAAAGGGATGTAAAAAATACTCATAACTAGGATTATAAGTTGAAGAAAAATAATGGAATTTGAATATTTGGAATTGGATGAAAAAGTTTATATAAATGTAGGAAATTACAGATGTTATAGCTCACATGAATATAAATGATCAATAGAACGTTAAGGATATCAAAAACCTAAATATGAAATGATTTAAGAGACTATATGATTAATAAGATATGAATTTAAAATTATAATATTTTTCGGATATGCTTTTTACTAAATTATAGGAATTCTATTATTGTAAAATAATATAAGGAAATATAAAAATATGATACATTTATATTTGATAAGAAAAATAACATCCTTTTATTGTCTTCAATCAGTTTCCAATATGCCTCTTACCCCCTGAAATGAATATCTAAAAATGAATTATTGTGACTAAAACACTAAAATTCACTTTTAACGGATCGTAAGATATAAAAAATAGAGACATGCCTTTATTTCGTTCACTAATTTTTTTTCTGAAACCAAATATTGTATGAAAAAGTAATACAATGTGAAAAATTATTATATAAATATCAATAGTAACACCACTAGTACATCATTAATATTTTTTAATCAAATAATTTGACTAAAAACAATGAAATCTTGACAGGAAGGTCATATAACATGGAGCGAGGCCAAAAACCCTTATCATTCTACTGTTGTGGGTTAAATTCTTATAGCCTTATTTGATTCAATGGGTTGTCACTTATCATGTATTTTTTCCTTGTTCAAAACAATAGTAATGTAATTCCTTTAATGATCCCACAATAATATATTTTTAATCCTTTAAATAAATTGTTTTTACTAAGTAACCTTTTTAGTAATGTTTTTAATATAAGCATTTTATCACAAAGTGTAATAACCTTTAATGGATATTAATACAATTTAATTAATGATCATATTAACCATAGTGTTAATCAATACCTTTAAAATTATTTTTATAAAATTTGAATGTATTATTTGTTAAAACAATTTCTACAAAACAACTGCTTCCCCTAGATTTCACCCAAAATATTATTATTATTGGAAGTATCCCAATAGCTATAAACCTCAAATACGTGATTAGGGATTTGAAATTATGATCAATATTAAAATAATTAACCCTTCAAGGAATGCATGACTCTTAAGATTATGAATATTTATATAAATCTAAAATTTAATAGAATACCTAAATATTTGATGATTTTTATATCAAAATAGTAGTTGTTAATAATGTTGCTATAATATAATTTCGAATTCCCAATAAAAATTTCGACCATTTTTTATCATATGTATTTTTTTGGCCTTGTTGTTAACTATTAGTTGAATTCATTATCTCTGATCATTCCATGGATGTCCACATATAATAAAAAAGGATAAATGGATCCCTAGGATGGTATTTATTTCCTTCCATCGTACTCTTCAATTTCTTGGAAAATTAATTTATCCATTCACTTCCTTTCCATACATAAAAAATTTTCACATTCAATTAAAACACATTACTAGGTGTCTTCTTCCTCATTTTTTACATAAACGAAATCGATCCCTCATTCCTTCATGGCCTTTATCACTCGATCTATTATATAATTCCTTCATTATCTCCTTTGTGAATATGAGAGTTATTTAATGTTTCGGATGATAATCATATATCAGAATCACTAATTAGGTATAGTGATTACATTTATCAGTCAGATCATGTCCCCATTTGGTTTCTCATAGTTACGACATTTTCCATTATGTCCAATGTTATCTTTATTATGAATGGTTCCATCAATTTAATATTAGCATATAGCGTAGTATGAAAAACCAAAAGCATATTTGAAAAACCATAGACTCCTTTATATGATATCTAAATTATGAAACTATATCTTTAACATAAGACACCATAGGTTTAAACTAGGCTATAAATTGTCATCATCTTTTCAAATACTTCATTATGGTTCATAAAAATAATTTCTGTTATCCTAAGAATATCGCAAATGTGTGTCAAAGTAGGTGTGTTGTTAAGCCCATTTTTTTTGCATACAGTTATTATCGGGTCCAACCTAGTGCACCATATTTGGAGATATTACTCCTCGGTACATATATTCTAGAACCACATTAACTTCTGGAATCCAATAAGGAATGTATTTCTATGAAAACAACGTAATATTTAACATATGAAAACATTATGATTTTCTTATATATTTATATTCATCTTCCATCATTGGGTTGTGATCCTTAAACTAAGAATTCCTAAATCTAGTTCTAATGGTTTCTAGTAAACTCCATTTTATAACAATTGTTTCATCATAGTCCTCGGTAGATTGTAGTCAATACAAATTTTTTTAAATTTGTATAAGATACAAGGAATGACATCTTGAAGGAACGATGTTTTTTTAGTGTTGGTAAACTAGATACATACTTGTGTCCTGCATTGAATTTGGAAAAATATTATAACATATTTTTTATTTTTATAATATCATTATTATATTTAACATATCCTTGGATATAAATCATATTACATTTCAAGGATTCTCTAGAAATGAAATTTCAGATGGGTGACATCAAATCCTCAATAAGTGTTTAATACATCGGATGAAATCATGAATAAATAAACATAACCAATATGGATTGATAAATAATTGACCATACATTCCATGAAATCAATAAATATTTAATAATGTTTATCCAAATACAATATAAATGTTAAAATATCATTTATAATAATAAATATGGTGAATTATATAACTAAAAACTGATGCCACATAATCAGTAACATTACTATCATAACCTGAAAAAAATAATCAATATGGAAAGGTAAATAAAAAAATAACATGTCCTTAACACAACTAATAAGAATTAAATGCATATAAATATACCATAACTATGAAAATATCATGAATAATAATGATAGAATTATTAATAAAGGAAATTATTAATTATTGGACATCATGAAAACACAATTATGATGCCTCTACCATCAAGTCCTATCTTCATGACAGTTTAAAACTAATTGGTAACAAATAATTTGTTTTGGATTACTGATTATATGATAGTTTGGCGATTAACCTCGTGAGATTATTGATTCATTGAGGGGAAATCTAGAACAAGTATCTGACCATATCTATAGGTCCAAAACATTCTTTATATATCAAATAATTGATTTAATTAGTGAAAAATTTCTCTTATTATCAAATATCCGTATTTATTATAGAAAAAATTCAAAATTCTTCCACGTTGAAAAATAGCATTAAATGTGGAACAAAATATGTGTAAATGACATATGGTTTAAAAAATAAACATATCAATGAAAATATTATGGATATATAACGAAAATATAATGAATATAATAAGTGATAAATTCAAGGAAAAGTTAATGAATAAAAATTGAATTAAGGTAGTGAATTTCAACAGTTTCCATGGTCAAAATTGTCATAAACCATCTAGTGCAAGAAGAAGGATGATATCATTACAACATATAACCATTGGTGTATGTATAAAGGGTTATCCCGATTGATGAATTGAAACTCTGTGAATATATATTTAAAAAACATTCTTTAGGAAAATGTCATTTTTCCTCTTAAATATCACTTTCTAAAACTAGAAGTCCAAAAAAATTGAGAATAATTTTATTTGAAAATAATATTGATATATAAAAATTATGATTTAGAATATTTGAGTGGTAATGAATACTGGGACTTAATTTCATGACATACATGTTTAAAAACTATTCCATAACATTTTTGGTAAAAAGAAATCATCTATTTTTTCGAAAAATACAGGAATATTCCAAAAAATAATTAATTTTTAAAAGATAAAAAGTGTAAAAATTAAATTTATAAATCATTTTGAAATGGTTTAAATGTGAAGAACCATCCTCGAGGCCCGTGTCGTGACAACCCCAAGCCCACCTTCTATAGGCCAGGGGCTGGCGACTAGCACCAAAGGCATAAATCTCGATAAAAATGGAAGGCATTGCCTTTATATACGTAAACAAATACAACAGAGTACGCAAGTGAAGTAAGAACTAAGTAATACTGAGTAAAAAAGTATGTGTTGAAAAGTAAATGGGATAGTATACAAACCCAACTAAAAGTACTGTATAACTGAGAAAAAAGTACAACAGTAGTAAAGTAAAGTGGCAACCACTGAGTTGTCCTCCAGATATCCCACCTGAAGGGTGGGTATAGATGGTCTCCTCAGCTCCTCAGGTCCAAACATCCACTCCGTGTACATCCCGTCTAGTGGTCCACCTCTCGGTACTATATAGCTCCATAAGCGTCCACCTCGATTAGTGATTTCCATCATTTGCATCAAACATAACGTAGTGCGGGCATAGCCCGAGCAGGGGTGAGTATACGATACTCAGTAGGGACCCCGAGTCCCCCGAAGGTCTCCCAGAATCCACAACAGATAAACCACTAAGGAAAGATACAATAATGAAGTATCAACCAATTAAACATAGGTAAATGCTCATACATATACCTAAGTCATCAATCTCAGTTCAGCTCCATCATTCGAGCCCAAGCACAATCCAGTCCACACAGGAAAGAAGTCAATCAAATCAATGACAATGATTGAAAGACAAGACTCGGCTAACACAGGTATACTACTCGCAAAGAGGTGTGGAGATGATTAGATGTAGCCTCTAAATCATCTCCTCTTCCGAACCCATGTAGGATCCAAGTACTGAGGTCATTGCTTCCGAACCCATGTAGGACCCAAGTATAGTAACCATCGCTGCCAAACCCACGTAAGATCCAAGTACAGTCGTCATCGCTGCCAAACCCACAAAGGATCCAAGTACAGTCATCCTTGCTACCGAACCCACGTAGGATCCAAATACAATCATCTTCGTCGTCGAACCCACGGAGGATCCCGGCATGGTATTCGTTGCAGTCGAAGCCAGCTCTAGGGTTCCCGCACATAGCATGCTCAATTATGGGAGGGTCCTCTCCTCGAGTAAATGGTTTTATACATCAACTATCATGAATTCCAGAGAGAATGTATCCCGAAGTTCCATCTCATCAAAAGAAACTCAACGCGACAAAGGGTGCGTCAAACAGACGCCCGGTCGGAGAGATATTGGCTTTTCCCTTCCAGGGGCCCAGTTGGAAATATGCTCGTTCCCAACCCATAAATTATCCAAAGATGCCCAAAACTCACTTAGAGTATCGAAAAAGGGCCTCCACTTCGAATGTATCTCAGTGCCACTGACGGCGCGTCGATCGGACACGCGGTTCTTAACTTATTCACGTTTAAGTGAATAATGGGCCCGACCCGTTAAGCCCTATGGGATAGCTGTTCAGGTCACCCAGTTTTTGACGGTTCTGACCCGGTAGGGGTGTCAGACCGGCCCGAAGAAATGCGCAGCTCGGCCCGAGGGGCGTGGCCCTACTGGGCGCAACCCGGCGGGCTCAGCCCGTAGGCCGAGCGGTCCGGGGGGGCTTCTCGAACAGGCGGTGCCAAGCGGTGCCGCCCTTTATAACTGGCCCGCTAGAGCCGGACAGCCTTCTGGCACAAGCGGCCCGCATTGGCGGGACACGGCTCATCTGGCACCACGGCATTGCTCAGGCCGGTACTTCCTCTGAAGCGGCTCGCGAAGCGGCCCGTGATTCCTTCTGCAATGCCGGTGCGACGGCTCCGGCTTCCTTCGTCGTGGCCTGCCCTGGCTGTGGCTCCTCGTTCCCGGCACAGCATGACGGTGTCGTGCTTCCTCTTCTGCGGTCCTCTTGGTCGTGGCTTTTCTTTGTGTGAGCGATGTCGGCCCTTGAACCGTCGGCCTCTTCTGAATTCTGCCTCCGATCACCGATTCCAGAAAGATCACGTTCTAGCGGAGGGTCATCGGTCCGTGTTTGTTCAGCCCGCATCCTCCGCGTTAGGCAATAACACATGGAGAAATTAGTTTCAGAGAAATCAATGAGGAACATGTACAATTTTAATCAACTAAAATTGTATAAAATCCCCCTACCTCTAATATGGTTCGCGGGTGACAAGTTTCATGGATGATGGTATTGTTTCCGTCGTCGTAGGAGTGCACCCGAAGAAGAATTGGCATCTCCTCTCCTGCCACAGCAAAGAGAAAAGAAGGTGTGTCGTCGTTCTTCATGGAAGAGAGTGTCATTCTTCATCGGAGGGTTGATTTTCTTTACCAAAGGAGAAACTCTCTTCTTCCTTCAAGATCTCTCTCTCTAATATTTTCCCCAACACAACATGTGCTAACAAAATTAAAATAATGCTACCCCTTATTTTAATTAAACTTGCAAAGCATTCAAAAATCAAAAACATTAATAAAATAATTGAAGAGTTTGATTGCATTGATTAACATGTGTTGGAAAATAATAAAGAGGGAGAGAGGGGGAGGAAGAGTTTACACAATTTAAGGGGAGTTTAAAAATTAATGGAAGGGGGTTTAAGGGAGTTATTTAGGGAGTTTAAAGAGGGTTATGGGAGATGAAAGGTTGGGGAAGTGTGGGCCCCACCTCTCATATATCCACACATGGGAAGTTGGGTGGTTGTAGGCTCCACCAACAACTTCCCATGGGAGGTTTTAACTTCCAATGTTATAAAATATAATTTTTCTAACAATTTAACTTATTTTAAACTAATTCCCTAGTAATTATTTCTCATCTCACATAAAACGCAATTGCGGTAAAGGTCTCCTTAAGCAATTACCGGTGTTGTGAGTTTATCGGTGCCCTCGGATTTCAATTCCGAGCACCGGTTCAAAAGATATAAAAACTCGCTCGTTCGTTTACTGAACGTACCTGAGCTAATCTTCGGAAATTGATTCCGGGCACACCGGGCCTCGGAATCAAGTGTCGTTAGAAGCCACCGACTTGTAAAATTCCAAAGTATTTATGAAAAAAAATTCCTTGAAATTTCCATGTCTTTACATTACTCCCACCTCAGGGATTTACATCCCCGTAAAGCTACAACTTATACTATGGAAACAAATGAGGGTACTGAGCACGCATCTGAGCCTCCCACTCCCATGTGCTCTCCTGGAGGTTCCCGTGCAACCAACGAATGAGGACCTGAGTAATCAACCTTCCAAATAGGACTGCTCCCGTCGATCCTCGATCTCTATCGGGACCTCCGTGAATGTATCCCCATCATCGATGTCTGGATTACCATGATCAATAACGTGGGTATGGTCGTGAACGTATCTCCTCAGCTGAGATTCGTGGAAAACGTCATGTACCCGGTGCAACTGAGGTGGAAGGGTCAGGCGGTAAGCCACCTCGCCTACCATGATGAGGACCTAGAAAGGCCCGATGAAGTGCATAGATAACTTTCCGCCTCGTCCAAATCTCTGTAATCCACGTCGAGGTGATACCCGTAAGAAAACGTGGTATCCATCCTCAAACTCCAGTGGTATCCGTCTCCTATCAGCGTAGGACTTCTGTCTTCTCTATGCAGTACTCGTCCACTCCTGGATGATCTGAACCTTCTCTATTGTAGCTCGAACATTCTCTAGTCCTACAAGAGCTGACTCCCCAGGGTCAGTCCAGCACAGAGGTGATCTTCATGGTCGGGCGTACAGTGCCTCATCAGGTGCCATCCCGATGGTGGTGTGGTAGCTGTTGTTTTACGCAAACTCCATCAAGGTTAGGTGATCCTCCCAGCTGTGACCCAAGTCAAAGACACATGAACGGAGCATGTCCTCGAGAGTCTAAATGATTCTCTCCTTCCAGCCATCCATCTGAGGATGAACGGCGGTGCTCAGGCATAGTTACGTCCTAAATGCCTCCTATAAACCCTTCCAAAGCCCGAAAGTAAAGCGAGCGTCTCGATTGGAGACGATAGGCAATGGAACACCATGAAGTCGTACGATCTATTGAACATAGAGGTGTCCCAAGCTCTCTACCGAGCCATGCTATATAATCAGAAGGAAGTGGTCCAACATGGTGAGTTTGTCGACGATCACCCAGATAGAGTCGTGTCCCCTGGATGCACGTGGAATCCTCATCACGAAATCTATGGATATCTCATCCCACTTTCACTCCAAAACATTTAAGGGTTGTACCAAGCCTGCTGTTACCTGGTGCTCCGCCTTAACTTGCTGGAAAGTGAGGCATCGTGAAACAAACTCTTCTACAACCTTCTTCATACACGTCCACCAGTGCTGTCATTTGAGGTCTTGGTACATCTTCTCCACTCCAGGATGTACCGCTAGAGGTGAAGTGTTAATCTCCATCAGCACTTCCCCCTACAGTGAAACTGGTACCATGGTACGTCCCATAAAGAAAATAACGTGCTCTCTTCCTTTATAAAATCCACCAGGCACCTACCCATTGGAAATATGAGCACATCGCATCTCACAGTCAACATCCCCATGTTGTGCCTCTCTAACCCACTGAAGAAGTGGAGGAGTAACTATGAGGAACTGTAAAAAAGCTTCACCGTCTCTATCCACTAAGGATATCTGCAAAACGGCTAACTGCTCTGTCGCCTCTCCAAGTAGTTGAATGCCAGATCTCCTAATGAGAGCATAATCTACTATGTTCCCCTTTCATAGGAGTATAGACTATCTCAAAGTCATAGTACTCGAGGAACTTGAGCCATCACCGTTGTCTCATGTTCAGGTCCTTCTGTGAGAAAATTTACCTCAGACTCTAGTGGTCAGAATAGACTGTAAAGTGCTCGCCCATCAAATAGTGATGCCACATATTCAACGCAAGACCACTACTGCTCAATCCAGGTCATGGGTAGTGTAGTTATGCTCGTGTTGCAAAACTTTCCATGAACCATAGGTGATCACTGCCCGCTCCTACATCAGGACACACCCGAGTCTGGTCCCTGATGTGTCACAGTAAACCATGTACCCAACGCCCTCCTCCAGCAGCCTCAAGGTGGGCGCACTGGTCAATCTTTGCCTCAACTCCTGGAAGCTCTGATGGCATCTATCTGACCACTAAAAGGGTTTCCCCTTCTTCGTCAAAGCTGAAAGCGGTGCTTCAAATCTTGAGAAGTCTGGCACAAATCTACGATACTACCCAGCCGGACCTAGGAAACTCTGCAACTCCTTCACACTCATGGGTGGCTCCCAAGAAAGTAATTCCTTGATCTTCACAGGATCCACTGCAACTCCTACCTCCATGAAGACGTGCCCCAAGAATTGAATCTCTCGAATCTAGAACTAGCACTTTGAGAGCTTACCATAAAGCTGGTGCCCCCGGATTGTGTCTAGTACAACCCGTAAGTGATAGGCGTGCTCCTCCTCTGTAGTCGAGTAAATCAGCATGTCATTGATGAAGTATAGGAAAAAACGATCTAGGTAAGGCTGGAAGATCCTGTTCTTGAGACTCATTAACACTGCTGGAGCATTGTTTACATCGAAGGGCCTAACCAAGAACTCGTAGTGGCCAAACTGACACCTCAAGGTCGTCCTCTGCACATCCTCATCTCAAACTCTGAGCTAATGATAGCCTGACCTGAGGTCTATCTTCGAGAACCATCGTGATCCCCTGAGCTGATCAAAGAGGTCCTCAATCCTCTGAAGTGGGTACATGTTCTTTACGGTCACATGATTCAGGCAACGGTAGTCAACACATAGTCTTAAGCTCCCATCCGCCTTTTTTGAAAATAAAATCGGAGAAGCCCAAGGTGAAACACTGGGTCGGATGAATCCCTTTCCCAGTAAGTCCTCCAACTGTACTTGATGCTCACGAAGCTCGGCGGGATCCATCCGATATGCTGGAGTATATATCAGTGTTTTCCCAGGGTATAGGTAAAGGTAGAAATATACCTCTCTCCAAGGAGGTAGTCTTGGAACGTTGTTAGGAAAAACATCTACATACTGATCCACCACAACAGGAAAACTCATACTCCGCACATCAACTGCTCCTAGGATGAGACTAGCCAACGGATGTATGATCGGCTGCCCTCTCCTCTGCGTAAGTCCATCCTGCAGTGCAAAGGCATCCTTCTTACTGGTGAAGGTGAAACTACTTCAATCTATGCACACACATTGCACTTTGTGCCTAAAATAGTCGATCTGAGCATAGAGTGTAGATAACCAGTCCATACACAGGATGGAGTCATAAGGCCTCAATGCCGCTATAAGAAGATCCCAGCCGAAGCTCTGACCTCCTAGAGTAATCTCACACTGCTGGCACCAGTGCGTAACCATGAAGTCTACTCTCGTAGGAGTCCATAGCTGTAAGGATCGAGCCAATGGCTCTGTCAAAATCTCTAAGCTCCGAACAATGGAAACGACAACAAAAGAATGACTCACTTTTGTGTCTATAAGAACTGCATCAAGGGTGGAGTATACACAGATAAAACCTCGAATAATATCAGGAGCATCGTGGTCGTAGGCCCTATCTACCTGGAGATGAGCCTGCCCCTGCCTTCTAGCTCCCTGTGGTCAGGGTGGTCCTCTTGGTGGTGGTGGTGGTAGAGCCTTCAAGAATCGTCCACCACCCACTGCTCGGCCAGCTCGTCTGCCTCGTCTGCCTGCTCACTGCGGACTGCCACGGTCGAACCTCTTCCTCTTCTTGGGAGGTCCCTCCACTGTATGCCGCTCATCTAAATGGCAGTTCGGGCAGTCACGAGCCATACGGCCAAGCCCGCCTCATGCATAGCACTGCCTGCCCCTCGTATGGCTGGATTTTCTTCATGTGCCCTGCACATCCGAACCAGTATCCCGAGGTCACACACCTGATGGCCTGGTCCACTTGGACATCTGTGACATCTGTCTACTGCCGGTTGTAGAAGACTCCGCTATGTGTCGCCCTATGGTGGGTCTCTCTGTTGGAGTCGGCTCATCAAGAAAGTTCTCCACAAGAAGGGCTCGATCCAGTAGTCATGCCTGGGTCGGAATGATGAGGGAGATCATCGAAGCCCTGATCTCATGCCTCAGTCCTTGCTTAAAGGTCTAGGCCCAGAAGAATAGATCTCGTACCATGTCTGTGGAGTAGTGTGAGAGGTCGTTAAATCTCCCCGAGTACTGGGCTACTGTCATGCTGCCCTGCCGCAGATGTAGTAACACCTGGATGCGCACAACACGGAGGGTGTCTTGAAAAAACACCGAGCGGAAGAGGCTCTCGAAGTCTGTCCAAAGTAGTGATGTCTCGTTATGCACCTGGAGCATCATGCTCCACCATCTACTTATTGTTGTATGCAGGAGACTCGTGGCAAGGATCACCATAAGGTCTTCTGGTGTCCCTACCAATTTGAAGACTCTAACAATAGCCTCCAGCCAATCCTTGGCTGCCTGAGGGTTCGTCTATCCGCGGAACCTAGGTGGCCTCTGTCGCTGAAACTCGTGCAGCGCACTCAGGCGGCGTGCACTCTCTACTATTGGGGCAGGTGGCATCAGTGGCCCAGCGAGTAATAGTACCGCTGGTGCCTCCGATGTAATGGGGCCCTACATCGAGGCCTCGTCGCTCGGTGGGCTGTGATCTCATATGTATATCGAAACCCTAGCTAGCTGCCTTCGTGGGGCCATCCTGAAAAGAAACAGGTGCGCCACGATCAAACAGTATACCTGGTGAGATACACAAAGTAATTACGAATAAAACTTTAGAAACACACATGCAATCAGTGTTTTTGATCACTGAGTCGAAAATCAGAAGTCGAGGTCCTGGTGTATGGATACGTCAGATGTCGCACCAACACCGGACTCCCTGGACTGAAAACCACACTCAACACTCTTAACACTATTGCTTCACAGAGAATAAATTATCAGAGTCCTGAGTTCTACGGTAGAACTGACTCCTCTGATACCAATTTGTCATGACCCATCCTTGGGGCCCGTGTCGTGACTACCCCAATCCCTCCTTCCATAGGCCAGGGGCTGGCGACTAGCACCGAAGGCGTAAATCCCGATAAAAATGGAAGGAATTGCCTTTATATAAGTAAACAAACACAATAGAGTACGCAAGTGAAGTAATAACTAGGTATAATTGAGTACATAAGTAAGTACTGAAAAGTAAATGGGCCAGTATACAAACCCAACTATATGTATAGTACAACTGAGAAAGAAAGTACAACAACAGTAAATTAAATCGGTAACCACTGAGTCGTCCTCCGGATGTCCCACTTGAAGGGTGGGTACATATGGTCTCCTCAACTCCTCGGGTCCGGCCATCCACTCCGTGTACTTCCCATCTAGTGGTCCGCCTTCGGGTACCGTCCAGCTCCAAAAGCCTCCACCTCGATTAGTGTTTTCAGTCATCTGTATCCAACACAATGTAGTGCGGGCATAGCCCGAGTAGGGGTGAGTATACGATACTCAGTATGGACCCCGAGTCCCCTAAAGGTATCTCAGGATCCACAAAGGATAAACCACTGAGGAAAGATACAATAACAAAGTATCAACCAACTCTACTTAGGTATATTCCCATACATATACCTAAGCCATCAATCTCAGTTTGGCTCCAACTTCTGAGCCCAAGCACAATCCAGTCCACATAGGAAATAAGTCAATCAAATCAATGACAATGATAGAAAGACAAGACTAAGCTCACAAAGGTATATTACACACGAAGAGGGGTGGATATGATTAGATTTAGCCTCTGAATCATCTCCTCTATCGAACCCATGTAGGATCCAAGTACATAAGTCGTCGCTACTGAACCCACATAAGATCCAAGTACAGTAACCATCGCTGTCGAACCCATGTAAGATCCAAGTACAGTCTTCATCGTTGTCGAACCCACGGGGGATCCAAGTACAATTGTCCTCACTGCCAAACACATGTAGGATCCATGTATAGTCATCTTCATCATCTAACCCACAGAGGATCCAAGCACGGTAGTTGTCGCAGTCACAGCCAGCTCTAGGGTTCCCGCACACAGCATGCTCGATTACGGGATGGTCCGCTCCTCGCGAAAAGGGTTCGATACATCAACTGTCATTAATTACAGATTTAATGTATCCCGAAGTTTCGTCTCGTCACAAGGAACTCAACGTGACAGACGGCATGTCAAACGGACGCTCGGTCTAAGAGATATTGGTTTTTCCGTTATAGGGGACCGGTAGGATATATGCTCGTTCCAAACCTGGTTGTTTTCAAATGATTTCCAAAACTCACTTAGAGTATCCTAAAAGGACCGCCTCATCTAATGGATCGCTATTTGGCAGATGGCGCATCGATCAAATGTGTTGTCCTTAAGTTATTCACATTTAAGTGAATAATGGGCCCTGCTCGTTAAGCCCTCTGGGCTAGTGGGTCGGGTCACCCAGTTTTTGACGGGTCCGACCCGACAGGGGTGTCGGTCCGGCTCGAAGAAATGCGCAGCTCAGCCCGAGGGGCGTGGCACGGACCGAAGGGGCACGGCCCGCCACAAAGTGGCGTAGCCTGGCCCGGCCTCGCAGGGCCCGGCTCGGCCCGGTGTGGTGCTGCCCGGCTGGGCGCAACCCGGCTGGGCGCGTCCCGACTGGCTCGGCCAGCTGGACGAGCAGTCCGAGGGGGGGGGGCTGCCCGAAATGGCAGATCCAAGAAGCTCCGCCCTCCATAACTGGCCGGCCGGAGCCGGACGGCCTTCTGGAGAAAGTGACCCAAATGGGAGGGCCACAGCTCATCCGGCGTGGCTCTCTCCCGGTGTTGCGGCTTTGCTCTGCCTGGCCGGCCGACGGGCCGACCGGTCCTTCAACCGAAGCGGCCCACGAAGTGGGCCACGGTTCCTTCCGCACAACTAGCTTGACGGATCCGGCATCTTCCGTCGTGGGCTTCCTTGGCCGAAGCACCACGTTCCCAGCACGGCGCGACGACGTCGTGCTTCCTCCACAGCAGCACAATTAGTTGCAGCTTTTCTTTGCGTGAGCGACGTCGGCCCTTGCGCCGCCGACCTCTTCTATGTTCCGCCTCGGGTCACCGATTCCAAAAAGATCAAGTTCTAGCAGAGGGTCAGCGGGCCGTGTTCATTCGGACCATGCCCTCACAATTAGGTGATAACACATGGCTAAATTCGTTTAAGAGAAATCATCGAGGAACAAGTATAATTTTAATCAACTAAAATTTTACAAAATCCCCTACCTCGAATATGGTTCGCGGTTGACAAGTTTCGTGGATGACGGTGTCATTTCAGTCGTCGTAGGAGTGCACCTGAAGAAGAATTGGCATCTCCTCTCTTGTCGCGGAGAAGAGAAATGAAGGTTTGTCGTCGTTCTTCATGGAATAGAGTGTCGTTCTTTTTCATAGGGTTGATGTTCTTCAACAATGAATAAACTCCCTTCTTCCTTCACAAGAGCTCTCTCTCTAATATTTTCCCCAAAACAACATGTGACAACAAAATTAAAATAAGGCTACCCCTTATTTTAATTAAACATGCCAATCATTGAAAAATGAAAACCCCTAATTAAATAATTAAAGAGTTTTATTGCATTGATTAACATTTATTGGCAAATAATAAAGAGGGAGAGAGGGAGTGGAAGGGTTTACACAATTTAAGAGGAGTTTACAAATTAATGAAAGGGGGTTTAAGGGAGTTATTTGGGGAGTTTAAAGAGGGTTATGTGAGATGAAAGGTTGGGGCTCGTGGGAACCCCACCTCTCATTTATCCACACATGGGATGTTTGGTGGTTATGGGCCCCACCAATAACTTCCCATGGGAGGGTTTAACTTCCAAAGTTATAAAATAAAATTATTCTAACAATTTTATTTATTTTAAACTAATTCCCCAATAATTAATTCTCAACCCGCATAAAACGCAACTGTGGTAATGGTGCCCTAAGAAATTTTCAGCGTTGCAAGTTATCAGTGCCCTCGGGTATTAATTCCGAGCACCGGTTCGAAAGATAGAAAAACCCACTCATTCATTTACTGAACGTACCCGCGCTAAACATCTGAAATTGATTCCGAGCACACTGGGCCTCGGAATCAAGTGCCATCAGAAGCCACTGACTCATCAAATTTTAAATTATTTATGAAAAAAAAATTCATTGAAATTTTTGGGTCTTTACATGAAATCATTTTTTTAAAAATGGATTTGAAAAAAATATATTTCTAACTAAAGGGATTAATGAATTCATATATTCATAAAAACATTTTCTCAATTATTTTAAATACCAAATAGTGGGAAATGGTTCTATTAAAATAAAATTTAATTAAAAACTATATTTGGACAAAATTAATTAGTTTTGTTATAAAATGATCAAAAAAATTCATTGAAAATAAATTTGAGAATAAAAAATCACGATTAGAATTAAATTGCAAAATAAACACTTAAAAGGTCCTAAAATGGAATTGAGAATTAATCAATCAATTTATTATGTTCTTATACTATAAATAAAAAAATATAAATAAAACATAATATAATCAAATTTCAATACATATGTAATTGTATATTATCAAAGATTTTGAAGATGTTATATAACCCAAATGAAAAGCGACTCGATTATGAAATTCTTTACCACTTTGTATTTTTTAAGTGAACTCAAATCGGTTGAAATATTTCAAAATATAACTCAAAATATCATTAATTATTATTAATCAATTATTTTACAAGTAAAATTTAAATATTATACAATATATAAAATAAATTGGTGCATAATATTTGAATTTGATTCAATGAAATCAAATAGATAAAGATCCCCTTTCATCACACACCATTTAAGTTAAATTTTATTTAACATCTAGTATAGTGGTTTTAAGCAAGTTATTAACTTATAAAGGAACCATATTAATATTTTAACCATAATATATGATTCTTCTATAATATATTATCATCAAATTGTTAATAATATTTCATTATTGTCATTGTTTTGTGTGTTAATTTCCATGGTTTACACATTAATTCATTATCATGACTGTTTATATTATTTCCCATATTTCATTATTATATCATCTATAAAATAATAATAATGAAATTATTAATTTATTGTTACATCAATTATATAATTAAAAGTAAGAATGAAATATGGTTTTGAAAAATGGACTATGGTACAATCCTAAGAAGGGTAGGCCGTATATGCTCTTTAGTAATGGTTCAATTTTTCAATGATCATTATGGAATGAAGGTAGCTAATATTTTATATTTATAGAATTCTAATCATATAATATACACCATATTAAATATTTTAATACACTTATATAATCTTCCATGTGGTTTGGTGATGAAAATAGAGTGACATCACTTCGTGAAGGCAGTAGCCGACACATACATGAAAGATGTTATCATTTCTTAGTTTAAAAGAAGAAAATTATATATTTTATTTTCATAATTATATGTATGTAATTAATATCATAATTAAATCAATTAAGTAACATATATTCATTATGATTAACCTGATTACATTCCATGTAAATCATTAGTGAAAGACAAATCACATCACTCATTGAGGCAGTAGTTTGTGATACACACAAGGGAAATTATCATATCCCCTGTGAATTGAAATTAAAAAAAAGTATATATAATATAATGAATATATAGGTATAAATATGTTAATAATATTATATATATACTTTATATACATCATCATACCAAAACATGGGATGATGAAATTGAAAAATGAATGACATCAATTTGCAAGGCTGTAGTCCTCCATACAGATGAATGATTATTCCGTGAACCGTTTCATGAAAGTGGGGATTGTTTTAGTCACTAATTTTACACAAAAATTATAAATATATCATTAATATTTTGGATATTTTATAATCATGTTTCAAAATTATTTTATGGTGGTGGAGTAAGATATAAAATAAAAATGTTTGTTGACGAATGTTAAATCTTTTTTGGGTAACCTCCTTGGTTTCTCATCAAAAGCATTACCATATTGGTTTTTTTCCAATGATAACGATTATAAGATGAGTTTATAGGTGTTTAAAAGTCATTTTGGATTTTTGTTTCTGAAAAAAGGTTTTGAATTAGTTAAGAATAGTTGATAGGGGTGGTATTTTTTAATTTTGGAGAGCGACACATATGTAATTTTTGAAAGGGAAAAAGTTATATAAACGTTTTTCACCTTCCACAAAAGTATGAAATGGTGTTTTCTTGATAATTATTCATTATAAGGATGAAATTTGTCCATATAAAATATTTTAGACATTTTTTTGTATCATTACATTCCTTGTAATTTATTTTTATCCCATAGTAAATCCATTTTTACCTTAATCATGGTAAATAATTTTTACTATTTTCACTATTCAATTTGGTCACAAATTACTTTACATTATTAAATGATATGAATTATAAATATTCAAAATTTTGAATCCATTTTTCAGAATTCCACTCACTAATGTGGATAAAATTTACATTACAATTAATCATACTAACATGCGCGGGTTTTCAAATTGAAACTATTGACATGTTTATAATGTTTTTATATAAAATTAAATGAAAAAATGATTCAAATGAATTAAATTGGATTAACTGATATATAAATTACCAAATTTTATATTAAGAATAAATAAAAATATAATCTATCGTTATAAATAATATAAATTAAATAGATGTTTTCAATTCCATTTCATAATTTTTCACAATTCATCGAATGCTGAAAATTTTCAAAAAAATTAAAAAATGTCACCAAAAGAAAAATTTGATATTATATATATAAATATGAAGATAAATTTATAAAATAAATTCTCAAAAATATTTTAAATTAAATTTTAAAATATGTTGGAAAAAAGTGACTAAAACAACTTTTGGAAAAAAAATAAATTTATAAATAAATATTCCTCTTCTTATAAGTGATTATTATTTTATTTCTAATTACTTGATAAAAAAATTAATTTTTATTTTATTAATATTCAATCATGAAAATTTAATGAATATATATATACTATATTATGTTCCATTTTGACTGGGGGTTTATTTTTCCTTATGTTATCAAATAGATTAAATTTATAGAAGCATATTTCTGGGGATGTTCAATATCATTGTTGTGTGTCACATATATTTAGGAATAAAATGTTCATGTTATTGAATTTTTTTTATTACACCCTTTATATTTTATATTTTTATAACAAATAATAAAACCCTCTATAATTTATGGATAAAATCACTAACAAAGAGGGTCTTTTATCAATGTAATTCTTACATTTAAAAATGAATACGGATTTTAAAGTCTCTTTGATTGTTATCACTTTACTGTGCTGATGAAACCATATGATAGTTATGTTAAAGGACTAATATATAGTATTAATCTCACTAAATTATTACTACTTCATTTGAGGTGATACTAAGAGATACCAAAAATTTTATTATGAACCATAACAGGTTTTTGATGTTGAATTAAAATGTTAGAAAATTTATAAAATGTGTGTGCCACTAAATCACCTATTTCAGGGATTTTTCAATCTCAATGAGATTTAACTTTTCATAGCAAGAAATTTTTTTTCATAAATTGAAATGTGAATGTAGATTCACTAATATATTATCATAATTATCTTTCATCCATATTTTTTAAAAACTTTAAATACTTTAATTAAATAATTTCTTCATAGGTTATTAATAATTTCATTTTTTTACAGTATTTCATTAATTTTATTTCAATGTAATCAAGAAAAATATAAAATTAATATATATACTTTTAACATATATTTTATACCCTATATCTGTCTATAAAATTCATGGGTCTATACAACTCAATAAGAAACTATTACTTTTACGATTTTTAAGATAATTTGTTATTATTTTTATATTTATTGAATATATATTATACTATGGTTGCATAATAATTTAATGTGATTATTTAATCTCTAAAAATGAAATAAGTAACCATGATAAGAAAAATTGTATTATATTAAAAAAAATAAACATTTATAATATGAATTTTCCTTTCATCATTATAATACTAAACTTATAGACTTAATAAATTCAAGAGAGTGATAGTTTTTATTTATCATTTTCTAAAATTATTATAATGGTTCTAAACAAAATATGGAACCCATAGGACATATATTATAGAATAATAAAGAAATAGTTGATCTCTACCCAAAAAATACTATAACTGTAAGTTTTATAGTACTTATTTAATCTGTGCTATATAAATTTTTAATTTAATAACTCGATACACCCTTACCGTATGGACAATTGTTGACTATGTTAACTATTCATAGTGACTAAAAATAAAAAATATCTATTCAAAAAATACGGACTATCTTATTTCCAAAATGAAATGAATTTTTAAATAATCAATTTCTATATGTGTTTGACATTAATTTTAGATTAGAACACATAATTCCACAAAAACTATTTCACCAAAAAATGGATTTTAATTATAAAAATTATTTTAAACATAATTAGACCATAAATTTATTAATAATTAACATAGTTGGAGAATTAATTATATTAAATAATTAAATTAATTTTCGAATAATGTATTTATAAAAAATGATCATTATAAATTATCAGAATAGAATACAGTATTCAATGATTTTTTTCTCACTATTCACGGAGAAATTGATCTTTTTTTAATAATCAAAAAATTTCACCATCAATTAAAAATTATTTTATAATATAATAAATTTTTTTCTAAAATATATTTTTTTGTATTTAATAAATTAATTAAAATCCCCAAAAAAAATTCAAGTAGTACCATTATGAAGAAAATGTGTTTTTCAAGTAAAAAATGCCTTTATTGAAAATATAGTTCTTATTTACTAATAATTAAAAAATAAATGTGTATTTATTTAGATATATATATATTTCCAAATATTGTTAATTTTATTCATATCTTCCATTTAATTACTTGGTTTATATCGATCACATTTAAATAAGAATATTTTGAAGATTATTAAGGCATAGGGTGTTGTTTCGTATATGATATTATTCATATTATTATTTTAAAAAGTATTTGTGTTACATTATATACCCATTTAATACATTTAAACCTCACAATTTGAAAATGATCTCAATATTAAAGTATTCTACATATGAAAATACTATTATAGTGAATCCAAATTATAAAAACTTTTAATAAAACTACATCTTATAGGATGGAATAAGAAATATGAAGGTCAACCAGAATATTAAATAACTAGATTTCCAAAAAAGTGAAAAATAGTTTGATTTGAATGTATAGAAATGGATAAAAAAATATCAAAATAACGAAATGGAGTGACAAATAGAGTTGATGAAAAGAATGTGAATGATCATGGTAAATGTAATGACCATAAAATCATTAATCAATAAGGTGTAAGTATGACAATCGATTCATTTGGAAATAATTAAATAGGAAAATATTTTTTTTGAAGATCCCTTCTTCAGTGGTGAGGAATTTCATTAAAAATTATTCCAAGAGAATAAGGATATATACTTACTTGATATGTAGAATTTTATTCATTATTCAATTTTCACCTCAATTTCTAATTTTTCCTCAAAAAATCAGTATTCCAAATAATTTTTTCAATCCTAAATCACAGAAATTAAATTCTAATAGATTATATGTTCTATAAAATAATGAAATATATTTCCAGGTATCTGTAAATATTTAAAAAAATGAAAATATTAATCATAAGTTATCCAATATAATTTCATAATCTATAAAACCTAAAAAACATCATAAAATGTTCAAACATAATCCATTTTATAAGTTGTTAATCCTAAGAAACATCCAATATATGTATTAATAAATTGAAAATATGTAAAAAAATAATTTTATGTTAACTAATTTTTGGTAATCTACAGAAGATTACTTCCCAAAACAACAAAATTTATCTCTTAATATCACATAAAAATGTGAATACCACGATCCTATATTCCTTTAAACATGGTTACAACATGAATCCATATAATTCACATTGAATCCATGATGGATTAAAAAAATTAACTCAACCCTCATTCCTTAAATTAAGTACCAAATTATTGAATCTATTCCCTTACTCCAAAAATGTAAAAAAGAATCAGAAAAGATAAAATAAAACCAATAATTAGTTCCTAGGTCAACAATTTATCCTATTTACCTTTTCAATTTAATTAATCTCTTTATCTCAACTAAACATTATTATATCCACATCGAGAACATATTATGAGTTATCTATTTCCCAATAATGTGTTTTCCAACAAAATATCTCCATACAATAAAATTAATTTTCTATGACATCATTTCATTCAACATATGATTTTATATGAATAAATAAAATCAACTATAGAAAAATCTATAGTTGTTTAATTCTTTATAAATCCAGAAAAAGGATTGATATATCACCTTTATATCATAATTATAAAATTACTCTACATTAACACTTCAATCCTTACTCTTCCAAAATTAAAATTTAATATGTATTTCCTTAGTATTAGTGTTAATATTTATATTAGAGCATTGTATTGAATAGTTATGATGTTCCATACAGTTAATATTATGAAATAATTGACAAAATATTTATTTTAGACATTCATTTCCACAAAAAAAAACAAATTCCCTTTCCTTTGATACAATCATTATGGATCCCCTTTCTAAATTAATGAATGGAAAGTAGTTAAGCCTTTATTCCACTTTGGTCTCCACTACCCAGGCTCCTAGGAAACAATATTCTTATATTCTTTGGGGATGTCAAGAGTTAGTTATGGTGTAAGTTATTAATCATATATTTTGTATATAATTAGGATAATTTTAGTATCATTCACCCCAATCATAATCCCATTTGGTTTCTAATATCCCCCACACTGTCCATCATATTAATTACTAACATGGTTTCATTAGGTTATCGAAATTGAATGAAACCCAAATTAATACTATGAGTAACAATAATCATATTGGGAAACCACATAATCCATAAAAAACATTATAGGGTGACTAGATCATGAAATTTTCTTTCCCATATAATAAACCATAAGTTTAACATAGGTCATTCATCATTAAAATCAATTCAATTACTTTATAATTGTTCATTAGGAAGATATTAACTAACTAAATCATATCACCCAATAGTTTTAATCCATTTATGATGTCATGATATTGTCATATTGTTCCAGAATGATATCTAAGATATATTGGACCTACTCATTTTTGGTTTATTACCTGTAGTTGCATCTCAAATAAATCTATGCTTACTTTTATTTTCCATATAAGGATATATATTTTAGAAAACCCCATAATATAAGACATACCCGAAACATTAGTATGTTATCATATAGATAGAATTATCACCAATCTCATTCATATGATTCTATTACTTAATCATTATTTTTCTAAATATTGATAAAATAGATTGTAATAAGAAACCTCTGATACCAACTATAAAGTCACACACTTTATTAGACCAGATATTGTGGTTAATTAGTACATTGTAAATAGATACAGTGAATAACATTATGATGTACAAGATATATTATTTGACTTCTTAAACTATAAAATATATTTTAATCTCACATTACATTTGATAACATAAAATATAAAACGTGGTTAATGTAAAAATTATTCATCATTGAAATCAATCAAAGATTCATTCTTCATATCTTAGGGAAAATAAGAAATATAATGGTGAACTCATATGATCAATAACGGATACATAAAATATAAAATATATAAAATAAATAAAGATTAATCAATATGTAAAGGTAAATAAATGAAAACACATTCCATTTAATTAGTAACATGGTCCCAAAAAAATATATTTCAAGAATACAAGATGACAAAATCATTCAATATAAAAAATAATTTCTTAGAAAACTCTTCAATTGATGTCATAAATATTAAAACACTCACATGGATATAAATGACTAACTTTATAACAACGGAACACATATTTCTAATCATCTAAGACTTAATTTTAATGGATTTTTTTCAGGAAATATAAAAATATTGTATAGGACTCCTACCATGACATATTCAAAAATGGGTATAACCTCATCCAAATAAACAATATATTTATTTCTATGGGGACCTAGAAATGAATCATGTGGATAAAAAATTCCAGGCCCATCCTATCACATAATAAGTATAAATCATTCACCATATGAATAACCAATATAACTTAATCAATATTCAATAAAAACAAGAAAACCTATTTTAGATGAATAAGGATACATAATTTCATAAATTTCCCTTGAGAAATGACCATAAAATGCACATAAAAATATGGTTCATGGTATATTTTTATTATAAACATATGGAATAATTTTAATAAATAATGTATTTGGAAATTTAGAATATTAAAATAATAAAAAAATAAAAAATTTAATAAATAAAATATCATTTTTCACATTGAAATCACTTATTTAAAATATAATGATACCATTATAATCAACGGAAATATTAACATTGATAATAACCATATGAACTAGTTTTTGAAGCTCCAAATCATTGACTAGTATTGAATGTATGATTTTTTTTCATTTCAATAATTTAAAATAAAAATAAATTCAATATTTTATATGAAATTTAAAATAATACCTCATAAGGAAAGTAAAATGGGTATTTTAGTTATAACAATTTTTAAAAGTAAAATGTGTGTAAAAATAAAATTTATAAATCTTGTTATAATTTTAAAAATATTATTTTAAAAGTTTTTTGGATAATGTCGATATGGAAGAAAAATATTCCTCACAAATTAGAAAAATAAAGTTTGTTTTACCAAAAACATGATTTCATTATCATGATAACATAAATATTGGTAATCTAACATAAAATTTGTAATTTATCAAGATAAAACCGGATAAAAAATATATTTAGTTTCAAATAGAAATATTATATAATTCTCCCAATAGAGACATTAACATAATAAATCATAAATAATGATTAAACTGTGAAATAAACCCTTACAACTTTGGTATCATTTGATTCATATTACAATGAAATAAATGATTTAAAATTAAAAATTAAATACCATTATTAAAAATATATAAATGATATAAAATATAAAATTTTAGGTACATACACCTCATAAAATAAATTAAGAGAATAACATACTGAATTCCCCAAAGAAAAAAATATTGAGATGATGCTTTTTTACTAGTGGTCCGACATCCTTATTATTTATTAAAAAATACTATATAATAAATATATATTTATTACACATTTAATATATAATCTTACTCATGTATATTGTAAAATATATGATTTAATTTTAGCCTTTTATCAACAATTAATTATTAATTATTTATTAAAATCATTTTTTCGAGTGATAACCACTTCGTTTTTCATATATGATTCAGTTTGATAGTTTTATACCTTGTACTTTTATCGTGGTTTCAATATATATTGAATGATAATATATATAAATATAATATAAATTAATTATATAGAGATATAAAAATTAATTACACTGTTCATGGTTACGGTTGGCTATACATATACAAGAGTGCTATTTTTATTTTCCAATAGATGGAATGAAATAGAGGTAAATAATTAATAAAAAATAATATTTGATTATTTTATAATATATATCTTATATATTTGTTACATATATCCTTTCTAAATTACATAAAACAGACATGAATTTAACCACATCACATTGCGGTGATGGTAGTCTATAAGTACGCACGAGCAATAATTTCCATTATCCTAGAAATTTTACGTTATGAAAGAATATGTGATATTAAAATTAAAGAATAATAATTTTTTTATAAATATCATAATTATTTATTTGTTTAATAATTAAATCCATCTGATAAATGTTCTGATGAAAAAATAATTAAATCACTATGTGGAAACTGTAAGCCGTATGTATTCACGAGCGAAGTTAGTTCTTTTAATTAGTTGGAATAAATATGGATTTTTTTCTTTAATCATAACAAAATATCAATAAATTTATAGTATTGGAATAATTATATTATGATTTTTATAATATAATTAGTGAAAGATGAATAAAAATGAAATTTGAAATATTCGGTAAAAATGATTACATATTATTTGAAATAGGTCTGTTAAATCCCATCTTAAGGGAACAAATATTGATTTTTTATGTAGAAATAAACCTTAAATACATGTATAATTATTCATTAAAAAGATTTTGGTCGAGTATGGAAGAGGCGAGATTATCTTGGCGGTGTATTAAAGAAGGTAGAGGTTTTTACTTTTATTGTGAATGAAAGGACACACATCGAATCAATAAAGTTATTTAAATGTTAAAATTTATTTTCATGTAAAAGTTTTGTAATTTGGAAATAATCTCATATATATGATTGGATATAGTAGAAATAGCATCAACTGATACTATTTTGATAGGTTTATGAGGTATTTTAAACAATACATGTTGGTTTAACCTCTAGTTCGCCTACTTTATCCTTAACTATGGTAAAGAATGTTTCACTCTTTAAGTGATATAATTAAATACTAGTAAAAAATTGACACATAAATAGATGATATATGATATTTTTACCTTATATTATCTTATTTGAGAAATTTTAATATATATATTATTTTAAAGTAATTGAATACAATATTATTTTTTATCATAAATCAATAATTCCATTTTTGACATTACTCTTCAATTTTTTATTATTTACATAAAAAAATATAATATTAATACTTATGTTGAACACTTATGTATTATTTCATATTTATCTATTAAATTTTATTTTCCTTGTAACTTACTCAAAAATGTATTACTTTAAGCGTTCTTGAATGAATATGTTTTATATTTCTACTAATTTAATGAATAATATATCAGTGTTGTATAATAATATAAGGTAATAATTTAGTTACTAAGAAATAAGAAATAAATTACCATCATAAAAATATTATAATTCAAATAATTAGTTAGTTAAATTTTTTTCCAATTTGTATCCCTATAATAATGTTTAAGACTTATTAATGTTAACGGAGTGGTATTTTTTATTTATCATTTTCTTCACTAATTATAAAGGAATTCATAAATAATATATGTAACCATGTAGTAATATATATTATACCTTGGATGAATTGGACGATTTGAGCCCATCTAATACGATTAAAGAAAGTGTTCGCGTCATTTTTTGTCCCAATCATATTATTTTTAACCTTAATTACTTGATTTTCCATGATTATGGTGGAAATTATTAATTAAAGTTACTAATATTAATGAGAATTTTAAACACCTATTTACAAAAAAAATAACTCATGATTGAAAACATGATTTCCAATTTTGAGGATTCAATTTCTATATGGGGATGAAATTTCATTGTGAATAAAAAAACCTAACCAAAAACATTATTTCATAATAATAACATTTAAATGGAAAAATGCATTCACACTAAATTTAACCATAAAATTGATTCCAATGAAAATAGTTTAATTTTTAATAATATAATAGAACTAATTTAACAATATAATATTTTTAGAACTAAATTTAAATTTCTATGAAAAAAATATAATATTCAATGAACATTATTATTTTCACTATCCATTTAGAAATCAAGCCTTTCAGAAAAATCCAATAATTTCACCCAAAATTAATTTTGATATAAATTTTTGAAAAATATTTCTATTTTATAACATACAATTTCTAGGTGTCTTAAAAATTAATTATAATTCCCACACACAAAATTAAAAATAAAACCATTTATGAAGAAAATGTATTTTTGAAGTGTAAAATGACATTACTTAGAATTGTGTGATTTTTTCATTAGCATTGATCATTAAATATTTGTTTTTTATGATAATTATATATATATATTTATATATTATAATATAGTTACACATATTCATACCCTCTAATTGTAATTCAAGGCTCTAACGGTCACTATTAAATAATAATATTTTATGGTTAGTTTAAACTCAGTGATGCTTGTGATATATGATATCAAACATAGGTTTCTTTTAAAATCATAGTGGGTTAAAAAATTATTTTGATTAATTTATAATATATAAATTGTAAAAACATGGTATTTGGGGTAAATTTAAATTCATACTTTCTTTTTTTTATTGAATATTTTTAAGAATATTATAGAATTATATAATTAAATAGGAAACTAGGTTTTATTTTCTATCCTTATATCTTTTTTAATATTATTAAATTATATTTTAATTTAAGATGGATTATTTCTATGACATGATTCATAGAGTTTAAAGAATTTATTTTTCAATTTCAAATATTATATGATTTTTAAGAATATAAAGTGATTTTTTTATAATATGTAAATATTGTTATGAAACATGAATGTGGATCCATTATATTAATATTGCCATTAGTATATTGTGCCACTTAAAATATTAATCAAACAAAACATCCAACTAGAACGAACCTTTATATATTAAATTTATAAAAATAATATAATCATTAAATAAGTAAAATATTATTATCATTTATAATAATAACATAATATTTTATTTTATTAACTAATATTTTAAACAAGTTATCATTCGAGAATCCTTATCAAAAAGGGTTTTGTATTTTACCTCAAAAATTTTATTCTAGTTAAAAATTTATTATAATAGGTACAATTTATAATTATAAAAAATATGAAATCAAAAAATTTAATAAAAAAATATGAAATAAGATTAATGGAACTTGATATTTAAAAAAAATATTTAAAGTAGTTTTCCTTTAAATAATGTATTTTTATTTAAAAACTATATTTATAAGTGTTTTAATATTAATTTGAGAAAACTATCATAATTTTAAAATAAATCAGGTCTATATTATATTTTGGTGAAATTAATATATTTTTATTAAATAATTGAATTTAATATGAATAGTGAGAAATATATTGTTTTTCTAATGCCATTATTTTTATCACATAAAATCTTTTGTTGGGATTTTATTAAGATATATATTTATAAATTAAAAAATTAAAAATAAAATTTTATATACCTAAAATTCATGTCTAATGTTTCTATAAATTTGGTAATATTTCACCCAAAAGTCCTTATATCCATTTTTATTAAGAACTATTTTTCATCAATTATAGCAATTTAAAAGAATAAAATGTATTGAAAACGAAAACATAATTTTTTTATATTATGTCTCACTTTCTATCTTGGAATTATTTACTTTATTAATTTTCCTTACATCGGGAAGTCTAGGTTGAATCTCGACTTAAAATTTTGAATTTTTATTAAAAAATGTACATTTTGGACTTAACAGCGTTCAACGTGCCGCTTTCGAAGCCACGTGGCCTCCCATGGGTCACCACACATCCTTGCCCAGTTCCCCACACGAATGTCTGATGTGGAAATAATTATATAAATGTAATTAATTGTAAATAAATAAAAATAAATGTGTGTCAAAGTAAAAATAAAATAAAATAAGAAAAATATGATAAAATATAATGAATTTTGTTTTAATGATAACAAAATTGTTTTTATTACTATTTTAGGATATTATTATTATTATTATCATTATTATTATTATGGTTATTCATCCTATTATTATTATTATTATTTTTATGTTTTATTTTAATTTCATTATTATTATTATTTTTCTTTCCCCTTATGGTCAGGGATTGCCCCCCTTGGGTCTTTTTTGCACTGCACTTACGAACTCCCCCTATGCGATGTAGCTGGCTGCCGTCAGCCCCTTCCGGGCTAGTCAGTCCTTCCCTATGCACTGTAGTTGGACTCCAGCACTTCATCCCCATCCCCCTCGCACCAGCACCCCCTTGGCGTCAACATGTTTCTCCCATGGTCATCCACCATTACACTGCTCCTCAGATAGCCCTAGACACCCGCAATCACACCCCCTGGTTTTCTTATAGACACATTGTCACCCTCTCGGACGACTGTTGTGCCTGACTCCAATTTCCCTAATTGGCCAACCGCATTGCACCTCCCTGGTTCAAACTCATCTTAGCCAGCCCCCAGACATCCACTGCCAGACCTCCTGGTCATCCCCATCGCACTGTTATAGCCCCATACAAGTCCCTACCCTTTCCCTTTGAGTATTTAATGTCTCCATCAGGTAGGATGTTGTTTTAGGTACTCAATATTGACATAGAGGTCCAATTTTCTTAATTTTGGATTGTGATATGTTCCTTGTGGTGCAGATGGGGTGAAGTTGTGGTTTTTCACCATCTTCTAGAGGAATCATCATGCGAGGTAGGTGGTTCCATGCCCTAACCCTCTTAGATGATTCAATTTGTTTATCTAATTAATTTTTACAGGTCTTATAGTTAAATTTATTATTGAATATTATTTTTTAAAAATATTTTTACATGCATGTATGATGGAATTGGGTCTCCTTTTAGAAATTTTTATGTTTTTCTTACGGTTCTTGAAGTGGTAATTCTTGAAAAATTTCACTTAATTATTATTGGTGGGGTATTTATGTTTTGTTGGTAATAAAATTCTTGTTTTTGATAGAAATTAATTTTCCTCCAAAATAAATGGTTTTTTTCCAGGAAAATAGAGGTGTCATTTTATAAATATGTTTTATATGTTGGTTGTTAGGGGCGAAGTGGGTTCTATGGTAGTGATGTGGTGTATTTGGTTTTAATGTGACATATTTATATGGGATCAAGTGTTTATCTTTAGTGTAAATTATTATTGGTTTTTCTTGAATTGATTTAATATATAGTTTAAATGATGTATTGATTTATTTCAATGGGGTGAAAGTAATATTTCAGAAGAGTTGAATATGGGGTTTTTTAAAGTAGTATGTTTATACAAAATGAGGATTGTTTTTGGATTAAACCCTCTCTACTTCAGTTGGTGGTGTTTTATAATTGGTACAATCGGTTAATTTAATTGTGCAAGTGGTGAGAAACTAGTTTTAAGGTGAATGTATTATGAAAGTGATTTGAAGAGGCTTTTTTATTGAATTTGGGTACATTTATTGTGTAAGCCCTTGTGTTATTTAATGATGTTTTCTATGTTGTGTAAATTGATTATGTTATTCTTTGAGTGTTGCCCAATGGGGATTTGTGAAATAATTAAGTAACTAAAAATGTTTTTTGGAATGTTATTTCGGTGTCCATCTGTTTTTAAAATGGTGTTTGGGTATGAAAGTGGTGACTTCTATGTGTAATGTTTGGTTTGGTTTTTGATATGTGAAAGTGACATAATGTGTGAATCTGGAACATGTTTCATCACAAGGAAAAACCTTGTGTATTTAGATGGGTGGACTAGAACTAGTGCGCTCATGATTCAGAGGGTTATCCTCCCTATTTCACTTACATGTATTGACGACTGGAACACTAACTAAACATATGAATGACTGAGGGTCGTGGTTTCTAGGCCACATTTACTGAGGGTCATGGTTCTTAATCCACATATACTGTTGTTTGTGGTTTCTATGCCACTTTTCATCAAGACACAAGGTTCTAGGGCACCACTCGAGGTAGTTGATCCTTATGGGATTTAACAACAGTGATCTACCATCTATGATGTGGTGCCTTCTGTCTTCATATAGGGGACCAATTGTGTGTGTGTGTGAGAGAGTATGTGTGGGTGTGTGTTCTTAATGAATTTTTTCCCTTCCTCTTTAAAATAGTGTTTTTGAAATAGTTTTCTTGAAGTTTTCCTTTTTATATTTTTTCTTGTAAATGTTTTCCTTAAAAGAATTTTAAATGTATAACTTTGAATAAGCATAAGAAATTTATTTCTTGAATGTTATGTCATGAAATCTTTTTATTTGGTGGTATCCTACTGGGCTCTTTTCTCACACCCAATATACACCCTTGGGTGTATGTATACCTATTTCTTTGTGTATTCCAGGTTGAGACATCGTGCTTACTGATAGTGTTTCAGGTTGTCGATGGTTTTTCCCATGAAGGTATGACGATGGTGGTTTCAGGAAGTGGCTCCTAACGTTTCATGAAGGTATAAATATTTGTGTTATTTTCCATTTCTTTGTAGTATTCTTAGAGTTTTGGGTTGATTTGTAAATGATGAGTTTGGTTCAATGTTAAAGGCAGGTTTGGTTCTACATTCTAGCTTTTGTTTATTTATCTCATGAGTCATTTTTTTGTATTTTATTTTTGGTAAATCATTTTCATATGTTAGTATTTATACTTGGGAACTTGTTCTAGCCCATGGATATTAGGAACTCCCTTCAGGTCATGTTGCGGATCGGGTAGGGCACCTGGTCGGGTGGCGACCCAGCCTAATTCATGAAAAAATGGTATCGAAGAAGGGTTTCTCCCTTGGGTAGTGTTATTTTGGGATAGAGTCAATGTAGGATAAAGTTAAGGGTATCCAAAATCAATGATACAACTACGAGCAATGTTCCTATACATCAAACCATGTAGAGGGACTCTAGTTACCAGGGTAAGTTGAGGTTTGTCTTAATATTTGGTCTTTGTCGGTAATCATGTCTAGGGGAAATGAAAAGGGAGTGGGGTAAGTGGTCCCAGTGATCTCATAGGGTCTAGAAATCCATGTCGAACCGGGGAAACTATCCAAGAATAATCACTACGGTAGTTTTTTGATTGGCATATGGATGTCTACTATATGTCCCAGTCACCAACTAACACTAATCACATCTTTCATCATTTCTCTGTCTATCTATTCTGGAATCGTGGAAATACGGTTTTTGAGTAAATATGACTAGGCCATGAAAAATGCTTTTAAATGAAGCGTTTAAAAAAATGATGTGTTAGGATTGAAATGTGTGGGTTAGTGTTTCTGTTTTGAAAAATTGAAAGGTCTGATTCAGACCATTGGTGTTCACATGGGAAACTAAAAGCATCGGTGTATACAAAAAAGGAAATAGTTAATGGTATGATCAGATGAGTGCCTAGATGGGCATGAGGTGGGTGTCGGTGTGGCACGTGAACATGCGTGTGTGAGGCCCATGGGATTCCATTGTTGTTTTTGAAACCCACTATCTTTTCTTATATTCAAAAAGTTTTTTTACATGAAAATTTGGTGTTTTAGTGACTGGTGATTATGTGGTGTGACCTTATATTTTGGAAATGTTGGATGTGAGGAGTTTCGAGATGAGATTCCTTTATGAATGATTTGTGTCTTGAGTTTTAATTTTCATTTGTAAGTTGGCGTGAAAGAATGTGATTTGTGGAATCTTTTGAAAAGTGCTTTGGGAAGCCCTTGCTTGGGTTCCCCCTACACGTTAGGTGTTCTCTTGCAATATGTCTTGACCAGTGGACCAATTTGAATAGGTCTATGGTTTTCTTTATTGACTGGTTCACGTCCCCCACAAAGCATAAACATGAGATTGATGTGTATCCCTGGGTAATTATCCATTGGTCAACCCTATAGATTATTAAAGTAAGGAATCTCCCTTTTGGGTGATAGTTCTTTGCATTTCCCTTCTCATTTTCGGTTAAGCGGATCCTCTTGCAGTGGGATGGAATATGTGAGGGGAGTTGAGTGATGTTTTAGTCTCTTTGAGTTGTCCATGTCATCGGGTAAGAATTTTGACTCTCTTGCATATGAAGGTCCCCTGTAAATGGGGAAAGGAATTTTTTTGTGGATGGGTGAAGGCGGTTCAGAGTTATTAGTGTTGAGTGGTGTCTTGAAAGGCATTTCAGTACATTCTTTGGCCGTGACAGTCATGTTCGATGACATCTTACTTCATGAGTTCTCATTGATGTCCAAAGGTGAATTTCATAGAACCCTTCGTGAATCCCTATTTTCACAGGCATGTGTCTATCTTTTGGAGAGTTCTAATTCTTATGTTCAAAGGGAGTGTCCGGCATGCCTCCTTCCTTATTAAGATTCTTGGTTGAGTAGAAGATGTGATGAATGTGAATCATCTAAATTCCTGTTCTGGTGGATGTGATGTGAAGGAGTAGTTGGATGTCATGGTGTGTTGTGTTTGTTGGTGTTTTCTTGAATGTAGTATGGTTTCTTGTGACACTATGAGATAGAAGATGCTTCAAACATTAGGGCTCCATCCATGGGCCTTAGAATGAAGATGGCGCGTGTTCAGAAACCCCAAGAGTGTATGAGAACCTAACCACATTTCTATCATTGATGTTGAAGGTGAAGGAAGTTTAAATAATCTCATGTGGTTGTCCCATTCTGAATGACCCATTTTGATGAGATAGGTTTTTTGTGGTTATAAGTAGGTTTAGTCATCTCATTAACTTAAAGTACCACGGGTTCCATCCCACCGAATGTAATTACATTTAGTGGTAATTTTGGGGTATGTGGGGTAAATCAGTCTCCAATTTGAATAGTTATCATCCACGTATGTGGAGATGTTGGTTTGTGTTGGGCTGTGGTTTTGATGCCCTAGTAGTTGGGCCCATATTTCCCCGCCACCTATGGTGGGGTGTTTGGTCACCATTGGGAAATTTTCAAAGCTTCTATATCTTTCGTCGATTATAATGGTGGGGAGACACACAACGAGTCTTTCTCAAATTTCTCTAGAATGAGTTGGTGTTGGCCTCTCTCATAATGGTGGTGAGTCTTCTCGGGCCTCCCCATATCGGTTTTCCTATCTCGTCTCAGGAATTGGAATGATTCTAATGGTTGGGAGCCCCTTCGGGCATCCCCATGTTGGAATTTTGGTTCTATTTCAAGAGACATCATCATGGTAGGTGATCAACAATTTCCTTGGATGTTATTGGTCTTATTTGTTCTTTCCAGTCAAACTATTTGGTTTTTGTTCAATGGTTCTTGAGGTGTTTCGACATGTGATGTTAGATTTTGTGGGTGTGAGAGTTCCTCTCCTTAGTCAATCAAGTTATGGTGTTCTAGCTCTTTGGGGTGGGTGACACATATTAGAAAAAAAAATTAAGAGTTTCATAAGATTTTCATTTAAGTAACTTTATTTAACCACAGTGAGTTCGCCTCCTTTTTCTTGCTTTTTGTAGTGATCCTCTTGGAACCTCAAGGGGGTGTGGTTTGTAGCTTTGGGTCTCAGTCTTATTGTGTCTTTTTGGGGGCAGAATTCTTAATCGTGGGGAGAATTATCACACCCTCCTTATTTGAATTATTTATTTTATTAATTTTATTTGTGTCATTGAGTTCGGGTTCAATCCCTACTTAAAAATTTGAGTTCTTATTTAAAAAATGTAAATTTTGGCCTTGAAAGCATTCAACATGTTGCGGTCAATGTCGCGCAGCCTCACCTAGGTCACTTCTAGGCCTCACCTGGTTCCCAGCCCACCTACCCAACATGAAACTAATTAAATAAAATAAGTTAATAAAAAAATAAATGTGGTGTAAAGTTAAAATTAAAAAACATAAGAAATGTTTTATAAAATTTAGTGAATTTTGTTTTAATTATAATAATAATATTTTTATAATTATTTGAGGATATTATAGTAATTATTAATAATATTATTATTATTGTCATTCTTATTTTTTTGGTTGTTCTTATTATTATTATTATTAGTTTTATGTTTTATGTTTTATTTATTTATTATTATTATTTTTCTTTCCCCTTAGGGCGAGGGATTCGACACCCCCTCCCCGGTTCTCATTTGTGGCACACCTATAGGCTCCCCTTGTATGTTGCAGCTGGCCGTCGTCACCCCCCTCATGTCCGGGCCATCTTGCCCTGTGCGATGTAGCTAGATGCTGACCCTTCTTCCCCATCTCCGTCGCACAGGAACCCCCCTCCTCCCTAGTGTCGACTTGTTTCTCTAATGGTCATCTGTCGTCTCTCTTCTCCTCAACCAGCCCTCGACACCCATAGTTATACCCACTAGTTTTCATCTGGTCATGTCATTGACCTCCCAAATGCCCGCTATACCGGACCACACTTTCCCTCTTTGGCCAGCCGCGCCAGACCTCCCTAGTTCAGAATCATCTCTGTTAGCCCCCAGACACCCGTGGCCCGACCTCTGACCCATCCCCATCGCACCGTCATACCCCCTCCCCCCAAGACAAGTCTCCCACATTCTCTTGGATTTATTAGTTTTTCTAGCATCTAGGTGGTTGTTTTAGGGGTTTTATCTTGACATTGTGGACTGGTCAGCTTGATTTTGAGTTGCGCTAGGTTTATTGTGGTGCAGATGGGGTGCTGGTGTGGTTTTATGCCATCTTCTAGAGGAATCATCATACTTCTTAGGTGGTTACATTCCCTAATAATCTTAGATTATTTAACTTGTTTATCTAAATAATTTTTACATGTCTTACAGTTATATTGGTTAGTGAAGATTGTGTTTTAAAAATATTTTTACTAGCATGTATGATGGAATTGGGACTTCTTTTAGAAATAGTTATGTTTTTCTTATGTGTCTTGATGTGATAATAATTTCAAACATTCATTTAATTATTTTTGTTTTTCAAATTATTTTTTTTTGTGGTAATTAAAATCATGTTTTTGTTAGAAACAAGTTTTCCTCCAAAATAAATGGTTGTGTGTTGGGAAAATTTTGTTGACGTTTTATAAAAATGTTTTATATTTTGTTTTTAGGTACGAAGTGAGTTATAGGGTAGTGATGTTGTGTATTTCTATTTAACGTGAATTCATTATATAGAATCAATAATTTTCTTTGGTGTAAATAATTCTTGGTTTTTATTTAAATGATTTAATAAATAGTTTAAATGATTTATTGATTTATTTAGACAACGTTAAATTAGTATTTTGGAATATTTGAATATGTGTTTGTTTTAAAAGTAGTATGTTTATATAATATGAGGCATTTTCTTGGTGTAAACCCTCTCCGCGTCACGTGTTGGTGTCTTATAAGTGGTTCAATTTGTTCATTTAATTATAAATGTGTTGTGAAACTAGTTTTAAGGTGAATGTGTTGAGAAAGGGATTTAAAATGTCTTTCCTTTTTGAAATTTGGCATGTTTATTGTGTAATCCTTTTTGATATTTAATAGTGTTTTATAATTTGTGTAAATTCATTATGTTCTTCTTTGAGTGTTTCCAAATGGGGATTTTGGAAATGATTAACTACAAATGTTTTTGGAAAGGTATTTTGGTGTGTGTGTGTTCTTAAAATGGTGTTTTAGTATGCAAGGGGTGACATCCATGTGTAATATTTGGTTTGGTTTTTGGTATGGGAAAGTGATAAACTTTTTGAATGTGGAACTTGTTTGATCACAAGGGAAAACCCTAGGTATCTAGGTGGGTTGACTAGAACTTATGTGCTAGTGATATGGAGGGGTATCGTCCATCTTTCACTTAGCTAGAGTTACGATTGAAACATTAACTAAACATATGAATGACTGGGGTCATAGTTTCTAAGCCATGTCTACTGAGTATTGGGTGTTCTAATCCATGATTATTGAGTTTTGTGGTTTCTATTCCTTGTTCCCCCGATACCTGAGGTTTTAGGGCCCCTCTCGAGCAAGATGATGTTTAGGGGATTTACCCACAGTGTTCTACAATGCATGATGTAGTGCCTTCCATCAGGATATAGAGGACCACTTGTCTGGGTGTGTGTGTTTGTGAGTATTTGTGTGTGTCCTTAATGATCTTTTTCTCTTCCACTTTAAAATAGTGTTTCTGAAATAATTTTCATCAAGTATCCCTTTTCAACTTTTAGCCTATAATTTTTTTTCATAAAATAATTTTAGAAGTATATCTTTGAATATTAATAATATATTTTTCTCTTGAATGTTGTGGAATGAAATATTTTAATTCGGTGGTATACTAATGGGCTCTTGGATCACACCCTACATACACGCTTTTGTGTATGTAGGCCTTTTTCTTAGTGTATCCCAGTTTGAGGCATCATTCTTAGTGACAGTGGTTCAGTTGTCAATGGTTTTCCACATGTAGGTATGAAGATGTTGGGTTGAGTAATTACCTTATCACGTTGTATGAAGGTGCAGATTGATGTGTCAGTTTTCTTTTCTTTGTAGTCTTCTTAGAGTTTTTGGTTGAGTTTTAAACATTTAGTTTGGTCTAATGTAAAGGGATTGTTTGCTTCTGTTTTCTAGATTTTTTTATTTATCTTGTCAGTTTTTTCTATCTTTTATTTCAGGTAAACCATTTCCACATGTTACTTTTGTTACCCAGACACTTGTGCCAGCCATTGGGGTTCTGAAATTCCCTTCGGGCCAGGTCATGGACTGGGTTAGGCAGAAGGTTGGATGGAAACCCGGCCTGGTTCATTAAAAAATGGTGTCGAAGGAGGTTTGATCTCTTAGGTCATGTTATTTTCAGATAGAGTCAATGTAGACAAAATTTAAGGGCTTTGGAACTCAACATTATAGCTATGAGAAAGGTTCATGGCCAACACACATCGTGGTGGGACTCGAGTTACCAGGGTAAGTTGAGGTTTTTCAGAATCATTGGTCCTTGTGGGTAATTATGTCTAGCGGAAATTAAAAGGGAGTGGGGTTAGTAATCCAAGTGAGATCGCAGGGTCTGGCAAGCCATGTGGAGCTGTGGACGCTGTCCTAGAATACTCACTATGTTGGTGGTGTGATTAGCGTGTGGCCTCCAACCATATGTCCCAGTCACCTACTAACACTAGTCTCCTCTTACATGTTTTATTGTCTCTCTATTCGGGAATAATGGAAATAAGGTTTTTAAGTAAAGGTGATTTGGTCTTGGAGAATGTCTTGAAATAAAGAGTTTTAAAAAAATGATGTGTAAGGTCTGAAAAGTGTGTGTTGAATGTTTTGGTTTTGAAAAATGGAATGATCTAGTTTTTATCCATGGGGTTCTCATGGTAAACGACATACGTGGGTGTATATGAAAAGGGAAATGGTTAATGGTATGAGTGGATGAGTACCTGGATGGTTATGAGGTGGGTGCTGGTGTCGCATGAGAACATGCATTTTTATGTCCACAAGACAACATTGGTGTTTGTGAAACCCACTTTTATTGCTTATTTTCAAAAAGATTTGTTAAATGAATATTTGGTGTTTTAGGTACCGGTGATTCTGAGGTGTGACCTTGTGTTTTGGAAATGATGGATGTGAGGTGTTTTGAGATTATAATATTTTTTGAATGATTTTTGTCTTGAGTTTGAATTCTTATTTGTAAGTTGGTGTGAAAGCTTATGATTACTGGTTTCCATTGAAAAGTTCTTCGGGAAGCCCTTGAAATGGTCCCCCTATACGTTAAGTGTTCTCTTGCGGAATGTAATCCCCATTGGACCAGTTTTTTTGGGTCCATATTTTTATTTATTGACTGGTGCACACCCACCCAAAAAATCATACACATACGATTGAAGTGAGGCCATGGGTAATTTGATTTTGGCCAACCCTCCAATTGATTAAAGTAAGGACTCTACCTTTTGATTGATAGTTATAAGTCTATCAATTATTGTTTTTGGTTAAGATGATTCTCTTATAACAGGATGAAATATGTGAGGGGAGTTGAGGGGAGTTTCGGTCTCATTGAGTTGTCCAAGTCGTCAGGTATGAAGGTAGAAAATGTTGTGTCTGAAGGTCCCCCCAGAAACGGTGAAAGGAATTCCAGTGGGGAAGGGTGAAGTCGGTTCAGATTTATCAGTGTTTACTAGTGTCTTAAACGTCTTTGTAGAACTTTCATCATCCCCAAGGATCCGGTTCAATAACTTCTTGCAGTGTGAGTTCTTATTAATGTTAAAAGGCGAATTTCATATAATGCTTTGGAAAACACTATTTTCATTAGAGTGTTTCCTTCTTTTGGGGGGTTCTAATTATTCTTTTCAAATGGGAGTGTCTATCATGCATCTTTCCTTTTTTTATTAGTTAAGGTGAAAAGGTGATGCATGTCCATCGTCGAAACCCCTATTCTTGTGGATGTGTTATGAAGCAGTAGTTGGATGTCATGGAGTGATGTGTTTGTTGGTGTAGTCTTGAATGTATTATGTTTTCTTGCGTCATTATAAAAGAAGAAGCATTGTTATAGAGTCTTCAATTCTAGACTATGAGGTAGGAGATTCATCAAACATCAGGGCCCCAGCTATAGCCCTTAGAGTGAAGATGGTGTGTGGTCATAAAACATGAGTGTATGGGACCGCAGCCTCATTTCAGTCATCTATGTTTAAGGTGCATGCAATTTAAATTGTATCAGGTTGTAGTTGTCACGACCCGTCCCGGTGGGGCCCGCGCCATGACTCCCCATGCCCGCCTCCAATAGGCCAGGGGCTGGTGATTAGCACCGAGTGGGCATGTCACTAACATGGGAGGCATTGCCTAGGTACCTGTACAAACACACACACATCTCCAAGCCCACAAATGATGAAATTTAAAACACTAAGGAACAAAAAAATCATGCATACAACTAAGCCCAACCAACAGAGCATGATGAAAGGTAGAGTATTGTAAAAGTAAACTGAGCCAGAATACAAGCCCACCAAAAACAAGAGTCTAAAAAACTACAAAGTCAAACCTGTAAGCACAAAGGTACTGGGACTACTGCTCGTAGACGTAGGAACGCCTCGGCCTGTAGGAAACTCAGAAAGCTCAGTCCTGTCCTGGTCCGCCTTGGACTCTGTCAAAAGGCTGCTCGTCTGCACAAGACACCAGATGTACGGGCAAAGCCCGTGCAGGGGTGAGTATAAAAATACTCAGTAGAGGACCCCTAAAACCAAAAAGCAGTACAAAAAGTAAAGGTACAATCAGCTATGCACAATATATGTTTACATAACATATAAACAAACCAGATATACTCAAAACCCAGACCCGCGGTCTATAGACAAGTCACGGAACCGCATACCCCGATAGGGATTCTGTTTGAAGATTCCATGATGCACTCGTCCCGGGAGAACACACTCCATGAGGTTTATAGTTCTGATGACGTCCGTCCGAGGAGTGATGTTCGTCGGGAACTGTCCCGAGATATAGCTACACTCATTGCGGGAGACACACTCCTGAGTGGAAGGGTTACGATAGATAGAAGCACTCATTATGGGAGACACACTCCTGAGTGGGAAAGATCTCGATACACAGATGAGGATCACTGCTAGGGACATGGCGGATTCCGTGACTCATCTGGAATTCACCTGCTAGGTAGAGGATCAATGCCCGGTAAAGTTGGTCATGTCGATGCCTGAATCTACCTAGGGTCTGGAATGGATAGAGGATCTCGATTCGGGCCTCTCGGATGGATGCTTGACTCTACCACAGAAATGTCCTACTGAAGGGATCATAAACCGGTGTGAGGGAATGATGTCTGACCTTCAAGGGAAAATAATAAGGGGACACTAACCCAAACAAAAGATGTTCAAGGCCCGATTAATAAAAGGACCAAGCTGTTCTCCAAAAAGTACATGGCGTGTAGAAATGATACACGTCGTGTTGTCCGACCTCGGGTACTACCCGTGTACAAAGGCTCATGTCGAGAGGCTGGTCATGTAGAAAACTTTATACACGGCGTGTAGTACAGAGTACACACCGTGTCTGGGTTACTGGGGCTAGCTCCGTGTACTCTGGCCATGTGCCCATACATGGTCACCAACCCGTGTACTCCAACCCGTGCAATATGCACACGGGGTGACCTACGCTGGTGACCTCGCCTGGCCTGGTGAGGGAGTACACGGTCGTGTACTCCATCCCGTGTCTGTGTATCCCCTGGATACACACCGAGATCCACGTAGCCGCCTCTGCCGAGTTGTATACTTTGTGCCGCCTGAAGCCGTGTAGAGCATCTCGTGCCCGTGTACCACCCAAATTACACGTCGAGCTTAGGGTAAGGTCCAACATGTCGTGTGACTGGGGTCACACGTCGTTTGATCCTTCTCTGACCCCGAAACCCTAGCTGCATCCATCAGAACTACACGGCATGTTCATCGGAAGTACACGCCGTGTATTCTCGAAATTTCCAGAAATGCGGACCTCCGCCGTCGCGCCTCCCATGGTGCTTCGATCATTGATCCGGCCGTCTGATCGTCACAAAACCTTCAGGTTTTGGTCGTCCCAACACCACAAAGTTGTTTCCATCGTTTTTGGTCCTTCGATCAGATTCAAAACCATGATTGAACTTCCTGCGCGAAGAAGTCTCGAAGAACGCCCTTTTCGATCTGGTCCGATTTGCCGTCTGCCATCATTGCTGCACCTATACAAGAACGTTGCGATGTTGAACCTTCGGGTTGGGATCGTTGCGTCACAGAACGGATGCGCAACGATCCGTTGTTGTCGCCCCATGAAGAACTTGAAGAACGCGCGGGGAAAAGGAGGAAGAAATCCACATAAACAAAATAAGGAACGAACCTCCGTCGTCGTTCGTCACGGCATTGATCTGCTCCCGTTAATAGGCTTAAACGGAGAAGATATAAACATGAATATAAAGCATGGATTAATTCCCAAAAATCAACCCAAAGAAAACCCTCCCGCAAGAACGTACGAATCCGAGGATCAACTTGTTCGCGGTTGATCTGCGTTCGTCGTTTAAACTCAAAAACGGGGAAAAGAAAATCAAAACAACAACCCATACCTTTTGAAAGGATCTATCTTTGAAGAAGGTGTCATGCTGCCTTTGTCGTTGTGATCCTTCAACGCCGGTGCAATGATCCTTGGTTTCGATCCGTTGTCGTTCATCGTCGAGAATTGTTCCAACGCCTCACAGATTCGACAGAGGTTCTTCCCAAGCGTTGCCAACGATTCAACAATTGGTTAACCCATTAAAAGGGAAACAAGTTGACATTTAATTACATGGAAGCAATAATGATGTTGACATGTCATTTAGAAGTTATTATGACGCATAATTAATTTAGGAAATAGATGCACTGTCGCAACGCTGCAGCGGATGTTTCCTTAAAAGAAAATAAAATAAACTGGTTAATTTATTTTATTTTATTTTACTTAAAACATCTGAAAAAAATAACTTTCTCCCTCGACCTGCACCGGTCGAGGTTAACCTCATTTTTAGGTACATTCGTCGTCCCGGACGCAATGGTGCACTCAGATTTTTAATCCGGGCATCCATTTGGAAACTGCCACAACCACGCACAAGCGCCGACTCACTTAACTAAAAAAAAGTTCAAACCACCATTCCGAGCTCAATAGACCTCGGAATGATGTGTCGTCTTCGCGGCCGGTCTCAAAATAATTCTATATAATATTTAAAAATAATAAACAGAAAAATACGATACATTACATTCTCCCCACCTTGGGGCTTTACGTCCTCGAAAAGCCAAAACAATGGATACTCAAAAAGATGAGGGTATTGGGCACGGATTTGGGCCTCCGGCTCCCATGTTCTCTCCTGAAGATTTCCGTGCTGCCACCGGATGCGCACTAAGGGAATCGATCTCCCACAAAGGATCCTCTCCTACCGATCCTCGATCTCCACCGGGTACTCAGCAAATGTCACTTCATCCTCGATGTCCAGATCACCCCAGTCGATGACGTGCGATGGGTTTGGAACGTACATTCTCAGCTGCGACACATGGAAGACATCATGTACCCGATGCAATTGTGGCAGTAGAGCTAGGTGGTACGCCACCTCACTAACTCTGCCCAGGATCTGGAAAGGTCCGATGAACCTCGGAGATAGCTTCCCGCCTCGGCCAAATCTTCGCAACCCACGTCGAGGTGAGACTCGAAGAAAAATGTGGTCTCCCTCCTCGAACTCCAGGGGTCTCCGTCGTCTTTCAGCATAAGAATTTTGCCAGCTCTGTGTAGTCTTCATCCTCTCTCGGATGATCTGCACCATCTCTGTGGTAGTTCGCACAAACTCTGGACCCATGAGTGCTGACTCTCTGGGGTCGGTCCAGAAAAGCGGTGACCGGTAGGGTCTCCCATACAAAGCCTCGAACGGTGCCATGCCAATGGTGGAGTGTTAGTTGTTGTTGTACGCAAACTCCACCAGTGGTAGGTGGTCCTCCCAGCTGCGACCAAAGTCCAAGATACAGGACCGCAACATATCCTCCAGAACCTGAATAGTCCTCTCTTTCTGACCATCTATCTGGGGATGAAATGTTGTGCTCAAGCGTAGCTGAGTCCCAAAAGCCTCCTACAATCCCTTCCACAATCGGGATGTGAAGCGGGCGTCTCGGTCTGAGACTATAGTCGAGGAGACGCCATGAAGTTGAACTATCTCTTGTATGTAGCGGCGTCCCAAGCTCTCTACCGAACTCTGCTCTCAGATAGCTAGGAAGTGGGCTGACTTGGTGAGTCGGTCAACGATCATCCAGATGGAATCGTGCCCCTTGGACGACTGTGGTAATCCCATCACGAAGTCCATCGATATTCCATCCCACTTCCACTCTGAAACTTCCAAGGGATGAGCTTACCCTACTGGAACTTGGTGCTCAGCCTTCACCTGTTGGCATGTGAGGCATCGAGAAACGAACTCTGCCACTGCCTTCTTCATGACTGACCACCAGAACTATCGTCGGAGATCCTGGTACATATTTTCCACACCAGGATGTACCGCCAAAGGGGATGTATAAAACTCTCTCAGGACCTCTCCTGGAATGCCACTGGTACAAGAGTGCGTCCTCTAAAAAGAATTATGTGCTCCCCACCTTGCGAAAATCCATCAGGAGCATGTCCTGTGGTTAACTGAGCACGTAAATCCACACAGTCGACATCCCCAAGCTGTGCCTCCCTAACTCGTTGTAAGAGTGGAGGGGTGACAACCATCAACTATAGGTAGGCTATGACCTCACCATCAATGAAGGATTACTGTAACGCGGATAATTGTTGTGTCGCCTCACTCAACAGTTGTGAGCTCGACCTTTTCTAAGAGTGTCTGTCACCTTGTTCCCCTTCCCAGGAGTATAGATGATCTCGAAATCATACTCCTGGAAGAACTCTAGCCAAGGCCACTGCCTCAGATTCAGATCCTTCTGTGAGAATATGTACTAGAGGCTTATGTGGTCAGAGTAGACAATGAACCGCTCGACCATAAGGTAGTGTCGCCACATCTTCAGTGCGAAGACTACCACTGATAACTCGAGATCATGGGTCGCATAGTTCTCCTCATGTGGCCTAAGCTAGAGCGAACCATAAGCAATCACCATGTGCCGCTGCATCAGGGAACAGTCGATCCCGGTCCCTGCTGCGTCGCAGAAAACTATGTACTCGACACCCTCCTCCGGCAATCTCAAGACTAGGGCGCTCGTCAAACTCTGTCTTAGCTGCTCAAAAGCCTTCTGGCACTTTTCTGTCCAAACGAAGGGTTTCCCCTTCCTGGTCAAGGCCATCATTGGTGCTGATATCTGGGAGAAATCAGGGATGAATCTCTGGTAATATCCTGCCAACCCAAGGAAGCTTCGCACCTCTGTCACACTCTAAGGTGGATCCCATGCTAACACAGCCTCCACCTTGGCTTGGTCCACAGCTACTCCATCTGCTGAGATGAAAGGTCCTAGAAAGTGGACCTCCTGAATCCATAACTGGCACTTTGAGAGCTTTCCATAAATATGGTGCTCTTGGAGTACATCCAAAACCATCCACAGGTGTCTCGCATGCTCCTCCTCTGACACTGAGTACACAAGTATGTCGTCGATGAAGACCACTACGAACTGGTCCAAGTACGGCTGGAAGATCCAGTTCATCAACCCCATGAACACTGTGGGGGAGTTTGTCACGCCAAAGGTCATCACCAAGTACTCATAGTGACCGTAGAGACATCTAAAATCCGTCTTCGGTATATCCTCATCCCGCACTCGTAGCTGGTGATAGCCTGATCGAAGATCAACCTTCGAGAACCACTGATCCCCTCTTAGTTGATCGAAGAGGTCATCAATTCTCAGCAGTGGATACTTGTTCTTTACGGTCACCTGGTTAATACACCGGTAATCCACGCACAACCTAAGACTCTCTTCTGCCTTCTTGGAAAACAAGACCGGGGCCGCCCAGGGTGAAACGCTGGGTCTCACGAAACCCTTGCTCTGCAAATCCTCCAACTGCACCCTCAGCTCATGAAGCTCTTCTTGAGCCATCCGATAAGCCGATGAAGAAATCGGTGTCGTCCCGGGGTGTAAGTCGATGCAGAAGTCAATTTCCCAGCAGGGAGGTAACCCTGGGACATCTTTTGGAAAGACTTCCTCATACTCCGCCACCACTACTAGGAACTGAGATCTCACAACATCTACTGCTCCGAGGGTAAGGCTAGCAAACTCACAAGTGATCGGCTTCCCCTCCTATGCATGAGCCCACTTTGTGCTGCCTGTGTTTTTTTCTCTAACAATGGAAAACCTTGTTCCATCATGGTGGACACACCGCACTCTTCGCCTAAAACAGTCAATCTGGGCATGGACCGAAGATAACCAATCCATATAGAGAATGACGTCGTACGACCTCAATGCTACCACCAAGAGGTTCCAACCGAAACCCTCGCCTCCAATGGTAAGATAACACTATCTGCAAAGGTGCGTGATCATCAAGTCTCCTCCCGTTGGTGTCTCCAAGCATAAGGATCGAGTCAATGGTTCTACCAGAATTTCAAGGTTTTGTACAATACATGTGGCTATAAGGGAATGACTGGAACCTGTGTCTATGATTATGGAAGATAAGGTAGAAAAGACACATATCGTACCTCAAATCATCCCTGGAGCCCCTGGGTCATATGCCTCGACCGCATGCAGCTATCCCTGTCCCTGCCCCCAACTCCCTTAGCCTGGTATGGACCTCCTGGGGGTGGTGGTGGAAGTAAGTCGAAGCGTCTACCACCACCTGCAGCTCTCCCTACTCCTCTACCATGTCTGCCGCCTAGAGGATCTGCCTGCTCCGTTCTCTGCCTCTGCCTCAGTGGCCCATCCACCACTTCCCTGTCAGCAGCCCGACGTGTCGGGAAATCTCTAGCGAGATACACCCTACCATCGCATGCTTAGCATCACTTCTCCCTAGGCTGACTCGATGCATCCTGAGAGCCATGGACTGTCGATCCTCTGTCCTGGGTCCTCCTATGACGTCTCCCACATTCAAATCCCTGCATCTGACGTCGGATCCCTACTGTCGGTGTCTCCGCACCTGTCTGCCTGCTGCTGACTGCCGACGGCTGTCTCTGCTCCGCCAAGAAGCTTTCGACCACCAAGGCCCGCTCAAGCACTCCAGCATAGGTCGATATGCATAGAGGCACAACACTAGCTCGGATGTCTCTCCGTTGACCACACTCAAAGGTCAAAGCCTTGAAGTATTGATCCCTGACCATATCCATAGAGTACCTGGTGAGGTTGGTGAACCTAGATGAATTGTTAGCCACTGTCATACTGCCCTACTGGAGATGAAGAAGCTCCTGGATGCGCACAGCTCTCAGCGTAACCAGAGAGAACTCCTCCCTAAAGAGTCGATCAAACTCCGTCCATGAAATATTATCATCATCGTGAGTCTACGTGGTCAGACTCCACCATCGTCCAGCCAAACCATGAAGATGGCTCGCTCCTAGGATCACCATCTGGTCTGCTGGTGTCCTCACTAGATGGAAAACTCTGGTCACCACCTCAAGCTAGTCCTCAACCGCCTAAGGGTCGGGATTGCCTCGAAACCTGAGGGGCCTCTATCTTTGAAACTCATGGAGCGCGCTGAGCCTGCGCTCCTCACCGGTCGGTACCACTGGTACAACTGGCTGCTCCACTGGTGGTGGTATAGCAGGTGCACCACCTGGTGGCAATGCCTGGGGAACTAGTCCCTGAATCAAAGCCTCGTCACTGAGGGGGTCATCCTCATGATCATGCTGCTGAATCCTAGTGGGTACACATCGCGGAGGCATCCTGTAATGAAACAAGATGTGTCACGATCAAAGAGTATATCTGGATAGCTGACACCAAGGATATGTAAGACACAACTCATTCCTATATGATGAATGTACCTTTTTATTTCCCCGCAACCAGTGTTTTCGTGAATCGGGTCGAAAAGCAGGCTATCAGAGTCCTGGTTTATGGATACGTCGGCCGCCGCACCAACAATAGAGTCTCTGGCCTGAAATCCAAACCTGAAACACTCAAAACTATTTCCCCAACCAAACTCACAGACTCTTGGTCCTGAGGTAGAACCAACCTCCACTGATACCACTTTGTCACGACCTGTCCCGGTGGGGCCCGCACCGTGACTCCCCAAGGCCGCCTCCAATAGGCCATGGGCTGGTGACTAGCACCGAGTAGGCATGTCACTAACATGGGAGGCATTTCCTAGGAACCTGTACACACACACACATATCCAATCCCACAAATGCTAAAATGTAAAACACTAAGGAACAAAAAATGCATGCATACAACTCAGCCCAACCAATAGAGCACGACAAAAGGTAGAGTACTGTAAAAGTAAACTGAGCCAGAATACAAGCCCACAAAAAACAAGAGTCTAAAAAAACTGCAAAGTCCAACCTGTATGCACAAAGGTACTGGGACTGCTGCTCGTAGCCGTAGGAACGCCTCGGCCTGTAGGAAACTCAGAAAGCTCGGTCATGTCCTGGTCCACCCTGGACTCTATCAAAAGGCTGCTCGTCTGCACAAGACACCAGACATGCGGGCAAAGCCCGTGCAGGGGTGAGTATAAAAATACTCAGTAGAGGACCCCGAAAACCACAAAGCAGTACACAAAGCAAAGGTATAGTCAGCTATGCACAATATATGTTTACAGAACATATAAACAAACCATATATACTCAAAACCCAGACCCGCGGTCTAGACACAAGTCACGCAACTGCATACCCCGATAGGGATTCTGTTTGAAGATTCCATGATGCACTCGTCCCGGGAGAACACACTCCACGAGTCTTATAGTTTTGATGACGTCCGTCCGAGGAGTGATGTTCGTCAGGAACCATCATGAGATATAGCTACACTCATTGCGGGAGACACACTCTTGAGTGGAAGGATTACGATAGATAGAAGCACTGATTACAGGAGACACACTCTTCAGTGGGAAAGATCTCGATACACAGATGAGGATCACTGCCATGGCCATGGCGCATATCGCGACTCATCCGGAACTCACATGCTAGGTAGAGGATCAATGCCTGGTAAAGTTGGTCATGACGATGCCTGACTCTACCTAGGTTCTGGAATGGATAGAGGATCTCGATCCGGGCCTCTCGGATGGATGCCTGACTCTACCACAGAAAATTCCTGCTGAAGGGATCATAAACCGGTGTGAGGGAATGATGCCTGACCTTCTGGGGAAAAGAAGAACGGGGCACTAACCCAAACGAATGATTTTCAAGGCACGGTGAACAAAAGGACCAAGACATTATCCAAAAAATACACGGCGTGTAGAAATGATACACGATGTGTTGTTCGACCTCAGGTACTACCCGTGTACAACGGCCCGTGTCGAGAGGCTGGTCATGTAGAAAAATTTATACATGGCGCATAGTACCGAGTACACGCCGTGTCTGGGTCACTGGGGCTGGCTCTGTTTACTCTGGCCATGTGCTCGTGCACGGTCACCAACCCGTGTACTCCAACCCATGAAATACGCACACGGGGTGACATGCGTTGGTGACCTTGCCTGGCCGGGTGAGGGAGTACACGGTCGTGTACTCCATCCCGTGTCCGTGTATTCTCTACGTAGCCGCCTCTGCTGAGTTGTACATGTCTTGCCGCCTGAAGCTGTGTAGAGCATCTCGTGCCCGTGTACCACCCGAAGTACATGCTGAGCTTCGGGGAAGGTCCAACATGTCGTGTGACCTGGGTCACACACCGTTTGATCCTTCTCTGACCCCTAAACCCTAGCCGCCACCATCAGAACTACATGGAGTGTTCTTTGGAAGTACACACCGTGTATTCTGGAAATTTCCATAAACACGGACCTCCGCCGTTGTGCCTCCCATGGTGCTCCGATCATTGATCTAGCTGTCTGATCATCACGAAACCTTCAGGTTTTGGTCGTCCCGACACCAAGAAGTTGTTTCCGTCGTTTTCGGGCCTCCGATCGGCTCCAAAACCATGATTGGTCTTCATGTGCGAAGAACGCTCGAAGAACGTCCTTTCCGATATGGTCCGATTTGCCGTCTGCAATAATTGCCGCACCTCCACAAGAACATTGCGATGTAGAACCTTAGGTTTGGGATCGTTGCGTCGTAGAACGGATGTGCAATGATCCTTTGTTCGTCGCCCCGCGAAGAACACGCGGGGAAAAGGAGGAAGAAATCTACATAAACAAAATGAGGAATGAACCTCCGTCATCGTTCGTCACAGCATTGATCCGCTCCCATTAATAGGATAAAACGCAGCAGAGATCAACAAGAATATAAAGCACGGATTAATTCCCCAAAATCATCTCAAACAAAACCCTCTCACAAGAACGTATGAATCCGCGGATCAACTTGTTCGTGGTTGATCTGCGTTCGTCATTTAAACTCAAAAACGGGGAAAATAAAATCAAAACAACAACCCCTACCTTTTGAAAGGATTGATCCTTGACGAAGGCGTCGTGCTTCCATTGTCGTCGTCATCCTTCAACGTTGGTGCAACAATCCTTGGTTTCGATCCGTTGTCGTTCGTCGTCGAGAATTTCTCCAACGCCTCGCGGATTCGGCAGAGGTTCTTCCCAAGCGTTGCCAATGATTCAACAGTTGGTTAACCCATTAAAATGGAAACAAGTTACAATTGAATTACGTGGAAGAATTAATGACGTTGACTTGTCATTTTGAAGTTATTATAATGCGTCATTAATTTAGGAAACATCTGCACCGTCGCAACGCTGCAGCGGATGTTTCCTTAAAAGAAAGTAAAATAAAATGGTTAATTTAATTTATTTTATTTTACTTAAAACGTCTGAAAAAATTAACTTTCTCCCTAGACCCGCACCGGTCGAGGTTAACCTCATTCATAGGTAGATTCGTCGTCCCGGACGCAACGGTGCGCTCAGATTTTTAATCCGGGCATCCATTTGGAAACTGTCACAACTGCGCAGAAGCGCCGACTCACTCAACTAAAAAAAAGTTCAAACCTCCATTCTGGGCTCACTGGACCTCGGAATGATGTTTGGTCTTCGCGCCCGGTCTCAAAATAATTCCATATAATATTTAAAAATAATAAACGTAAAAATCCAAGACATTACAGTAGTCCCATTCCAAATGACATGTTTGGGTGTGTGAGGTTTTCTGTGGTTATGAGGAGGCATGGTCATCTCATTACCTTAATGTCTCGAGGGTTTCATCCGACCGAATGTAATTTCTTTTGGTGGTCCTAGTGGGGTCTATTGGGTAAATCAGTCTCATATTTGAATAGTTCTCATCTAGGGATGTGGAGATGTTAGTTTGTCTTGGGTCATGGTTTTGACACCCTAGTAGTTAGGCCTCTCCCTCCTGGCCCCAATGGTGGGGTGTTTGGTCAGTATTAGAAAATTATCAATGTTTTTGTATCTTTCTTCAATTATAATGGTGGGGAGACACATGATTGGTCTTGCTCAAATTTCACTATAATGATTCAGTGTTGGCCTTTACCATAATGGTGTGGAGTCCACCTGGGCCTCCCTGTGTCGGTCTTCCAGTCTCTTCTCAGGCATTGGTAAGTTTCAAATGGTGGGGAGCCCCATTGGGTTGCCCCATGTTGGCCTTTTGGTTCTGTTCTTAGAAAAAACTTGTTGGTAGGGTATCATACAGTTCCTTGGATGTGCTTGCTATTATTGGTTTGATCCATTCTAACGACGTCGTTTTCATTCCATGGTGCTTGAGGTGTTTCATCTTGTGAAGTTGGATTCTGTGGGTGGGGGAGTTCCTCTCCTTATAAAATCAACTAGTGGTGTTCGAGCACTTTAGGGTGGGAAACACATATCATAAGGTCTCTTTACGAGTTTATTGATATTTTCATTTAGGTAAAAAAAAATTATGCATGATGTGTTCACCATTTTTCACTTGATTTTTGTAGTGATCCTCTTTTAACCTCAAGGATTTGTCGTTTACTACTTTGGGGTTCAGTCATGTTGTAGCTTTCCGGGGGTTGAAGGATTTATGGTGGGAGAATTTTCACACCCACCTTCGTTGAATTTTTTATTTTATTAATTTTATTTTGGTCGGGTTTTCTGGGTTGAATCCCAATGTAAAATTTTAAGTTCTTATTAAAAAACACACATTTTGGCCTTGACAACGTTCAGTGCTCTGCAGTCGAAGCCGCGTAGCTTCGCCTGGCTCACCGCACAACCTCTCATGATTCCCCGCACACCTTCCCGATGTTAATCTAATTAAATAAAAGGAATTAATAATAAAGAAATAAAATTAATTGCGTGGTAAAGTAAAAAATTAAAATAAAATAATAAAAGTGTGATAAAACTTAAAGAAATATTTTTTACTAAAAATATTATTATTATTATTGTTATTTGAGGGTATTATTATTATTACTATTATTATTATTATTATTATGGTCATTCATCTTATTATTATTATTAGTTTTCTATTTCTTTATTTTATTATATTTATTTTTAATTCCCCTTAGGGTTAGGGATTGGTCAACCCCCTCCCTGGATCTCCTTTGCACCGCACCTATGGGCTCCCCATGTATATTGTAGTTTACTACTGTCACCCCCTCCCAACCAGGTCTTCCTTCCCTACACATTGTAGCTGTCCACTGTCCATTATTCCCCATCTCCCTTGCACAAACACCCCCCCAGCCCCCACGACATCGACCTGATTCTCCCATGATCGTCTGTCATCACGATTCTCCTCAGCCAAACCTGGACACCCATAGTCGCACCCCTAGTTTTCTACTAGTCGCACTTTCACCCTCCCAGACACCTACTGTTCCAGACCGTTGTTTCCCTCCTTAGTCTGCCGCACCGGACCTCCCTCGTTCAGACTCATCTCAGCCATCCCCCAGATATCTACCGCCCGACCTCCCGGCCATCCCCGTCACTCCATTGTACCCCAAGATAAGCCTCTCTCTCCTTTATATTTTCGTTTTTGGTTTCTCCCACATGTAGGGTGTTGTTTTAGCAGTTCAATCTTGAAATTGTGGTCATATATGATTGATTTTGTGTTACGCTAGGTTTCTTGTGGTGCGGATGGGGTGTGGGTGTGGTTATGCCCCATATTCCGGAGGAATCATCCTGCGAGGTAGGTGGTTCCAATCCATAACACTCTTAGATGATTTAATTTGTTTATTTAATTAATTTTTACATATCCTATAGTTAAATTGGTTAGTGATGATTTTGTATTAAAAATATATTGGCATTCATGTATGATGGAGTTGGTTCTTCTTTTAAATAAGGTTATGTTTTTCATGTAGGTATAGATGTATGAATTCTTGAAAACATTCACATAATTAATTTTGATGTGAAAATTATGTTTTGGTGTTAATTAAATGCGTTTTTTTAGAAATGAATTTTCCTCCAAAATAAATGGTTTTGTGTCGGGAAAATTGAGGTGTCATTTTATAAAAATGTTTTATATGTTTTTTGTTAGGTGTGAAGTAGGTTCTAGGGCATTGATGTTTTGTATTTAGTTTTAAAGTGACATATTTATATGGAATCATGTGTTTTTATTTAGTGTAAAGTATTCTTGTTTTTCTTGAAATGATTTAATAAATAGTTTAAATGATTTATTAATTTATTTGGATAGCATGAAAGTTGTATTTTGTAGGATATGAATATGCGTTTATTTTTAAAGTAGTATGTTTATATAAATTGAGGCATGTTTTAGAGACCTGTATCTTGACATACACAGACATTAAATTACTTTTGCGGAATACTTAGTACATAACAAAAACACACACACAAGGATCGTAATAGTTTAGTGTCTTTGGAAACTCGAAATATGATCTTCTAATCATGGTGAAAGATCTTCAACATCTCCCATAAAGATCTTCTTTTTTTACCTAAAACCTTTCTTTATATCCTGGGGAAAAGAAAACATAAAAGGGTGACCTCAAATGCTCAGTAAGGGTAAACAAAAGAAATATCAATCACATCATATTTATAAGAACATAACATTTTGGAAATCTTAACCTGCAAAAGAGAGCATAATTTCATAACATGGGATAAATCATGGCAGTGAAATGTAATCACAATAAACATAACTTAAAACATGAAACTTTGTGTCATATACACATAATCATAGAGAATCATTTCTTGTTAGTCAAGACTCATTTCCAAGACTATCTTAGTGGACAAAGTCCCTTTCTGAACCGAGTCACCCTCGTTTCAGTCCTGTTTCACTGAATTGGTATAACCTACCATTCTAGCCATGTCTATCTAATGAGATATAAAATCTTTACCCAATGCATTGGAGAGAGATATAGGTCCCACCCATCTCATAATGATACCATTCTTATGTGTTTCACAAAATCATAAATCATACATCATTTCATAACCCATGTAATAAAAATGGGAATCTTAAATATCGTGACATCATCAAACAATTTATATAAGATAAAGGAATTAATAAAAATAATTCAATCACAACATAATCAATTCAATGTAATAATAGAGATAAAAACAGAACCCTTTTATTATCTTAGAAGGAAAATAATTTTGTTAAAACACTTGAACTCCATTCTTGAGGAAAATATCCTTTCTACTTCAAAAACACTTTTCATTTCTTAACATGTCATACAATTTTAAAAGAAGTAGATTAAAAATAAACTTGAAAACTTTTAAAGGAAGCTTCTTGGAAATAATGTTTTAAAAATCCATTCATTCCGTATAATTTAAAAACAACATTCTTCTCATACTTTTGTCCGAAAAGTCAAAAAGTACCTCGTACGGAAAACGTCAAAAAATTCCTTTCATATCTTTTACTAAAAACTCACCAAAGGGTAAAATAGGATTTAAACAATTGTAGGTGGATGGAAATAATATTACATATTGAGTAAAAATGGATGTGGATGATAAAATACACCCCAGTAAATACCAAAGTATAAACAATCTCGGATAAAAATGAGATTGTGATATTTTCCCTTACCTTAGGTCCGATTTTCTTCGTAAGTGTCCGAACCTCCTGTATAATATTTTAAATAATGTCATTAACTTATTACAGAATCATATTCATTGTTATTATATCATATATGGTTCACTTATGACTTTATATTACCCGTTCTTTTGTAAATGCATGTTAAAGTAGCGTTTTGGGTAAAATCGTCTCATTTGTCGTTCGTGTTTTAACTTGTAATTATTCATATGATTACTTAGATCATTATTACTTAATTATAGAATATAAAACATGATTTATATATAATATATATTCAGAATATACATATATATAATGGATCGATAAATGGACAGAAATACACCGTTCATGGAGACGGTAGGCCGTACGTACGCATGAACGCTGTTTTCATTTCCTTATTGAATTGAGTGGAATTAAGTAGATGACATACATATATATATACAAATAAATCAAGTAGCTTTATAATTTCATATATTTCATTATTATTGCTTATATCTACTTTATAATCATTCTTAAATGGTTAACATGGAGAATGAATCTCATCGCGTCGTGGAGACGGTAGTCCGTACGTACGCATGAGCGATGATATCATTTCCATAATTATTGAATTGGAGTGGAGTGGATGATAAAATATATCAGAATCATTATGATGTTATAATAAATATTTATAGTTATTATTTACACCATAATACCCATCCATGTAAGGTTTTGGTGGAAAAACAGATTACACCACGGCGTGGAGACGGTATTCCGTACGTACGCACGCGCGGTGATTTTGTTTTCCGTAGGATGGATAGATGGTGAAATAGGGTTGTTTCATACTTATAATAACATATCAGTATATGATTGATATTTATGTTATTACTTCATAATGAAACAACCTAAGAAGAAGAAGTGAAAGAAGAAATAAAGTTGAAAGAATCGGTAACGGAAATTACCTCTTCTTTGAAGCGCCTCTTTGAGACCTCCTCTTAGGGCACTAAAATTGGTCTTTGAGGAAGAACAGAACCTCTAGAATGTTTCTGGGGAAGTGGAGAGGAGAATTTGGAAGGGGTTGGCGGAGCTTGAAGGCTCAATGTTGTGTGAGGAAGAGAGGGAGGAGGTGCCCTTTTATAAGGGAGGAGAGGGGCACCTTTGGAATAACTAAAACTATTATTTTATTATAAAGTAAAATTCGGTTTTAAATTGCACCAAATTGATTTATTTTTAGGTTAAGGTGGGTATGGGTCGAAATCCTCTCATTCGATAGAATTTACACAAGTTTAGGTTCCTATTTTAACCTTATCATTTAGATTAAACATTAAGTTAAATAATTTTACTTTTATCGTGTCTTCTTGTGTTCTTACATTATAAGGTTAATAAACTTACTATAAGAATTCAAACGAACCCCAAGTTGTTTATTATTAATATATATAACCTTATCTAAGTAATTTGGCCGAACCTTAGATTTTTAAGAATAAAATAACAATTAAGAATATAATATTTGTTTTAAAAACTATTTTATGTCAATTTTGACACTATTTAGTAATTGATTTTTGTGAAAATCATAAAAGAATGATAAGTTAGAACAAAGATAATTAAATCAATACTAACATGTCATATTAACCTAGAAAATTATTGTAATTCATAAAAAGTCTTAAATTACATTTATTTTGGTATTTATAACATCAATTATGTCAATATTTCATTAATAAGATAATTACTGCATCATCTTTGTGTCATAAATAAATTAAATTATTTGATGTCTAAAAATTACAAATAAAATATAATTATGTAGGAAATCGTTTTAGATTACTAATGAATATTTAAAATCGAATTTATCTTATGTATTAACAAATATTAAAAATGTTTTAGTAAATAAACTTTTATTTTAACTATTTTAACCCTTCTTTAAATAAATTAATAATAAATGTCCTAATCTAATCCAAGTGGGACTAAATGGTCATATTTTATTCCTAAGTTTGTTTTTGGTTGAATTAAACTTGTGCAACAGAATTAGGACATGTGTTAGGGTAATAATAATATCATTTCTACCCTTAATTACCCTATTTACTTTTAACCGTGGTAAAAAAAGTAAAAAGTTACTATTCACCAAAAAATTATTTTCATCTCATTGAACCACATTTTACTTACTGAAATCAACCGTGTCTCTTGGATTTTTGAAATTCCACTCACAGAAGCAGTAAAATTAAGTTTTATGAAAAATTCAGTTTTTTAACTACCACTTAGTTGTTTCACTATTCATCAAAAATTGAAAGTTTTCTGAAAAAATGCCAAAAATTAGGCATAAGATATATTTGATATTATGAACTCAAAAATGATTTCTATTTTACCAAATTCAAAACATATCATTTGCATTAATTAATTTAAAAATTAATTCCCATCGTCAAAACAAATAGCGTGTTCTTAAGAGATAATAACTATAAAAAGATTGACACTTGTTTATGTCTGGCTTAAATGTGAAATTATATCCAATGACCAAAATTGTATTAAATTGTAAAAATATATTCTAAATATACTTTAAAACCACTCAAATTAATAATTTATCACTATTAATTATTTCGATTGAAAAAGTTGTTTTTAATTAAAATTTAGTAATTTTCACTATTCATCAAAATATGAAAGTTATCCGAAAATCACCAAAATTTCACCCTAAGCTAATTTCGATATTAAGAATCCAAAAATGAATTCCATTTTGAAAAATAAAATTTACAAAATTTCAAAAAGTGGTTATTACTATTCATAACTGCTAGTTTTAATAATATTTTAATAGCATATTGTTGTTTAGTGAAACTCGTTATTGCGTACTATACACGCTATCGAGGAAGGTCGCGATTGCGTGTAATGCAAGGCAAGTCAAGGATGCATGTTGTGCAAGCTCCTTTTGGTGTAGCATACAACACAAGACATTAATGAAATTAAAAAGAATATTTTTCATAAAATCTTGGGGTGTTACATTCTACCCCCCTTAAAATGAATTTCGCCCTTGAAATTCGTCGGGGTTATAAATGGTTTACTATTCGAAAGTTTCTTTAATCGAAACCCACATCGTAAAAAGTAATACCAAAACTAATCTTTAAAAACAAAAGTATGAAACATAACGGTTACCCAAATAAACTAATCACTGGGTTTCCACATAGGTGAAAATATGGATATGGAAGAGAAATCTAACCATCATGTTCTGATGGAGAGTGGTAGAGAACATGGCTATGGAAAAGCTAGCAATCACAAAGCCATAAATTTGTGACGATCTAAGGTACCATCTAATTAATCAGATATAAGAGCACTAAGACAACATTTTTGGTTTTCAAGATCATTTCCCTAAAGTTGATGAAATTGGGATTAGAAGAAATACTTTCGTGATTTTGGTATAGTCTCACCATTTTTCGTTCTTTGGACAATTTCCACTTCATCTTTTAAAGAAATGAAGTTGAATTTGTCATTCGTGATGTGTTAGCAGATCATGTGATAGAATGATGGGTCATTCCATCTCTTTCAAACAAAAGGTTAGCAAAAGTTATAAGTCCATCTTATGTTTAATCGTATATGGTTCCAAAAATGAACTTATACTTCATATATCATACCGCTTAATAAAATAAAACTAGTTTCTACTAAACAGGGACTTCCTGTAGGCCAGTGGTAGGCGATAAAGGCCAGTCGCACTTCGGTTGTGGGTTCGATTCCAACAGCCTTGTCCGACGCGATGGGCTATCGCCCATCCTACATGTTGTCCTTTTTCTAAAGTTATATTACTATAACATCCCATCAATAATATCAAAAAAAAGTTTTATCCTAACTTATGTCCAACATAATCCATTCTAATCTTTAGGCTTATCTAAAATACTTCGGTCCAAGATCATAGTATAAAGAAAATGATAACTTGAAATGTTGTCAACCAAGCATGTGAATACCATCATTTATTCCCCATATATCTTGTTGGTCACATTCCAATCATGTGAATACCTTAATGATGTATTCTCTTGAAAAATGAATACCCATTAAACCTTAGTGAAAACATGAATGCTGTTAAAAGTTAACTCTTTCCACATACCAAAATCCAAAAATTCTATATACTCAAACCATGATATAACCTTCTCCTTATATAAGTCATGAGCTCATGAATACTATCAAACATTTAATTTTCTCCTTATCCTTTCATTATGCGCATATCATCTACATTCCAAAAATATCTGAATAACCTTTCATGGATATTGGTAAAATTAATCATACACTTTCAAAACTCAAGGAAAGGAAACAGTGTAACAATCCATAGATGTCTCTTTATTCCATAGTAACATGAGATTACTTATACAACATTACACATGATAAACATGTAATTATTCCGCTACATTCTTAAACCATTGACCGAGCTTCAACAATTCTTTCATCTCACATATCATTTGTAGTCTCTTCATCATCATCCATATAAATACTACCCATACGACCATACTAATTCTCTTCATGAGACTTTCCCTTAGGGAATTGGTTTGCATAATGCCCGTACATTCCACATTTAAAACATTTAACCATTGCTGATGTCGTAGCAATACCATTATCCTCATCCCTGGTGTTAACTGAACCTTTTCCTTTACACTTACTGGCTTTGTGTCCTTCTTTTCCACACCAAAATCATCTTCCAGTTCCTTTGAAACATTCTCCTTGATGCCTCTTCCCACATGATTTACATAGGGGAAATTGAACTTTCTTTCCTCTATGATCATCATGAAATGCCATCTTTCTCTTATTAGCCGAGTCAGGAAACTTACCAAATTTTACTTTTTTGATCATATTATGAGATTTATGATTCGGCATAACAATGATGTTTGGACTTCAAATCCCATTTCATTTGGTTGCTCATGAAGAATATAATTCCATTTTCCATCATATCCTCCATTATCGTGAATCATCTTGTTTCCAGCCATTTTCTAAAACCCAAAAAGAATAGTGTGAGAGGCAAAAATCATAATAAAGGGGGAGTAACTTCAATATCTAACATCTTTTGTTTAATCTAATATCGTTACCATAGTTCTAGGACTATATCCTATACGTATACTTATCCTTAGGGACATCCCTAGACATACCTTAGAAATATATCTAGGGATCTCACTAACGTTTTCGCATCCTAGTTTCCAAAGGTTGAATAAACTTTTCCTCTGATACCAAATGTAGAGACCCGTATCTTGACGTACATGGACATTACATTACTTTTGTAGAATACTTAGTACATAACAAAAACACACACACAAGGATCGTAATAGTTTAGTGTCTTTGGAAACTCGGAATATAATCTTCTAATCGTAGTGAAAGATCTTCAACATCTCCAATAAAGATAATGTTTTTTTTACCTAAAACCTTTCTTTATATCCTGGGGAAAAGAAAACATAAAAGGGTGAGCTCAAATGCTTAGTAAGGGTAAACAAAAGAAATATAAATCACATCATATTCATAAGAACATAACATTTTGGAAATCTTATCCTGCAAAAGAGAGCATAATTTCATAACATGGGATAAATCATGGCAGTGAAATGTAATCACAATAATCATAACTTAAAACATGAAACTTTTTGGAATACACACATAATAATAGATAATCATTTCTTGTTAGTCAAGACTCATTGCCAAGACTATCTTAGTGGACAAAGTCCCTTTCTGAACCGAGTCACCCTCGTTTCAGTCCTGTTTCACTAAACCGGTATAACCTACCCTTCCAGCCATGTCTATCTCATGAGATATAAAATCTTTACCCAATGCATTGGATGGAGATATAGGTCCCACCCATCTCATAATGATACCATTCTTATGTGTGCCACAAAATCATAAATCATACATCATTTCATAACCCATGTAATAAAAATGGGAATCTTAAATATCGTGACATCATCAAAAAATTCATATAAGATAAAGGAATTAATAAAAATAATTCCATCACAACATAATCAAATCAATGTAATAATAGAGATAAAAATAGAACCCTTTTATTATCTTAGATGGAAAATAATTTTTATAAAACACTTGAACTCCATTCTTGAGGAAAATATCCTTTCTACTTCAAAAACACTTTTCCTTTCTTAACATGTCATACATTTTTAAAAGAAGTTGATTAAAAATAAACTTGAAAACTTTTAAAGGAAGATTCTTGGAAATAATTTTTTAAAAATCCATTCATTCCGTATATGTTAAAAAAACATTCTTCTCGTACTTTTGTCGGAAAAGTCAAAAAGTACCTCGTACGAAAAACGTCAAAAAATTCCTTTCATATCTTTTACTAAAAACTCACCAAAGGGTAAAATAGGATTTAAACAATTGTAGGTGGATGGAAATAATATTACATATTGAGTAAACATGGATGTGGATGATAAAATACAACCTAGTAAATACCAAAGTAAAAACAATCTCGGATAAAAATGAGATTGTGATATTTTCCCTTACCTTAGGTCTGATTTGCTTCGTAAGTGTCCGAACCTCCTGTATAATGATTTAAATAATGTCATTTAATTATTACAGAATCATATTCATTGTTATTATATCATATATGGTTCACTTATGACTTTATATTACCCGTTCTTTTGTAAATTCATGTTAAAGTAGCGTTTTGGGTAAAATCGTCTCATTTGTCGTTCGTGTTTTAACTTGTAATTATTCATATGATTACTTAGATCATTATTACTTAATTATAGAATATAAAACATGATTTATATATAATATATATTCAGAATATACATATATATAATGGATCGATAAATGGAAAGAAATACACCGTTCATGGAGACGGTAGGCCGTACGTACGCATGAACACTATTTTCGTTTCCTTATTAAATTGAGTGGAATTAAGTAGATGACATACATATATATATACACATAAATCCAGTAGCTTTATAATGTCATATATTTCATTATTATTTCTTATATATACTTTATAATCATTCTTAAATGGTTAACATGGAGAATGAATCTCATCGCGTCGCGGAGACGGTAGTCCGTACGTACGCACGAGCGATGATATCATTTCCATAATTATTGAATTGAATTGTAGTGGATGATACAATATATCAGAATCATTATGATGTTATAATAAATATTTATAGTTATTCTTTACACCATAATACCCATCCATGTAAGTTTTTTGTGGAAAAACATATTACACCACGGCGTGGAGACGGTATTTCGTACGTACGCACGCCCGGTGATTTTGTTTTCCATAGGATGGATAGATGGTCAAATAGGGTTGTTTCAAACTTATAATAACATATCCGTATATGAGTGATACTTATGTTATTACTTCATAATGAAACAACCTAATAAGAAGAAGTGGAAGAAGAAATAAAGTTGAAAGAATCGGTAACGGAAATTACCTCTTCTTTGAAGCGCCTCTTTGAGTCCTCCTCTTAGGGCACTAAAATTGGTCTTTGAGGAAGACCAGAACCTCTAGGATGTTTCTAGGGAAGTTTAGAGGATAATTTTTCAGGGTTTGTCCGAGCTTGAAGGCTCAAAGTTGTGTGAGGAAGAGAGGGAGGAGGTTCCCTTTTATATGGGAGGAGAGGGGCACCTTTGGAATAACTAAAACTATTATTTTATTATAAAGTTAAATTCGGTTTTAAATAGCTCCAAATTGATTTATTTCGAGGCTAAGGTGGGGATGGGTCGAAATCCTCTCATCCAATAGAATTTATTCCAGTTTAGGTTCCTATTTTAACCTTATCATTTAGATTAAACATTAAGTTAAATAATTTTACTTTTACGGTGTCTTCTTGTGTTCTTACACTATAAGGTTAATAAACTTACTATAAGAATCCAAACGAACCCCAAGTTGTTTATTATTAATATATATAACCTTAGCTAAGTCATTTGGTGGAAACTTAGATTTTTAGGAATAAAATAACAATTAATAATATAATATTTGTTTTAAAAACTATTTTATGTCAATTTTGACACTATTTAGTAATTGATTTTTTTTGAAAATCATAACAGAATGATAAGTTCTAAAAAAGTTAATTAAGTCAATAATAACATATCATATTAACCTAGAAAATTAGTGTAATTCATAAAAAGTCTTAAATTACATTTAATTTGGTATTTATAACATCAATTATGTCAATATTTCATTAATAAGATAATTACTGCATCATCTTTGTGTCATAAATAAATTAAATTATTTGATGTCTAAAAATTACAAATAAAATACCATTATGTAGGAAATCTTTTTATATTTCTAATGAATATTTAAAATCGAATTTACCTTATGTATAAACCAATATTAAAAATATTTTAGTAAATAATCTTTGATTTTAACTCTTTTAACCCTTCTTTAAATAAATTAATAATAAATATCCTAATCTAATACAAGTGGGCCTAAATGGTCATATTTTATTCCTAAGTTTGTTTTTGGTCGAATTACACTTGTTCAATAGAATTAGGACATGTGTTAGGGTAATAATAATATCATTTCTACACTTAATTACCCTATTTACTTTTAACCGTGGTAAAAAAAGTAAAAAGTTACTATTCACCAAAAAATTATTTTCATCTCATTTAACCACATTTTACTTACTAACATCAACCGTGTCTCTTGGATTTTTGAAATTCCACTCACAGAAGCGGTAAAATTAAGTTTTATGAAAAATTCAGTTTTTTAACTACCACTTAGTGGTTTCACTATTCATCAAAAATTGAAAGTTTTCAGAACAAATGCCAAAAATTAGGCCTAAGCTATATTTGATATTATGAACTCAAAAATGATTTCTATTTTACCAAATTCAAAACATATCAGTTTCATTAATTAATTTAAAAATTAATTCCCGTCGTCAAAACAAATAGCGTGTTCTTAAGAGATAATAACTATCAAAAGATTGACACTTGTTTATGTCTGGTTTAAATGTGAAATTACATCCAATGACCAAAATTATATTAAATTGTAAAAATATATTCTAAATATACTTTAAAACCACTCAAATTAATAATTTATCACTATTAATTATTTCGATTGAAAAATTTGTTTTTAATTAAAATTTCGTAATTTTCACTATTCATCAAAATATGAAAGTTATCCGAAAATCACCAAAATTTCACCCTAAGCTAATTTCGATATTATGAATCCAAAAATGAATTCCATTTTGAAAAATAAAATTTACAAAATTTCAAAAAGTGGTTATTACTATTCATAAGGGCTAGTTTTAATAATATTTTAATACCATATTGTTGTTTAGTGAAACTCGTTATTGCGTACTATACACGCTATCGAGGAAGGTCACGATTGTGTGTAATGCAAGGAAAGTCAAGGATGCATGTTGTGCAAGCTCCATTTGGTGTAGCATACAACACAAGACATTAATGAAATTAAAAAGAATATTTTTTATAAAATCTTGGGGTGTTACACATGTTTTAGTGTAAACCCACTCCGCGTCACTTGGTGGTGTTTTATAACTCATACAATCAGTTCATTTAATTGTGCATGTTCTGAAAAAATGAGTTTTATTTTGAATGTTTTTAAGAACTGATTTGAAATGGTGTCCCTTTTTGAAATTTGGTATGTTTATTGTGTAATCCCTTGTGTTATTTAATAAGGTTTTCTAAGTTTTGAAAATGTATTGTGTTATTCTAATAGTGATTCTAAATGGGGATTTGTGAAATCATTAAATAACTGCAATTTTATTTGGGAAAGTTATTTTGGTGTATGTGTGTTTTTAAAATGGTGTTTGGGTATTCATGTGGTGAATTCCATGTGTAATGTTTTGTTTTGTTTGTGATATGTGAATTTGACATACTGTGTGAATTTGTAACTTGTTTGAGCATAAGAGAAAACCCTGGGTATCTTGGTGGGTGGACTAGAACTAGTGTGCTGGTGATCTGGAGGGGTATCATCCCATTTTCACTTAGCTGGATTGACTATTGAAACACTATCTTAATATATGATTGTCTGAGGGTCATGGTTTATAAGCCATGTTTACTAAGGGTTGTGGTTTCTTGTTCCATTTTTACTAAGGTTTGTGGTTTCTATTCCACATTTCACCGAGACACGAGGTTCTAGGGGCCCACTCGAGCTAGATAAACCTTATGGGATTTACCTACAGTGCTTTACCATCCATGATGTGGTGCCTTCTATCAGCATATGAAGTACCACTTGTGTTTGTTTGTTTCCTTAATGATTTTTTCACTTCCTCTTTGAAATAGCGTGTGAGAAATAGTTTTCTTCAAGTGTTCCTTTTCAACTTTTAGCTTGTAAATGTTTTCCTTAAAAGCATTTTCAATTTTTAACTATGAATTAGCATAATAAATTTATCTCTTGAATTTTGTGGAATGAAATATTTTTATTTGGAGATATCCAACTAGGCCTTTGTCTCACACACAAAAAACACCCTTGGGTGTATATAGACCTTGTTCATTATGTATCCGAGGTTGAGACATCATGCTTGGTGAAGGTTGTTTAGGTTGACGATGGTTTTTTTCGTGTAGGTCTGGTGATGGTGGTATAATGAAGTGGCTACTCACATTGCATGAAGGTGCGGATATATGAGTTATTTAAATTTTCTATGAGGACTTCATAGTGTTTTGGGTTGAGTTGTAAAATTTGAGTTTGGCCCAGTGTTAAGGGCTTGCTCGGTTCTATTTTCAAGATTTTTTTATTTATCTTATTAGTTTTTTCAAATCTTTTTATTTCAGGTAAACTATTACCACATGTTACTTTTGATACCTGGGAACTTATGCTAGCCAGTGGGGATCAAGAACACCCTTTGGTCCATGTGGCAGAAGAGATCGTGCGCCGGGTTAGATGGAGACCCGGCCTGTTTCGTGACATATTATGTAATAGGGGCCATAATGTTTCTCATTCATAAAAATAATATAATTGGGATTAATGTAAATTACTACGATAATCAGAAAACTTTTGTTTTCACAGAATTGTTTAATTAATAATGTGTAATTTTTTATCTAATAAATTAGATTATTGTCCTTTAAATAATGAATTTAAAATGATTTTTAAACAAGTACATCAAAATTCTTAACAAAGGTTAAATAAAATTGTCAAAACATAATGGTCAAAACCAATTCATCCAATAATTTATTTCTATACATAAAATGTTTAAATTTAGAAGTAAATTTTATCTTATATAGAAAATAATTTAGATTAAATGGAGATTTATTTTTGGTCTAAAATACCAAAATTTGGAAATCACTGCAATTTTATAATTTTTGAATAAAAAATATATTAATTAGTTACATTCTTATTACCTAGATAAAAAAGAAAATACTAAAATGTAAAATCCTAGTGGTAAATGATTTAAAAAATGTTTAAAACATGTTATCATAAGAGAGATAAAGGCATGATCCCCCTTATCAAACCACACAATCCATTATTTCAAATTTCTGGAGATTTTACCTTTGAATAGTGTCATTCCTTTATTGAAAAATAATTGTTGTTCCCAAAATTTTATTTTCTCCACTTGAAAAAATGAAACCCTTCCAACCATTCAGGACACATGAATATCATTTAATTTCAGCATATCACTCTAACAATATTATCTTGATGTAATCATATCTCATTTTCATTGGTATATTGTATGAATTATATAGACAAGGGACTCTATTTCTAAATATATTTCCAAGTGAAATGTTTGGTTGTCAACATAATTCTTTCATACCACATCATATTTTCTTCTTATGATTCTACATAAAAATCTAATAGACACCCCAATATACTGAAAAATTATTATTGTTATATATTGTTGTTATTATATTATTATAAAAACCATTATTAAATCCTTTTCATCTAATAATAAAAACAAAACAGACCATTATTGTGTATGTGTAGACTACCTCCATCAAAAAATGATGAGGTTCCTTTTTCATCATTTCCATTAATTGTTGGTAAAATTGTTTAACTATATGTTTACATATTATGAACAATTCACTTATTTTTTTAATATTAACATTTACAATAAGAATTGAATCTATCACATTATTTGAGAAATGTAATCATCAATCATGTGTGCAATGGACTACCACCCCTATGAATGATAAATTTAAATTATCATCCCCATAATTCATGGATGGTTTAAAGAATACATTTAATTAATATATATAATCGTAATGACATACTTATTATTCTAAAAAAATTGTATAATGATTATATTAAAAAATATCTTAACATGTGAATTCATTATAAAACTATATCAATATTTTAATTTTTTACAACCTACATTAATGATGCTATAAGACATAAACCATGATTGATTAACGAATTTTATAAAATGATAATGTAATTTAAAATTAATTTACTGATATTTGTTAATTATTCTCAAAAGAATTTATTAATATTATTATATTTAATAATATATAGTCTTTAATTCTTAAATGATTTCATAACTAGTTCATCATGTATTCTTTGTCAAGAAACATATATATGACTTTAACCTAATGGAATGAGCATTATGAAACCATTAAAAATATGGTTATTATTTCATGAATAAAATATTGATGAAATGTATTGGTAGAATAATTAATAATAACACTATAATTAGGGAATTAGTTCAAAATGATCAAGAATAATATAACCTGATATTGAAAACAGATTATAACTAACTAGTATATATCTAGAGAATAATTACAAATTATTTGTACAAAGGGATTTATAATATAAAAATTCTCTAAAATATCTGATAAAGATAGTTATTTTTATTATATAAGAGGTTAGATTTTTTTTGAGCAAGCGGGAATATATAGAAAGTGTTTGTGATAACTCAAATTTCATCTATTGAGTTTCAATCATTATTATAAAACTCTATTGGTTTATGTTTCATTTAATATACTAAATCAGTACATAGTGTGTTATTATCTCTTTATTTACTTCGGTTCTACAACTTAATTATAACCTCTTTATCAAATGAACCATGGATAACAAATTATGTTACATAACAAGTTTCAGGGTCTCAATCCTTTTAAAATGAGACACACATCTTATTATACACTAATATAAAAATATATTGTGTATATTATATCTATTGGTTATGTCATATCATGATTTAACACACATTTATGGAATTGTTTGTACAATTATATAATCTGTCTATCTCTCTCTCTTTCATTTTGGTTTTATTTTAATGTAAATCGATCCATAACATGTCTCTAGACTCAGATTCATCCTCTTATATTCATAATTTATCTAGTTATTTATTTTAATCTAATCCCATTTTATCTTTCCATTTCCTTTTTCCAATGGTAATTTATCCTTTTATTAGGGTACATTAAAAAAATTATGTATTATCTTCTTTAATGAACTACCTTGTAAAATATAACTTCTATGTTTGTAATAATAAATTTTATTCATTATATACCATCATGAAAATTTACTACAAATGATTATTATGATTTATAGCTTTTATAACATAGAACACAAAGATTTAATTAAATTATAACATTCTATAGATACAATAATATTGGAATTTGATAGTTATATCGTAACCATTGAACTGGAAGGAATGAATATGATTAACAACACTATGACATATATCAATAATTGTATGAATATAAATAAATATATTCATTAACTCTAATTAAATGATAACTGAATTAATAATAAAATCATTTTATGCATCAATAATATATTTTCATCAAAAAAATATTTTTATTACTTTTTATGAGTAGAATATAAAATTAATTTATGAATCATTTATAATTCAAATTTTATAAAATAGAAACGATTTTTCAAATCATCATATTAGAATTTACTTAGTCTGACATTTTTGGAATTTTATGAAATGATTTATTTTTCCAGAAATATTGATAAATATCAATTTCTCAAATAATATCAATTATGTACATTAAACCCATAAATTTAAAATTCACAGATTTTTTGAATTTTTATTAAAGTAAAATTTTATCTATTTAATATCTAATAATATAAATAATAACATTTCAAGAAAAAAATTAATTATTTTTAAAATTGTTTTCTTTTATGCTTAATAACACATTTGTCAAAACATTATTTTTTTCATTTCATTTTATGAATATATATTAAAATTAATATTGTAAAAAATTTGAAATTGAATCTTGAAAAATAAATTTTATTCTTCTAATTTCCAATTAAAAATTTGTTAAATATGCTGCTTTTATTTTCCCTTTATGAATGTTAACAATGGTAAATACTTTCCACCACGATATTGATAAAATGGGTAAAAGAAGGATAAAACTATGAGATAAAACATTAAAATAACTATAACAACTTCTTTTAAAAGAATGTATTAGAGTGGTTACCCTATCACAATACATGATGAAATTTTCTGGTAATTTTTTGATATTTTAATATTATAATGATATCAATATTAATTTGGACCTATGAAAACTACAAAATGTCACCCATGTTAATTTTAAAAAATATATACTTTTATCATGGAGATCAAAATATATTCTGTTTGCTTATAATTAATTATTTTAAAAAATAATAAATAATATATATGATATTAGGATTTTAAAATTTTTAATTATTGTATAATTATTTTAATTTCTAACACAATGCTAACATAGTGCTTATACAAGCCAAGAAAAAATTTACTAAATATCTTCAAAACCTTAAAAAATGGTTATGGTGAATTCACATGTTATGTTAAGTTTATTGGTAAAAATAATCTACAAGTGATCATTAAAGGGACTATGTTTGTAATAAAAAAAATTCTATCCAATACTAAATTCAAATAAAATGAATAGTCTTATATTGAAATTAATTATATTTATGATATATATTATTATCATAAATTATTTAAAAATCATAAAATGTTCGAAACAGGTAAGGGGATGGCCTTAGGTCTAAAATTAAATCCCTTTTACTTTTGTGTGAAAATTGATACCTTTGAAGTAGATTTCCATCCCATATTTATTGATAAAAATTTCGACGTGCTTAAGGATAACCATAGATAATGGGGGATGGGATAAACTAAAGATATGAATCCAAAAATTTCCAAAACCTATCAAAATAAAACAGTATGAGTCTATTTAGATACTATCTCATATTTAATTATAATTTAAGATAATTTTTTTAATTATTTCTATGAATGTGGAATTAATATATTTAAATTTTTTTAAAAATTATTTATAGTTCCCCTTATCTCCCTAAAAATGAAGAAATTAATACCACTTGTGTACATTGCATTTAGAAACATAAGTAATGTAAAACATTATCACTAATATTTTAAAATTACATATTCATGAATTACTGTTTCTATTATTCATAAAATACCATTTCTAGGGCCCTTAAGATGGTATCTAAAGGGGGATTGCTGAAGAATATGTAATCATCCTACCTTTCATTGTTTAATTTAATTTTTCTTATACCTCATATAAATATATTTTATTCATCATAAAATAATTATTTACATATTATAAGTATACTAAAATTGTATTCTTATTATTTAACCACCAGTATCTACTATCCTTCCATCTAATGGGATCTGAGAATTATTCCTCGTGAAGACATGTGGAGTACCACCTCTATATAGAAATATTTTTAATTTTTCATCACCATATTTAATTGGTGGTCATTATGGTGGATTTTTTTTATGTATTATAATTTTTTATAATTACACTTCTTTAATTATAATATCCCACTACCTATTACCTTTCTATATGTGGGAAAGTGATAATGTCGCTCATGCATACCTTGAACTACCACCTCTGCAAAGCATTTTTAATTGTTTTCCATTAAGACATTAAATATATATTAACAAGTATGGATTTAATTAATATATATGATATTTAATGTGTTTTAATTATTTATTAAAGTTTAACTTCTATACACTGTACATTCCTCTCAACCATTGAATAGTGGAAACATAACTCATGTGTAGGTATAGACTATCATCTCCATGAAATGATGTAATTTAATTTTCATCAATATTTTATATTCATGATTATATATATATATATATATAATAAATATGATTCTTATTTCATGATTAATATTACTTATTTTTTGTAATTATGATTAAGGTAAATATCATAACTGTGATTTCAAAACATGTATGTAAAAGAGAACAGTTTTCACCCATATATTTATTTTATGGAATAATTAATAATCATAGAATATTAATAAAATATAAAGAAATTGTAAAAATTTATTTATGTTGGAATATGTTTATGTAATTTATTTATAATTAATTACTATTTATTATTGATGATGTTTAAAAAGGTACAAATAGACACCTAGTATGAGCAATGAGATTCTAGTATAACATTACTATCTATGAGAAACAAGTAATATTCTCCCCATATTTCATTTTTGTACTGTATATACAATAAATTAATGACAAAAATTATGATTCTATTTATGTTATTTTGAAATAAAATCCCATCAATGGTTAACTCATTTATGATATTTTGGTTTATTGTTTTCCAAGGATGTTGTATTTTTTCATTACAAATTTTCATCTATGAGAAATATGTCATGTTATAAACCAATCTAAATTTATGAGTTGTACATGAACCAAATTTGGAAATTTTAAATATAAAATATAATTATTTTCATGTTACATAATTTTTCATTTTTTTTACTATTTTATGGTTATTTTGATACAATACTTTGAAAAAAGGAAAGGGATGTATGTTTCAATTTAAATTTATTGGTATTTTTCTATTTGACTATCAATATTGGAAATTATTTGATCCCTATTGGATAAAAATATCTCATTATTATTATGTAATATATTATTCTTTATTTTTTATATTTTTTGTAAAAAAAATTACACTTTGATACTCAAAATTTTGAAAAATGTTTTTTAGAAAATCTGCCCTTAATTCTCCACTGTTTCAAAGAATGTTTTTTTCATATATTTATATAATCCAAAATCATTTAACAAATTATTCATAAATAATATTTGGTGAATATTTAGGCTAAATTATATTTATGTTTGAATTTTTTAAAATGGTTTAAAAATAATATTCTGGATTTTTTTGAATGATTTACTTTTTACCGAATGTGTGAAATAAATATTTGTTTTATGTTTTACAACATGAAAAAAATTATACACCACATTGAACACTAAATTATTGAAAACGTCCTTTACATGTTACTATGGTTGTATTCAATAATGTGATTTCCAAATTATTCGTTAAATATTTTATTTTTAAACAACGGATTTTAAAATAAAAGGGTATTCTCCCAATGAAAATCTTAATGATATTATATAGAAAATTTTCATCTGTGATAAAATAATTTGATGTTAATAATTATTTATAATTAATATTATCAATTTATATAAAAATTATATTTTCAATGGTGGTTAATTATTATTATGATGATAGGGTTAAAAAAATATATTTTTCATGGGTTATGTTGTATTTAAATGATGAATTGTGTATGAAACTTGTTACCCTCGCATTGGTTGTTATATGATGATTTGATGAGTGTTTTATGATATTATGTCACACATATGTACACTTTTAGTTATATTAAATGATATATTGAGATTATATAGCACTATAATACCCTATTTAAAGAAGGATATCTAATTTTTTTAGTATGAACTAGAATGGGGAGTTATCAGAGTTCCAAGAGATATCATATCCACTATGATATACTTTGGAGGGAACCACGATTATGGATACGATGGGATGGGAAGTGGACTCAATCCACTAATAGAGTCATGGATGGGAGTTTTGTCTATGGAAATAATTTTCTATTCATATATGTGCACAAAAAACATATGTTTTTTGTTATTATATGTTATCATAGCTTATGACTTAATATTAATGATTTTGAACTCTTTTTTTATTATTTATCTTGACTGATAAAACCATAGTTCAATATTTAGGACTAATATTTATTACTAATTGTGTATGATGATTAAATGTTATTATTATATTATCAAACCCTTTTTATTATCACAATCTTGCACATGATCTTGAATTGATATCTCATATGTTTATCACTACTAAGAATATGAGATAATCGTTTATTATGATTCATTTTTACAAGATATGATGAAATGTTTAATTTATGTTTCATATATGAACATTATTAGATGTGATGATTCTAATTGGGTATGTTGATGATATTTAGAGAAATAAAAAATTATAAATCTAGCATAAAAACAATTATGGTTCTATCAAGGATCATATTCGGGTGTATTGAATGTTTATATAATAAGATGGAGTATTTATGTTTTAAATTTATGTTTTTTCTATATTTCTTATTAAATATAGGTTTATTTAAAAAATGGAAATTGTGAATATAAAAATTTTAGAATAACATTGGTATAATTAAATGTATATGATATCATTAAAATGTATTTGTATTGTATAGATTATGTGGATTTAAAAAAAAAATATAACCCTATATATATGCTAAAGGAGGGTATTGATTTATAACATATGAATTTAGTGGTAATAACCCTAAAAATAGTTATTCAGGTATATCTCAAAAATTATTTCTATTCATGTCTCATGATCAATTATTGTGCACCTGGTTGAAAACACCCATGGTGTATGCTTGGGATAATTCACATTTACATTATGAACCATTATGATGGATATGAAATGATGATGACTTACAAGAGACTTGTTTTGAATTAAGGTTTCCTTGAATGAAGTGAAAGTTCCATGATTGAGACATCCTATTAAATATTATCCTCTATTATATAACACTCGCTATTGTTATTATTCCACAAACAATGCTTTTTTGGAATTAGCTAATGTCTAGAATTTTAAAGAACCGCCATATCACTATATGTGATTGTAATAAAATTATTTTCCTCTAGAAAAACCAAATTAAATTGGATCTATAGTGTGAAGCCTTTGTGTTTTTTAAAATCACCTATCACATTATATGATTAACAAAGTGAATTTCAGAGAGATTCCTACTACGCCTTATAAGTGAAATGTGATTTTTCAATAGAGTTTAGTTGATCAATTGCATTAATGAAAGATAATTTAGATACATACATGTCTATAATTTGGGAATATAAACCTATGTAAAAGTCTCAATGGAATTGGAAGATGTTTTTTTATGTAATATAAGGTAATATATCCTGTAATTTTCATTGAAAAAAAGAAGGTTTCAATTGAGGGAAAAAATATATTCTAAAGTAAGATTTTTATTTTAATGTCTTATGTCTTGGGAACATTGGAATTATCCAAATTAGTGTGCTAACAAAATGGTTAAATCATAGACCAAAGAATGGAGAATGATAAAAAAATCCCTAATATAGATTAATTACAGTGTTTATATATTTCAATTCAATAATTATATTCTATAAGTGTTTTTGGACTGATATTATGTTCATAAGGATCATTAATATTCTATGGATTATTCTTCAGTATTTATTGTATGGATTTTCATCCTAATATTAAATAGTACCAAAAAACATAAAAATGTGAAATAGTTGTATGGTTATATTCTATATAAATCACTTGATAAATCAATATAAAACACATAATATATTTTTATTTTTGAAATAGTAGTTTTTAGATGGGATAAAGTTATTATTTATATTGATAATGTAAACTGGATAGCATTGGTGACCATATAATTAATTACTGGATTTAATTTAAAGTGATTTATGAAAATGTTTATTTAATTTTTTTGAGTTATGAAATATATTCATTAGTCTTGATTTTTTATATGGAGTAATTTTGTGGAGAAATATATGTTTTCATTGATTCTATGGTGATTTGGGTTTTTTGAATGTTTTAAGAGAATATTTGATCAACATATTAAAATATTAAGTAAATGACATTTTCAGAAACCTCGTTATTTTTAGGGACAAAAGTTAATGTTGATCTTGAAAAAATATATGCGATCAAATACATTGGAATTTTATTTCTGAATTTTTTCATATATTTTTTTAGGAATATCATGGTTATCTATTCCTTGAATAAAGTATGTGAAAATTTGGATGTTATATATTAATGTATTATTTTAATTAATATTTGATAACAAGTGATAAACATTATGAATTTGGTATTTATTTAGAGACATAAAAATTACATTTCATTTTCTTATGGATATTAATAATTGTTAAATTTAATTTTATTTATTTAAACATGAAAATATAATATCTAATATTCATTTAATGGAGTCAGATATGAAATGAAATTTTATTAAAGTAAAACAAAAGTAAAAAATTCTATTTTTTAAATGGAATGATATCATATAGGATTATTTTATCATTTTATCTACTATAACAGTAAAATTACCCATAAAAATAGAAATTGTATCTTGAAAGTAAATATTTATTCGTCTAATGTCATTTATAATTAATTTATTTTCATTTGAACCCTTAATAATTATTGGTTTTTTTGTTCTAATTCTATCATATTTGTGTTATATATATCTCTTTATTATAAATTAAATGTTAATTTTCCCCTCTATGTATAAATTTTAACTTTATTCCATTGTTCTACTAATCTTGGATCTAGATTATTCATTACTTATAGAATCCTTTATGTTTCCAAAATCAATTGATATAAATAATTTTTTATTTTCACATTGTATTATTTGGTATTTGAAATACATATATTCTAAAATATTGAAAAATATGACAAGATAAGGAAACATTAAAATGAAAAAATTATTTTATAAACATTACCTTTATAAGTAAGACATTGAAATGGAAATTATAAACAAGAAAAATAAAATTATAAAATATTTTTATAATTTTCCTAATGAACAAAAATTTATTTATCAATTCATAGGGAATAAAAAATCAATTGATGAATAGTAAAGTATGAATCAAAAATATTTTTTCTTCAAAAAATATTTTATATAAATTCATGAATAAATTTTATAATCAACATATAATAAAATTATAAATATTATTTTATAAAATGAGTTCATTTTTTTGTAATTATATCAAAATTTACTTGTAGCGAAGTTTTGGTATTTTTCTAAAATGATTGATTTTTCTGTCAATATTGAATAATATCGGTTTTTCAAATATTGTCACTTATTTTCATAAAATTATGTTATTTAAAAGTCCCATAATATTTTGTATTTGGTATTAAGGTGAAATATTATACATTTTATTTATAATTATTTTATTAGTTATATTTCAATTATAAATGTTAATGATTTCGATATAAGTTAATTTTTAAACTTTTATACACATTTTTCTAAAAATTGTTTTGTAATAGTGTTTTTTTAATTTATAAGAAAATAAAATTTTGTAACTTATAAAAACTGAATCGTGTAAAATTTATTTTATATTTTTAATCTTGTGGTTATAATTATGAATATTAGACCATTTTATTTTTATTTATTATCAACAGTAACAAATATACATATTTGTCCCCTCGACAAGGGTAAAATAGGTAAATCTAGATTACAAATATGATATAATATTTCAAAATGTCCCTAGTTTTTGTAAACCCATTATGTTAGTTGGGTTTTACAATATGCATCCATTAGTTAATTATATGTACATTTAGTTTAATTTATATTTATTAATGACTTATATATTATTTTTAGTACAGAAAAATATAATCTATAACTCTTTATCCATTTAAAAATATATTATATTATAATTGTAAAATAATGTGTTTATTTATTTATAAATAATTATTCTGAATATTAATAAATGAGTTTGATTCTTGTAATTTTTTCAATGTTTGTAATGTTATTATAATTATCTTAAATGATTATACAATGATGATATATTACTTGTGTAAAGAGTAGAAATATTAATTATATAATTTAAAAACCAATAATTTTAATTTTTCAAATATTTTATGTGTACTAGAAATTGATAGGTAATTATAATATATAAGTGATGGTAAAATTATCTATATTAATAATACATTCCCATCCTCCAATCATTAAAGTGAAATTTAATAAATAGTCTTAAACTGCATTAATGGTATTTTATGTTATACAATATTAAATTAAATTTTTTAAAATTAAAATATGGAAATAGTACATGGGAGATGGGATATATTGAATTATCTCATCCCTTTATCATTTTTCTTATTTTTTAAATTAGATTTAATTCGAATTCCTATAGTGATTTAAAAACATGGTACTGTGGTTATGGATCAAAATGATTAACGAGGGGAAACTAAAATGATAATGGTTACAATGGTATAAAAAATCAAAAAATATTATTGGATTGGTTAATTTGGATCTTATATCATCGTTAAATAAAAATTTTGAAAATTTTGAACAACTTTTCCATGAATTTTTGTTTATAAAATTTCATAGTTTTGAAAAATTGCAAGATTGAAACTTCCAACCATTATAATAGTACACCCCTACCATATCATCTTTACACCACATTGGTCCACCAATGTCAAAAAAACTTGAATTAATTTCCATCTAAACTTCCCTATAAATGAATTATTGTTGGTCATATTATTAAATGTCTTTATATTGGTCCATAGAATGGACATAATGGAGGTTTATCAAAGAATATAAAATTTTATTAACAATATTAATTGAAAATATTTCTTCTTCTACCTCTTTAAAATATATTGAAATATCCATAAAATAATATATTTTGTATTGCAATCAAAATATAATTTTATTATTATTATAGAACCCTTATTTTTCACATTCTAACCAACCTATGATAAATTTTAAATTATTTCTCATGAAAAAGTGTCAACTATTTTATCCACATAATGAAATGATTTATCTTCCATAACTTTAATTAATGGCTATTTACAACGAAGGAATTATTGTCCAAATATTATATTTAAGATATTATTACTTTAATGACACAAAAATTCATTAATAGAAATCCTTCTTGATCTAATTAAATTTCTCTTTATGTAAAATTTTTATATAAAATTTCAACATCAATGTATTTATGTTATGAATTGTGACTGTTGCTAATATATCCGTTAAACAGTGATCACATGATTAGTATAAATATAGGGTTTTAACGAATCCAATTTACTTAGACAAAAGAAGTGATCGCTTCATCCAGCTGACGTTCCCCATACGGAGCACAATTTTTGGAACTCATAAATGAGGTGGCGTCATTGGGCATTGCTCTTGACCAAGCCCAATCCGAGCTTCAACAGGTTAAGCTTGAGCAGGACTGCCTACGAGAGAATTAGAAGTTGATAGAGATTACCACCCGAGCAATGTTATCCAGGCCACCCCAAGAGTTTGTCACCATTGCACACCTTACTCTTCTATCTTATGCAGGTGTTTTAAGGGTTTATGTAACCATATCTTAGCACTATGGTTATGTACATTATTTTTGTATATAATAATGAATATATATTTTCATGTTATTTTTGTTACCATGTAAATAGTTTTTAAAGCTCAAATAGTGTTTTTACTTAATATTCATCTAAGAAATATATTTTGATGAATTAATAGATTTTTTGTATTAAATGATATTTTAATAAAATATTAATATTACTATTAAAGTAATTTTTATTAAATATAAATGATCGTATAATTTTATGAATGCAATTGTAATTTATATTAAGGTTCGAAAGCCATTTTTGTCCAAACCTATGAATTTTTTATAAATGTCAGTTTTTATTTTAAAAGTAAAAATTAACATATTTAGAAAATTATTTATATAAAATAAATATTATTTCTGGAATCATGACATCAAAATTATCTAATGTTGAATTTTTCATAATTTTCTGAGACAGTCAATTTTTTTGGTAAAAATTAAATACAGTTTAAATATATAATGTGTTTTAGGACAACATAATGACCCAATAGTGATGTAATAAAATACTATAAGCCTTATTTTCTGCCAATATATGTTTTAACATTAAAATATTGTGATTTTGGGTTTTTTTGACATATTTTACAAAACATTAATGGACCCTTCAAGGCTTATTAAACATCTTGTATTTTTGAATTGTTTTCCTTGGGAGTTTGACTCACCTCCACATAAGCAACCCCATTATTTTAAGAATTTCAGACTTTGGCCTTATAAAATATTTTCTTACAATCCCGTTTGGAATAAAACATGGGAAAAAACCATGGTCTGGTTTGTGGTTTGAATTAGTTTAATGTGAGGTGTCCCAACCCTAAATAATAAATAGTTCCCTCACCTTTCCTATATAAACCCAACCAAGATCCCACTTTATCCTCACTAAAAGACATTTGATTTTATCCAACCTCTTCCCTACTCTCCCTATAATTCCCCCAAGGTGCCCCAAGATCCCAAGAATCCTCTCTCAAGCCTCTCTCAAGCCTTTGGAAGAACACTTCCAAGTAAGGATTTTTCTTCCTTTCTCATTTTTGTCCAATTTTCATAATGTTGTTATTCCCTTTTAATTTAAATTAAAAATGTTGGGGTATGGTTTCTAACCTCCACCATACTTCCCTATTTATGTTTTAATTATGGGATACCCCTTTCTCTCTCATTAAATGACTCCCAGGTACACCTGTTTCTATGTCGAAATTCTGAAAGGAATTTCCCTCTCCTCTTTTACATTCAAGCAATTATTTTGTATAAGGAATATAAATTACATTAAAATTGTTGGGAAATGTATCTATATGACCCATGTACTTTCCATGACATGTAAATATTATGATACAACCCTTTATCTCTCATCATCCATTCATGAGTTCTTATATCACGCGGTTATGCTGCCAAAATTGCACAGCACTTTTCCAAGCCAAAGTCATTGTGTAGTGAATACCATGCCCATTTCCCTATCAAGGGTATTCACCTTTATGAAAATTTACATATTGTTTTTAGAGTTTCATGTATGTATTACTAATTCATTTATCATGGAATAAATGATTATGTTTAATGATTCAATGTTTTATGATCCATGTGGCACACTTACGCATGAAATGAAATTTTTAAGAAAGGTGTGTCCTTATAGCGCTCTAATGCATTGGGTAAAGTATAGTATCATTATAAGACATTTGAAATGGGTGATGACTCATTATAATTCAAGATAAATGAGGTTTTACTCATGCTTCATGTGCAATGAGTATTTACTCATGCTCCATGTGCAATGACCCTTGTCTCATGCTAATTCCATTATAAGTGTTGCTGCCACATTTCCATGTTATGATTATAATGATTTATCATTCATTTATGTTTTTGATATTCTTGTGATATATTGATATGGCTATTTTATAACAAGTATTTTATTCCTCATGTTATTCCATGATTATTCACTTATTGGGCTTTATAGCTCACCCTTTTCTTATGCATGTTCTCTGGTTATCCCATGCAATTCTAAGTACGAGGGAATGTAGTGGTCATGTAAATGAAGTTTTCAATAAAGATGTTGAATTTCATGTTTTAAGTTGTTATTTAATGTTCTTAATCCCCAAATATAGTAGACCTCTCAATCTTCCATGTTTTATCAAGTGAAGGTTTTATGTAATAAATCAGGTTGAAGTTTGTAATAAAATATCAGGGTTTTCATAGATGGTATCAGAGGATAGGTTTAGTTATTTTTGGGATTAGGATAAGAAAACCCTAATAAAGCCTTAGAGATAATACTAAGTATAATAAAAGCATCCCTAAGTGTTGGTAGGTATTGAGTAAGTGGTTTGTCAATAAAATACATCCCTATCTGGATACGAGCAGGTAGAGGCAGCTCTAGCACAGATGTATCCTAGGGGTAAAACCTAAAAACACCGCTTTGAGCTAGACTCGAATGAGAATTGGTGCATGACAATGAACCTTTCTGCACTCTTGGTTATGACACTCCCGGGGGATATGCTTTGGTATATTCACAAGCTTAGTATGAACCATTATTATGGGAGAAAAAAATCCCTATGAATATATGTTAGAAAGTAGATCATGGTTAACATTGAATGAAGACAATGGATTCATATGTTAAGGAAATAAAATTTATTTATAATTCATTCATTTTTATCTTTTGGTTACCCTTTATGTGTTACCCCTTCCTTTCCTTTTATTCTATATAATGTTTGGTAAAATGAGGACTCGGGCTAACAACCGATGTGAAGATAAATGTGATGATTGTACTAATGAGATACCCAATCCAATTGGAGCGGGAATCACGAAGTTTTTCACGCTTCTCTCTCAGTTAAATAAAGCTTTGAATAGAAACATGGGTCAAGAGGAATGTTAACCCCACCCCCCAAGAAATAACAAGTCTCTATCGAGATATTCATGAGAAAAATGCCCCTACTTTTAATGGATCATTTGATCCCTCAATCGCAAAATAATGGATCAAATCCATTGAAAAGATCTTCTCCATCCTTAAATGTTTTGAAAAAGAGAAGATTCTTCTGGCTGGTTATTGTATGGAGGGTGAATCTGATAGATGGTGGAAGTTGATCAAAAATATGAAGCCTGAGGATGAGATCGATGCATTGGAATGGAAGGATTTATGGAAGATATTTTTTGATAAATATTTTCCGCGCACCCTCCGTCTTAAGATGGAAAGGGACATCTTTTCCCTCCTGAAAAAGGACAATGAATCTGTTGGAGCGTACGAGGAAAAAATCACATGGCTTGAATGATACTATTCCATATTTGTTTTTAATCCCAAATGCAAGGTTGACCGCCTCTTTGGTGGGCTGAAAACTAACCTGTGGAAAGCACTGAAAATCCGTGACTTCTACAGCTATGAGGAAATTGTCTGATGTTCCCTCAATGATGAAATGGAGATCGTAAAATCTCAGGGGTATCATGGGGATAATAAGCGTAAGGTGGAGTTCAATGCTGGGGGTCCGATGGATAAATCCAACGGTGCTAAGAAGATCCATCTCCCCACTTTCCAAAGGTGTGGAATGAAGAACCCCAAAAGTTGCCTAAAGGGTACAAGAATGTGCTTTAGGTGTAGAAGATAAGGGAACCTGGCTATTAACTGTCAGTAGGAAAGACTTGCAGCTGCGATAGAGGAGAGTAATGCTCTATTCGAACCTCAATGTGTGGTTCATTGCTACAACTACAAAGAACCATTTAATCTTGCAAATCAGTTCCCTAAGACAAGGGTTTTCAGAGGCAACCAACAACCTCCAAGGCAGCAAGGGTGAGATTTTTCCATCCCTACTACCGAAGTGAACCCTGACAATAATGTGGTGACAGGTACGCTAGTTATTCATTCAAGAATAGAAAATATACTTTTTGATTCATCTTCTATGCATTCTTTTATATCCCAAAAGTTTATTAGAACAATCCAGGCACCCCCACGAATCATGGAAGGGAAGATATAAGTGAGTATGACAAATGGGGAGATTATTGCATCCCAGGATTATAAATCCTCCCTTATCATAATATGTGGATTGAACTTCCCAGCGAACCTCATCATACTCCCTTTAGATGAATTTGATGCAATTCTTGGAATGTATTGACTTTCCTTATATAGAGCCAACTTAAATTTCTGTGAGAGGGAAATCACTCTCCATGTGGAGAATCGACCCCCGATTCTTTACAAGTGCAAGGAAGAAGATGAATCTTCTTTAGCTCCATCATCTCAAGAATGAATATTACTGCCCTATGAGCACGTGTATCTGGATCTAATGATTTAGTCCAAGGAAGAAACCATCCTTGAAGACATGCCTATTATGAGGGAATTCACTGAATTTTTTCCCAATGAATTGACTGGTCTTTCTCCTAGAAGAGATGTTGAATTCTAAATTTAAATTTTACTGGGGGCATTTCCAATATCCAAAACTCCATATAGAATGGCTTATGTGGATCTTGAAGAGCTGAAGAAAAAACTACAAGATAATCTGGATTAAGGGTTTAAATTCCCATGTGCTTCACCATGAGGTGCACCAGTCCTCTTCGTCAAGAAGAAGGATGGGTCAGTTCTCCTTTGCATCGATTATCATGAGCTCAACAAAATCACGATAAAGAACAAGTATCCTCTCCCACAAATTGATGACTTGTTTAATCAGCTACGTGGAGAAAAATACTTATCCAATGTGTATTTGAAGTCAGGATATTATCAAGTAAGGGTGAAGAAGGAAGATATCCCCAAACTATTTTTCATACAAGATACGGGAACTATGATTTCATAGTAATGCCTTTTAGACTAACTAATGTTCCATCAATCTTCATGCACATGATGAATATTGTCATTAGAGATTACCTCGACAAATTTTTGGTAGTCTTTATAGATGATATTCTAATATACTCCAAAACTAAGGAGGGTCATGGGGAACATCTAAGAACTGTACTAGAGACCTTGTAGAAGATGAAGCTCTATTCCATGTACATCAAGTGTGAGTTCTGTTTGAAGGGGGTATCATTCATGGACCATATCATCACAAACAATGGGATATCTGTGGATCCTTCCAAAATAGATGCAATTGAGGGATGGTCGAGGCCAACATTAGTAACATATATCCGTAGCTTCTTGGGGTTAATTGGATATTATCAGTGATTTGTGATAAATTTATCACGATTGTCCAACCCTATTACCCGGATAACTCATAAGGGACTAAATTTTTCTTTGAGTAATGAATGCGAAGAAAGCTTCAAAGAGTTTAAAAGGAGGCTTATCACGGTGCTCGTGCTCACTTTACCCACAAGTGGAGAACTTTTTGTGGTATTCAGTGATGATTTGAAAAGGTCCTAGGATGTGTGTTGATGCAAAATGAAAAAGTCATTGCCTATGCTTCAAGGAAATTGAAATTTCATGACTAGAACTATCCAACACATGACCTCGAGTTGGCTACAGTGATCATCACTTTGAAAATTTGGTGGAATTATCTCTTTGGGGATAATTGTGAAATATATACGCACCACAAAAGCCTCAAGTATATATTCCCACATAAAGAGTTGAATACGTGCCAACAAAGATGGTTAGAACTGATCAAAGACTATGACTGCTCAATCCATTACCACCTTAGGAAAGATAAAAAGGTGGCAGATGCTCTGAGTAGAAAGGACCTCGCAATTCTATCATTGATGAGAATTAAAAAGGATCCAATATTCTTATATTTGATGAGGATGGACATGGGAATCATAAAGAAGGGAACATCATCAATCCTTTCACAAATTATTTCTCAACCATCACTTTTGGAAAGGTTAAGAGATGCTCAAAAGGATGATGTGGGTATTCAGGAAAAAGTAGAAGCTATTGGGAAAGGGAAATCTGCATGGTGTAATGTTAATGAAGAAGGAATTGTGAGATTTGGGAAAAGACTATGTGTTCCATAAAGTCCAGAACTGAAGAAGGAACTTTTGGATGGGGTACATAGTTCAAATTTCTCTATTCACTCATGAAACACAAAGATGTATCGAGATCTCCAAGATCATTATTGGTGGGATAATATGAAGAAGGAGATTGCTGAATATACATCAATGTTCCTGGTGTGTCAGCATGTCAAGGCAGAGAGGAATAAGTATAAGGGGATGATACAACCATTTCGCATACTATATTGTAAATGGGAGAACATCACCATAGACTTTGTCACTGGACTTCTGCAGACATCCAAAGGAAACAATGAAATCTGGGTTGTTGTGGATCGTCATACAAAGTCTTCACACTTCATTGCTATTCCAGAGGATTTATCATTGGATCAACTAGTAAAGATATATATCAAGGAAGTGGTAAGACTTAATGGAGTACCACTATCTATTGTGTCTGATCGAGATCCAAGATTCACCTCTAAGTTTTGTAAGAGTCTTCAACATGCTCTTAATGTAGAACTGAACTTCAGTACGGCCTATCATCCTCAAACTGATGACCAATCTGAGGAGACCATCCAAACACTTGAGGACATGTTGAGAGCATGCTCAATGGACTTTAAAGGTGGACGGGATCAACATCTTCCTCTGGTTGAGTTCTCTTATAATAGTAGTTTCCACTCGAGCATCCAAATGGCACCATATGAATCCCTTTATGGGAAAAGGGGAAGAACACAGGCATGTTGGGATGAGGTCGGTGATCGTAAGCTTCTTGAACTAGAAATGGTCGATTAAATGGTGGAGAAGGTGAAAACCATTCAGTAGCATATCAAGACAGCTTAGAGTTGACAGAAGATTTATGTAGATAACCATCGATGAGACATTGAGTTTAAATTTGGGGACATGGTATTTATACGCATATCCCCATGGAAGAAGGTAATGAGGTTTGGAAATAAAGGGAATTTAAGTCCAAGGTTCATCGGCCCCTTCGAGATTCTTGATCGTGTCGGGGTTCTGGCCTATCGACTAGCACTTCCACCTACCATAGCCAAAGTCCATGATGTCTTTCATGTATCCCTCTTATAGAAGTACATACTGAAGCCTTCACATGTACTCTCTTAATAGGTGTTACAGTTAGAGGATAATATTTCTTATGAGGAGCAATAAATGAAATTCTTAGATCATAGAGAAAAATTTCTAAATAATAAGATAATGACCCTCGTCAAGGTGTTGTGGTGAAACCAAAAGTTTGAAGAAGCGATGTGGGAATCAGAGGAAGTGATGATGTAGAGTTACCCACATTTGTTTTAGTGTGGGAAAAGGAAATTGTGAGGACGAAATTTCTTAAGGGGAAAAGATTGTAACGACCCAAACATTCATGAATCCAATTTACTCAGACAAAGGAAGTGATGAACTCGTCCAGTAGACGTGCCCCATACGAATCCCATTCTCCAGAACTCAAAAAAGAGGTGGTGTCATTTGGATTCACTCTTGACCAAGCCCAAGCCGAGCTTCAATAGGTTAAGCACAAGTGGGACCACCTATGAGATAAGTGGAAGTTGATAGAGATTACAACCCCAGCAATGTTATCCGAGCCACCCCAATAGTATGTCACCATCGCACACCTTACTCTTTTGTCTTATGTGGGTGTTATAAGGGGTTATGTAACAATACCTTAGCACAATGGTTATGTACATTATTTGTTTATATAATATTGAATATATTTTCATGTTATTTTTGTTACCCTGTAAATAGTTTTTAAAGCTCAAATAGTGTTTTTTAGTGAATATTCAACTAAGAAATAAATTTTGATATATTAATAGATTTTTTATTAAATAATATTTTAATATAATATTATTATTATTATTAAATTAATTTTTATTAAATATAAATGATCGTATAATTTTATGAATGCAATTTTAATTTTTATTAAGGTTCGAAATCCATTTTTGTCCAAACCCATAATTCTTCGATAAATGTCAGTTATTATTTTAAAAGTGAAAATTAACATATTTAGAAAATTATTTATAAAAAATAAATATTATTTCTAGAATCAGGATGTTGAAACTATCCAACGGTCATTTTTTCATAATTTTCTGAGACAGTAAAATTTTTGAGTAAAAATTAAATACCGTTTAAATATATAATTTGTTTTATGACATCATAATGGACAAATAGTGATGTAATAAAATACTATAAGCCTTATTTTTGGCCAATATTTGTTTTACAATTAAAATAATGTAATTTTGGGTTTGTTTGACTTATTTTAGAAATCACTAATGGACCCTTCAAGGCTTATTAAATATCTTGACTTTTTAAATTGTTTTCCTTGGGAGTGTGACTCACCTCCACATAAGAAACCACATTATTTTAAGAATTTCGGAATTTTTCCTTATAAAATATTGTATTCCACTCCCCTTTGAGAAAACCCATGGGAAAAAACCATGGGTAGGTTTGTGGTTTGAATTAGTTTAATGTGAGGTGTCCCGACCCTAAATAATAAAGAATTCCCTCACCTTTCATATATAAACCCACCAAATCTCCCACTTTCTCCTCACTCAAAGCCTTTTTAGTTCATCAAACCTCTGCCCTACTCACCCTAGAATCCTCCCAAGGTGTCCCAATCTCCCAAGAATCCACTCTCAAGCCTCTCTCAAGCCTTTGGAAGCACACTTCCAAGTAAGGGGTTTTCTTCTTTTCTCATTTTTATCCAATTTTCTTAATGTTGTTATTCCCTATAAATTTCAATTATAAATGCAGGGGTATGGTTTCACACCTCCCACATACTGCCATATTTATGTTTGAATGACGTGATAACCCTTTCTCTCTCATTAAATGCCTCCCATGTACACCCATTACTATGCCTAAATTCTGAAAGGAATTTCCCTCTCCTCATTTACATTCAAGCAATTATTTTGTATAATGAATCTAAATTCCATTAAAATTGTTGAGACATATATCTATATGACCCCATTACTGTCCATGACATGTAAATATGATGATAAACCCCTTTCTCTCTCATCAACCATTCTTATGAGTTCTTATGTCACGCGGTTATGCTGCTGAATTTGCATCGTGCTTTTTCAAGCCAAAGTCATTGTGTAGTGAATACCATGCTCATTTCCCAATCAAGGGTATTCATCTTTATGAAAAAAAATTCATTATTTTAAGAGTTTCATGTTTTTATTCCAGATTTGTTTATCGTGTGATAAATGATTATGTTGAATGATTTAATGTTTTATGATCCATGAAGCACACTTATGCATGAGATGAATTATTTAAGAATGGTGCTCCCTTATAGCACTCCAACGCATTGGGTAAGGTATAGTATCATGATATGTCATGTGAAATTGGTGTTGACTCATTCTAATTCAAGTGAAACAAGGTCTTACTCGTTCTTCATGTGTGATGAGAATTTACTCATGTCCATGTGCAATGAGCCTTGGCTCATGCTAATTCCATGTTAAGTGTTGTTGCCACATTTCCATGTTATGATTATCATGCTTTATCATGACTTTATGTTTATGCTCTTCTTGTTCTCTATTGATATGCCTATTTTATTACATTTATTGTGTTCCTCATGTTTTTCCATGATTATTCCCTTACTGGTCTTTATAGATCACCCTTTTCATAAACATGTCCTCAATTATCCCATGCAATGCTATGTATGGGGAAATGTAGTGGTCATGTATAGTAATTTCTCAATATAGATGTTGTATTTCATGTTTTAAGTTGTTATGTAATGTTCCTAATCCCCAAAGACAGTAGATCTCTCGATCTTCCATGTTGTATCAAGTGAATTGTTTGTGTAATAAATCATGTTTATGTTTTTAATAAAAGATCAGGTTTGTCATAATTACGACTACTTAATTATTTTATTTTATCTACATTCTTACATTTCCAACCATTATAAATCGACAATGTCACATTTTTGTACACATGGAATACCACCTCTTGAATTGATTTTATTATTTTTTCATTTAGTATTTATAAGGATGGTATTAATATTAAATTTTATTAATATATTTTATAATAATTATTCTATGAAGCTAAATTATTATTTACCATTTTTCATTCCAACCATCAAAGGGTGGAAACATTACTCGTGAATATATAAGGACTAAGGTATCTATGATGTAATGTAATTCATTTTTAAAAAATAGTTTATATGAATAGTTTAAAATTATTATATGATGAATAAATGTGATTCATATTTCATTATTATGATTATAGGGATGATGAAACCATAACCATTTGGTAGGAAATGGAACTATCAAACAGAAACATACATGAGAAATGACCACGATTTCACCCAAATATTCTTTTTTAATAAATAATTCTTTATAAAAGCAAAATTGGAAAATATTATGGAATTGTACATAGAATTTTACAAATGAATATTGAAATATAATAAAACCTAAATAATTTTTTTTTATTATACTATATGTTTGAACATGTCAGATGTTTGAAGAGAAATGAGGTAATGGATTCTAATCTCAATTTTATTTCAGTGAGACACATTCCATATTCACCATTTTTTTATTTTGTGTGGTGTATATACTATCTATGTATAAATTTTATAATTAATCTCATGAAATTATAATGATTTGAAAATAAATCTATAGTATTACATTTTTTGATATGTCAATCCAGTTATTAGAAAAACAATTTGGGTTTTCTATCTCAAATTTTATTCTTTGAGTTATAAGTTATGTTATAAAAATATATTATTTCTTATGTGTGAATAAAAAATTTTAAAATTCTATATCACAAATCATTTGAGTTCATGATATTTCATGTTTCATTTGATGTCATTCTTTCAAGGGTCTTATGATTCCAAGTACACCAAGTTGAAAGGGATCTACTGTTCCATCCCATTAGAATTTGGATTTTTTATACATTAGTGTACATTGAGTAAATTATATGATACTTATATACTAAACCAATTTAATTTTTTCTCCAGGAATATTTTTTAAATTTCGAGGATTTAGTACCATTATCAAATCTTTAGTGCTCAAATTTTTTCTACAAATGTTTTTATGAAATGTCATCCTTATATATCCAGTTATAGTTGGAAAAAAATTATTTTATAATATCAATAATTAATAGAATGTTTTCTTGAATTTCTTTAGAGTATCCTTCATTGTTTTTAAATTCAATTTTACATGGTTTTAAAATTTTAATTTTTTAATATATTTTTATAGATGTTTTATAAATAAGGCCCTTTTTACCAAATGTGTGAATAAAATCATCGTTTTAATGATTAAGACATGAATGTAAATTTATTCAATCATAAATAATAAATGAACTGAATCATATATTTCAAATTTATATTTTAATTTAATTAATGATATAATATTATGAAAATAAATAGAATTTAAATAATAGATTTTAAATATAAAAGGATATTTACCCTTGAAATATTTAAATTGTCCTTTAAAAAATATCATCTATAATAACCCCTTCATGTATAATTATTATTTATATGTGATATGATACAATGAAAACATAATTATTACTAGACTATGTGGTTTATGATTTTTATTATAAGTTGTTTTTGAAACCCATTTATTTCCTATGGTTTATTCTTTGATGAAGTGATGAAATTTATATGAAACATGTTTCCGATACATGAGTTATGATACAATGATATGATGATTGATTTAGGGAATTTTGACACACATATTTATAGTTTTCATAATGTATCAGGTGTGTAATGTTTTTGATTTTTGAGTGGGTTTAATTCCTCAACCATTTTAAATTTTTAATTTTGGGTACTGATCAACACTTCTCCTGATCATTGGAACATAGTTACATTGGTTTGATTAAACAAAGGGATAGTTTTTAGATGGAGATTAATGTTTGATAAGTGCCTTAGGGGTTTCAACGAGTTTCTTATAGATCAGACCCCACAAACATAGTTTTAGAAAATCATAAAAAGATTTGTAGAGCTTAATCAAACTATGAAATATTCATGGGGAAACCATGTGGCCCACATATACATTGGACATAGTTTTTCAAACCAAGTCGGTGGGGGAATTGGAACATTCATGTTTTATGAATTTTATAATAGATTGAAATTTCATAGGATACACACAGTTTTGTAAATAATGATCCTAACTACAGTGGTCTGGTTCTTGGGTTGTGGTCACCATGCAGTTGGTGTTGTAACATCCTGAATCCAGGTGCCACTCACCTGGTTCCCCATACCTGGTTGGCTACATGGCCTCAAGCTCTTTTCCCCAAACACTAGTGGCTACTGACTAGAAACTAGGTCTAAGGTTGTGATAGTGGGAAAACTATGCCCTAATTAGTGGAGTGTAACATAGCCGAATAAATAATATTAAAATAGTGGAAGTAGTAAACAACATAAAACTGAAATAAATAGCGGAATACTAATATTATAAATAACCAAGAATCGTTCCTTAAAAAAGATGATGCAACATGTCATATTCTGTAAGAAAGCATCCAAAAGTAGTACAATGAATAAATAATTAATATATGTTCTAAAATAAAAAAGAAACAAAGGAAACTAAAAAGTATCACAATCCTTGGCTCAGTCCCATGCTCTTTGCTTCCTAAACTGCATCTCAAGTACCTGTAGAAGGGATCTTTCCCTTCTCAACACCAAAAACAATCTTTTCATTTTGGTCCCAAAAGAAAGAACCAAAAAGGGTGTGAGAAATAAATCCCAATAGTCAACCACCCATGGTCTGTCCCTATCTTTTAGTGGGTGTATGAAACAAGTAGTGTTCAAAAAGGAAAAATAGTAAACTATGATGTACTAAAAAGTAAACAATATTACTAGTCTTATTGTACATTTCATTCAATTTTTTTTGTTCAACCATTCAACTACATTGAATAATATAATTCTTATGATCTAGCCTAACCTGTCAATCCCCCATATAAGTGTTCTCAATAGATACCTTATATGGTTGTTTAAAAAAAGAAAGTGAAGATCAAATCCAAACTTGTGATTTGGATTAGAAGACGTATCATAAGTCATTGCATTTCAATAATAAACTCAATAAATTTCCTGAATTCATAGAAAATTACATTCCCATAGGCATAACCAACTCATCACCCTCACCCCTAATTAATCCATTCCTAGAGGCATAACAAATATTCACCAACATGCATAACAAAACATTTCCCACATGCATAACAAATGAACCATGGTTACACCTGGTATATCTGCATTTCAGCGTAATAAAAAAACATGTAAATTTCACTATTAAATGTTTAACATATAAAAACTCATGTGGTAATCATACATATCAAGCAACAGGTGAATTAAACTATCACAAGGAATAAACGGTAATTGATATATCGTGGGGGAAAAGGGTAACTACTAATCTCAAACCCTTAATCCAATCAATCAAAATATTTCACAATTTCAATTCAATTATAGATGAAATTCATACATAGTAACCCAATAAGGGGGAAAAGGCATGACTCATAAGAAACCTTGTCCAACTGCCATAAACGGTCATTCCAAGGGAACACACCCATGGGGGGACCCTTAATCAAATCAACAAGCTCAGACATGATTAAATTAATTTAATTAATGACCTAATCATCATTAAGAAATAACTAGGGTCAATTTTCATTCAAGGATATGCACTAAAAATGGTAAAATGGCACTGCCACACATATAGAAAACTCTACACTGAGCGAATATCTTGATACCACCTACCTCGTTATAGTACAAATCTCGTTGTCTAGTGTTAACCTCCAATTTTATCTAGAATGACATAGATCTACAAAATGATGATAAATTCTCAACCTTAAATGACTTTATTGAGAGAAAAATCAAAATTAAAAGCACAAGAGGAATCAATATCATATCAAGTGGGCTCAAAAGCAACCGATGACGAAGGAATTGGGGTCCAGATGATCAATCGCGAAGAAAATGGGCCTCGTTACTTCTGTTAGAAAACCTAGATGAGCCCCTATCCATTTTAAAAAAAATGATTCTATTAAAAAATTTAGTCAAAAAAACTGGGGTGTACGTGAGACTACACAATGTGTCCTCATAGTTTCTATCCAGACCATTACATGACTCTGTACTGGGATTACATGGTGTTTAATCAAACATACACAATGTGTATGAATAAGTACATGGTGTGGAGTTCCCAGTAATATCATGTAAAAGGACTGAAGATAGAAACTAACATCTTTTACCCCATTTTCATTAGTATAAACTAAAAAGTAAATATTCATACCCCAAAGGAATAAATGGGTTCTTAAAAATTTACCCCCTTAAAAAATTAGTTCCCTGAATTTTATTTCCAAGAGTGATGAAGAAATATCTGAGAACAACTCTAGCCACTATGATCATATGTCAGCCTACATCTTCCAGGTATTGTCCTACACTAAGCCATGCTACCATAGCACCTATACCAAAGTAATAGAATATCCATAGAGAACCATCCTGCCACGATATACAATATGAATGGGATGCCCCCCAAAGGACGCATCTTCCTATAACTCCAATTCCTCATGATGAAAGGTGTGAGACGATTCTGAAAAGTAACTTTTCTATTGAGAAACATGGAATAATTCATGCATAGCCCCATACCTCTAAGTTAACTACAATCGATGGGCAACCAGACCAACCCTACCAGAATCTCAAACGAATAGATGTATCTCGGTGAAATCTTACCATGTATCTTGATTCTCTTGATTCCCAAACTCCGTGTGACACATATGAAAACCCGATCCATGCCCACAAACTCCAGAGGTCATATGTGGTGATTAGAATAATATTTTTTAAGAGAATACACAGTATCCATCCACTTCTGAATCAACTAGACCTGCTCATATGTCTCCTGCATGTGACATGGTCCTGGTAAACCTATGTCACCCGCCTCCAGCCAGCACAGGGGTGATTTCAAAGGCCTACCATACAAATCCCCATATGTTTCTATCTCTATAGTCACCTAGAAACTGTTATAGTAGGAAAATTAAATATATGGAATATATTTCTCCCAAGATCCCCCAATGTCTAGGATGCATGCTCGCAGCATGTCCTCCAAAACCGGTATCGTATGCTCTGACTGGCCATTAGTCTGATGGTGGTATGTTGGGCTCAAAGGACCTTATGTAACCAACGTCCTCGGAAAATTCTTCCAAAAATTATATGTAAAGCGGGAAGCCCTATCTAAAATAATAGAGCAAGGGACACCAAGAATTTGTACCACCTCACGAATATAAATCATCTGAAGCTCATCAAAACCAAAGGTCTCTTTGATCACCATGAAGTAAGAAACCTTCATAAGTCTATCAAACACCACCCACAATACATCACTACCTTAGGGAAACATCGGTAAACACATCATGAATTTTATTCTGACATAATTTCATTTCCACCCTGGTATAGGTAATTGTTGTAAAAGCCCTTATAACTGATAATGTTCTTCCTTCACATGCTAATAGGTATAACACCTCATAATAAAACTGACTACCTCTCTCTTCATAGCTTGCCATGAGTACTAAATATGCAAGTCATAATACATCTTGTTTAATCTAAGATGCATTACCCAAGCTAAAGCATGAAACTCCCATATCAACTTTGAATGTATTTCCACTAGAACCCAAACACGTAAATGGATACATATGATCTCGTCCTCACCTACGATCCAAACAAGAGGTGGATCTCTACTTGATACACTCTACTAAAGGTCTAGGCCCTTAGAATCTGATAGTTGTCTCATCCTCTTTCTATCCAGGAGGCTCGAAGTCATAGATAAAGAATAATTGAATGTCGGTCCCTTAATAGCATGCACCTCCATGTGCATCATAGAGAAAAACACTATAAGATTCCACTCACTTCTGGCCTATTGAATTGTGTACATATGAGTCCTCCTGCTCAGTGCATCATCCACTGTATTGACTTTCCTCAGCATGTGGGAAGCTCAGAGTTGAATGATTGAAGGTATTCCACCCACCATTGCTACCTCATATTTTGATCATGCTGATTAAAGATGTACTTGGGACTTTTGTGGTATGTATACCCCACAAAATGGTCCCCTAAAAAGTAATGTCTTTAAAAGCATAGGTCATGAAAAATCAAGGCTAACTCGAGTTCGTGCGTCAGATAGTTCCTCTCATATGGCATCAACTGCCGAGACCCATTTGCAACGATTTGATCCCCCTGTATAAGCACTACTCCTAGCCCGATACCTGATGCATCACATTACATAGTATAACTCCTTCTCGGATCAAGAAAAATCAGTACCAATGGTGATCTTGAAGTACCTTTCATCTCCTAAAGGTCCATCTCAGAAGATTCTGACTATACGTACTTCACATACTTATTTTTCAACCTTATCATTGGCATTGCTATGTTGGAGAAGTATTGTATAAAAAACATATAGTAACCATACATCCTTAGAAAACTCTACATCTAAAATATGTTCTTGGGATTTTCCTAGGTAACTACTGATCTCACATTCTCTGGGTCCACTAATACCCGAGTCTCTGATATGATGTGACCTAGGAGGTGAATCTGATCCATCCAGAAGTGGCACTTTGAGAGAAGAACATATAACTAATGCTCTCTCTGTGTACTCCAAATTATCTCAAGATTCATAAAATGGTCATGTAAATTATGGGAATATACCATGATATCATCCACAAAAAAAAACCAATATTGTATTCATGTAAGGATGTCCCACTCAGTTCATCAATTAAATTAAAATAGATGTAGCATTCATGAGACCAAATGGCATAACTAGATACTCATATAAAACATACCTACTATGAAATGTGGTATGTGGTATATATGAAGGTCAAACAAATACCTGGTGATATCCTATCCTTAAGACAGTTTTTATAACACATGGGCTCGTCAAATCTGATCAAATTTGTCATATATCAGTGGAAAGGGATATCATTTCCCAACTATCAACTGGTTCTGTTTCCGGTAGTCCACGCATAACCTGTGGATACCATCTTATTTTTTTCAAAAAGGACTGGAGAACCCAAAAATGAAGTACAGGGTCGGAAAAACCCCTTTTTCACAAAATCCTCCAGCTAGCTCTTAAGCTAATGCAGCTCTGTAGTTGCCATCCTATAAGGAGGAATGGATACTGGTGCATCTCCTAGAACTAGCTTGATCATGAACTCCACCTCCCTCACTAGAGGTAATCGAGAATAGTCATCTAGGAAAACATCCATAAAATGATCATCTACTGGAGGGAAATATACCTTATGTGTTCCCTGTTCATCTAGATATAAGTTGGAAATCTATGTTTCCAACCCACTAAACCCCCATTGCTCATGTCCAGCTCTTCTTAACTAGGCATCCCACTCTCCATTGTATAGAAATTATATACCTTCTAGTTATATAAAACTCTCCCAATGGTAATAGACATTGACAAAGGAATTAAAGGAGACCAACCAAACCATTTCGAGTGTGAAATAATATCATTTCATCTCTAAGACATAGAGATCCGAAAAATAAGTTACACCCACCAACCTCAAGGGGGGAATCCTAATAATGACACAAACCTACCATCCATATCCCTAACAGAGTGTCTAGCATCATAACATCATCAGAAGAAAAAACAAAGATCCCAAGGCTCTCTATAATGGGCACATATATAAAACAATGCAGAGACCATGTATTAAAGAGTGAAGAAGATAAAATAAAGGTGACTAGAATAGTACCTATGACAGTAGATTTTCTGGGATCCTACACATGTTGGGTTGGTTGCACTATGTAAGTATGACATGTACCGTGGTCATGTGACACTGCCTGGCTACCATAAGCAAACATGCCCTGATATCTCTAAAATACTATGGTTTAACTACCATGACCATGACCACCACCTCAGCCTGAATTGCCTGGTGTATTCCAATTCCCTTATTGGTGGGAATTTTCTGACCCTAGTTCTGAACATGGGGTCGGTGTGGAACCTCTCGTACTAGATTATGGTGGAAACTCCATATATTATCATTGTAGATTACCCATTATCCCATACGATCAGCACTCAACTGGGTCCGTCAAGAACTTCGGACTCATATTCCTACCTCTTACACAAATATAGAACCTTGCATTACTACCAGAAGAAACATTATGATTTCTTGAATCATAGCGATAAATCTTCCTACAACGCTTCTTTCTCTCGGTTGAGACCATTCCAAATCAGAGTGCTGAACCACCCTTATTTTCACCTCCATATTCCTACACAATATGATTGGTAATCAGTGCCTGATTCATGATGTCCAATATATAAGTAAAATTGAAAATGTTCACGTGTGATCAAATGTTGTACCTGGGAGAATCCTAAAATCACGTAGACTGCGTTGTCTCATCACCCTTCATAATGGTTTTGAATCAATGAATCTCATTGAAAAGGGAATAGTAGTCTATAACTGAAATAGAACCCTTCTAAAGATTCTTGAACTCCCAGGATTTATCATCCCTTAGCATCTAGATGAATTATAAATTATAGAAGATCGTCTAAAAATCTCCCCATGACAAGTCTCGATGATGCTCTGTTTGTGTGATAACATCCAACCACCTCTGGCCGAATCACACAGCATATTAGTCATGATCTTGAACCCCCTCTCAAGAGGCATATTTAGATGCTCAATGACCATAATCATGGTATCTATCCATGAAATCCTATGGTCCACCATCCACTAAAAATTTAGGTGGATGCTGCTACTAGAATACTTGCGTCAGTTCTTCCATAGATGTGGCACGCTGAGTTACTCCCTAGAAAGTTTGTATAAATCTCGTGAATCCTTCATAGAACTGTGCATTAGCACCTACATTTAGTATAACTACTGGTGCCACATCAAGCACAATTGGAGGATATACTTGTTTCCCATGGCGCACCACCTATAGGTTATGATCATCGCCACCCTCCAAGCATACTACTGGTGGTCTTCGTGGGGCATTTCTTTGTAAAGTCCATCACGTACACCTCAGTATAAGTTTATTCATTGTGATATGTAGTTCATGATCTGAATAACTAAACAAGAGAAGAAAATCCTCAAAAGTTAACAAAAGATGAGTAAATAGCATGTAGGTACAATACACGACGTGTACACCTAAGCCCCTATAGGTTTGTGTACTCCCGCTGGGATGGGTGTGTAAACACCCCAGGTACACGATATGTAGGGATCATATACTATTTGTACACATAATATATTACATTTTCATGTAACAATTTCATCCATGGTCATGTAAACATCCTAGGTACAAAGCGTGTCAATCAAGTACATGGTGTGTACACAACTCTTCTCTCATGGCCATGTAATTTTACAAGGACATAGCTACATGGGTCTACCTATATAAAACTACATGGGTTGTACATAATGTACACGAAATGTTCTGATCAAAACTCAACAAGATGTTCTCCCTCACACACATGGATGAATACACTATAAAAAATAATATGGTGTGTACTTAGAGTTCACGGCGTGTAATTAATAAAAAAATCATTTCTTCCAGAACAGAAGAGTACATGGCATGTATTCATAGGACCACACATCATGTTGTCTGATTTTTTTGATAATAATCCTCATAAAATTCTCTAGAACATATTTTTTCAAAATAATGCAACGGTGTGACTAATTCTGATTTGTGGGGGACTATACTCACTGAGAATCAAGTATTTTCATCCACATATCAAAAATAACGAAAAAATTCATATACCATGAAAAAAACATGATCTAATAAATTCTGATCCAAAACGGAACATACTTCATTGGGACCAAAGGTTTTTATCTATCTAATTCAACCATAATTATTAACAATACACCTATCACAATAGTACACATATCTATCATGGTACCTATCACAATGGAATGCATATATTGCATGACATATATCACAAGAACATGAAATCAGTATTGCTATCTAAATGACATGTAAAGAATACTTGTCATATGATTTCTAACAAGCTCCTACATGATGAATGAGATGTTATACCCTCATCGCATCACATTTCAAAAAAATATAACAACGATGTTATCAATAATAAACAAACAAAAAAAGTGCATCACCCAATGGTTAAATTGAAACAACTTTAATAACAAAAAATTAAAATATTCCAATTTCATTCAAGGTAATAACAATTATACATATAAATGGGGTAGCTACTCCTAGGGACATCTAATTACCAGATTCCATTTCATCTACATAGTATCAAAACAGTAAATAAAACTAGAAAAGAAATCCTAATATACCACTTTGTATCATCCAGAAACTGGGTGCCACTCAACTGGTAACCCATACCGGGTTGGACACATGTCCTCAAGAGCACTTCCCCAAATACAAGAGGTTGTTGACTTGAAGCGAGGGAGTAGGGTGTGATATTAGGAGAACTATTACCTCATTGGTAGATCATAACACAACCGAATAAATAATATTACAATAGCGGGAGTAGTAAACAACTTAAAACAGAAATAAATAATAGAAGTTTGGTAAGTTAAATAACCAAGCATAATTTCTTACAAAAGATGATACATCATGTCATATATTCTATGAAATAAACCAAAACAAATACATTATAGGAATACATAATATATTTTCCAAATGAAAAAGAAACAAAGGAAATTAAGAATCATCGCAAGCTTCAGCTTGGTCCCATGCTCTACGGCTCCTAAACAGCATCTCAAGTAATTGTACGAGGGTTCATTCACTTATCAAAACTTTAAATAATATAATCTTTTTATGCCCAATAAAATGAAAAAATAGTGTTTGAGAAATAAATATCAGTGTGAAACCACCCAAGGTCTTTTCCTATATTTTAGTGAGTATATGAAACAACTAGTGTATATAATGGAAAAGTTATAAACTAGGAAGTACTCAAAATTAAACAATCTTAATAGTCATATTTTCTATTTTCATTAATTATGTTCAATTAAACCATACATCCACATTGAATTATTTATGTCTCGAGATCCAACATATTCACATCAATCCGCCCATATAAGAGTTCTCAAAACATACCTCAGAAATAAATTTTTAAAAAATAATGTGAAGATAGAATCCAAGATTATGATTTCGCTTGGAAAATGCATGATAATTCATTCAATTTATATATTAAATTCAATATCTTTCCCATAGGCATAGAAAAATCATTGACCATAGGCATAACCAAATCCCCTCCCTCATTTCTAATGAATTATTTCCCACATGAATAAGAAATCCTTGCCCATAGGTATAACAAATCAATAAGGGTAAAGCCTTGTATATTAGAATTTCAGAATAATAAATAGAAATGTAAATATCATTATTACTTGGTTAACATGTCAAAACTTGTGTGGGAATTATACATATCAAGAATCAAGTTAATTAAAGCATCAATAGACTTAAATGAAAATTTACATATAATGGGGGAAAATGGGCAACTACTAATCCCAAACCCTTAATCAAATTAATCACAATTTATCACAATTTCAATTACATTAAAATTTTAATTCAAACATTTCTACCCTATAAGGAAAAAAAGTAATGTCGTGTAGGAAACATGGACTCATGGACATAATCTGTCATTCCAAGAGAACGTACCCATTGCATGGCCCTTAATCAAACTAACAAGCTCAAACATGGTAACATTAATTTGATTCATGACCTAATAATCCTTAACCAACAACAAGGGTAAATTTCCATTCAAGGATACACAATAAAAATGGGAGAATGGAACTACAACACTAATAAAAAACATTATATAGAGAGAAAGGCATGACACCACTTACCTCATCGTAGTACAACTCTCCTCGTCCAACCATAACCACTAATTCATGCTAGAACGACATATATCTAAAAAAAATATTATAATGTATCATCCTTTTATAACATTGTTGAGAGGAAAAAATCAAAAATACCAGCTCAAGTGGAATTGATAGCTTACCGATCTGGTTTAAACACAACCGACGGTGAAGGAATCGGGGTCCAGATGATCAATCATGATGAAAAACAGACCTCGAAGTTGTTGTTTGCGAACCCAAGTAATCCTCTCTCTATTTCCATAGAAATGACACTTATAACTGATTTAATAAAAAAAAATTGTGTACTTGAGACTACACACATTGTTCATATTGTTTTTGGCCAGACCATTACATGGTCATGTATCCAGATTACATGGTTTGTAGCGAAAAATACATAGCATGTACCTATATGTACATGGCGTGTAGTTCCCAGTCACATGGTGTAATAGGCCTTAAGCCATCCCTTGACCATTTTCCCCCATTTTCATGAGTATAAACTAAAAAATAAATATCCATACCTCAATGTATGAACAGAGTTCTTACATGTGTGCTATTAGCAATACTGTGTGGAGAAACAGTTGGGTTCATTTAAATGGGTGAAATGATAAAACTTCCCCTCCCTCATTATATCCCCCCCCCATTCCCTTTTTCCACAAGTAGCACAATATATTTTCCATTTCTCCTCATCCATTATTATTTGGCCTAACTCCATCATTTGTGTTATTAGTTGAATGTCTTCGGCATCCATTAAAGAATATTAGTAAATATTTTAATCCTAATACTTATATTTTTATTAGTGTCACGACCCGTCCCCTGGGGCCCATGCCGTGACTAACCCCAAGCTCGCCATCCATTGGCCAGGGGCTGGTGACTAGCACCAAAGGTTTATTCTTTAAAACTGGGAAGGAATTGCCTTTATAAACTGTAAACACACGCAACCAAGCACACCGAAAGATAAGAACAAAAGTCAAATGTATAGAAAATAGAGTGCTAAAACTAAAAAGGAGCTATAATATAAGCCCAACAGAAATAGTACAAGTACAACTGAAATACAATACAACCGAAGAAAAATAAAGGCAGCTAATGGGTCGTCCTCCGAGTTCCTACATGAAGGGTAGGTACAAATCTCCTCCTCACCACTCCATGTCCACATATTTCCTCTGCGTACCGACATGTCGCATGGTCCCCCTCCGTGCACCATCCAGTCCTAGTATTCTTAGCCTTAGTCAGCATTTTCTATCATCTGCATCCAACATAACAAGGTGCGGGCATATCCCCTGTAGGGGTGAGTATAACGATACTAAGTTGGGTCCCCGAGACCCTCAATGTCTCACAAAATCCACAAAGGATAAACCAAAAAACAAGAAAAGATCTGATAGCCCTACATAGGTATATGCACATACATATACCTAAGTTATCAAGTAATCCATCTCAATCACGAAGGAACATAGAGGTTATGACTCAGTTCACACGTGGTATAACTTAGCTACGGTGGTAGAGATGATTAGTTATAACTACTAAATCATCTGACTCTATTAAGAGGATCTTCTAATGACCTGCACATGATGTCCAGGAGTGGACCCACATAAGATCTCCTAGAGCTGACCCACATGGGATCGCCAGGAGCAGACCCACATAGGATCACCAGGAGTTTACCCACATAGGGTTTGATAAGAGCTGACCCACACAGGTTCTCTAGGAGATGACCCACACAGAGTCGCTAGGAGCTCACCCACATAGGGTCTCTAGGAGATGACCCACATAGGTTCGCTAGGAGCTGACCCACACAGGCTCTCTAGGAGCTTACCCACACAGGATTGCTAGGAGCTGACCCACATAGGATCACTAGGAGCTGACCCATAGAGGATCGCTAAGAGCTGACCCACACAGGATCGCTAAAAGCTGACCCACCCAAGATCTCTAGTATTTGACCCACACAGGATATCTAAGAGCTCACCCACATAAGATCGCTACGAGCTGACCCACACAAGATCTCTAGGAGCTGACCCGCACAGGATCGCTAGGAGCTGACCCGCACAGGATCTATAGGATCACTATTTTCGTCACAACCAGCTACTGGGCTTCTGCACTGGGCTTTCTTTTCTCTGGGAGAGTCTTCTCACCAAGACACTGGTCGATTCTATAACTACCTCGATGTCCGACGAAGAAGTATCTCAAAGGTCTTCCACATCATAGGGGTCTCAACGCAATAGATGGCTCATCAATCGGACGCCCGGTCTATGAGTTATTATTCTTTTAGTCCTGGGACCTGGTTGGATTCATGCTCATTCCAACCCGACCGTAACTCAACACTACCCCAAACTCCAGTGGAGTTTACTCAAATGGACCGTCTAGCTCCGTGATTACTATTTCTACTAACGGTTCATCAAAAGGACGTCGTGTGCCAATGTTATGGCCAAAAGAGATTCAATGAGTCGTAGTAGGTCCGGGTCCGGTTCTCCCCAGTCGGGGCCGACCCGGTCTGGGTCTACCCGGCCCGACCCGATGCATCTGACCCATCCCATGTTGGGTGGATCGGCCCACTAGATGGTCCGGCAGGCCGCGAAGGGTCACGGAGGGCCGTGGGGGGGGGGGGGGTCCATGAGGTCGGCTCGGGCGGGGGGTGTCGTGAGGGCGGCTCAGCCCGGGGGTGTCAGGAGGGTAGCTCAGATGAGCGGTTCTGTATGGGTGTGGGACGACTTGGGCCATCTCAGGGATTCTTGGCTGAGATGGAAGAGGTCGCGGGTGGCACGGCGGGGCCGCAGACAGTGGTAGTTGCTCGGGTGGAGAGGTCACGGGTGGCGGCTCGGCTGCGGAAGGCGGTGGCGGCTCGGGTGGCGGGGCCACGGGCGGTGTCTCCGCTAACGATGGTGGCGGCGGCTTGTCGGTCATGGTCATGGGAGGCGGCTCAGCCGTTGACGGCAACGACGGCTTGGGAGGCGTGGCCGGGGGCGGCGGCACGGCCGTGGATGGTGGAAGTGGCTTGGGTTGCGGCTCAGCCATGGGATGGCAGGGCGTTGTGCCTTCGTCGGTGGCCAGTTTAGCTGGCCTATCTCTTTATTCGTCGTCATGGAGCAATCCACTTTCTTCCACTGTGATGAACACAATATAGAATAATATTAGAGGGGTTGGTCCATGTTTATTTGGTTGGAACCCTCTGTGTTAGAGAGGTAGAAAGCATCTCAACAAAAATTAGGAGTCAATAATGAAAAACTCTTCAATTTAATACGAATCATGGATCAATTCATTTTGGTTGAACCAAATTCTTAATGCTTTCCAAGAATGAGGAAATTAATCGAGAGAATTAAAGAATTTAATAATAACCCCTACCTTGGATTGTTCATTGACATTGGCACGAGAAGAAGTTGAAGTTGTAAATGTCCATCTTGTATGCCACACACCTCCAATCCGGAGCTCATGCATTAGTTCATCGTAGCCAAAGACGTTCCTCATTGGAGGGTGTCATGGGAAAGAAGTTTAATTCGACATTATTCATTGAAGGAGCGTTCTTCGTGGAAGAAGTGTAATCCTCCAAGGGTTCTCCTTTCACAATTCCACCCAAAAAAGGAATATGTTCTAATATAATTAACTTAAGAAGAGATTATGTTGGAACACTCACACAAGTTAGAAAAATTAACGTTGGTGTGTTGGCATAATTAATGTGGAAGAAACTCAAGAGGCTCCTCTACATTAAAGAGGCAGTTGAGAGGTTTTTCCTCCATTAAAAAGGGTCTCGTGGTCCCTTCCACTAGGAATTTATAAAATTGGGGGTTTATGCTCGGGTGGTCCCCACCACCATAACTCACACATGGGAGGTTTCAAGAATAAAAATAAAATGTAAAATAATTTTATTTTTTTATTTTCCCATGAAAATCCAAAAATCATACATTCACCCTCGACCTACTATGGTCAAGTTGATGGTATCCTTAAGATAAAACTGGCATTGCAAGTTCAATGGTGTCCTCGGATTTCAGGGCTTTATGTACCTGTAAGTGACAACTTGAAACTAGGAAAACAAGTGGGGTATTGAGCATGCATCTGAGCCTCCAACTCCCATGTGCTCTCCTGGAGGTTCTTGTGCTTCCAACGTACGCACACCAGAGGTATCAACGACCCACAAAGGACACGCTCTTATCGATCGTCAATCTCTACTAGAACCCCCGTAAAAGTCTCCCCATCGTCGACGTCCAACTTTCCATTGTCGATGTTGTGACAAGGGTCGTGCACGTATCTTCTCAGCTGGGATACGTGGAAGACACCATGAAGCTGGTGCAACTGAGGTGGAAGAGATAAGGGGTAACCCACCACGCTAACTCTACTGAGGACCTGAAAGGGTCCAATGAATCTCAAAGATAACTTTCCACCTCGGCCAAATCTTCGTAAACCTCATCGGGGTGAGGCCCATAGTAAGACGTGGTTTCCATACTAAAACTCATGAGATCTTCGTCTTCTGTCGGCATACGACTTATGACTACTATGTGCAGTCTTCATCCACTCCTGTATGATCTGCACCTTCTCTGTGGTATCTCATACCATCTCAAGTCCCACTAGTGCTGACTCCCCTGGGTCTGTCCAGTAGAAAGGTAATCTAAAAGGTCACCCGTACAACGCCTCAAAAGATGTCATACCTATGGTGGAGTGATAGTTTTTGGTGTATGAGAACTCCACCAAAGGAAATTGATCCTCCAAGCTACAACCAAAGTTGATGACGCAAGCATGCAGCATGTCCTCGAGAGTCTGAATGGTCCAATCAGTCTAGCCATCCGTCTGAGGATGGAAGGTGCTTCTCAAATGAAGCTGCGTCCGGAATGCCTCCTCCAACCATTTCCATAGCCGGTAAGTAAGATGTGTATCATGATCAGAGACAATCGTCAATGGTACTACATGTAGCCACATAATCTCATGCAGATAGAGGAATCCCAATCTCTCTACCGAACCCTGCTCTATGATCAGTAGGAAGTTGTCCGACTTGGCGAGTCGGTCGACGATCTCCCAAATAAAGTCATGGCCTCTAGATGTATATGGAAATCCTATCACGAAGTCCATGGATATCCCATCCCACTTCCACTCTGGGACCTCTAAAGGTTGAACCAAGCCTACTGGAACTTGATGCTCCGCCTACACTTGCTGAAAAGTGAGGCACTGAGAGACAAACTCTGCTACTGTTCTCTTCATTCATGGCCACCAGTGCTATCTTCAGAGGTCCTTGTACATAATCTCCACATTTGGATGTACCACTAGAGGGGATGTGTGTAAACCCCTCATCACTTTCTCCCGAAGTGACACTGGTACCATGGTACGTCCTCTGAAGAGGATTACGTGCTCCCCGCCTTCAGAAAATCCATCAGGTTCGTGTCCTGTGGATATCTGAGAATGTCGAGTATCGCAGTCAGCATCCCCACACTACACCTAACGGACTCGCTGAATAAGTGGGGAGTGACTGTATGAAACTGAAGAAAAATTGGTCCATACAGATCCACAAAGGATATCTTCAAAGCGGCATGTTTCTCTGTCACCTCGCCTAGCAGCTGTATACCGGATCTCCTACTGAGTGAATATACTTCAACATTCTCCTTCCTAGGAGTATAGACTATCTTGTAGTCATAGTCCTAGAGGAACTCAAGACAATGTCACTGCCTGAGGTTCAGGTGCTTCTGAGAGAAGATATACCTGAGACTTTTGTTATTCGAGTAGACTGTAATGTGTTCGCCCATAAAATAGTGTCGCCACATCTTCAAGGTGAAGACCACTCCTGCTAACTCCAGGTCATGGGTAGCATAGTTCTGATCATGTTGTCATAACTTTCAAGAACCATATGTGATAATTGCTCACTCTTGTATCCAGACACATTCGATTCTGGTCCCTGATGTGTCCCAATAGACTACGTACCCTACGCCCTCCTCTGGAAGCCTCAATATGGGGACACTAGTCAGCCTCTACCTCATCTCCTAAAAAATATGATGGCATATCTATGACCACATGTAGGGTTTCCCCTTTTTCATCAATGCTGAAAGTGGTGCTGCTACTTTGGAGAAAATTGGAAAAAAAATCTCTGGTAGTAACCAAGAAAACCCAAGAAAATCTGTACCTCTGTCACACTCTTGGGTGGATCCCAAGGAAGTACCGTTTCAATATTTGCTGGATCCACTGCAACTCCAGCCTTTGATATGAAATGTAGCAGAAATTTAACCTCTCGGATCCAGAACTCACACTTCGAGAGTTTACCATAAAGTTGGTTCTCTTAGAGTGTGTCGAGTACTACCTGCAAATGATAAGTGTGCTCCTCCTCAGTAGCTGAGTAGATCATAATGTCATCGATGAAGACTACTACAATGTGATCGAGGTATGGAATAAATATCATGTCCATGAGTCCCATGAACACTACTGGAGCATTGGTTACACCGAAGGGCCTAACCGAGAACTCGTAGTGGTCGTACAGACATCTTAAAGTCGTCTTATTCACATCTTGGTCTCGCACTCTAAGCTGGTGATAGCCTAATCTGAGATCTATCTTCGAGAACCATCATGATCCTTTCATCAAATCAAAGATTTCATCAATACTTGAGAGTGGGTACTTGTTATTCATGGTCACCTAGTTCAGGCGCCGATAATCAATAAGAAGCCTCAAGCCCCCATCCGCCTTCTTAGCAAACAAAATTGGGGCTACCCAGGGAGAAAAACTGCGACAGATGAATCCCTTCCCCTAAAAGTCCTCTTGCTGTACCCACAGCTCGAGAAGCTCCACAGGAGCCATCCGATACACTGGTGTAGATTTTGGTGTCGTCCTGGGGTACAATTCAATGTAAAATTCCACCTCTCTGTGAGGAGGTATACCCGGAACATAATCATGGAAAACATCTGTGTACATGTCCACCACTACAGGATAACTCGGAATCTCCACATCAACCGCTCTGAGAGTAAGGCTAGCCAATTGATGTGCAATCGGCTGCACCCTCCTCCGGGTAAGTCCATCCTACACTGAAAAGGATCCCTTCTTGCCGGTGAATAAAAACCTGGTCTCATTCATGCGGACACACCACACATTGCACCCAATACAGTCAATTTTTGCATGGACTTTAGATAACCAGTCAATACACAAGATGATGTCGTAAGGCCTCGACGCCGCTACTATGAGATCCCAGCTGAAGCACTCGCCTCCTAGAGTATGCTCACATTGCCGGCACCAGTGCGTAATCATTAAATCTAATACCGTAGGAGTATCTAACCTTAAATATTGAGAAAACGGCTCCATTAGAATCTCCGAGCTCTAAACAAGGGATGTGGCAATAAAAGAATGACTGACGCCTGTGTCTATAAGTACTGCAGCTAAGGTGGAGTAGACACAGATCGTACCTCATATCATCTATGGAGTGCCATGATCGTAAGCCTCAGCTACCTAGAGCTGAGCTCTCCTCTATCCACCTACTTCTTATAGTCAGTGTGGACCTCCTGGTGGTGGTGGTGATAACATCTCAAATCATCGTCCACCTCTTGCTAAACGACCATCTCCTCTTCCATGTCCGCATACTCCCTACAAACCTCCTTGGTCGAATTTATCTCTCTGTCTGGGTGGTCCTTCGATCATCTTCTGATCATCTGTATGGAGGTTCAGACAGTCACAAGCCATGTTACCATGCCCACTGCATGTGAAACACTACTTGCTCCTGATATGACTGGATCCACCTTGGGTGCCTCACACAACCGATCTGGAATCATGCGGTCATCCACCTGTATTCCTGGTCCTCTGGGACCTCTGCAACATCTATCTTCTACTAGCTGCAGAATACTCTGCTACGGGATGACTAGTTGTGGATCGTGCTACTAGAGACAGCTCATCAAGGAAACTCTCCCCTAGGAGGTCTCTCTCTAACACCCGCTCCTACGTCAGGATGCTGAGTGAGATCATCGAAGCCTTGATCTCCCACCTGAGCCCCTACTCGAAGGTTAGGGCCCTGAAGAATGGGTCATGCAACATAGATGTGGAGTAGCGTGAGAGTTCAGCGAACCTAGATGAGTACTAAGCTACAACCATGATACCCTACTGTAGATGAAGAAGCTCTAGTATGCGCACTGCATGAAGAGTTGCTGGGACAAACTCTACCCGAAACAGGCTCTCGAAATCTACCCAGAAGACTGTCACCTCATCGTGGACATGGAGCATCAAGCTCCACCATCTGTCTGTTGGTTCCTATAGAAGGTTAACAACAAGGATCACCGTGAGATCGGATGGTGTCCCTACCAGTTGGAAGACTCTCACCACATCCTCCAGAAAATCCTCAGCTGCCTGTGGGTCCATCACTCCCCTCAACCTAGGTGGCATCTAGTCCTGGAACTCATGAAACACACTCAAGCAACGTGCATTGTCTGCTACTAGGGCTGGTGGAATTGGTGGCCCAATGGGGAAAGGTACCTTTGGAGCCTTCGCTGGTGCCTCTACTTGAAAAGTTCCCTGCACCGAGGCCTTGTTGCTCGGTTGGCTGTTAGTGCGTACAATGCTCACAACCCTAGTTGGTTTTCTGCATGGAGGCATCTTGAAAAGAAATAGGTGCTCCACGGTCAATGAGTTATACATGGTGAAATGACTCAATAGATCACAAAGAAAACTGTTGAAAACACACATGAAATCAGTGTTTTCGTGCACTGAGTCAGTAATCAGAAGTCAGGGTCCTTGTGTATGGATACGTCAGCCGCCGCACCAACACTAGATTTCCTAATCTGATAACCATACTCGCTACATGTAGCACTATTTCTGTTAAAAAGAAAGATCAGAGTCATATGTTTTGTGGTAGAACCGACCCCTCTGATACCAATTTTTCACGACCCATACCCCGGGGCCCATGCCGTGACTAACCCCAAGCCCGCCTTCCATAGGCCAGAGGTAGGCGACTAGCACCAAAAGTGTATTCCCTAAAATTAGGAAGGAATTGCCTTTATAACCTATAAACACACGCAACCAACCACATAACATGATACGAACGCAAGTCAACTATATATAGAATATAGTTTTGAAAGTAAAAAAGGGGCCGAAATACAAGACCAATAGAATTAGTATAGGTGCAACTGAAATACAATACAAATAAAGGAAAATAAAGGTAGGTACTAGTTCTTCCTCCAGGTTCCTACCAAAAGGGTAGGTACAGATTGCCTCCACAACACTCTACATCCACCCATCTTTTATGAATACCAACACACCGTATGGTCCACATCTAGGCACCGTCCAGTCCTGGTATTCTCAGCCTCAGTTAGTGTTGTCTGTCTTCTGCATCCAACATGAAAAGGTACAGGCATAGCCTGTGTAGGGGTGAGTATAATGATAATCAGTAGGGACCCTGAGACCCTCAAGGTCTCACAAAATCTACAAAGGATAAACCAAAAAGCATGAAAACAACAGATAACCCTAATTAGGTATATTCTGAAACATATACCTATGTTATCAAGTAATCCATCTAAACCGTGAAGGAACACATAGTTTCCGACTCAGCTCACACTAGGTATAATGTAGTTATGGTAGTAGAGATGATTGGTTATAACTAATGAATCATCTTACTCCATTAAGAGGTTCTTATGTTTCCCAGCATAGGATCTGCAGAAGTTGACCCACACAGGATCACCAAGAGCTGACCCACACAAGATCACTAAGATCTGACCCACACGGGATCTCTAGGAGCTGACCCACATAGGATCTCTAGGAGAGGACCCACATAGGATAGCTAGGAGTTGACACACACAGGATCGCTATGAGCTGACACACACATGATCACTAGGACCTGACCCACACAGGATCGCTAGGAGCTGACCCACACATGATCGCTAGGACCGGACCCACACATGATCGCTAGGAGTTGACCCACATAGGATCGCTAGGATCTGACCCACACATGATCATTAGAAGCTGACCCAAAAAGGATCCCTAGGAGGTGACTCACACAGGATCGCTAGGAGATAACGCACACAGGATTGCTAGGACCTGACCCACACAGGATCTCCTGGAGCTGAACCACACATGATCTCTAGGAGCTGACCCGCATAGGATCGCTAGGATCAGACCCACACTAGATCTCTAAGAGCACTCTTCTTGTCACAGCCAGCTATTGGGTTTTCGCACTAGGCATTCTCATCTGCGAGAGAGTCCGCTCCCCAAGCCACTGGTCGATTCTCCAACTACCACGATGTCTCGCAAAGAAATATCTCAGAGTTTTTCCATGTCAAAGGGGTCTCAACTCAATAGACGGCGCGTCAATCGGATTCCCGGTCTGTGAGTTATTAGACTTTTAGTCCCTAGGGCCCAGTTGGATTCATGCTTGTTCTAACCCAACCATACCTCAGCATTACCCAAAACTTCAGTGGGGTATACTCAAAGGGATGATCTTTCTCTAAGTTTTCCAGCTCCACTTACGCTTCGTCAAATGGACATCTGGTGCCAACGTTATGGAAAAAGGAGCGTAAATTGGTCGTAGTGGGTCAGGGTCCAGTCCGACCTGGTCTGGGATGACCCGGTCTGGGTCGACCCGGCCCATTGGGTTCAGCTAGGCCCACTGGGTGGCCTAGCCGTTTGGGTTCGGCCCGGCCCGCTGGATGGTCTGACAGGCCATGAGGGGCTAAGGAGGGCCGTGGAGGGTGTCGTGAGGGCGGCTCGGACCAGGGGTGCTACGAGGGTGGCTCAACCTGGGGGTGCCGTGTGGGCGGCTCGGCCCGGGGTTACCGCCAGGGTGGGTCGGCCTGGGGGTGCCATGAGGGCGGCTCGTCCCTAGGGTGTCGCGATGGCAGCTCAGCCGAAGGGTGCCCCGAGGGCATGGGGCAGCTCAACCAGGCCTAGGTCGGCTCAGTCAAGAGGGCGGAGGCCGCGGGGCAGCTGGGCAAGGCCACAGGCGGCGCTGAGGGGCCACGGACGGTTGAGGCGGCTTGGGCAGCAAGACCGCAGATGGCGGCGGTGGCTCAGGAGGCATGGTCGTGGGTAGCGTCTCGTTTGTGGACAGTGGTAGCGGCTTAAGTGGTGAGGCCATGGGTGGCGGCTCAGCTGGGGATGGCAGCGGCAGCTCGAGCCGCATGCTCGCGGATGGCAGCTCAACTGTGGACGTGGCGGTGGCTCGGGCAGCAGCTCGGCCATGGGATGGCGGGGCACTATGCCTTCGTCGGCGGCCGATTTAGACAGCCTCTCTCTTCATTTTTCATTGTGGTGTAGTCCACTTTCTTCCATCGTAAAGAACACAATAAAGAAGAACAGCGGAGGGGTCGGTCCATGTTTATTTGTCATGCACCCTCTGTGTTAGAGCGGTAGCAAGCGACTCAACAAAAATCAGGAGTCAAGAACGACAAACTCTTAAATTTAATACGAACTATGGATAAACTCATTTTGGTTGATCCACATTCACCATGTATTCCAAGAATGAGGAAATTAATTGAGAGAATTCAAGAATTTAATAATAACCCCCTTCCTTGGATTGTTTGATGACGTTGGCAGGAGAAGAATTTGAAGTTGTCTACGTTCCTCTCGTCCTCCACACACCTCTAATACTCAGATCGTGTTTCGGCTCATCTTAGCCGAAGATGTTTCTCTTTGGAGGGCATCTTGAGGAAGAATCCTATGTCGATATTCTTCATTGGAGGAGCGTTCATCGTTGAAGAAGTATAATCCTCAAAGGTTTCTCCTCTTACAATTCCACCCAAAAAAGGAAGAGGTGCCAATATAATTTACTTAAAAATAGATTATGTTGGTACAATCACAGAAGTTGGAAAAATTAATGTGGGTGTGTTGGCATAATTAATGCGGAGGAAGCTCAAGAGGCTCCTCCGCATTTAAGAGGGAGTTGAGAGGTTTCTCCTCCATTAAGAGGGGTCAGGTGGTCCCTGCCTCTAGGAATTTAAAAAATTGTGGGTTTATGCTCGGGTGGTCCCCACCACCATAACCCACACATGGGAGGTTTCAAGAATAAAAAAAAATGTTAAATAATATTATTTTTTTATTTTCCCATGAAAAGCCTAAAATCTAACATTCACCCTCGACCTACTGTGGTCGAGGTGAAGGTCTCCTTAAGAGAAAAATGGAACTGTGAGTTCAACAGTGTCCTTGGATTTCAATTCCGAGCACCGGTTCAAATGTTAGAAAAACCTGCTCCCACATTTATAGAATGTACCCAAACAAAAGTTCAGAAATTCATTCTGGGTACTCCGAACCTCAGAGTCACGCGCCGATAATTTTCGTCGACTCATAAAATTCTATTATATTTTAAAAAAATTACATGGAAATTCTGAGACTCTACAATTATGTATTTTCATAAAATCAAGTTTCAATGAGTATAAGGTAGGTAGTCTGTAGTTTTATCTATAATTTTATTATTTTTGGGGTGTGTGTACAAAGATCATCATGTTTGTTGGACCGAGTAAGGCAATAAATAAATTAATGCTAACTTTTTAATTGTTAAATTTTAAAATGAGAATCCTTCAGGGATGTTGATAATTTTTTATCAATTAACTATAATGGGTGAGGGGTTATGACCAACTAGGAATCTTAGGCTGGGTGAATTTATTAAATTAATTAAATGTTATATGTTTGAGATGTTCCTTGTGAGTATTTGAGGAATGGAAATGATTAACTTGGGTGATTTTGATCACAAATATTATGGTGAAATTATTATTTGGCTGATGACATCACCCAAGGTGCATGTGTTGATGATGACCACCATGTTGAGGTGACATGGCTCTCAGATTGAGTAGACAATGTCATTAGGTTGGTGGAATAGACCATGTGACATGAGTTGGTGTTAACAATAATGATTTAGATACATGGTCTTAGGGGAATGTGGTGACAGATTATGTGGATTAGTTTATTTTTTGGTTATTTATTCTCATCATTATTGGATAAAACCCAGTTGGATTCATATTCCCACTGTTAGGACTCAATTAATCTAGTGTTAACCAATCGTAGTGGGTGGAGGCCTCCATAGATATTGAGGCTCAGTGGTGATGTTGAATATCATTTATAAAGTATATGTTCATCTTATAAACCCATGTCGATTATGATAGGTCGTTGGGTGATAGTGTTCAAACCAATTGATGGGGATGAGGGTTTTTTTTATACTTTAGGTCGATGGGTCGATATTATGGGAGGACATACATCACTGTACCAGGGAACATTGGTACATTGAGGCAATGTTGATTATTTATTTATTACAGGATAGGTATCATCATTCCTCGGTATTTCAAGATGTTGAGGTGACATTTATTATTTATTTATTAGAGAGAGAGTATTAGAATTCCTTGGTACTTCGAACTATTGAGAAAAAGGTGAATTTTCAAGAAGAGTTATGAGATATCAAGGATATGATGGTAATTCTATAGGGATGCTAGTTAATTTTGGGTGGAATGTGAGGTGTCTGATGGAATGGTGTTCTGGTTATATATTTAAGGGAGGTTCAAGGGGGATATAATGGTAATATTTTCTCTAGGGGACTCCTAATCATTAAGACTTGTGTCCCCTCCTTTTATATATATATATATATACATAAATGTATTTCATTGTATATATATATATATATATATGTGGGAACATTTTTATAGATCTAGTGGTGTTCACTAAGGAATGTAAATTCTTCACTATGGCTATCGAGAACAAGGTAAGTATGTTTATTATTTATTGTGTGTTCACTACATTTTTATTTATATTTTGAGAATATTTTCAAATAATAGATTTAACACAAAAATATGATGGTGGTTGTCTATTACGTTTAAACTCATTCCTTATACTATTCACCATGGTATTTATATGGACTTCATTCATTTGAGACCATGTAAGGGATCGAGCTTAAGATCTAGACCTCAGTGATAAAAGATGTACCATTTTCATGGGATTGATATAAAAGGACCATGTTAGTTCTTACATTGATCTAGAAATTTATTTTGAGCATTATCAATCTTTATATAGATGTATACATGGGGTTAACAAGGGGTGACTTTACTTTTATACTTTTTTCTATGACCTGTAATTTTTTTAGCATCTACTTATGGTATTATTCCATAAAATTTATTTACTACTAATCATATTTATTATTCTTCAACTAAGAATTTTTTTCTTCCACTGTGTTATGGTCCTTCATCAGATGTGTTATATATTTTTATATGGATGGTCATTATTATAACCACAAGAGGGTATAGTATTTACAATATCACCTAATCAAACCCTCATTCCAACTGGTGATTTTTCACCATAAGGGTAGGAGAACCAAATGCATAGTGTGAAACCATCCTAGAGAAGTTTTTTATTAATAAACTGAGTCCGGGACTTGAAAATTTTATCAGATAAGATTATTTTTTGGTGTTACATTGACATTTCACAGGGTTGGTTATTAAAATAGTGACCACATTCACCTACTTCAAAAAGGGATCAAAATTGTTTCTATTCATTTTATTGTTATTGTTATTTTTATGGTAGACTAACAAATGAAAAGTAGCTAGAACATGGTAAAGAGGACTTATTTGGGTGCATGCAACCCCATGAATGGTGAAGAAGCTAGGCTTCTAGGTTTGGGTAATTGATTTTATGCTCTATCATTTTATAGTTTATTGATTTCAACCTCGAGTGTCTCACATGGGTGTGATATTATTAGATTATCTATATTGACCCTTGGCCTAGTGGGATAATGGACTATTGTTCCAGAATCCTAATAGAAACTTAGGGTCAAGTGATGTGTGTGTCTTCTTGGGTTCTGCATTGGGATCTGGAATTATTATATGAGGGTTGGGTTTTTTAATGTGTCAACAAACAATATAAATAGAGTTCTCCTCCTTATCATCATTGGATGAATTATTCTCTACTTGGCCAGGTATGAAGTTCCAAGTGAGATTAGTAAGTGATGATATGAATGTATGATAGATGTTCCTAACTCTGATACATGTTGTCATGGATGTGAGAAAGGAGGTTAGTTATTTAATGTGTTCATAGTGATTCTATACAGTTTTTTCATATATATATTATTTGATTTCATTCTACTCACCTACTATAAATTGATATACATGAAAAGTGATGCCCGGATTTGTTACATGTTTCAAAGAGGCCATGAGGTGTAAAAATTCCTGATACCTGAATCAGATATGGGTAGGGTAGGGGACATGTAGACTGATCTCGTGTCACATGGTTTAGTAGCATAGTGTAAGGATGTCGTGTGTCATGGTTTGGTAGGGGAGTGTAAGGGTGATGAAATGTGCTTCATGGTACATATTTCCATATCTATGATATATATATAATTTAAGGGATGTTTGACCATTTTTTTTCATATTTAGTGTGATTCCACCTATTCACCATCTAATGGAGCATCATAAGGGAACAGATATGGGACTACATGATTATACTTGGGATATGACCCCTAATGGTCGGGATGAGGAACTAGAGGGATATAATGATCATGATGCATAGGTACAAGATTTTTTATAGGTGGGGAAGTTGCAGTAGTTGGCAAAAATTGGGACATGGATAGATGATAATCTTACGTAGATCTTGGTTCAGGTCATACAAAGCATTGATTTGGGAACTCTTGGAGTTAATCCATCTATGTTGTATATTACACTTGAGATTAGTCTCATCAACAATTTTTATTTTAGGTGAGTGTGGATCATTGGAATTACATAACTAGATAGAGTTGGTGTATAATATATTTGATCATCTTTACAAAAGCCATGGTCGGAGGGTAAGTATGGTGACCAATATTTTTTGTGTGCTAGAAAACAACTGGTGGGATATAATGGTGTTGTTTACTATTCTTGAGGGACTGGCTTGATACGTTTTGGATACTTGGTTCTTTGAACACTTCTTCACATAGATGATGTGGGACGACAGAACCATGAGATCAGAAACTACCATCGTGGAGACCCATATATTATGGATTATGTCAATAGTTTCCAATACATTCCCTAATTTTATCATAATATAGTAGGAAATGAAATATATAGTGTGAGATGTTTTGAGGTTGGATAATATCATGAAATAATTTAGTTTTTATACATCTGTAGGGAGAGAAATGTTTTTGAGGTTGTGAATAATGAAATTACATATAAGGAAACATGATGATTTTTTTAGAGATGGGTGGCAGTGCTAGTTGAGATTATAGGTTATTGTTAAGGGATCTATAAGGACTGTGAGGTGTTTCTATAAGGAAATCATGCTTGATACCTGAGTTGGATACTCAAATGTGGTACTTTCATTGTGTGCTTCTAGTACTAGAATCCAGGACATATTTGGACCCAATGCCATCATGTTATGAATGATTGATGACAATGTGGTCATATGGAAAATCTGATGAGGTTTTATATTAATCCTTATTAGATTATCGGGATTCATAGACCATGTAATACATAAGTATCTGAGTTAGGACTCAGAGTGGAACCAATAGATAGTAGCTGGGATTTAGCTACACATAGAGGTTGTGGCGGTGATAGAGATTCATAATAGTGGATTTAGTGGCTGGTACCTAGTCCCACTCTACTGGTACGCTAGGCCTCTGATAGTTAGGATTCTTGATAGATTCTCACAATTGAGCATCCATGGGTATAGTCAGAAGTGGATTATAACTATAGTTTAAGTTATTTTGTGGGATATTTTTGGTTTTATATTGTTTTTGAAATTCCATTTTTGGTGAAAAAGAATATTTTTGAATTTATGGAGTTACTAGGCACTAATTAGAAGGTTGGAATCAGTTATGATTCATGGTATGTGTGAGGTGAATAGGTATTGAGTAGATGTTTGTAATAACTATATGTATATGTACAAATATTATTTGGGTTTCTATTCAAGCATATGTTGAGATTCATGACATATCAACATCTGTTGAGATGTAGGGTTTATGGGTGCCATCTATGGAATGGGTATAAAATGTGTATCTGATGAGATGTCAGATTTTATTAGTGTCTGGTATGACATTTGAATTAATTTAGAACTAGATGTGGTGTAATATTGACTTTATTTCATAAGATAACATTTGATTCTAGTGATTTTTATAGGTACTATTATAAAATTTCATTTCTCCCACAGGAATTAACTGGGTTGGTAATTCCTATGGTTGGGAGCACCACAGTAGTAATTGAAATGGTACTAATGATAGGGGTATAATGAGTTGATTTAAATTATTTGGGTATGTTCGGTACTAACTCCATGTAATGGTTGACTTCATACTGATGATATATTCTAATGAGAAGAGACTGTAGCATGCATAATTTTTGAGCATATAAAATTCCTCAACCATTTCGAATATGGAATTTGTGGTCAGTCCAACTCTTCTCAACGTCTCTAGAAGCTAATTCTAAGAGTTTAATTTACCCAAGTCCTTTCGATTAAAAGTAAAAGAGGTCCAATAAGTTCCTCATGGTTTTGGATTATTCTCATATTATTCAATCATTGTAAACAATGGTTTTGGAAAGATCATATAGAGGCACACAATTTTATGTAACTATGAGTCTTGTAAGTGGAAACCATGTGGTACCTATAATTACATGAAATATTTTTTCAAAATATGTTGGTGGTGGAAAAATCCATTCATGGTGTTTTAATTTTTTTAATGGAGGTTATTCACAAGGGCTATGTGTACTTTGGAAAACTGTGAACCTTGTCGAGCGATGTGTGGTGCTTGGGCAGTGAGCACTACGTGGTTGGCACACAGTTACCCAAACTGTGTAGAAAAACTATACGGGTAATTTAATGATATAAAATGACCAAACAAATACTCCATATTAATTTTATTTCTCCTACCCATCTCTCATCTATTTCACATGAATCATATGGGGTTATCTATTTATCATTCTATCTTGGGCTTTGTCATGTCTCCATCATCAAATATTTTATTTGAACACCGTATGTCTCCTTATAATTTTTTCAATAAGGTTTTCAATCATCTTGTGTCAATTTTCTATTTACCTCACTGTTCATAAGGATAAATCCCAGAAAGATTATATACAATATTTTCGTGGAGTTCATCTCTATATCTAATTTCTCTCATTTACTTTTAAGTTAAAGGATGATATTGGACGAGTGAGTTCTTACTAGTATAATGAAGGCGGTTCATCAATTTCTCTTTTATTTTTAAGGGTATTTTTTGGTGTGTAACTAAATACCCAAAAATATGATTTAAAGTCATATATTATAAAACCTACTTTTTCTAAATAAGAGAACATAGTTGTAAAGTTAAAAAATACACATTGAGGAGAAAAATAACAGCCAAATACTGATAGAGAGTTATAGAGGACATAGTTAGGATAAAGATAATGACCAAAACTCCATAAACCAAAGTGGAATGAAAAATTTCATTGATATTATCAATAATTATGATAATTGGAAAAAATAATATTTCATAGTTAATTTCCTAATTTTGGTGAATTCCTTTAACATCATGATGGATAACATAGGTAAATTTACATAGCTGAAAAAAAATATTTTAGAAGAACAGTTTCATTATTTTATTATGCCTATATCAATTTCTACTTCATCTATTACTAAAATGGTTGAATTTTGATCATGTATGAATCACTAAATATAATCCATTAAATAATGATAATTCATTCTCTATATATCTAGTTAAAAAAATTTTAACACTGTTAATACAATATGGATAAATCTTATTATGATGAATTAATACATTTATTTCAAAATACTCAAAAAAATATAAAAATATAAACTTTTATAAATGGTTAACCTTATGACCCTTACAATGTTAAAAAATAAAAATAATGTCCATAAATTTCCCAAACACAATATTAATCCTCTAAATATCTTTAAGAAACTCTTAATCGTCACATTCCAAGTTTTTGAGTACCCTGGTCGTATATTCTCTTAAATCATGGTAGTAATAATAATAACAAAAAAAACCATAATTCAAACATACATTATTTTTAATTCATTTAAAAAACAATATATGATTGAACAAATTTCATTGATCAAATAATGATGTAAACAACATCAATGATAAACAAAAAACTTTATCAATAAAATTTTTCAATAGTTATATCGTAATGAAATATATCCAATTAAATTTATATATATGAATTATCTATTTATACAAAATAAGAATAATTTTTTACCTTACTGACATATTTAATTTTTTCATCCATAATCATTAGTTTTCCATTAAATATTACATTGACGTTAAATAACTTTTCTAGTCGGTTAGTACTATTCAACATATTATTTGAAATACTAAATGAAATAATTGTACTGAATAATATTTATATATTATATAACATATTTCATGAATTAGAATATATAATCACATCAATTATCCAACTTCTTTCTCGAAAATTTGTGTAGGATTCATGGTCAAATTCCTTAACACTTATTTCCTTTCTTATTTCATTTCTAGTTTCTTCAACATGATAAATTCAACCAATACTTGAAAACCTTTTTAATTAAATTCATGATCTGTCCCCTTAGGACATCAATTTTTATAATGGCCTTACCCCCCAAATTTAAAACATTAATCACTAAATGATACCTTAGCGAGTCTATTATTCTCATTTATTTCATTCACCAAACTTTTAATTTTTCCTTTTCTATTACTTTCATTATTCCCTTCTTTTTAAAACAAAAAATAACAATTCATCCCTATATGAAATTTCGTTCACTGATTCTTCCAACATTCTTACAAATAGAAACATAAATATTCATTCCTCTAAGGTACCCACTTCTTGAAATACCAATTAAATATATCAACATCTTCGTTAGTGAGTCTATGTTTTTTTATGGTGTATGTTTCTTATCATGTTCTATGACAATTTATTATGTATAATCAAAATATAATTCCTTGCATTCATCATCCCATTTAGGTTCTCATTAGAAATATTTCCATCAAATTCAATGTTAACAATATTTTATCAAGTACCGACCACTAACTCAAAAAAAACTATAGTGTAAGAAACACTAATCATAATGAGAAATGAAAAAATCATGAGATATCTAATTTAATGTAAAAAATATGACACCTTATTTTCAATATATGAAAATTTTAGTTCATTCTAGGTCATTAATATTCTTCATCAATAATAATCATTTCTGATGGTCTATAAAGAGTGTATTATCCTACCCTGGATGACAGTCACTAATTCCCTAAGATAGTTGTCCATAAGACCACAAGCACACCTCTAAAAACACAAAAGTATACCAACTAGTATCATGGGCCTAGGGTAATTACATGGGGATAATATTCCCTCATTGATAACATTGGAGTGAAACAATATATGTCTATATGATTACAATTTGAAACAATGGATAATGAAAAATAATAGACATCTGTGAAAATTATAATAATAAAAAATTTATAATGATGGGAAAATATGTGGAAGATGAATAATAAGAGATAAAATTTATGATGATGGTAATGTAGTTGTAAAAGAATTAATTTATAGGGACAGGGGATACAAGAATTTACAACAAGCTAACAAAATAAAAAATATCAAAAAATGCTATAACTAGCATCTCAAGTATAGGATCAGTCCTCCTCTCCCTACTCCGTCATTGTATTTTAAGTCAACAATTCATTGGAAGTTGGATTCTTCCCTTTATCCAAAAATTAAACCATGGTGTCTACTAGGGTACCAAAGGTTCCCAAGTAGGGAGTGAGAAACAATTTAAGAAAACTATCACCCATGGTGTCTAGGCCATTCTGTCTTGCGCAATATATAATAAGTAGCCTGGAATATTAATTTAAATGAAATAAAGAATAGATGATTAAATACATTATACTGGGTTCTACTTATAGACTTGTCTAATTTACTTACATTATCCTATGCTGGTAAATCTCAAAACATTGATCTTGAAATTGAAATTTTTTTGAGAGGATATGATAGGTGGTGGATTGTTCCCAAAATGTTGATTTCTATTACATGAAAATTCCATATCTTACTATGTCTATAGATTATTTCTCATATTTGAATAATTCATTTTCCTTTTAGTTAGTTCAATTTTAAAATAACATTATAATGTATAGTGAGACACGTTAATCTCATCTATGGAAATATGAAGATATATTCAATGTAATGCGTGTGGGGATCATCATATAAAAAATTCAATGGAGTCCATTCATGTTGAACCATTGATGACGTCCCATGTGAAAATACAAGCAGGGTTTGAAATTTTAAAGTAAAAAAACTCCAATATTATACCTAGTATCACATATTGGGGCCTGAGTCTCTCTCATGGCATAGTATATCAAATCTTTCCAACGGGGCCATTTAAGGTTTATCTCTTATGGAAATAGTGTCAGTCGTCCTGGGGTAAATAGATATAACACCTAGTGAGGTAAATCCCTATCATAGTTAATGTTCCCCCATCATGTTTTAAAACATTAATTATTCAAATAGAAAGGTATGAGAGTCTATCCAAGGAGTTTTAAAGTCAGAACCCCTTATTTCACCCTCGACAGAGTTATATGAGGATTAAATAATTATAATATATATATATATATATATCAGGTCTTACAAAGGTTCAATCCATGAAACCCAATACTTTAAAATATCTAGCATTTTGGTAATGGAAAGCCACTGAGAAATTCCTTTTATGTCATATTACATATGGCATAATCACTTGCCCAATTCAATTATCTCAACCATTCATGAGGGGAATGTGGTGTAAGATCTTATCACAATGTTCATAATTGAGGTTCTCATATAGATCCATCTGAATTTATTCCCAAATTAGTTTGTTTTGGGATAACTCAACTGGATTTATCTGGTATTCCCACAAACCTCCAAAATCACGTATGGATCTTCAAAGCATATCCTCTAACACATGAGTCATTTACTCTGAATGCCCCTCAATCAGAGGTTGATATACTTTACTCAAAGGAACTTTTGAACCATGCTCCTTTTTTCAATACTTTCTATAACTGTTAATTAATTTGGGTGTCTCAGTTTGATATGATAGAATAAGGATCACCAAGATGTCTAACTGTCTCCCAAATGTAAATCATTCCTAACTGATCAATAGAGACATTCTCTTTGATCTTTAGGTGGTGTGGAACCTTGTTCAATCTATCCATGATCACCAATTCTTCATTATTGACTCAAGGTGATCTCAATAAGACCATCACAATTTCCATTACGGTGTTTTTTACTTTCTAATGAGGAAAGAAAAGAGGTTGTATAAGTCTAATAGGTCACTAGTTCTCAACATTCACCTACTGAATTGTTGAGCACCGAGTGATGAAACCTGCTATATTCCACATCATACCTATCCCCCAATACTAAAGGCACATATATCTATTCTCTTGGTAATTTGAGGATGGACTACCTATACAAAAGAATGATATTCTGACAACATATCTTCCCAAATATCAAAATTAACCCATAAATGCTCATGTGATTCTCTTCCTCAAAACATGACCCTCTAAAGGAAAAGGTTTCACTACCATAAACAACCCATATAGGAAGTGGTTTCTCTCATGTGACGCTCTCCCTCAAAACATGGCCATCTAAATATGATAACTACTTCATATGAACCCATTCCATAACATAGAATTTCACTACATGAGCTTCTATAATTGGATGCATGTGTTTTTTCTGAACCTCTAGATGTATCCCAGAAAATAGAGAAATCAACATCCAATCACAACTGGCCTCCTTGTTGGATTGTTTTTTTCATAATGAATGAACCATAGCATTACCCTTTCCAGGACTATAATAAAGATTAAAGTTGAATGATTTCACGTATTTCATCCAACTATACTTCCTTAGTCTCAATTGTAACATTATAGACATATATTTGAGATTTTTTTATATTTAAATAAAGAATCAGTCACAAAAAATATAGTACCTCCAATAGAGAAGAACATGAACCACACTACTAGCTTTATTTCATGCGTAGGAGTGTTCTTCCCAAGAGTCCTTTGCTGATATGATCTATATGTGATGACTCAATCACCATGCATCAGAACTACACCCTGTCTAATTCATCAATTATCATAACAAACTATATGAATCCTTCTTGGCATAGAAAATATCAAGATCGACAGTGAATTGAGTCTCCCCTTTAACTCCTTAAATGATGTCTCACATGCCTCAATGTAGACGAATCTCAAACCCTATTTAGTCGAGCTAGTAAGAAGTAATGCCAGGCATGACTTGTACTGAACGAATTGCTTTTAATTTCCCATTATCTTCCTGAATCTGTGAATTTCAACAACATTCATGGGATGATCCCATGAAACCAAGGTTCTCATCATCACTCTGCCAACTAATATTCTTACCTCAGATATGATATTACCCATGATGTAAAAATAACGGATCCCATATTGGTATTTACTGATATTTTCATATAGATAATTCCATCTTAGTGTACTCACCATTATCTCAATATGGTTGGAATGGTCATGTATGGTGCATTAATACACTATGATTTCGTCTCTGAATACTACAATAACTGAATCAAGATATATGTGAAAACCCCAATTCATCAATGCTCATAAGACTATCATCACATTCATCAAAACAAATGAAATACACAAATACTCATAGAAGTAAAACCTGCTATGGAATGTTATATGTTGTATGTCTGATGGACCCACATGAACCTAATTGTATCCCAACCCAAAATCAATCTTTCTGAAAATATTTTCTCCTTGGAAAATGTCGAAGAGATCATCTATCTGAGGAAACAAATACTAGTTTTTTAAAATAAGATGGTTCGGTCACCGTTATTCTATGCACGATCGAAGGTTACCATCAACCATTATAGACAAAAGGAATGGTGAACCTCATGGAGATGTTCTAGTTCTGATAAAACCCTTAGCTACTATATCTTTAAGCTTATTATTAAATTACTAGAGCTCTATAGGTTCTAATCTATAAGGAATAAGTGACACTGGTGCCATAACTTTCACAAACTCAATAGTAAACTCAGCCACTCTCTTAAGAGGTATGTCGTAAAATATATTGACAACGATGTCCCTCAAATGATACACCAATGAATTGAATTATACTAAGTACATAACATGATCACTTATAAAGATACTAGCTAGATGGTTTATCATACCACTTAGCCCTATATGGATGATACCAACTCTAGTTTTTTGGAGAACCCATTCTCCCTTATGTTATATGTATTGACATTAGGTTATTTGAAAATACCTATCAATGATAAAAATAAACTTTGGATCAATAACGAGTAAGCCATTATATACCATGAATGTGGTTGAAACCAGTCATATAAAGGATGAAGAAACTATATAGAAAATAGTACCCACTTATTTTAAGGGGAACTCATTGCACTAGAGTAAACCATCTTTTTGAACTCATAATTAAATAGAATGGGTAACAACACCACTAGAGTACTCTATCACTATAACTAGAATTCCCATTTTTTCATTAGATAAAAAGGAGTGTGGTACACCTGTATCAAATATTGAAGATACTAGAGTATAAGCTACTAGATAAGTACCTCCAACTGTAAATGGACCTAGACTCTTCTCCTCCTGTGTAGGATGAACAACATATATATTACTTGAACTACAACCCAATTATTCTTCTTGGATAGCCTGAATATGTCCACTCAGGATGTGATTAAACTATAAATCATGACTGCCTTGGCCATTACCACCTGTTCAGCATGAATGACCTAAAAAAGACTAGATACCTACCTAAAGATTTTTCATTGATCTTTCACCTAATGGTGGTTCATGCATAGAACATTGTCCTCTTAGCACTAAAGTTAAATATTTGAAGAACCACTATAGGTGACCCAAATGGAAATAAGACCGAAACACCATAGGTTCCTCATACACTGTGTCTTTTTCTAGCCTGGCCTTCCACACTAGTGACCCTCCATAAGTTTGTCAGTGCATACCAACTATATGGTTCTACTCTTGATTTTATCCTCAAATCATCCATTTCTGGGACTAGAAAACCAACTATTATACATATAAGATGAATTTCCCTATCTCACATTGCATGATTAACTCGGGTTCTTCTCTATGATGAGGGCATTTTTTACAATCTCTAAAATGGTGGTGAACCAAAATACATTCACCGGTTATAGAATTTTATATGAAAGAACATACTCAAATATCCTCACACAAGTCATCTCCTCACTAGTCTATGTTAGTGAAAAGTTTTGTAATTCATTGAAATGAGCTTACTATTCCATCAAAAACATGTCACCTTACTCAAGGTGAATGGACTCCAAAACACAACTTGTTAACATGGTCAAAGGGAAAAAATAGTTGAATAATGTTGTCTGGAAGTCTGTTCATACCATACCCTGAGGTTGACCATCCTATGGTAGAGTGTCTCACAATGTCTTGGGAAAATCATGTATCATGTAGGTTGTGATATGGACCCTCTCATGATTTGTATTAGTATTATTTTATATATACACTATCACCTGCAACAAAGACTCAGCATCCTATGTATCTCCATCCCCTAAATATTTCGGAGGTTATTATAGATAGAACTCCATGGTGAGATATTCCATATAAGAGGAAGGTTGAGGAGAAAACTATAATGATTTCATAAAGAGAAAAATGTTATCACAAAACTAGGAATTACTACCCAGAAAAATGTCTACATGAGGTAACTCTGGTGGGACTACATGAGGTATCATAGGTGGCTAAGGGCCCTCCACCTTAGGAGTATTCTCATATATACTTTCTTGGTGTACAAAACGATTTCTTCATGGTGGAGTAGCTCTATAAATCCCAAGAACATACCTTGGAAATGATTTATAACATATTGTGAAAATGGTACAAAAGGAAAATAATAATGGTATCCAACTAAATAAATCGACCCCTTTACTTTCTCATTGAGTCAATAATGGTCACATTATATCACATGAGACATGGACAATATCCCACTATAATGGTCACTTCTAGCTATGTTCTCATATTTACAAAATAAGGTAAGAATTTCATTTAAAGGTTGTATTCATTTTAATTTATTATTTTTTATTTTTTATTATTGTTAGCATCATTATACATTTATTGATGACACCATTTCAAATTTATAAGGTCCCGTACACCATATAAATTGAAATTGGAGAATCAACTAACTATATCCTAACCCATAAACTTGAAAATATGTGTAGCAGAACATGGTTTGTATTTTTTTCCGATGAGATACCTTTGGAACTCAAAATTCAAACCAAATAATGTGGAATTACTATTCAATTATACCAATTTTTACATCATAGAGAATAAAATCACACTGTAAAGATTAACTAATAAGGAAAATAATACATTCACATTTAAAATAGGCAACTCATCCCAAAAATAGATACAGCATGCCATAATGAATGGGATTTCAAATCACATTATTCCTAGTATGATGCATAACCCATTAATTTCACTCATTTCATCTGTCTATATAATAGGTATCTCATCATTGTAATAAAAACTAAAACAAGTGCATCACCTTATGGTGAAATATTGTGAAACCAAAAAAAACATATGCAATAACTTAGTTTACAAATCCCAGGTAATTTGGGATTCCCCGTTATGTGGGGTAGCTACTCTCAAGAATAGGCTCATAACCATATTCCAATATCCTAGTCTACAATCTAACCTAAGAAGTAAGAAAAAATGGAAAATGGATATGATAGTAGTTTTCATTTTCCCTCCCCATGTTCTAGTAACCAATGTCATGAGACATTATTTCAGAATACCTGAAGAACACCTCTCTGGATACTAGAGGCATTTGACTAGAAGAGATATCCTTATGTATGTTCATGGGGGATATTGTTCTCTCATTGATCATAGTGGATCACAAAGATATATATCCATATATATACAATATGAAATAATGGAAATAGAAAAACAGTAAATAAAAAAAGAAATAATAATAACAATAAGTTCGTGATGAATGAACAATATGAGGAAGATAAATAATAAAATAAATTACTAAGGGTTATGGTAATTTAGCTGTATAAAATTAATATGCAGGGAAAGGGGATAATAAAATACACAACATACTAAAAAAATAGGCAAAATTGTATAAAATTGATATCACTAGAATCTCAAGAATAGGCTCGGTCCTCTGCTCCCAATGTCATACTAGTATTTATTTTCAATAAAGAATTAAATGTTGGCTTCTTTTCCTTATCTCTAGCTACAACCATAAATTCTAATTTGGAACCAACGGAACTCGAGCATGGTGTGTGATACAATCTCAGTATTCCAACCCAAATGATACCTAGAATTTTATGGATCATAAAATATAGAATAATCAGTGTGAATTAATAATTTAATTTCCATACAATATAATTGATTAAATACATTGGACTAGGTTCCACTTGGAGACCCATACAATTTACCTGCTTAGGCCTAAGTTGGTCTGTGTGAACCAGTGGATCCAGAAATGGTAAAGTCAGTGAGGTGATATGAGATGAAGTGGATTTTCCTCAAGATTGTGATTGGGATTTGGAGATAGATATCTACATTTAGAAATCAAAGTATTATTTATCATTTAAAAATAACTCAATTATCCTTTTTTATTTCAATTTGAAAACCACATTTTAATGTAAACCTAGACACCCTCTGCCAGTCCATATAAATCTAAGGAGACAGTACATGTATTTCTCTAGGGCCTCATCGTATGACCAAGGCGAATGACACATTCCATGGTTACTGAAGTGTGAAGTACCACATGTCTCTCAAAAAATGGTGTGAAAGTTTCATTTAAAAAAATAATCGAGTCCATAACAAGTATTGTATGTTGGTTCCTAATTCGCAATCATGGAATTGTACAAACAATTTGGCCATCAAGCCCCTCTAATTCATCTAAACTAGGGAACCAATGTCTCTATTCTGGAGGTAAATAGAAATAAATCATGGTAATATTTTTCGAGGCATAGATGACTTCAACCTAGCTTATTTTAAAAACATTAATGATTCTAATACAAAGGAATAAGATTCCATCCAAGGGGAATAGAATAATGAACCCCTTTTTTCACCCTTGACACAATTTTGATTTCATTAAATAATAAAATTAATATAAATATATATATCATGTTTAACAATTGACCTATCAATTTATCCGCATAATTTAACATATTTGGCATGATGGTTAGGGTAAGCCTCTGGGAAATTCAATTGTTTCCTAAGTAAAAAATTTATTTAAAACATTTACAATACAATTATATCAACAATTTATGATTTAAATGGGATTTAATGGATAGTCTTTAGGTTCATCACCCAAAATAAATCAATGTATAGCTCAAGGGATTTATTATGAGGAAAAACCCATTTAGGGTGTTTAAAAATATAAGGAAAAGGGGAAATTAAATACCATAGGTGAATAATACCTAATTTGATGACATGAATCAAGGGGATAAACCCACATGTTTTATTTTCCACTAGCTCAGGATTCCAAAGGCACAATAAGACATCCATTTTAATTTAATTTAATAAAATAGGGTTGACACTAGGATATTCCATCTAGTTGGACATTGAAAAAATTTATAGAATGTAATGGAATGAAGGTAATGAACCAATACCACCTACCTTATCATCATAAATCTTCCCTACTCGAGATTCAACCTTTTATTCAATCTAAAATGGATTAAATCGAAGAAACCATCAAATTCGTTGAAAATGGGGTAAATGAACTTTCACTGAAGTAGCTCATTGAGTGGAATGAATAACTTCAAATAGATGTTAATGGATTGAAGATAATACCTGTATAGTTTAAAGGATCTATCCTCATGAGAAATGGAGTCTGGATAGAGGAGATAGATCAAAAAAATATAAAGAAGGGCATAGGAGGATCTCATACACAAAAGGATATTTTAGATACTGGAAATGAAGGGGAGGGAATAAATTTAGGTTAAATCATTAAAGTATGGAAAATGGAAATTTCATCCAAAAAATAAATTGTGTACTCTGTGGCTATACAATTGGAAAATGGTGCACAATTTTTGTGCAAATCATACATCATTGGGGAACCCCAAATGGTTTGAAGCATGGTTTATCTAACAATGAATAAAAAATAAAAAACAACACTATAAAAATTTATATACGGATTGAATTTTCATTTACCCAAGGTTTTATAGTTTCATAAATACCATGCACACCAAAGGATCCCACTGTCTGAATCCACAAAGCTTCATGAAACCGTGCAAGGGGGAAACATAGTTTCCTTAAATAGTGTGGTCCAGTACGTTCTTCCCTTTTCAGGTCTACAAGCTCCAAATGATCCCCAGATTCCCCCGAGACCTCCTTGAGTGGAATAGGAATCATATTTATGGTATTTTAATGAAATAGAGCATAAAATTAATTGTCTATTCCATTATGAAAATCATATTTTTTATAAAGAGTTTGTGAATTTATAAATCATATTCCCCAGTAGTAATATGAAGTGCGTATCAAGGCTTGTTATGGTGCACTATGTGATTATATAGTCAATATAAATTCTATTTTTTTCATATTTACTACCCCTAGACACCTCTTTAATATAGAAAAATTTACTTTTAGTATCCAAAAAGGGATATAATTTCATAGAAACCAAATTCTCTACAAATCAACAAAATTCCATGACATTTTCTAATATATTGAATCATAATTATATCTATCCTTAGATATATCGCTAGACATATCCATATACATATCTCAATGAATGTAACTAAAGACTTTTCATCCTATATTACAATGTAAAAAAACCTTTCATATGACACAAACTATTGGGACCCAAGAATATCAAACATATATATTAAATCTTTTTATATAAATATACAATACATTACACAACACACACATGATGAGAATAATAGTTAAGTGTCATTTCAGACTGAGAACACAATATTATATTATGGTAAAAGATCCTCAACATCTACCACAAAGATCTCCCCTGTAGTTATCATTACAGATATACCATATATGAAACCTACAATCATAACATGGGGAAATAAAACATAAAAAAGGGTGAGTTAAGATAATTACTATGGGTACACAGGGGGATATTATAATCATAATATATGCCTAAGGGTAATAGAACAAAAACATAACATTATAAAACCATAACCTATATATCAATGAACATAATCTAGAGTCATGGAATAAATAATGTTAGTTCATTAGTCAAGAATTATGAGGGAATAAAAGAACATCATACACAAGAGAATAACATTGGAATAATACATAAATTTGTGTTATAAAAATAAGAATATAAAATAAGATTTCAAAGATACCCAACATGATTTTAAAAACAATTTAGGATTGGTATAACCACATGTGTGCCTACCTAGGGATTTGGATGACAACCCATGTACGGGCTTGGGATAACCACCCTTGTATGCTCATTATATCTTATGATATCCTCCATTTTACCATTAGAGATCATATATCATTAAAAATTAACCAATGCATTGGACGAAGATATTGGTACCACCTATCACATATTGAAAATAATACATATTTTTACCAAAGGATCATACACTACTCATAATATTATAACTTTTGATATGAAATTGGATTCATAAAAATATCATCAAATCATGAACTGTGGAAAATAGATTGGTTTCAAAATCATTTCTCTATTTGATCATTTCCAAAACAGTGAAAAGAATCATGTTTAATAAGTATTTCCATAAAGTATTACATGTGTACTAGAAAATGGTTTCTAAAAAATTATGTTATGCTATAAACCATGGAAAAATCTATAGGTTTCCTAAAAAACAAGTCATTATAAATATTAACCATTCCAAAAAAGAATAAAATTTATATCATTGGATGATATCCCTCATAAATCATAAGTAACTCACAAAGTATTTCATCAAAGAAAGATAATAAATTTGAAATACAAATCACTTGTAATGATTTGTAATGAATATAAACTTTCATTTAGTTTCAATTTATAATATTGAACTTTATAAAATATTTCAGATATCCATTTATTTTGAAAATAAACATTGAAAAAATATAATGGATTCTTTATAAAAATTAAAAAACTTCATTAGAAAAGTTTCTTTTCCACTTTATGACGATTATTTTAAAATAAAAAGTATTTTCAAAACCGATTCATTTTAAAACAACCATGATAACATATATTGGAGTCTTAGATGATTATAATGTCCATGATGGTAGAAAATTCTTTTCTTTCCATACATTTTAAGAAAATATTCTTTTATCATTTTTATTAAATGAAAAATGTGTGTTTTTTAGAAAATGATATGAATATTCATTTCAACAATTGTTTTAAAATTTGAAAGAAATAATAATTAATATATCATTTGAATATTGTTAAATAACTTCTAGAAAAATATGTTTTGCAATGAAAATGGGTTTTGATAAAAAAAGATTTTCCTTAAAAAACTCGTTGTGGACTCATGATAACATAGAAATGGGAAAAGGAAGGGAAAAAATTATTTTCAAGACATAAAAATAGGAGATTAAAATTCATGGTTTTTATGAGAGATGGATAAAGTTATTCTATCAATGGAAACATAATCATAAACAATCATGTTAAATGAATTTATTGTAACTCAAAATCATTACAACATTGATAACATTGAAACCTAAGACATGTGAAGGAATATTAATAAATGAAATAGAAAGGATCATGAGAAAAACTAAATTTATTATTTTACATGTTAGAGGGGATATATATATATACCGCACACAATATGAAAGGTTCATAACATAATCATGTGTCTAAAAGATGGAAAATTAAGAAAAAAATGCCTTACAAATTTGGTAACTTTTGAAACATGAATACCGTGAAAGAGATATAATAAAATGGATTTGTAAATACTATTAATTATAATTATAATATTAAAAAAATAAATCAATGTGAAATATATACACCAAATAAAAGTAACACATGGGGAATATGGCATGTGTCTCATGTGAAAATAAAAGAAATAATGAAATCCCTAACCCCTTAGGTAATATTTATAGTTATAATTACAAATAAATAATGAAATTAAATGAAATATTAAATATCATGAGAAATACGATTTTAATGTTAAAAATTGTTTTTTAGGTATTATATACACGTAATAAAATATATGGCAGTTGAATTTTTATATGGCTACCAAAAATAAAAGAGATACTAGAAATCCATTACCGTAATCATCTACTTCATTTGTACTCTTTTAAAACTCTTTTATAATAAATATATATATACATATATTATGAATATATTATAGAACTATAATTTTATATATCATTCCATATATTATTGAATTATGTTATTTTATTACCAGTTTAAAAACAAATTCATATTAAATTCACGTTAAAGGTAATAACAGATTTGTTTTTCGTAATTGTTTTTATTTTTTTTGTTACACATACATTGATCAAAGTTAAATCATATAAAAATGATAATAATTAAATTATTATCATACTTATAAATCAATTTTACTTTTACAACCGATAATTAAATATATTTTTGAGAAATGAAGTATGTTATGATCATTGAGATGGCTTTTCAAATGCACACATGAGTAACCATTCCAATTTTTGGAGATAATTTTTGAAATGAGAAAGTAATATATTACCATTAAAAATTATAATATTTTCATAAATAACATACTATTTCCCTCAATAAAATTTTACATGTACTCTAACTACTATTGTGATGAAAAGATAGGTACATCACTATGTGAACAGGGTAGTCCACACATACAAGAATGATGTTTTAATATTTCATTGAGTTAAATAGTAAGAAATAAAATGATACATTATCTGTTATGAAATAAAAATAACTAATTAATATAATAATTATTTCAGTAAATAAAATATATTCATTAACATTATCATTTTTATGTTCCCCGTAAATTTTTTGTGAAAATGAATCAAATCACATCATGAGGTAGCAGTCCACTATATACACAAGAAACATTATCATTACACTTATGGAAAAGAAATTTAAAAATGGTGTGTATGAAATAATTACACCATAGGTATAATTATTTAATTAATATCATATAAATATATATATACTTTATATCTCTCATCATAAAAATCCTTGGTGTAGTTAGTAATGGAGAAATGAATGACATTGGTTCGGGATGCAGTAGTCTGTTGTACATATGAATGATGATTTAATAACCTATTTGATAGATATATATACTGTATTAGGTAATTAAATTAACATAACAAATACCTATTTATATGACTTACTATGGTTTTTATATCATCATTAGTTAATAATAATTGACATAGGTTGAATGAGAAATATAATAAAAACTCTCATTGAAAAATGTTACCTCTACTTTGGGTAACATCTATAAGTTAGCACCAAAATCTATCCTTGGATGGATTTATACAAAAAATAATTCTTATAGGATGACATGATAGATTTCAGGAATGTATATTTGTATTTATAGGCACAAAAAGGGCATGAATGTGTCAATAGGAGAAAAGATGTTGTGCAATTTAATATGTGAGGTGAGTGGCACACTTAAAAATTATGAAAATATAAATATATAGCCATTATTCTCTCAATGAAAAATAATTTAAAATAGATTATTAAGGAGACATAAAAATTTTACATTCTAAATAATTCGATATAATAAAGTTATGAAAAAAATATGACATTTTAAACATTTCTTTTTTAGTTTAACCCCCGATAAGCCCATTTTTACATTAACGTCAATAATTAATTTTTACTCTGTTCACTATTAATTTCTGTAAAAAATTAAGTTGATTTTAGTATATAATATAAATTATCTTTATTATGAATATAAAATCCAATTTTTCATTTTCAATGCATGTAATTGGAAGAAATGTATTTAAAATTAATCCCACACACACCACGGGAAAGTTATTTTTCAAATAGAAAATGTTCTAATGTTTACAATGTTTTTAGATCCAATTTAAATGTTAAGTTTATTCATAAAAACTAAATTGGATTAATGATATATACATAATAAAATTTTTCTTTTAAAACACTTTAAAATTCTATATTACATTATAATAATTTAAATGAGAAGACAAATTTTATTTAAAATTAAATATTTTACACTATTTGTAAAAAATGAATATTTTCAAAAAAAAAAAAATATCCAACCAAAATTAATATTAATATTATGATTTACAAACTATTAAAATTTCTTAAATAAATTTTCTAAAAGTTTAAAAATTATTTTTAATATTAATGTGAAACCAGTCAATCAAAATAGTTTTTTAGAAAAATACATATATTAAGCATAAAATTGTATTTATTAATATCTCTTGACTTGAAAACATATAAGATAAATATTAATAATTTTTATTAATATATCCGGTATAAATTTCATTAATACCATTGATTAAAAGTGGGTTTTTTAATTTATTTATGTAAACTGTGTTTTTATTTAATAATATTTTTTCATAAAAATATTTCATTTATTTTGAAATAAATTTTAATTTCATTTTTAATTAATTGGTCAGAAAATAAATAACTATATATACTTGTGTAAACCATATATTTTATAATTTTATTTAATCATTTTCATACCCACCAATCCATTATCGTAGTGATTAATATCCTATTAAATAATAATATTTTAACAATAAGTTACATGTGGTTTAAACGTGGTGTAGTGTGTATCGCAAGATACACTTAGTGTTTCATGTAACAGAAGATAATTTAAGTATTGAGTGTAATAAAAAAAATTAAAAATATCAAATTTAATTAAAAAAAGTTCACAAAATCTAGATGAGTCAAAATGTGAAATATAGAATTTTGTTAGTGGTGATAAATTACTATGGTTGACCAATACATTACTAAAATGGGAAATTGAACAAGATAGTAGATGCTTTGATTCAAAATGATCATGCTAGATTATCTATGATGAGGACCAAAAATATCCAATTTTTATTTATTTTAAAATGATGGATCTTGAAATCTGGAAGGATGTGTATAAACAATGTCTTTCTCAAATAAGTGTTCAGTTATCAATCCAGGTAAGGAAAAAAGTTTCACAGAATGCTGATATGAAGATATGAAAGTAGGCATGAAACATTGTTCAGTTCAATAATGTTTTGGATAGAATAATAATTTTTAATATTGGTGGATGTGTTCTATCTATACTTTATTTTAATAAGTATTTTCTATAGAAATATCATTTTTATTGGTCCACAATACATCCTAATAGTATAAATATGTATTTAGATGTGAATGAGTATTTATGGTGAGATGGGATGACGAGATATACTGTAGAGGTTTTATATCTATTTAAGGTATATCGATATGTTATTCCAAATATAAGAATATGTATAGGGGTGAATCTACTATTAATCAAAACATAATTGAAATGGAAAAATATTACCATGGATTTTGTAGTTGCACACAAAAAAAATCTAACCCAAACAATGTTATATAGGTTGTAGTATATCTCTATAATTATTTATCAAAATTTATTTCTATAAAGATAATATTAATCTTTGATGAGCTTTCTAGTATATATATTATGTATGTTGTAAGGTTGAACGGATTAAAAAATTCAATTGTGTATATCGGGATATATGGTTTACTTCAATGTTCTCAAAAAGTATACTACATGATCGAGATATAGAGTTGTGTTACACCACTATGTACCATACCCAGTTATATTCTCATTTTGAGAGAATATATTAAACAATAGATGATATGTTGATATTTTATTCATAGGATTTCAAAAGTAGTTGAGATATATGATTTCCTCTAGTTGAGTTTTTATAAAAAAAACATATTTCACTCATGAATTCATAAGTTTATTTATCATGCCCTATAAGAATATAATTGTTGAAAATTATTATATTTGAATGATGTTTTAGAAAGAATTATATTTTGGCTTATAATAGATGAGGATATTTTAGATAAGTCTATATCCATTCAACACCACATAAGGCAAACAAAATGTTGGTAGCCTAATTGTGTTGATAATCACTATCATGATCTTTAATTTTATGTTTTCTGTAAAGTAATTATATGAACACATACATGGAATAAGGTAATGAGATTCAAGAATAATCGAAATCCATTCCCTAGTTACGTCAGTCCCTTTGGAATTCTTGATCGTATTGGGATAATATCTTATTTACTAGTGATTTTATAGAAACCCTTTCTATTCTATGATGTGTTTCTTGTATCTATCTTGACGAAATACATATAGGAACCTTCACATCTACTAAATGTAGAGTTTATACCACCATAGAATGATCACTAATATAGAAAATTCAATTGAGTGTTTGGATGATAATAATATACTACTATGAAAAAAGACCACTCACCTGGTTAATGTTTTGAGGAAAAACCACTAGCCTGAGGAAGCTATGTGGGAACCTATGAATTTAATGAGGAAGTATCTTATTCAATAATTTTCATCAATGTGATATAATTTTAACAAAAATTGTATTTTATGTGGGGTACAAAGTAACACCATGGTATTTTATTATTATTTTTCAATGAATTTAAATTGTTTAATATATTTTAATATAAACAACATCGATGTTAACGAATCATGATACACAATTAACATTATTATATATACTTGATTAATATAACCATGAAATTAAATTTTGTATAATGGTTATAAATAATGAATTTATGAAAATTATGTAGAATGGATGTAGATAAAAAAATATATTTAAATATGTATACAATTTTTTAAACTTTTTATATGTTTTTATAATATTATCTTCTAAAATATTATTTTATTTTATTTTTTAAACAAATAATAATAATTTTTTCCAATTTTAAATTAATAATTTTTTAGAAATAATTTAGGAAAACAACATTTTTCAAATATAAATGTGAAAAATATGTTTCAGTGAATATTTGATAATATTATATGACGATTAAGTTTTCAATGAATAGTAAAAATAATAATTTTTTTTAAAAACTACCCTTTTTATATAATTTAAATGTTTTATATTATTTTATTATTTGTTTAAAAAGATAAATTAGTCATATTATATATATAGTTATCCAATATTTTACATTGGAATCAATTTCATTTTGTGTTTTGGTAATGAAACATTTTATAATCATGAAAATATAATATTTGAAAAAACTCTTTTTTGTCTCATATGCGGGACTAATTATTAAATTAATTTTTCCACTTCTATAAATCATATTAAAACAAATGGATTGAAAATTTATAATCATTTTAAATAATATTATATAATAATTCCCACTTAATTTTTGGGGAAAATTAATATTAAAAATTGTAAGAAATAATTAATGGGTTTAATGTTAAGATAAGAAGACCTAGGGATAAACTAAAAAGATTAGGAGTGAAATAAAAGAAAATCTTTTCCAATTTCCATTTTATGTCCATATATATACCTTATAACCGATATTTATTTCTAATGACCAATTTTATGTCTTTGTAGAATGTTGAAAACCTCAGTAGACTTTAATCTTTTCAAAACATACTTATATGTCCACTCCCACACTTATATAATACAACCTACTATACACTCCTCATCACACCTCCAAAACCCCTCTGTTATTCCCTAACCTACCCAATTAATTTTCTTAATTCTCACCTCATTTAATAGAGGCCTCATTTTGATCAGAAATCTATCCTGGGATGTTTTTTATGTAAATCTAATGTGGTTATCCGTAGAAGAGGTGTCCTTCTCAACTGATTGATATTAATTTATTTATTTTGGAATATACTTGAAATATTATTTAATTATTAGGAATTAAAAAAGGAATATACCATAAAATAATGTATTATTATTTAAATTTAATAAACTATGTTTATCTCATATTCTATCAAATTGAAAAGGAAATCCGTGATTGTGATTATGATGGAAAACCTCATCACGAACCAATGTGAATCGTTTTTTCCTTAACACCTCTCCCGAATAGATATAGTTATTTATATAAAATATTTATATGATACCTATTAAATAATTATTTTTATAGAATTATAATATCCAATATAACTTTTTTTTATTCTATCAGAATATGATAACATTTCTAATGTGTGTTGTGGACACTAGTCAAACAAAGCGATGTGATTCGTTCTTCACTTAAGCATTAAAAAGATGTAAATAAGTATGTTTTTAATTAAAATATTATATATATATATATATATATAATAAAATTTATTCTAGAACGGTACTATATTATTTACCTTTATCTAATTTCATATGTCAAAAAAATTAAGAAACATGCATGCTTATGTATGGCCTTCTGTATCCAAATAACGTTTAATTAATTTTCACTATAATAATAATTTATTACTATGAATACATATATATTGAATATATATTATATAAATATTAGGTTTAATTTTCATAGATCATTTAATAATGATTATTTTTAAATGAACAAAAAATCCAAACCAAAACATGTATGGAAATGGAAGCGGCTATTAACCAATACATGATTTCAACAAGAAAATTGTAAATATTTTAGTAATAAATGGTTATAAGTAAATAATATATGGTATGATATATTACCATGGTTATGAAGTTAATTTATATTAAGTGTATATTTATTATAAAGTATTTTTCTATGTTTGTAATGCACGTTTAGGCATAATGTATTGAATTTTCATCTCAATTTTATTACTAAGGGACACATTCATTATACACAACTTGTTTATTTTTTGTTGTGTATATATACATAACATGAATGTGTTTTATGATTCTTATCTTTATAATTATGTGATATACATATATATCAAATTTTAATTCATTCATGGGGATTTTAATTTAAAATATACCATAGTGGAAACTATTTAACATTACAGTCACATTGTTTAATGACATTACATATGATATGCTTCCAATGATAATATATTATTATGTACCTCTCAAAAAAAGAATTTATTTTTTATCATATTGTTATTTCATTGTAATTCTTGTTTTTCCATCACGATCCTATCTTCATGTAATCTTGATTCCAAATAACAATTTTTAAAAAATTACAAATTTTTTCTCTTTACTCTAGAAAACCCTTTTCCATCCATATCTGTGTTTAATAAAAATGATTTCATGAGTGTTTTAATGTTAAACTATTATTGGTTAAAGTCTTTTTACACTATTTTACTTTTTAAAAAATGATTTCGAAGTACTAATTATGTAATTTTATAAAAAATTAAAATTTGGATTTTACTGAAGTTGTTAATTTATAATTATTTTTAATTAGGAAAACATGTATGATATTTACAATTGTGATTAAAAATAAATTATTTAGGGATTACAACATATGGTTCATTTATTATTTTCAATTTATATTATATTTTTCTTAAAAAGTGATTTTAGAGGTAAAAGATATTATTTTTATCAAGAAATGTTCCATGTGATCTTCAAAAAACATTTCCCATCTATGAATAAGTATTATGATTTCATATATTCTTTCATATGGATATGATACTAGGGTAACAATGTTATTTTCATTTAAATGGATTGTTTTCAAACTGAAGCGATGTTAATGAATCCTTTTTCTTTTCTATGTGTTATACCTTTGTGAATTCCTTATGAACCCCACTTCTTATTAAATTGTTTATATTGTGATGAAATATTAATAATTTTATGAATATATTTATTTTACATAGGTTATGATATTTTAAAACGTTTATAAACCCCATTTCATTAGAAGGGTTTTGATATGATAATTGTTTTTTGATATTATATCACACAAATGAATAATTTTTAATACATGGTGGGTGGTACCTATATCCCCCTTCAATTACATTGGTACAACATTATATCTCCTGAAAAAAAATAAGTTGATTTTCATTATCAACAATCAGAAACAAGTTTACGGGCTTGATCCACAAAAGTAAACATGAAGATTGGCTTGATCTACAATAGGAAATAGGATGGTTGGTTTGATCAGAAACATGAAACAAGTGATGAGCCAAGATCCACCATGATTCATGGTATTAGTAGTTAACCTTTATAAAATAAAGGTTTTATATAACTATATTTGTTACATAGTTTTATGAAATGAGATAAATGTTCATAAATTATAATTATTTCAAAATTCTATGAATATTTTATTTTGGAATGACAATGCTTTATGCGATTAATCATGTTTATGTCCTATGATAGGTTGGGTATGAACATTGTAAGTTATTTTCATAATATAATACACTGATTCTTATCTTATTAATTCATATGATCATTGAATAATATCTCACATGCCTACCCTTATAGATCATATGATCTCAAACTTTTTTATGATTCTTCTCTACATGTAATGAAGAATGGTTTTATGTATGGTATTTTTCGGTAGCGTAAAAAAAAGTGGATGATAATTATGAGAGATGTTGATTATTCTTAATTAAATATAAATATTTTATAAATCATCTTTAATGACACTAAACTGTTATGGTCATTGTGCATGTATTTTTGAAATTTATTGAATACAGATATAAAATGATGTGTTGGTTATGTTTCAAAATCCTATCTCACTATATTGTAAACATAGAGGGTATGTGTTAATCATTGTTATTATGAATATTTTCTAATTTTAGATATATATAAATTATAGTATTTCTTGGCCTATAAACGTATAATACATCATTGAACCATCATTCCAATAATTGTAAGGTATAATTATTTTTGAGATTATATGATTCATATAAAGAAATGGATTTCAAAATGTTTAAAACTTAAATATCCTATAAATAATCTATACATTATCATATGTTTTATATTATGATATTTTTTGTAATTTGGTTTGTTGAAGATACATTTGAATTAATTGAACACCTGGAATTTACATATGTATTTTAACACATGAGTCAATCCATGAAAACTTGAGGATCATCCTTTAGGGATTTATGTATATAGTGAATTCCCATTCAATGGGTTTTATTAATGTGACTCTTGTATGTAACTATAATAAACTCTATCATACAAAATATTTATCCTTCATCCAACTTTACATAGTGAGGAACTAGTAGGCCATGGTGAAAAGTGATTTATAATTTTAGGATGATGGATTCATAATAACATGCTGATGCTAGTTGGTGAGGTATTTCCATTGGATTACTCTCATTTGATCATCATAAATAATTTGAGATAAAAAAAATACAATAGCCATAATAATACATAAGACCATATTGTTGTAGGTAAACACCATGTCTTGAAATATACAAAATTCTCTTTATAGTGATCCTTTATTAAATATTATTTTTAATCTATTATTTTTTAATGATATAATTTTATATTTCAAAAATAAAAATCATTTATTAAATTTATCATTAATATATTTTCTAGAGATGAGTTTTTAAAATTATTACTAAAAAATTGTTTTTATGGGAATAATTAAATTACCATTTTTTAAACCATGATTTTTATTACATCTATAGGACGTAATAATAAATATAAACTAAAATAGAAATTTATTTTAATAGAATATATTATATAATTGAATTTATATAGTGTAAGTATTATTAATAACATATAAACCTATGTTTGATTTTTTAAAACTTATGTAACATTTTTCCCCAAAATTATTTTAATGCATTATATATTTAGTATATTTAAAATTTCATATATCTTTACAAAATTAAATATTATTTAATTGATTTTAAATTTTTAATCATTATTTCCTCAGTTTTTAAAAATATATACCTTAATTTTTGACATAAAAATAAATTTATGAGTATTATCGTTACTTGGAATGATAATAGTAAAAATGTTTTTCTCAAAGAATTTTTTTATTAACATGGCACAATATTAATGTTAAAAAATAAATTAGTAATAAAAAATAATGATTGAAATATATTGTTAAAATCTATTTATTATTATATTAATAGTAATTAATTTATAATTCAATACTAAATATTATTATTAATAGTTAATTATGAAAAAAAATCTTTTTAAAAAACTAGTTTCTAATTTTTTTTGGATTTAATTTATATGTAAATTTTATCATATTTTTATATTGAATTATATTAAACAGTTGAAAAATTTATGTCTACTTCACTGAAATTTGGTATGAATTGTTACCTTATTTATATAATAAAATATAAATTATTTAGTTATATACTTGGTACCATGCTAAAACACCAAATTAAAATGTTTAGAACCCCAATGTTAGAATAAAATAAGGTTTATCAAATGTTTTTAAATTATTGGATAATGTTTTCAATAAATAATAACACCCCAAAATCCATTATTTAAAACTATTGGTGTTATTTACCATTGAATATTATGATGATACCATTTAAAAGTAATGAGTATTCACAAAAGTTCCATTATCATCGCTTTTAAAAGGCACCCAAATTCTATACTTCATTCCACTCTTATCCCTTGAAATTTAATCATGAAAATTAAAAAGTTTCTACACATATAACACTATACCTCTTTCTATATCCATTCATCACCATTAGTTATATTTATACAACTTTTAACAAGGATATTTCTTAGGAGAAAAATCAAACCCACGATGTATATATTGCTTTAATCATTGTATTTTCTTCTAAATTACCCTCTTATAAATCTATTATATATAGAAAAATATAATTAAATAATTAAATAATTTAAATGTATAATATTTTAAATTAATAGAAATACCAATATGTATTCCACCCTATCTATTATGATGAAAACCAAAGTGATGTTATTACATATAATTAGAATATCACCACTAGGAATAGATCTCTACCATTTTATTCGTAATGCCTCTCATTATTGGAATTATTAATGGGATATATTTAGGAAATGGTTTATATCATATAAATATGATTCAAAAATTTAATATAATTATATACCATAACTTATTTTCATTCCACTTTCAATAAAAATGTTTATCCTGCATTGTGTGGACTACTGTCTCCATAAGTTAACATATCTCGTTTTTTACATATTTTTTTTATATATGAATCAATAATTTAATATGACTCAATGAAATGATATTTTCTATATTTTTATATTTTTATCTTTTAATAATGATTTTATATTCAAAATAAACATCATTCATAATCATAATCATCCACTAATTATTTTATGTTCGGGTTTTGGTCTGTTTAGCCACATACATGAAAAATAATTTTTAATACCACCATGGATGACTATGGTATCTTAAATACTAATTTAATTAAAAGATACAATAAAATATTATTTTTTAATTTTCCTATAATGGTTATATTATTTAATGAACTAAATATTAAAATATCATATTTCATCAACATAATTATAAAAATAACCTAACATTATTTCATATTTCCCAAAAAATAACTATAAAACAATTCAAATGATATAATAGAATTATAAATAAGTAAAAGATATATTTTATTGAAAATTATATTTAATATTAATTATTCAATTTGGGAGAGTATAAATGAACAACATTTCATTTTCAAAACTATTATAAAATATAAAACTATAAACAACCATTGAGAGAAAATATATAATATATATATATTTCATAAATATAATGACTTTAAATGAAGAATACATTTAAAAATATATATGAGTAAGGTTATTAATTAACTGTTTCAAAAATATATATTTTTTATAAAAAATGTTACAGTATGTCTGTGGAATTCCAAACAAGAGGTAGGGTTTTTTTCTCAAATTTCTATCAATGAGACATGTTGTGTATTATGCCAGTGATTTTATTTATGTATTGTATATACAACATATTTATGATATTATATCTGGAAATTAATTTTTTTTAATTATATCTTATGTTAAATTTGAATTCATATATTTCCAAATGTTTTTTATTGAATTTGTAACCAAGAATAAGTGGGGTTTTCCATCTTAGTATTCATTCTTTGGGTAACATGATATATTCACAATTTAATTGTTTCTATGTTTTTCATACATTTATATGGAATTACTTTTACTAAATAACATAGGAATTTTATGTTAGTTAAATAATTCTATTATTGTCACTCCCTGGCATTCATTTGATTCATGAGTTATAAACACCATTATAATACTCAATTTTTTCATGGTGGAAAACCACTAAATGTATTAATAATGAAAAACTGTGGTTTGTTTCCCAGAACATAAATCCATTTCTAGAAACTTAATAGTGGATACAGATGTAGAATATATTCACCAAGGGGTAATCACCCTAAATTTTTTTTGACTATCATAAAATAAATCATCTCTCTAAAGAATGAAAAATTCCCATACGACTATAGAACTTACTAATCACTCTTGGGGAATTTGAAATGGAATATTAACATTCCATTTTTTAAAAAGATGATGGTTTCTTTCCTAGTAGTGGATTGATATCTTTAAAATGCATGATATTAGTCCCAATTATTATCCTTCATGTGTTACGAAACAAAATTCATTTACCCTCAAAAATATATTTCATCGATGAGGGTACATCCATTGCATTTAAAATACCTCATATCGTGTATGTTGATTAAGGAATAGTTTCTTAGACATCCAAAATATTTTAAAAAATGGGAAGACTTTAATTATGTATTTTTATTTATATTAATTTCCATGTTTTTATTTAAATAAAGGTTACTTATTTAATTCTATGATATGTCTTTTTGACTATTACGGTGAATTGAGCACACTTAATTGCGTGACGGGTGGGGATTGGAATTATAGGTCCCCCTTATGAATCCCTAGGTTTAATGAAAGAAACTATCTCTTATTTGTAGTGTATACCTATCCCAATATTACTATTGTATATTGACACATGTACATTGAAATATTCTTTCATAATGGTCATTATTTTACCTCATTATTAGAACAATGGATTTTTTATCCATAGATTTTTGTATTTCTGAATATACCATTACCTCAATATATATTCATTGTTTCAACATTTTTTTTATCCTACCATGTCACATGTACTGTATTTATGTTATAATGGGATTCATTGTATTTTCCACCTTAATGAGAATCCGAGATGAACCATATTTTTTTCCTTTCTAAAGGAAACATAAATAGGAACCAACTATGGGTATCAAGGATATGATGCAAGGTATAAATATTTTCTAAATAATTGTTCATGCCATGTATTTTTTTAAAATATAATGAATGTTTGTATCTAGACATAGAAGACTATTTAGATGTTCGATCCATCTTAAAATCCTATATACATAACCAATAATGTAATATTACTACTATCTATAGGTTTCTAGATTCTAGGTTGTTATAGTTGGTATGATATAAACTTTTATAGGAAATATGGGGATTGTATTTAGAGGAACCTAGTCAGATAGAACATGTACTATAAAAATCAATATTTCAAGTAAAAACTCTAAAAAACAATAGTAATATAAAATTACATTTTAAAATCATGATCTAATTATGTCGTGCCATTATAGAGAGATTTATAATAGTGAGGTAAATGATAAATGTGTCAACATCCAATATTAATGATAGATTTTTTCCCTAAACAATTCAATATACCTAGAGATGATACAAATTCGATCATTATTATATTAGTGTAGTTGACTTTTGTTATGAATAATAATATCACATATATATATATAACTTATTATCCAAAAAATGGTTATAACTATGTTGGACCTATACATGATACACCAACATAAATCATCCACTATAGAAATTATTCCATTACTATCTGAATGAAGGATCATATACTTATAGATGATCATTAATACTATTGGATGTATTTAAATGAAAATATGAATCACGGTGGTTTATCTTCTGAATGTAGATTTGGAAAAATTATGTTATCTAATTTAGGATTCTAGGAGAACATGAGATATACAATATGGAATGGTTAACATTTATGGTATTATTCATTGAAAAATACATTCATCGTGATCAGAGAGAACTAATGGAATAGGAGTTTCTCAATCATATAAAAAAATAAAGAAGATATTTTTCTGACTGATATGATTTCTATATAAGGTTATCTATAAATTATATAGACTATGTACATACAGTGGGAAATAAAATTACTTTTATATTTTATAGACTAAAAATCAGATTTATGTTTCTGTTGATCTCTCTGTACTTTTCATCATATGAGGATATAGTCTCGAGTTACATGATTAATTTAAATGGGATTTTCTAGGATATGTTGAATATGTAAAATAAAAACATGAATATGTGATATTATTATTATAGGAAGAGTATTTTTTAAAAGTGTAATAAAGGATTCATAGGATTTTGGACATGTGATATCTATGGGAAGAAATTCCCTGGGGGTTACGATACTGTAATAGTAGATCGGTATAGGCACATAGAAAAATTACATGAAACTCAAGAATGAAAAGGATATGAATAATATTTTGATTTTCAATTATATAATTATATGTATACGGAATATTATATAAATTAAATAAACAAATTTCAAGGGAAATCCCCTTAGAAAATTCAAATAGATAAATTACAAGAATATAATGTTGCAATAGATGAATTAAATGATTATTCGACAGTGAAAGGTATATTTATCATATACACAATGTTATATAATGTTTTATTTTATTTTATATCATCACACTTTTATATATCTTCAATGATTTCATAAAAAACATTAAATATTTCCCTACCACCCTAATAAGGGATTTATTAATTATTTCATTGAGTGGAAATATTATTGGCATGAAGATATGATAGTAATTTACTATTGTTATTCGTGGGATTGAATAATTTTAATAAATTATTATTACAAGTATTTTATAATTTTATTTGATCCTTTTTATGATTTTTTTATCAATGAATAATGAAAAAAAAATTATTTCCATTAGAAGTATACTACAACATCCAAATGTTTAGGGGAATATATTGTCATTATTAAAGAAACATAATCATATAAATGAGTTATGTATCATCCACAAATAGATCTTATTAATTAAGTTATATTAAGAGAGTATGATCATACATAATTATAAGGATATTATAAGAATAAAGGATGTACCCATAGTTATAAAATTCAATAAAGTTTTTTCAAGAATAAATAATATTTCATCCACTAGAGTGTGATGTTGTGTTCCAAATAAATATCATTCATGGTCCAAAGGCTATTTCTATGAATCACTATAGTTTGTAAATAGTGGAGTTTATTGATTTGAAGAAATCACTACAAGAGTTATGTTTTAATGGATTTATACCCCCCAGGTTTTTTTCTATGGTGAAACGCTATTTTATTTCTGAAAAAGAATGATGTGTCTATGAGAGTGTGCAACGATTATAATGATATTCCTTCCATAACCATAATGAAAAATATAACTTACCACTTATTTATGAATTATTGGATCAACTACAAGGATCCTAGTACTTTTTAATGTATAATATTATCTCTTGTTAAAAATCCTAATATGGTGAATAAGGATGACATAGTGGATAGGAAATTTCGAACAATTTATGGAAATTTTGATTTTATGTTAGTAACTTTTGGATTGACAAAAGAACATTATTTATTTATATATATTATAAACATAGTAATTAAGGATAATATTTATAGCTTTTTGGAGGCACTCATTATAATTATCATAATGTATTATTAGAGTTTTTAAGAGATTTAGATTCATATGAATATAAGCATGTATACCCTTAGTAAATAGAGAATTATATGGGGAATATAGTAAGTGTGATTTTTTTAAATAGATATTTTATTTTATTTTCTTATTACATAAGGACAAAATATATATTATTAATTAAATTAATGTATTACTTTATGAAAGTTCAATATTGACACTCATAATTGAGTACTACTATTCACTATATTTAGCATGATACTATTATTAGATTATTTTATATTTCACATAGTTGTTCAACCCATTTAACATGTTGGGACACAAGGGAGTAAAATTAACATGATTATGGGAATGTAAGGATTGTTTTAATATAGGATGAAGTTATAGATAAATGGAGAAAATATTAACATTTCAATCAAATAAGGAAGAGTTTTTTAATACTTAGTGATTCATCAAATAAAGCACTTGGTTGTGTCCTTATGTAGAATGATAGGGTGATTGTATATGCATTATGAAAAGTGAAAATACCTAAAATCAACAATCCAACTCATTACCTTCATTTTGAATTTGTCATCCTTTCATTTAAAATATTGTTACACTACATTTATGGAGAAATATTTGATTTATATATCTACCACAAGAGTTAGATGTATGCATTCTCTTAGAAGGAACTCAACATGAGGCAAAGAAGGTTTTTAGAACTAATCAAGGACTATGATTTCTCAATAAAATACCACTATCAAAAGGAAAACTATATAGATGATTAATTGTATAGGGGGTGATATAATTATTACAATGATTAGGATTAACATGAATCCTATATAATTTGTTTTAATGATTGATATAGTGATTTTTGTTCAGAGGTGAAAGCATTTGTAATGCCCGAACCCTAGAAGCCCAGATTTAGTGCATTACTGCGTATCATTGGCATGGTCACAAAAGATCAAGTCTCGAAAGACCTATTAGTTTAGTAGATTTGGAAGTAATAGATACATTCATAAGGTTTAAATTACATCATAAAATTGAAAACTACAACAACATCGTTTCCATAGACACACTGAGATCCCATAGACTATCCCTATAGGTCAGTCATAATATACTTCTTCGTATCCTAGGAAAAATAAAACATAGAAAGGGGTGACCTCAGATTCATATTAAAGATAAAAATATAGAGGAAACTTTCAAAAATAAGTATGAACATTTAAGGTAATGTATAAGACTAAAAAAAGGCCTTTTAAACTTGAACTTCAGTATAATATAGAAAAGATAAAATCAAATAATACCATTTAATTATTCACATGGATATTCTAATAGTCGAATAATCACATGCAATATCAATAGCCGCTCTCATAATTATTGAATACATAATTCTAAACTTTCATAACCACATATTCAAGGCCTTTTGCTAAGACTACAAATAAGATTTTGTTAAGGCCTTATGCAAAGATACTAGTTTGTATCATGAGACCTACTGATGCATCGATGAGCTATAGCGGGCTCCACCAGTCAATTACTAAGTCCAATAAATTCCTCATATAAAAAATTTGAAACATAACATTAACCTTTGTATTAAAACTAGCATATGAAATGTCAATACTTTATCGACAAACCATGAATGGCATAAAAATTGCACATCCACAGTCAAACATAACTCATTCAATACAATATAAATGATTGTATTGTAACAGATTAACCTCAATCAAGAATAATGAAGGATATTGACATAGATGAAAATAATTATCAAAACTATTTGAGAGAAATGTCCCCCTTTTTCTTGAAAACATTTGAAAGTCACACTATTTGTCAAGAAGCCGTTTAAAAATAGATTTTTGAATCAAAGTGCCCCATACCACATTGAAACTTTTAAAAGGAATTTTAATTTTAAAACATTAATGTACCTATAAATAAATCCTTAAAACCATTTTTAAAACATGTAAATTAATGAGAAAGATTTAGAATAATAAATCTTTAAAACGTTTAAAATGATATTTTAGTTAGATTTACAAAAAAAAGAGACATTTGAATACAAATAATTGAGGTAATCAAAAAATTATAATATCATGAAAATAAATAGATTCATGATATACTACGTCAAAGTACATTATATACACCATATAAAAGTGAATTGGTGTATAATAACAAAGAAGTCTCAATGGAATGTAAATTGAGATGAAATATCTTATAAGGATCGTATCCTTAGGTTAAGGATAAAGAAACGACATAATTATGTGTTGACAAATATAAATACACTCAATATTATTGGATATTCATTTTAAACCAATCATAGGACATTCACACATATTATTGTAAAAAGAACACCAATGAATTTATGTTTAACTCAATAAATTGAGATTGAGTTAAAATTAATCTTATCAATTTCATATCGATGGCTTGATTATTTATAAATGGAGTGATTATGTGAATCAAAAGTATATCCACACAAAGGGGAGTGAAAATTACTACACAAGTAATAAATAGTTATTCCACACAAAATCATGGAGTAAAATAATCAATGAAGTATGTGTAAAGCCCAATGACTGGAAATAGAAATTTGAAATTCCCTTACTGATTTGGTAAGTTATGAAACATACACCCCATGATAGAAGATTCATAAAATTAAGATGTAAATACTCATACGTTAATGTATATTTCAAAAAGTAGACAATCAGGGGCAGTACGTACTCCACAGAAAAGGAAATAGGGGCCAATATAGCATGACTCTCATTGGAATAAAAGTGAGATGAAAAACCCCTACTTCATTGTAGTCAATCGAGTAATATAAAAAAAAGTTAATAACCACCAAATAAATCACATAATACAATGAATATAAATAGAATCATGACAATATATATCAAGTGGTAGTACAGAATACACCACATGCAACAAATAAGTGGGGACCAATGGAAATCTAATGGAATTAAAAGTAAGATAAGAAACCCATTACCTAGTACTTTTCCTTGGTCGGGGGTTGGTTACCCTCCTTTATACTAGTGAAATAAATGTTATTAAATTATATAAGAATCGTATAAATTAATATGATATCACATGTGATCTTTCTATATACATTTTTTAATAATATTTTCTTATTATCGTCATTCCAGGTGTTAACTGATTTGTTTTCCTTTTTTTGATTTGTTACGTAAGTAATGTTTTTTATGAATAGGATGTATCTTATTCATATTTAGAATGATGTTAAGTCTTTAAACCTTATTTTTAATCATCAAATTAATATTAGTCTTGAATGGATATGATGGGGAATGAATCTCCCCGCGTTCGTGGAGATGGTAATCTGTAGGCACGCACGAGTGACAATATCATTATTTTGATATTAAAATAATATATAATTGGATGGTATATAATATATACAGAATAATTATCATGTTATATTTTTTTATTCACATCAATTATACATCATTATTATACCCATCCAAATAATATTGTATTGAATAACAATTACACCACAACGTGGAGACGATAAGTCGTACGTACGCATGTATGGTGACATGTCATTCAAAGGATGGATAGAATAATGAATATGGTTGTACCATATTTATAATAATGTCACAGTATATAGAAGATACTGGAGTTATTATTTTATAATGGAAACAACAAAAAAAGAGGAAGTGGAAGAAGAAAAGAACTTGAAAGAGTTGATGAAATATTTACCTCTTCTTCGGGTTCTTCTTTTTGGTATGATCAAAAGGGCTCCGTAGGTTGGCTTTATGACTAAAGGAATGCCTCTATGATGAAGGTAGGACAGTTGAGAGGGTATTTGGGCAGGTTTTGGCCTAGACAAATGGATTTGCAGGTGTGAATTAGAGAGAAGGGGAAGTGACCTTTTATAAGAGGGGTGAGGGGCACCTTAGGAAAAGTTAGAAATATTATTTTATAATAAAATCATTTTCAGTTTCTAATGGCTCACAAATGAATTATTTAAAGGATAATGTGGTGATGGGCTGAAAACCACTCAACCAATTGGTTTTAGATAGGTTTGGGTAATTATATTAACTTTACCTTTTAGATTTAACTCTTAGTTAAATAGTTTGACATTTACAATGTCTCTTTGTATTTTTATATTAAATGGTTAATAAACTTACTATAAACAACCAAGAGAATATCAAGTGGTTTGTTAATGAAATATATAATATTATTTAAGAACTTTTTCTGATCCGTATATTTTTAGGAATAGAATATCAATTAATAATATAATATTTGTTTTAAAAAACTCTTTTATGTCAATTTTGAAACTATTCGGTATTTTGTTTTTTTTATATTTATGAAAGAATTATTACTTCGAAAAAAATTCATATAACCAACCCTAATATGTCATATTAACCTATAAAATTAGTTTAATTCATAAAAATTCCCAAATTACATTTATTAGGATATTTTATAATAACAATTATTTTAATATTTCATTAATTAGGTAATTACTGTATCATCATTGTGTCATAAATAAATTAAATTATATAAGGTATTAAAAATATAAATAAAATACCATTATGTAGGAAATATTATTACCTTTATAATGAATGTTTATAGTCAAATTTATGTTATGTATAACCTAATATTAAAAATGTTTTAGTTATTAAAGAATGATTTTTACTCTTTTAACTCTTCTTTAAATAAAAATAAATTTCCTAATCTAATCCAAGTGAACCTAAAGGATAATAATTTATTTATAAGGTTGTTTTTTGTCAAATTACACTTATTCAATAGAATTAGGACATGTGTTATGGTAATAACAATAATACCATGTTTACCCTTAATTACCCTATTTATTTTTAACGATGGTAAATAAAAGTAAAAAGTTATTATTCACCAAAAAATATTGTCATATTATTGAACCAAATTTTACTTATGGATTTTGAGCATGTCTCTTGGATTTGTGAAAATAAACTTACAAAAGAGGTAAAATTGTGTTTTATGTAAATTTGCAAATGCTCCTATAAGGTGTGTAAAAGACGGTAAAAAGTTCAATAAAATTTTATACATATAATTTTATTATAAAATGAAACCAATGAATTACATTGAACTTATATAGGTATTATAAATCTATTTTGACTTAAAATAAATTTATATAAAATAAATAGTTATTTAAATAAAAATTCGGTTTTAAACTATAACACGGTGTTTTTCACTATTCATCAAAAATTGAATGTTTCTAGAAAAATACCAAAAATTATCCAAATGATAATTATGATATTCTGAATTAAAAAATGAATTCTATTTTATCAAATTCAAAACATAGAAGTTGGATTAATTAATTTAAAATTAATTCCCGTTGTCAAAACTGAAAAGCGGGTTTTTTAAAAGTAAAAACTATCAAAAGATTGACATGTGTTTATGTAAATTTTAAATGTGAAATTACTTATAATAACCTAAATTGTATTTAATGATAAAAATATAATCAAATTATACTTCAAAACCATTCAAATACATAATTTAACAGTATAAATTATTTCTATTAAATAAGTTTTTTTCAATTAAAATTTAGTATTTTTCAATATTTATCAAAATATAAAAGTTATTAGAAAGGTACCAAAAATTTATCCAAAATAAATTTTTATGTCCCAATTATAAAGAAGAATTTAATTTCATTAAATTGAATATATTAAAGTGTCAAATATTGGTTTTAAAAAGGGTTTTCCATTAAAAGGTAGTAAAATTTCATTTTTTGAAATATGAATTTGTTCTTATATTATGTCTAAGAAACACATAATATGGATTATAAAATAATGTGGAGTATATAAAATTTAAAATTCAGTTAATAATATTCATAACCACTTTGGAACGGCTAGTTTGTTATGTCATGGTGTGCTTGAACTCGGTGTTGCGTGTTGCGCAAGCTATTGAATTACTTTTAAAAAATAACTTAATATGAAATCTTGTGGTGTTACATTCTTCCCCCCTTTTGGAAATTGCGTCCTCACAATTTTAAAATTGGGCTTGGGAACTTCATTGAAAGTCCAACATCAGAAAAAGTTTCAATAAAACTATCTCTTTAAAATAATGAAAGTGAAGTACAAAGGTCACCCGAGATAACCCACACTAGGATTCCATGTAAGAAAACATGGATATGGAAGATAAAATAACTGTCAAGTTCTGGTGGAGAGTTATAGAAAAATTGAATATGATAAATTAACAACAATAAAACCACAAACTTGTGATGAGATAAACATTCATTAGTTCCTAGTAGAAAAAGTAAATGGATAATGTTTTTGTTTTGTTTTATGTTCGATTTCATAAATGTGAGGAATTTATTTATGAGATTGACTAAGAACGTAAATAGATAAACTTACTTTTTAAGTAGTGTTTCATCCTTTAATAAATTTATACCACTGACACATATTTTTTTTCAAACGATGAGTATTAAAGATGAATTGGTCACACTAGAGGCGCTAGAATCAACTTCTAGAGAATTACATAATCCACAAAGGATAAACTATATATATTTACCTTGTCTTTCTAGATTAACAAAAAACAAAATGGTTAGTATAAGATCAGATGATCCTTTAGAGAAAGAAATACTTATCTTAATTTATAAAATTAAACCAAAAATAACCAAAGTTCAATAAATACCATTCAATAGACAATTGTCCTTAAATTCCATCAATATAATCCAAACTAATATTGAAACCCAAAACATAGAATAATTTGATTACGAAGTCTTCCATGTTAAATTGTATTTCTAAATAACATCGACTACTCTTAAAGTAACATTTTTAAAAGTAATTTACCTAATCAAATATTCTCTATGATAAGTTAATCATTTCCATAAATAAACCAAATATCTAAAAATCCACTATAAAAACATAGAAAAAATTCCACCATTACTCCTCAAATGAACTCCCATAGTATTCTATTTTCATTAGGCATATAGTATTCCCAACAGAGAGAACGTCATCAAAAAAAAATATCACTTAACCCCTAAATGATTTTCCTATACTATGTATATAAATTTAATAAGACATAAGATCCCAAATCAACATATTATTGATCAATAAAATCATTTAATTAAAAAGAATTAGTCATACTAACTGGGGACTTCGTGTAGTCTAGTGGTAGGTGATAAATCCCAATCACACTATGGTTGTGGGTTCAATCCCTGCTACTTTATACTATGCAACGGGTTGTCACACAGTCCGTGTGTTGTCCTTTTGCAAAAAATATATTTTATAATGTTCCTAAAATGAGATAAATTCATCAAAAAAACTATATCATAATTTCACCACAAATTTTATCTCATACCTTTCATTTTCATCCAAAAATTTAATAACATGTAATTGCCTCAAATTCAAGGATCATATAAACCCAAATGGTTATTTATAACAATATCAACAATAGAAAACACAATTATTCCTAAAATAGTATTTCTCACATAATAAACTGCAGGGTTACACATAAGAGAAAAGTCTTCCAAAGTAATCCCATCAACAAAGAGCACTAATACTTTTAAATATTTCCACATCCATTTATTTCCACATAGGTGCTTCCTTGACCAAGGGGTTATCCTATATAATAGGTCATTCGCTTGGGTAATGCCCATGTCCCCTAAATTTATAGAAAATGACTATAAATGGATTCTTGGGATCATTTTTATTTTCTTCCATAGTACTATTCATTTTTTATCAGCAATTCTTTACTTTATGTCCTTATTTACCAAACATAAAGCATTTCATTATTCCATTATGAAACTTCCCTAGGTGTCTCCTTCCACATTCCCTGCATGATGGAAACTGAGCTTTCTTTTCTCCATGGTGTCCACTACGGGAGCTCTTATCATTCTCCGCCTTTCTCTTATTTGTTGATTCCGAGAGTTGGTTAATATATATGTTTTTGATCATATTTTTGGAAAACCGATTCCGCATGAACATGATATAATTTACACCTATCATCATTCCATTATGTTTCTCATTTCCTCCATTGTTCCCACCTTGTACATCATGTTCAATGTTACTATGACATCCTTGGAATCCAGCCATTGACTAACACAAGAAAGCGTATTGTGAGTCATAAAATCATTTAGAGAATATCATAACACCTTATTTCCAATCTAAAACACCTTAAGATTAATGACGGTTATTTATTATCATATTATATTAAAATACTTCAAATCATTTTGTAAAGAAAATGTGAATTATCCTAAGCATATCCCTCCAGAATGTCGTAACCAATAGTGCATCAATGCCTATTGTTGTGCACCAGTTCTCGTTTGAGTCTAGATCAAAGGAGTGTTTTAGGGTTTTACCTCTAGGAACATCTGTGCTGGAGCCGCCTCTACCTACTCATATCCATAAAGGGATCCATTGCTTGGAAAACTCACAAAATCTCTACAATACCAAAATTATAGGAAGTTCTTCTATACTAATCCTCAATGTCTATCTTAGGGATATGTGTTCTAATCAGAGTTTATCTAAATCTAGTTTCCAAGGTTTGTACTAAACATTCTCTGATACTAACTGAAATGCCCCCACCCCAGAAACTCAGATTTGGTGCATTATTACATATCATTGGAATGATCACAAAATATCAAGTCTCGAAAGACCGATTAGTTTAGTATCCTTGGAAGTACTAGATACATTCATAAGGTTTACATTACATCATAAAATGGAAAACAACAACATCATCATTTACATAGAAAACACTGAAATCCCACAGACTATCCCTACAGGTCAGTCATAATATACTTCTTCGCATCCTGGGAAAAATTAAACATATAAAGGGGTGATCTCATATTCTCAGTATGGTTAAAAATATAGTGGAAACATTCATAAATAATTATAAACATTTAAGGAAATGTATAAGACTAAAACAAAAGCCTTTAAAAATTGAACATCAGTATAATATGGAAAAGATAAAATAAAATAATTCCATTTACTTATTCACATGGATAATCTACTTGTTGAATTATCACATGCAATATAAATAGCCACTTTCAAGATGAGATAATGCATAATGCCATACTTTCATAAACACATAGGCAAGGCCTTGTGCCAAGACTACAAATAAGATTTTGTCAAGGCCATGTGTCAAGACACTAGTTTGTCTCATGTGACCTAGTGATGCATCGAGGAGCTATAGTGGGCTCCACCAATCACTTACTAAGTCCAATGAATTACTCATACAAACAGTTTGAAACATAACATAAACCTTCATATTAAAACTAACTTACGAAATGACAATACATTATCCACAAACCATGAATTGTATAAAAATAGCACATCCACAGTCAAAAATAACTCATTCAATACAATATGGAAGATTGTATTGTAACATATTAAACTCAATTAAGAATAATGAAGGATATTGACATAGATGAAAATAATCATCAAAACTATTTGAGATAAATGTCCCCCTTTTTCTTGAAAACATTTAAAAGTCGCATTATTTGTCTAGAAGCCGTTTAAAAAAAGATTTTTGAATAAAAGTGTCCCATACCACTTTGAAACTTTTAAAAGGAATTTTAATTTTAAAACATTAATTTACATATAAATAAATCCTTAAAACAATTTTTAAAACATGGACATTAATGAGAAAGATTTAGAATAATAAATATTTAAAACGTTTAAAATGATATTTTAGTTAGAGTTCCTAACCAAAAGAGAGACACTTGAATAAAAATAATTGAAGTAATAAAAACTTTATAAAATCATGAGAATAAAGGTATTCATGATATACTATGTAAAAGTACATTATATACACCATATAAAAGTGAATTGGTGTATAAAAACAATGAAGTCTCAATGGAATGTAAATTGAGATGAAATATTTTATAAAGACAGTATCCTTAGGTTAAGGATAAATAAATGACATAATTATGTGTGAAAATTTTAAGTACACTCAATATGATTGTATATTCAGTGGAAATAGATCAGAGGACATTCACACATATTATTGTAAAAACAACACCAATGAATTGGATGTTTAACTCAATAAATGGAGATTGAGTTAAAATTACTCTTATAAAGTTCATATCGATGACGTCAGAATTTATCAATGGAGTGATTATGTGTATCAAAAGTATATCCACATAAAGGGGAGTGTAAAATAATACACAAATAATAAATAGTGATTCCACACATAATCATGGAGTAAAATAATCAATGAAGTATGTGTAAATCCCAATGACTAGAAATTGAAATTTGAAATTCCCTAACCAATTTGGTAACATATGAAACATACACCCCATGAAATAAGTATCATAAAATGAAGATGTAAATACCAATAAATTAATTTATATTACAAAAATAAAACAATCAGGGGAAGTACATACTCAACACAAAAGGATATAGTGGCCAATATAGCATGAATCTCACTGGAATAAAAGTGAGATGAAAACCCCCTACTTCGTTGTAATCAATCGATTCGTATGAAAAAAAGTTAATAACCACCAAATGAATCCCGTAATACAATTAATATAAAGATATTCATTATAATATATATCAAATGGTAGTACACAATACACCACATGCAATAAATAAGTGGCGAACAATGGAAATCTCACGGAATTAAAAGTGAGATAAGAAACCCCTTACCTAGTACTTTTCTTTGGTTAAGAGTAGGTTATCCACCTTTATAATGGTGAAATAATTGTTTATTAAATTATACAAGAATCATATAGATTAATATGATATCATATATGATATTTCAATATTGCTTTTTGCAAATAATATTTTATTATTATCGTCGTTTTGGGTGTTAACTGATTCGTTTTCCTTTATATTCTTTTAGAACATAAGTAATGTTTGTTATGTATATAATTTATCTTATTCATATTAAGAACGTATTAAGTCTTTAAAATTTATTTTTTATAATCTAATGAAAATTACTCTTCAATGGATATGATGGGGAATGAATCTCATCGCGTTCACGGAGACAGTAATCTATTATAATTGGATGGTATATAAAATATAAAGAATCATTATCATGTTATATTTATTATTTACATCAATTATACATCATTATTATACCCATCAAAATAATAATGTATTGAATAACAATTACACCACGATGTGGAGTCGGTAAGTCGTACGTACACATGTATGGTGACATGTCATACAAAGGATGGATAGAATAATGAATATTATTGTACCATATTTATAATAACATCACAGTATATAGAATATACTAGAGTTATTATTTTATAATGGAAACAACAATGAATAGAGAAGTGGAAGAAGAAAGGAACTTAAAAGAGTTGATAAAATATTTACCTCTTCTTTGAGTTCTTCCTTTTGATTTGATCAAAAAGGATCTTTAAGTTGGCTTTATTACTAAAGGAAGGACTCTATGATGAAGGTAGGAAAGTTTAGAGGGTGTTAGGTCAGGGGTTTTCCAAGCCAAATGGCTTGGAAGGTTTGAATTAAAGAGAAGGGGAAGTTCCCTTTTATAAGAGTGGTGAGGGGCACCTTAGGAAAAGCCAGAAATATTATTTTATAATAAAATAATATTCGGTTTATAATAGCTTAAAAATGAATTATTTATATAATAAGGTGGGGATGGGTTGAAAACCACTCAATCAATAGGTTTTAGACCGGTTTGGGTTACTGTATTAACATCACCTTTTATATTTAACTCTTTGTTAAATAGTTTGACATTTAACACGTCTCTTCGTATTTTTGTATTATATGGTTAATAAACATACTATATACTTCCAAGAGAACCTAAAGTGGTTCATTAATGACATATATAATATTATTTATGACCTTTTGTCGAACCTTAGATTTTTAAGAATAGAATATCAATTTATAATATAATATTTGTTTTAAAAACTCTTTTATGTCAATTTTGACACTATTTAGTATTTTATTTTTTCTAAATTCATAAAAGATTTATTACATTGAAAAAAATTCATCTAACCAACCCAAAAATATCATATTAACCTTGAAAATTGGTATAATTCATAAAAGGTCTCAAATTACATTTATTTAGATATTTTTAATATCAATTATTTTAATATTTTATTAATTACGTAATTACTGCATCATCATTGTGTCATAAATAAATTAAATTATTTAATGTCTAAAAAATATAAATAAAATATCATAATGTAGTAAATATTTTTATATTTATAATGAATATTTTTAGTTGAATTTATCTTATGTATAACCGAATATTAAAAATATTTTAGTTATTAAACTTTGTTTTTAACTATTTTAACTCTTCCTTAAATAAAATAATAATAAATATCCTAATCTAATCCAAGTGGACCTAAAGGATCATATTTTATTACTAAGGTTTTTTTGGTCAAATTAGACTTATCAAATAGAATTAGGACATGTGTTATGGTAATAATAATATCATTTTTACCCTTAATTACCCAATTTACATTTAACCATTATAAATAAAATTAAAAAGTTACTATTCACCAAAAGTTATTTTCATCTTATTGAAAAAAAATTTACATACTCATATCAACCGTGCCTCTCAGATTTTTGAAATTCAACTCACAGAAGTTGTAAAATTATGTTTTATTTAAATTTTCATATGCTCCTAGGTGGTGGGTAAAAGGCGATAAAAATTCAATAAAATTTTATACATATAATTTTATTATAAAATTAAACCAATGAATTACAGTGATATTATATAGGTATTATAAATATATTTTGACTTAAAATAAATTTAAATAAAATAAATATTTATTTAAATAAGAAGTCAGTATTAAACTATAACGCTGCATTTTTCACTATTAAAAAAAACTGAATGTTTTCAAAAAAATACCAAAAATTTACCCTTACTAATTTTCATATTCCGATTCAAAAATGAATTCTATTTTACCAAATTCAAAACATCTAAGTTCCATTAATTAATTTAAAATTAATTCATGTTGTCAAAACTGAAAAGTGGGTTGTTAAAAAGTAAAAACTATCAAAATATTGACATGTGTTTATGTCAAATTTAAATGTAAAATTACTTATAATCACATAAATTGTATTAAATTATAAAAATATAATATAATTATACTTCCAAGCCATTCAAATACATAATGTAACAATATAAATTATTTCGACTAAAAACGTTTTTTTCAATTAAAATTTAGTATTTTTCAATATTCATCAAAATATAAAAATTATTAGAAAAGTACCAGAAAATTATCCAAAATAAAATTTTATGTCCCAATTCTAAATAAGTATTTAATTTCATTGAATTGAATATATAAAAGTGTCAAATATTTATTTTAAAAAGGGTTTTCCATTAAAATCTGGTAAAATTGCATTTTTTGAAAAATGAATTTGTTATTATATTATGTCTAAGAAACACATAATATGGATTATAAAATTATATGGAGTATATAAAATTCAAATTTTAGTTAATACTATTCATAAATGCTTTTAAACGGCTAGTTTGGTAAGTCGTGGTGCGCTCGAACTCGGTGTTGCCTATAGCGGAAGCTATTGAATTACAATAAAGAAATGAACTTACTATAAAATCTTGGCGTGTTACCGCATTCATGTTCAAACATATTGATAATCCATCCTTATAAAAATTTATAGAGAATACTAAAAAAATTAATAAGATATATAGTGCAATAATAATGTACTAAATGATGGGAAATGGACAGACATATTTTATAGAGAGAGGGTGTTCACGTTTGGGAAGATGGTGTATGTTTGATAAAAAAGAGTTGATTATGAAATTACTAGATAAAGAAAATATCACAAATTTATCTACACTCTTGGTATAATAATTATTCATAGTGATTTAAGAAAAAATATCTGGTGTGATGTTTTACAATTTTAATCTATTATTCTTAGTATTCCAACATATAATGTCTGAATAGAAACATCCTAATGGATCCATGAAAACTCTACCAATTATAATTTGTAAATGGGGAAATGTTTTAATAGAAATTATCATTGTAAATCTAATGTATCATGTGAAAAAGAGTCCGAAAAGTTTCACTATGAATCACTTTACAATGACTTCTCATTTATTAATTATAATATTAGATCCACCACTTGGTAACCTTTCCTTGCTCCTTGTTAATTAAATCACAAGGCTTCATGGGGAACCAATATTGATTATATCTAATCATGTATGTCAGTTCACATTTAAATTATGGAAAAGTATTTAAAGGGATCTTGCTTATATTATATATTTCATCATTTTCATATCATCCCCAATATAACGGTCTATCTGAATGTAGTATATATATATTGGGTGTCAAGGTAAGATCATGTTATCATTGCTTCCATGGTATATTGGATATGTATATAAATTCAGTATATTTTTTATAAAATTATAGCTTCTATTTGATTATCTATATAGATTTGTGTGAAGATTTGTGTGGGAATAGGTTTCATACTCTAACATGTTAGAAAAAATATAGAAAAATAAATCTATTTTACCCAGAGATTGTATATGAGAGGGAAATTAATTGATGGAATATTTAAAACCTTATTAAATCATCATAGAGAATATAATAGATCAATGTATATTATCAAGGGAATGATTTCAAATTTCAAGGTGGGGTCATGTATTCATTATGGTTTTCCTATGTAAGGAAGTTGTAAGATGAGGATAAATTGTTTTGTTAATCCCAATATATATTGGGACTTTTGAAATATAATAAATAATTAGAGTCATAGATTAACATTTTCCTAAACTTCTGAACATTTATAAAATTCATGAAATATTTCATGATTCATTATAGAGGGAATAAATTCTATATCAAACACATCTTATAACATATTAGGTAATAGTTTTAGAGATTTAATTTCCATGTAATTAATATCCAATAAATATTAATGAATCCATTTAGAAAGTGTTCTGAAATCAGAAAACTCAGCTGGTAATTGTCTATTGTAGAAACCATGAACTAAAAGTGGCATCCGAGAGCCTATATAAGGTATGAAAAAGAAATATAAACAATTTTAAAAAACTGATATATAAGTTAATTTCATGGATGAAATTATTTTATGGGGTATGATTATAATAACTAAGATCATACATTTATAGGTAAAATCCATATATCGTTCTACCATACAATACACCCTCAAGGAACCGTTTATTAAAGATTATATCTAAAAGATTAATTTATAATTTTTTTATTTTTATTGTAACAAAATAAAATTATTTTTTCTGAATTATTCATAATAATATTTTCCTAAAATGAAATGTTTTGATTTATTTATTGATTGAATTTTAGTGGAAATGTAAAAATTATTTTTTTAATTAAAATCACAACCCTAATAAAATTCATGGGTTTTAATCATATACTAAATCTCACAAATCCCATAAATTAAACCATTATATGTGTTATATTTAACATGATAAGTTTTAAAATATCATGTTTCATATATAATACTATGTTTTATTTTTAAAACATATGTCACATTTTCTCTAATTTTATTTGATGTGTTATAAATTTTCTATATAAAAATTTACTTACAGGTTTTTAAATTTTAATTTTATAAAATGGATTTTATATTTTTTATCATTAGTTACAATTTATAAAAAATGAAAACATTACTTTTTGTTATAAATATAAAATTTTTGAGATTAATGTTCACTACTCAATTAATATTAAAAAAGTTCTTCATGAATTGTTCTATAAATATTGTATAATTTTTACCTAAAATTATAAAATTATAAATTATAAATCGTAATTATAATATATTGTTTAATCATATATATTAATATATTATCATCAGTTTATTTATTTTTTGTAATAAATGGGAATAGGAACACTTAATTGTGAAATATTATTATTTAAAAATTTGGTTTTCAATATTTTATATGTTTTAATATTAAATATAATTTTATCAAATATAGAAGTTGAATTTGATTAAATGGACTATAAAGGTTCAAGGATTCAAAATTTTGTAATATGGGTTACCATATATGAATAATAAAATTTTAATAAGTTGGGTAAAAACATGTTTTTGAGGTCAAAACCAAAATGTGAAAATCAAAAAATATAATGGTAAAAAAGAAAAAAAAATGTTTAAAATATGTGTGATAGTTCGTGATTAAGGGTTTACCAATCCATGTATAGACCACACTCAATTATTTAGATCATTTAGAGTCATTAACCACGGAATTATTAAATTATATCATTTATAATTAATTGGTATTCAAAAAATTGATATTTAATTCACATATAAAATGGAACCGCTTCCTTCACATCATATCATCCATATATACTCTAATTTCTTCAGCGAAAAATTCCATTTTATTACTCATAGAAAACTATACCACATCAAAAAGCCTCTAGTAACTTTTATTTTTCCTTTATACTTTCATTATAAATGATATTTCTAAGACAAAAATCAACCCTAGTGGAAATTGACCCTATAATGATGGTTTTAATCCATTGGTATAGGATAGAAAGCAGTTAGAATATGATATACATACTCTTCTTACACAAAATTAAGAAAAAATTGGGGTTAGATCTATACTATTGGATTCATTGAAATCATTTTCATAACTTAGATGGTTTTTTTTTCTCGTTGTTTTATTAAATTATTGGGATACATGTTATACTAATGATTTTATAAATAATTCAAAAAGGATTCCTCATATAAAGAAGAAAATAGAAACTCTATTATTAACCTATAACAATCAACCACTCTAACTACCTACACCAACAACCCGAACAACTAGACCCCATCATTGAAAAACAGTGAAATAAATTAATGCATTGAACCAATAATAATTTCAATTAATAAAATATACATATTAAATATTACTCATCTGATTAGTTTATATATTCAAAAAATCACAATGCATATATGATTTCTTTCTTAGTTAAAAAACCAGTTTTCTCAAAATTATTAATAAAAAATGTTAAGAATCAATATCGCACAGATAACCACCAGTATCATCAGTGTGATCACCAACATACACATCCCCATCACAAACAATATCTTCATTATCATCACCATCACCATCTGCCTGGCTGTAATCATTATCACCATTATCATGACCATTTATATCTCTATTTTAATAATAATGACATGGAAATTTATCATTCCACCCATAACTATGACCGTCATCAACATATCCAAATTCCAAATATAGCAAATTCATATTTGAAATTAATATACAAAAAATCACTATAATATCTTGTTTATGTGGTCAAAATAATTCCCAAATAACATTCATAAATTTCATGATATCCTTTTGAATTTAGTAATGATCATTTAGGGAAAAGTTTTGGCTTCTACTACAATTGCATGAGCCTTTAATATATCTATGTGACATGTTTCTTAATTGGTGTCACTAGAATAATTAGAGGATCCTAATGTGGGACAACATCAATTTTAAAATAGACTTCTCTTGTCAACAATGCACTCTCCCATGATTCTGCAAACCTAATATTTAGTGAAAATGATTATTTAGACAAAACATGTCAACTTTTTTGACATCAATATCCTCCAAAGTACGGTATTGAAAACAAAGAGGAACTATACAGAATAAATATATATTAAATTTTTATTGAAGAAAATTATAACATTACATTCTTTGTTATGTTTGAATGACTACTCTTCTACCATCATTCTTCTTTCTACATATGTAAAACATCCTTTCTCAAGTTCAATGAGCATCAATATTAAATTCCACCATATGTACTTAAATATTATACTGAAACACATTATTAAATAATATTTTATTTTTAACCAACAAAACCCATTGTATGTAATATTTAATTGAAAATAACCAATAAAAATTAAATATAATTGAATAGAACTGTATTGTATTATCCAGAATAATGTGAAACACCAATCAATCAATGAAAAAAAAACATCAATTTATTTAGTGAAGCTGTATTCATATTAATTTTTTATTATAATGTTGGGTCCTCATAATTTTGTATCAATGCCACTATTTTGGGATGAATTCAGTTTGGGTAAGAATTATTTAGGTTAATTCAATACTTTTTGATAAATTCAACTTATTTGTATTCATTATGAATAAAATTTCATTATTTTATATTTATTTACGTCAATATGATTTAGTTTTTTTTAGAAATTTATGGTCACCATAATTTTGATTAGTTTATTTTCGTTTCATGTACAATTTTTGTCATTTTTGTTTCATTAAATTATTGTTTCAGTTGTATTTTCCTTTAATAAATTATATGATTCAGATTCTCTTTATACATGTTTTTAAAATTCTCTTTATTTAAGGATAAATTATAATTATTTTAGTTCTATTTGATTTAATTTATATTCTATTGGTTAATGTCTATTATGGTAATATTAGTCCATTTTGGTTTAATTTTGTTTGATTATGTCACAATTGGATTGGGAATGTATGGGTATTATAGTTTATTTATATTTAATCACATTTTATTCCCACTATCTTAGTAAAATTTTACATTTTACAAGTATTTATGTTTACATTAAATTTATCTATTGACATGTTTATATAATAATACTATTTGAAACGATGTATATGATACTAAATATTACAGTTTACATATTAATATATTTTATATTTTTAAAAAATTATATGTTAATATCATAATAAGACCTTTTAATTTTTTTATGGACACATTTGGTCATAATGTTATAGAAATGTATCCTGAATCGTTTAGTGATTATTAAAAAATTTAAAAATTATGGAATGTGGAAACCTATCATGACCTAACCTAGGTCGGCCCTAAATCGGCCACCTGAGTCTGTCTGCGACAAGACCCAAAGGGCATTCCCTATACCCAAGGTATGTCCACTAGGTCCAGGCATAAAAATTAAATAGGTGGGAACGATTTTTCCTATAAGTGAAAGAAAAATAAATAAATAAAAACTAAACAATTAAAATGAAGACTAGGAACTGTGAGAAAATAAAATTGTATATACCTCCATGTGACCCTACAGGTTTCCACCGACCAAAATCCAACATCGCACTATGATGACCGAATCTGAGCAAGAAGTAACACCTAAAGCTAAAAACAATGAAAAACTATAGTAATTAGTATTAAAACTCAGTAGACTTTCCTGATAAACTATTACCAATGCACTTCCTTTAAAAAACATCAAATTTCCTGTTTAGAATACAATATACCAAAGTATACTTTTCTACTTATTCTACTAAAAACAAAATACAAATCATTGTCTTTATTCATTTCAAAAACCATGTTCATTCTACTAGTGTTCTATTAACATTAAAAAACGAATTGATGCTTTCATTTTTTATAGATGTAAATATTATAAAATAGTTTGAATTTAAAACCTTTTTTAGAAGCTTTTAGAGATGAAGATATCAATTTTAAGTAAACACTAAACAAGAAAGCACCACAATATTCATATAACCAGGGAAATGAAGATATCCATACAAGTATAACAATCATTAATGGATGAAACTAAGATCTAATTGACATCAGTGAACCCAAGAGATCAAGAATAATCTAGAATTTACTAATACATGAGACCCCATCTCTGGAAGCGTAGAACACATAATGAAACCAAAAACACAATAAACCCCTGACCACAATTACTTATGATAGACCAAGGGTCCCAATCCCATAGTAATCAACCCAAATATATTCACCTACAATGGTACATTGGTCATTACTTCAAATAATAGTGAAATGATCGTTCTTAGAAAATTATTTAAATATACAAGGATCCCATGTCTCATGCATATAACGTTGGTTAGCCAACTGATACCATCCAAGAATCCAATTACAATATATATATATATATATAATTCACAATTGGTCTCACCTCAAGTCTCCATAAGAACTAATCGCATTTTTTATAATAAATAAAACATAAAAAGTTCCAATAAAGGAACCCTGATAATGGATCTCAAGGATTCTATATTGTGGAAATCCCATCCATTATTCGAGACAAGGCATGAGAAGCATCCAATATATGTTTTTATAATAATTTTTTTCATCATTTTCACAATTTTTCCAAACTAGGCATAAATAATTTCTCCTAAAAATTAAATTTTTTAAACATGAAATTCATCTTTCAAGGAGGTGTCAAACACACAATTTCTATATGAAACCATTGATAAAACTACTTCGAAACATTTCCATCACACATTAAATCCAAGTCCATTTCCTATGAAAATTCCTACCAAGACACAATTCATCTTTATATGAAAAAATATTTAGGAATAATTATTTCAAAGTACTCACATTTCAATTTCAATACAAAACTACTTCAATCAAAATTCCAAATGGGCCACTAATTGAGAACACAAGATGAACCACATTTTATAACCAATATTCATTCTTTTGAAATCCAAAAATATATTGAAATACCATTAAAGTAACTCAAACAGTCATTTTTTATATCAAAAATATATTTGTGAGGCATAACCATTCCTTATATGTCACAAACCACATGCAAAAGCCAAATGGGAATTTAAAAAAACATTTGGTGTGCACTATTTAACAAAAGAAGTCTAATTATCCAAAAAATGAATAAAAAATTGTTTGTTGACAAAAAATCTTACCAAGGTTCATATTTCAATATCTATTAATAGAAAAAAGTTTGAAATCCTGAAACAAATGGTTCTTAAATTTAAAAGGTATGTGCATGGGGAAAACCTACCTCAAATGATGGCCAAGCAAAAACATTCTAACCCCAGCAGCAGCCTTCTCACACACATGGAAATCCATATATATATATATATATATCCTTAAACTGAGGACATGTTCCCTACTTCTTGAGGGAACATGCACCGAAAGGATATATATATTTTTATATATCCTTATATAGTAATATGAATTTGTGGCTTCAAAACTAACCACTATTCCCTACAATAAATCTGAGGGACTCAAAAATTCCCCAAGAAGAACACATATAAGATCTAACCATTTTCTGAGGGAAAATCCCCTTTCAAAAGTCTATTCACATCAAACCCCATTATTTAAAACATGGTTCCCAATTCAAATGATCATTTATGATACAGAATAAGGTAACCAATGAACAATTACAACCATTTCACTTGAAGAGTCCAATTTTATCACATTTTCACCATTAAATCCCTTTGAAAATATATTTTTCACCTTCCTCATAAATCAATCAAAATGTTTAAGGAAAACCCATAAGAAAAACACAATGAATATAACCTATTTTCTTATAAAAATCTATTTTCATCACATTTGAATCACAAAACCATTAAAAAAAAATTTTGAGAACCAAAAAAACAACCCATAGAATACATTTAAATAATTATGAGATCTTATCAATGTCATACAATAATGTTAAAGCATTGAACCACCTATTTCTTAACTGCAAATTCTTTAAGAACTCTCGTATGAGGGGAAGAACACCTGAAAGACCAATGAAAACACCCTAGACAATGAAAAACTTCACAAATCACAACCCTAGGCATTAGGGTCCATCTATGAGAAGAAACCCTTAATTAATGAAAAAAAACTCACCTGGGGAGGACCACACCCTAGAAAGGTTGGCTGGAAAAGAGGATGCTAGAGAGATGGTTACAAATAGTGGGGTCATGGTCGTTAAGGGTGCTGCCAAAAATTGGGTGGTTGGAGCATGGGGTCAAGATAAGGGGGATCACTTAAGAGTAGGTCAACCAGAGGATGGGGCTTCCACCGGATCAGATCTACTGGATGAAGGGTCTCATGTCAGAGCAAGCTACACTAGATAGGATGACTGGTGGATGGAAGGGAGGTGGTAGAAAGTAGGGGGAGCAGAGGAGGAGGAAATGTGAGTGGGTGGGGGAGGGTTCAGTCGCACCACACAAAGGGGGAAGTGGGGGCCAACCTCACTAAGTGTCTTCCATAAAAAAGAAAACCAAAACAAAACCAACTAAAAATTATAACCAAATAATAATAATAATAACAAAGATAGTATTAATAATAATAATAATAATAATAGTTATATTCCCTCCATTTTAAATAATAAGTATAGTAATAATAATTTAATAATATTATTCATAAAAAAATTAAAAAAAAATATAATTATTATTATAAAAATATTATTATTATTATTATTAAGGATTGAACAATTACCTTATTTTTTGATAAAATTTTATTTGTTTCAAATATTGGGAAACCGCACGGTTTAGATCATTCTTTGGTCACTTCCTCCACTTGATATCCTCACACAGTTACCTGCAAGGATATACATGGTTGGGAAACCATGATCTAACTGGCTCGAAATCAAGAAAATTATATAAATAATTAATGTTAATTAAAATAATTGATTTCTTAAGATATTGGTGTGATAATTCTCTCACCATAGACACTTTATGCTCCCAAAAATTCCCCAAGATAATATTTTTCAAAAACTGAATTACATTCCTAGAAAAATTCAAGGAAACCTGTGAATCTGACGATGACCTTACTCTTCACAGGTCAAACCCAACTAATTTATGAGGAAACTGAATCCCAAGATTTAGAGGATAACACAAGGGGGTTCTACCAACCATAATATCACAACTATATTTGGAACCGTGAAAACCAAACAACTCTATAAAGAATTAAATAAGATACCCACAATGAGGGTACCCTGAAAAATGGGACACCAAGATAAGAGAACTACATAACCCTTTATACACATTAACCAAAAGAACAGTCCTAATGATGGTTGGAATTCCCAATATGTACTTCATCCAACTTCTCTAGTATGAGAAGAACTACACCCAAATAGAATTTAATTACCAACACCAAGGAAATCCAAAATAAATAAATTCCTTCAAATAGAAGAACTTAACAAACATTAAAACATTGATTTCCTCAAACAGTTACATCTCCAAATGATCTCAATGAAAAATACAAAACCAACCCATATGGGGGCCATAAATCCCCTAAGAAAAATGACCGAATCCAAAATCAACACTCGAATAGTTAAAACTTCTTGGATAGTAATATAATTAACCCATTATAATGATAAAAGGACATGATAATATTACAATGGAATGGAAAAAATAATAAGGAAACCATAAATATCTCTATTCCAAGTCAAAATATAAAGATCATGTAAAAAGTCTCACATACCACTGACAATCTTTACTATGCAAGAGCATTCCCCCAATACCTAGGTCAAGGGATCTGATGGATAAATCATCTTCTACCACAAAGTTTAGTTTGATCATCCTTTGGTCACAACTCTTTCAAGCAACAATTTTTATAGGACTTCTCTCGGTGAGCCGAATGACCACTTCAATTGCAGGGCTTTGGAGGGATGTGACGAGTAGGATTCAAATTCTCAAATGCATCCCACCGATGGAAAACCAGGAAGTATTCAAATGAACTGGATGCTATATCCAATGAATAATACTCCTTATAAATATTTTCCTTTATCATATACTTCTTTTTTGTATAGGGAACCCTTATGAATAGTAAAATCTGCAATATTTCCAACCAATACAGACTGAACCCTATGAGCCAGCTCATTAAGGTGGTAAGAAACAAAATTATCAATCGTTAACCCTTACGAACATCCCACAACTCGTCAACCTTCCTCAAAATCACATCATCAAGTATGAACCCTCGGAAAAAGGTGGCCTCATATATTTTGGTTTTCCCCCAAATTTCAATGAAGATGGGACAACCAACTTCCACTAGTCTAAAGTTAGACTCTCAAAGAACTCCAAAACATCTCGAACCCTAAAATCCTAGAGGGTTCTCAAAACCCTAAAGACATGATCTAAATATTAAAGCCATATATATGCCTCTAACATCCCACTAACAACATGAAATATATGAAACACCCAAGAAAACTCAAGAACAAGTCACGACTCATTAGAACATTGAGGGAGATTTCTGGGTGGCACATTCCAAACAACAACAAAAAAACACAAACCAAAACTGATATCAAATAAAAGTACGATTAAAAGAAACATAATGAGCCAAAAATTAATGGCTCTAAAACTAAACCAATAAAAATACAACCATAAATATTTCTTTCAAAAGACACAATTTTCATTTAAATTTAAAAACCTCCTTCTTCTAAGGCCACTTTCAAAATACCAGACCCCACTCTTTAAACCAAATTCAATTTCCAAAGTAATTTCAACTTTTCATTAAAAAAACTTACAATAAACAAAATTAATATTACACTTAACTTGAATAAAATCATCGGAGTGATGGACTAGTATTCATTATTAACATATCATCTTGGTAGTAGACCATGCCACAAGTAAGCATCAACGAGTAGTTGAAGCTTAAACCATGTAATAAGACTCCACACTGGTCACTAATCCATGTGAAATTTGACGTAACACCGACATTCCAATTTTTTCATCCCTCAATAAAAAATAATAAAAAAAGACGTGAATCCAGGACCACCCTTGGTAACCTAAGGATCAATGCGAGTAAGTGTTTTTGACGCTCTTCCCAAACCTACCTCTTAGTTCTTAAAAGTTCTAATCTCCATCTACCAAACACCTCAAATATCATGGGATTCCCCTTCTGATACCATTTTTTCATGAACAAACCCCAGTATACCCTAAACTGGTCACCCTAGTCATCCCGTGACAAGGCCTGAAGGGCGTTCCTGATCCCCATGGGCTTGCAACTAGTGTCAGGAATCAAAATGAATCATGTGGGAATGATTTGACACATATGTGAAAGAAAAATAAATGAATAAAAATTGAAAAAAGAAAAAGATAAGTAGCAACATTAAGTTACTAAAATTGTACATACCTCCATGTGACAGTAACATCCCAAGATTTCATATTATGTTATTTCTTCAAAATAATGCAATAACATGCACTACATGAAATACTAAGTTCAAGCGCACCATGACTTACCAAACTAGCCGTTCAAAAGAGGTTATGAATAGTATTAACTGAATTTTGAACTTTATATAATCCATATAATTTTATAATCCATATTATGAGTTTCTTAGACATAATGTAAGAAGAAATTCATTTTTTCAGCCAAAAGAATTATTTTTCAAAAAATGCAATTTTACCGCAATTTAATTGTAAACCCTTTTTAAAACCAATATTTGACACTTTTATATATTCAATTTAATGAAATTAAATTCTTATTTAGAATTGAGACATAAAAATTTATTTTGGATAAATTTTTGGTACTATTCTAATAACTTTAATATTTGGTTGAATAGTGAAAAGTACTCTATTTTAACAAAAAACATCTTTTTTAATCTAAATAATTTATGGTGTTAAATTATATATTTTAATGGTTTGGAAGTATAAATATATTATATTTTTACCAATTAATCCATTTCTCGTCATTGTAATTAATTTCACTTTGAAATTGGACATAAACAAGTGTCAATCTTTTGATAGATATTGTTTCTTAAAAATACAAATTTTGTTTTGACAATGGGAATTAATTTTAAATTAATAAATGAAACTTCTAGGTTTTTAATTTGGTAAAATAGACTTCATTTTTGAATTCATAATATCAAAATTATTTTAGGGTGAATTTTTGGTATTTTTCGGAAAAATTTCAATTTTTGATGAATAGTGAAAATCACTAAGTTATTATTTAAAACAGACTTTTTATTTAAAAAATTATTTATTTTAGTTAATTTTATTTTAGTTAAAATATATAAATAATACATATATATGTTCAACTTAATTCATTGGATTCATTTTGTAATAATATTATATATATATAATTTTATTGAACTTTTCACCGTCTTTTACCCAACTCCTGGGAGAATTTGCAAATTCGCATAAAAAATAATTTTACTGATTTTGTGAGTGGAATTCCAAAAATAAAACAAACTTGGTTGATATTAGTAAGAAAAATGTGGTTAAATAAGATAAAAACAATTTTTGGTTAATTGTAACGTTTTAATTTTATTTACCACGGTTAAAAGTAAATAGGGTAATTAAGGGTAAAAATGATATTATTATTACCCTAACACATGTCAAAATTCGATTAGATAAGTGTAATTCGACCAAAAACAACCTTAGGAAAAAAAAATATGATCATTTAGGTCCACTTGGATTAGATTAGGATATTTATTATTTTTTAATTCAATGAAGAGTTAAAAGAGTTAAAATAAAAGTTTAATAAATAAAACATTTTAATATAGGGTTATACATAATATATATTCTACTATAAGTATTCATTATAAATCTAAAAAGATTTCATACATAATGGTAGTTTATTTATAATTTTTAGACATTAAACAATCAAATTTTTTTATGACACAATAATGATGCAACAATTACCGTATTAATGAAAGATTAAAATAATTGACATTATAAATATTCAAATAAATGTAATTTGAGACTTTTTATAAATTAAACTGATTTTATTGGTTAATATGACATGTTAGGGTTTTTAGATAAATTTTTCTCGAAGTAAGGATCTTGTTATGATTTTAACAAAAAATAAATACCAAATAGTGTCAAAATTGACATAAAATAGTTTTTAAAACAAATATTATATTATTAATTGATATAATAGTCCTAAAAATATAAGGATTTTCCATAAGACTTATATAATAATATATATGACATTAATTTACCAATTTAAGTTCGATTTTAATTTTATAGTAATTTTATTAACCATATAATATAAAAATACAAAGAGACATGGTAAATGTCAAACTAATTAACAAAGAGTTAAATCTAAAAGTTAATGTTAATATGGTGACCTAAAACAATCTAAAACCTATTTTTTGAGTGGTTTTAGACCCATAACCACTTTATCCTTTAAATAATTAATTTCGGATCCATTAGAAACCGAAAATTAATTTATTATAAAATAATATTTTATGTTTTTCCTAAGGTTCCCCTCACCCCTCTTATAAAAGGGCACTTCCCCTTCTCTCAAATTCACACCTCCAAAACCATTTTGATCAGCCAAAACCTACCCATATATCATCCCAACTATACTACCTTTATCTTAGAGGCCTTCCTTTTGTCAGAAAGCAAATCTAAGGATACCTTTTGACCAAATAAAAAGGAAGAACTTGAAGAAGAGGTAATTATTTCACCACCCTCTTTCAAGTTCTCTTATTATTCCACTTACTCTTTCTTTTTTGTTTCAATTATAAAATCATAACTCCAGTATATTCTATATATTTTGATGTTATTATAAATATGGATCAACTATATTCATTATTATACCCATCTTATGAATGATAATGTCACCATGTATGCGTACGTACAGCTTACCGTCTCCACAATATGGTGTAATTTTTTATTCAACACTATGTTATTTGGATGGATATTATGATGAGTAATATGTATATAAATAATGAAAATAACATGACAATGTATCTGTAAAATTAATATACCATCTAATTCCACAAAATTAAGGAAATGATATTGTCCCTCGTGCGTACGTACGGATTACCATCTCCACGACGCAATGAGATTCATTTCCACGTTCACCATTCTTCGATGATTATAAAAATATATATTACTAATAAGTATGTAATATATGACATAATAATTCTACTGGAGATATATATATTTATATTTGTGTGTATTTATGTACTTACATATATCTTATTCACTTACTTCCGTTCAATATGATATGAAAACAGAAACAGTGTTTATGCGTACGTACGGCATACCGTCTCCATAAACGGTGTTTTCCATTTCATATATCTATCTATTATAAATATTTATATTATAAATATATATTATATATAAATTAAGTTTTATATTCTTGAAGTATTTAAATCATGACCTAAACGATACGGTCAAGAATAACAAGTTAAAATATGTACAATAAAGAAAGTGACTATTACGCGAAATGTTAATTTAACATGAAAATTATAATTAAATTGGTAGTATAAAGTCATAAATGAATCATATATGATATAATAAATATGAATATGGTCCTGGTATAATCTAATAACATACAATGGTCATTATACAATAGTTTAAACTTACCCTCGACCAATGAAAAGTGCAAGGTAAGGGGTTTCTTATCTCCCTTTTTATTCCGTGAGATTTCCATTGTTCACCACTTATTTATTGCATTTGGTGTATTGTGTACTGCCATTTTTTTATATTATCATGATTATATTTATATTCATGATTTTATGTGATTCAATTGGTGTTTATTTACTATTTTTTATATGACTTGATTGATTACAACGACATAAGGGTTAATTTCATAATCATTTTATTATCCGAGGTTGTTTTTACGTAAGTATCTACTGGGACCTATTTATCATCCACATCCATGTTTATTAAAAATTATTTTAAAAAAATTCTTGATATTTTATATACTATGGTTGAAAGTCATTTATACCCTTGCTTGAATTTTTATAATATGTTTATAAAGGAATCTTTTCATCGTTTTCTAAACAAGGTCCATTATAACCTTTTTGATAGAATTATGGTAAGAATGTATCTTTTTAACTTATACGGTGGGTGCAATTATTTTTCTCCATAATAATATCATAAAATCTTCCATTATATGTTTATAAGAATATTTTTAAATATAAATGTTTTCTTTTATTGATACGTGACGTTTAAATGATTTTAAAATAGATAGAGATATTTCTCTAAAAAGTTTTTGATTTCATCTATGTCATCATCCTTTGATGGATTTTAAGTTTATTTGAAGTTGATTAATTATGACACAAAACTTCCATATTGTTTTGAAGGTTTTGTGATATGTTTGATTGTAGATGTGTTATTTTTATACCATTCATGGTTTATGGATAAAGTATTGACATTTCGTATGCTAGTTTTAATACGAATGTTTATGTGATGTTCAAACATTTTCATATGAGGAATGCACTGGACTTAGTATGGGACAGGTGGAGCCCCGTATAGCTCCTCGATGCATCAGTAGGTCTCATGAGACAAACTAGTGTTTTTTTATGAGGCCTTGACAAAATAATATTTTGTAGTCTTGGTACAAAGCCTTGACTATGTGGTAATGATGTCTGGTGTTAGGCATTCCCTCATTAGGAAATTAGTTATTACATGTGATTATTCGACTAGTAGAATATCTTGTGCTTGTTTATATAGTTATGTTAGATTTATTTTTTCCATATTATGTTCAATATTATGTTTAAAAAGGTTTTTTTTTGTATTAAACATCTTGGCTTAAAATATTATAGCTTCTGCTAAATTATTTACCCTTACTAGTCATCTGAGATTACCTATTTCTTATGTTTTATTTTCCCAAGATACCAAGAAATGTATTATGATTATTATACAGGGTTAAGATAAAGGGAATAATTGAATTCTCAAAGAACAATCTATGCTGTGTTTTATGTTTGAAATTGTAATGTAAAGTTAACATATGTAATCTATTTTCCAAGAATAATAAATTGATCGGTCCTTCGGGACTTGATTCCTTGTAATCATGCTAATGTATTAAAATAATGCACCAGCTCTGGGTAACTGGGTTCGGGGAATTACAGTTGATATTAGAGAAATTTTAGTACAAACCTTGGAAACTCGATTTAGATAAAGTCTGATTAGAGCACATTGCCCTAAGATAGACTTTGAGGATAAGTATAGAATAAATTCCTAGAATTTTGGTATTGTAGAGATTTTGTGAGTTTTCCAAACAATACATCCTTGTATGGACACAAGAAGGTAGAGGCGGCTCTGGAAGAGACGTACCTAGGGGTAAAACCCAAAAACACCACATTGAGCGAGACTCAAATGAGAACTGGTGCATGACAATGGGCCTTGTTGCACTCTTGGTTATGAGACTCCCGGGGGATATGCTTAGGATAATTCTCATTTTCTTTACAAATCATTATGAAGGATTTAAGAGTATATATCTTCTCAAAGTAAGTATTTTTATGATTATGGATTATATCGATAAACTATTTGATTTACGTTAGATATTTTTACATGTTTGGAATTATCCATTGCAATTCATAAACTGGCCTAGTGTATGTGATAGTATGGAAATGACTCCTAGTAGAATGAATGTGAACTCTAGCAATACGTATGATCCAAAGTGTAAGAAGGATCATATCTTTCATGATATTAATCTAACATTTAGAAGTTAAATAGTCTCCCATGTATTCTCAACATATGAAGAAATAGTATCATGTGTTTATAAGATAAGTAAAGTATTCTATGAGTCTTATAGCTTTTAAAGGAAGAAAGAGAAGAAAAGGATGGAAGAGAGAAAGATGGATAAAAGGAAGAGGGAAAAGAAGGATTTTCTCATGTGTGATAACTGTGGAATGAATCACCTTGGTAAATTCTTGAAGGGAATGGGTGTTTGTTATATGTGTGGAGAAAAAGGACACCAAGTACATGATTGTTAGGGTATGAAAAATGCTTTAAATGTACAATGCTTCATCTTCAAGGAGTTGGGACACTACGTGAATCAATGTACAAAATCATCATAGTATACCCCAAATGCTGCTATTGGATAATAATCCAGTTATGATTCTACCGAAGATGAAGAGGAATGATTATATTTATTCTGTTGTTATTAAATTATTGTTTCATTTGACTGTTGTATTAATTATGTACATGTTATAAGAATTATATAGTATATAAGGATTGTACTATAATACTATTTCATTACGGACTTGAGATTGTGTGGAACCAAGAAAAGTTACTCAATAGTAGGTTAATTTTTTGTAAAATATATTATTGAGAGAATGATAAAACATAATATGGTTCTGATACCGAGGTAGTGATTTTGGAATAATACATGATTGATTTGGATAAATTATATTGGATATTCTTGAAAACCTTGAAACTGATTAATGATTTTTACATTTCATCATTGTTGGAGTTTACAACAATTTTGGATAGAAGGAGTATATCCAGTATTCTATAAGGAATAAGGGAGCATGAATGTAATTGATAAGGTTTTATAGTAATTTAGGATGTTTTAGTGTTTTAAAAGAATACATAATGAAGGTGTTCACATGTCATTACATTAAAAAAGGATCTTAATTGTGTTTACCTTCCTTATAAGTTTTGGAATTTGAGTGTGTACAGAATAATTTTGGATAATTTTAGTTTGAGATTATTTGTGTATTTCCACAAAAAGGACAACCCGGAGGTTAGGCGGCAACCCGTCGTGTTCGGAAAGGCCACGAGACTTGAACCCGCAACCGAAGGGCGCCAAGGGTGTATCACCTACCACTGGCCCACGTGATGTCCTGGATTGAGTAATGTAGTTTTTTTAAAAGCTCTGGTAGATGAAGTGTAAATTCATTTTTTTAACCCTGTACGAATAGGATAAATAGAATATTTTTTTAAGTTCTATTATCTTTTAGATTGAAAGATGAGTTTGTGGTAGAAATTAGTTAACGGGTGGAACTCTACTTGTCAATTATATATATATATACATTTTCCTTCTCTTATTCTATGAAGAAATTAATTCTTAAACATTAGGTAAAGCATCTTAAAACCACAAATGTGTTATCCTAAAACCTTATGTCTTGTTGAACCGATGATATTTTAAATCATCATACATTGATGGCTTTGAGGCCCTCAATTCTATAATGGTTTGGGACTGATGACCGCAATCACTCCCTATAAATATTTATATTTTCCTCTAATTATGTGTCTCTAATTTCCACCAATTTTCTCTTAATCGAGATCATAATTTGGTGGTGACTTTTTCATTTCCCTTTTCCTCTTATTAAGACTAAGTTTCACTAACCCAATTTTCAATGTGGGTTTTCCCACGAAGGTATTTTCTATTTTCAAACATTTATTTTCGAAGAACAATTTCAAATTGTGAGGACGCAATTTTTTGAAAGATGGAATAATGTAACACCCCAAGATTTCATAGTACATTATTTCTTCAAAATAATGCAATAACATGCACTACATGCAACACTAAGTTCAAACGCACCATGACTTTCCAAACTAGCCGTTTAGAAGTTGTTAGGAATAGTATTAACTGAATTTTTAATTTTATATAATCCTCATAATTTAAGAATCCATTATTATGAGTTTCATAGACATAATGTAAGAAGAAATTTAATTTTTCAGATAAAAGAATATTTTTCAAAAAATGCAATTTTACCGCCTTTTAATGGAAAACCCTTTTTGAAACCAATATTTGACAGTTTTATATATTAAATTTAATGAAATTAAATTATTCTTTATAATTGGGACATAATAATTTATTTTGGATAAATTGTTAGTACTTTTCTAATTACTTTTATATTTGGGTGAATAGTGAAAAATACTATATTTTAATTGAAAACAACTTTTTTAATAAAAATAATTTATAGTGTTAAATTATAAATTCTAATGGTTTGGATGTATAAATATATTATATTTTTACCATTTAATCCAAGTGTGGTCATTGGATGTAATTTCACTTTGAAATTGGACATAAACAAGTGTCAATCTTTTGATAATTATTATTTCTTAAAAATACGCCTTTTAGTTTTGATATTGGGAATTTATTTTAAATTAATAAATGAAACTTATATGTTTTGAATTTTTTAAAATATACTTTATTTTTGAATTTGGAATATCAAAATTAGCTTAGGGTAATGTTTTGGAATTTTTCTGAAAACATTCAATTTTTGATGAATAATGAAAAACACTGAGTTATTGTTTAAAACCGACATTTTATTTGAATAATTATTTATTTTATATAAATTTATTTTCGATCAAAATAGATATATAATACCTATATATGTTCAATTTAATTAATTGGATTCATTTTTTAATAATATTAGATATATAAAATTTTATTGAACTTTTCACTGTCTTTTACCCACCTCCTAAGAGAATTTGAAAATTCGCATAAAACATAATTTTACTGCTTCTGTTAGTGGAATTTCAAAAATCTGAGAGACACAGTTGATAATAGTAAGAAAAATGTGGTTCAATAAGATAAAAATAATTTTTGGTGAATATTAACGTTTTACTTTTATTCACCACGGTTAAAAGTAAATAAGGTAATTAATGGTAAAAATGATATTATTCTTACCCTAACACATGTCCTAATTCTATTGGATAAGTGTAATTCAACCAAAAACAACCTTAGGAATAAAATATGATCCTTTAGGTCCACTTTTATTAGAATAGGACATTTATTATTATTTAATTCAAAGATGAGTTAAAAGAGTTAAAATCAAAGATTAATAACTAAATCATTTTAATATTGGGTTATACATAAGATAAATTTAACTATGAATATTCATTAGAAATATAAAAATATTTCCTACATAATGGTATTTTATTTATAATTTTTATACATTAAACAATCAAATTTATTTATGACCCAACGATGATGCAGTAATTAATGTATTAATGAAAGATTAAAATAATTGACATTATAAATATCCAAATTAATGTAATTTGATACTTTTTATAAATTACAATAATTTTCAAGGTTAATATGACATGTTAGGGTCTGTTATATCGATTTTTATTCGAATTAATCATGCTGTTGTTATTTAAAAAAATTAATACCAAATAGTTTCAAAAAATGACATAAAATAGTTTTTAAAAAAATATTATATTATTAATTGATATAATAGTCCTAAAAATATAATGTTCTGAAAAAACACTTATATAATAATATATATTACATTAATTAACCAATTGGGGTTCTATTGGAATTTTATAGTAAGTTTATTAACCATATAATATAAGAATAGAAAGAGACATGGTAAATGACAAACTATTTAACTAATAGTTAAATCTAAAATTTAATGTTAATATGGTAACCTAAACCAATCTAAAACCTATTTTTTGAGTGGTTTTCTACCCATACCCACATGAGAATTTAAATAATTTATTTTTCATCCATTAGAAACTGATAATGAATTTATTATAAAATAATATTTTAAGATTTTGCTAAGGTGCCCCTCACCCCTCATATAAAAGGGCACTTCCGCTTATCTCAAATTCACACCTCCAAGGCCATTTGTATCTGCCAACCCTTGACCAAATATCCTCCGACCTATTCTACCTTCATCATAGATTCCATCCTTTGGTCATAAATTCTTCCTAATTATACCTTTTGTTCAAATCAAAATGAAGAATCTGAAGAAGATGTAATGATTTCACCACCCTCTTTCAGGTTCTCTTATTCTTCCAGTTACTCTTTCTTTGTTGTTTCCATTATAAAATAATAACTCCAGTTTCTTCTATATATTGTGATGTTATTATTAACATTGCAAAACTATATTCATTATTTTATTCATCTTATGAATGATAATGTCACCATGTGTGCGTACGTACGGCTTACCGTCTCCACACTGTGGTGTAATTTGATATTCAACACTATGTTATTTGGATTGATATAATTACGAGTAATATTTATATAAATAATAAAAAAACATTCTTATGTCTCTGAAAAATTAATATACCATCCAATTCCACAGCTTTAAGTAAATGATATTGTTGGTCGTGCGTACGTACGGATTACCGTCTCCAAGACGCGATGAAATTCATTTCCACGTTCACCATTAATCGATGATTATAAAAATATATATTACTAATAAGTATGTAATATATGACATAATAATTCTACTGGAGATATATATATTTATATATATATATATGTATTTATGTAATTATATATATCATATTCACTTACTTTCGTTCAATATGATATGAAAACAGAAATAGCGTTTATGCGTACGTACGACCAACCGTCTCCATAAACGGTGTTTTCCATTTCATATATCTATATGATATAAATATTTATATTATAAATATATATGATATATGAATTATGTTTTATATTCTGGAAGTATTTAAATCATGACTTAAATGATATGGTCAATAATAACAAGTTAAAATACATAAAATAAAGAAAGTGATTATTACCTGAAATGTTAATTTAACATGAAAATCATTTTTAAATGGGTAGTATAAAGTCATAAATGAATCACGTATGATATAATAAATATGAATATGGTTGTGGTATAAACTAATAACATAAAATTTTCATTATACAGGTGTTTAAACTTACCCTCAACCAAAGTAAAGTGCAAGGTAAGGGGTTTCTTATCTCACTTTTAATTCCGAGAGATTTCCATTGTTCCCCACTTATTTATTGCATGTGGTGTATTGAGTACTTCCATTTGATATATATTATCATGATTCTCTTTATATTCATGATATTTTTTGATTCATTTAATGGTTATTGACTATTGTTCATATGACTCGATTGATTACAATGAGTTAAAGGTTAATTTCACAATCTCTTTATTATCCGGAGTTGTTTTTATGTAAGTATCTACTGGGACCTCTTTATCATCCACATCCATGTTACTTAAAAATGTATTTAAAAACATTATTACTATTTTATAGACTATGGGTAAAAGTAATTTATACAATTTTTCGACTTTTTATAAGATTTCTATAAAGGAATCTTTCTATCATTTTCCAAACAAGGTCTTTTATAACCTTTTTGACAGAATTAAGGTAAGAATGTATTTTTTTAACTTATATGGCAATTGCAGCTACATTTAACCATTATAACATCATCAAAGATTCCCTTACAAGCTTATAAGAATATTTTCAATTATAAATGTTTTCTTTTATAATTACGTTACTTTCAAATGATTTCAAAATAGAAAGAGATATTTCTCTAAAAATGTTTTGTTTTCATCCATGTCAACATCCTTTGATGGATTTTATGTTTATTTGAAGTTGATTTATTATGATACAAAACTTCCATTTTTTATTAAATTTTTTATGATATGTTTGACTGTGGATGTGTTATTTTTATACCATTCATGGTTTATGGATAAATTATTGACATTTCGTATGCTAGTTTTAATATGAATATTTATGTTATGTTTAAACCTTTCCATATGAAGAATGCATTGGAATTAGTATGTGATGGGTGGAGCTCGCTATAGCTCATCGATGCATCGGTAGGTCTCATGACACAAATTAGTGTCTTGGAATGAGGCCTTGACAAAAAATTTATTTTTAGTCTTGGTACAAGGCCATCACTATTTGGTAATGATGTCAGACGTTAGGCATTCCCTCATTATAAAATTAGTTATTACATGTGATTATTCAACTAGTAGAATATCGATGTGCTTGTTTATATAGTAATGTTTGATTTATTTTTTTCATATTATGTTCAAGATTATGTTTAAAAAGGCTGTTGTTTTTATTACACATCTTGCCTTAAAAGTTTATAGCTTCTGCTAAATTATTTACCCTTACTGGGCATCTGAGCTCACCCCTTTGTTATGTTTTATTTTCCCATGAATCCATGAAGTGTATTATGATTGATATGCAGGGTTAAGATAAAAATAATAATGGAATTATCAATGAACTATATATGTTCTGTTTTATGTTTGAAATTGTAATGTAATGTTAATGTATGTAATCGATTTTCCGACACTGCTAAACTGATCGGTCCTTCGGGTCTTGATTCCATGTAATCATGACAATGTATTAAAATAATTCATCGGAAACCAAATCCAATAAAGAAGCATCACCCGAAGCTAAAAACATAGATAAACTAGAGGTAATACTATTTAAACTTAGTAGGTTATCCCAATCAACTATTCCCAATGCACTTACATTAAAATAAAAGTAACATCAATTTTCATGTTTGTACTAAAATATATCAATGTATATTTTTCTATTCATTCTACTCAAAACAATATAGAATGCATTGACCTTATTCATTTCCAAAACCATGTTAATTATATTAGTATACCATTAACACTAAAAAATGGAAGATATTATTTCATTTTTTTGTGGAAGTAAATATTATAAAAAAGTTTAACAATAAAATTTTTTGATGAGCTTCTAGATACCAACACATCACCCCTATGTACACACTACCCAAGAAAGAACAAAATTATTCATATAATAAGTGAAATGAAAATATACATAAAAGTATCACAATCATTACTGCAAGAAACAAGATAATAGAAAAAGGTGAACCTAGGAGATCAAGAATAATCTACAATGAACTAATACAGGAGACCCCATACCCAGCATCATGCCACACATGAGGAAATCAAAAATTCCCTAAATGACCGACCACCCTAACCCAAGACAGAACAATGGGCCCAATAACATCGAAATAAACTCAAATATATCCACCTACTCTGGGCCACTGGTCATTACATTAAATACCAGCGAACTAATCATTCTGAAAAACATTTCTCCCAAAAATGACATTTATAAAACATAAAATCCATCTTTAAAATCAGTGTTAAACACACTACAACTATATCAAAATATTTATAAAACTCATTAAAAACATTTAAATCATAATTTCAAACCAATACCATTTTTTATGAAAATTACTATGAATCCACAATTCATATTAACATAACAAACCATTTTGGAAACAATTAACTCAGAGTACACACATTTCAATTTCAATAAAAACACAATTTAATCAAAATGGAAAATAGGCCATTGATCGATAACACAAGATAAACCAAATTTTAAAACCAATACACATACTTTTAAAATCCAAAACTATATTAATATAACATAAAAAAAACTCAAATGATCATTTTTCAGACCAAAAATATATTCGGATGGTATAACCATGCTTTAGATGTCACAAAATAACTGAAAAAGCCAAATGGGCATATAAAAAAATACTTTGTCTTCACCATTTATTAAAATAATTTTAATCATCCCAAAAACAAGGCTTAAAACATTTTTTTCACATCAAAAAATCATACCATGGTTCAGATATCAATATCTACTAATAATAATAAATTGTGAAAAGCATGAAACTGATGGTTCTTCAATTTAAACGGTATGTGATGGGGAAAACCTACCTTGAAGGATGCCCAATCCAAAAATTTATAACTCAAGAAACGTCTCAATATCACACACAAACTTCCATATATATATTTATATATTCTTTAACAGATGCGTGTGTTCCCCATGCCATGAGGGAATAGACACAAAGATGATATATATATATATATATATATATATATATATATCCATTTCTCAGAATATTCATGTGCACCTTTGAAACTGACTGCAACATCCTACAATAAATCCCTAGGACTCAAAAACACCACAAGAAGAACACATATAATATAAAAAAAATTACATGGGAAAATCCCATTTCAAAATTTTATTCACATTAAAAACCATTTTTAAAACATGCTTCATAATTAAAATTCTCATTTAAGATTCACAAAAAGGAAACCAATATGCAATAACAACCATTTATGTAACTACCCAAATCTTGGTTAATGAAAATCCCTCTTGATCTAATTAAATGTCTTAATATGTGAAATATTCATACAACATATTCACTTCTTTTGTTTTTGGATATTAAAATATCATTAACAATTGTGATGGTTGATTTTTTAGTCATTCAACAGTTATCACGTGATTAGTATAAATATGGGCTTTAACAAGTCCAATTTACTCAGAAAAAGGAAGCGATGGCCTCGTCCAGTATAATTGCTTCATAAAAAGCCCATTTTTCAGAGCTCGGAAAAGTGGTGACATCATTGGGCTTCTCTCTTGACCAAGACCAAGCCGAGCTTCAACAGGTTAAGCTCGAATGGAACGGCCTATGAGAGAAGTGGAAGTTGATAGAGACCACCACACGAGAAATGTTATCCAAGCCACCCCAAGAGTATTTCACCATCTCACACATCACCCTTCGGTCTTATGCAGGTGTTTTAAGGGGTTATATAACAAGCCCCTAGTACTATGGTTATGTATATTTTTTTTTGTATATAATAATGAATATTCTTTCATTTTATTTTTGTTACCTTGTAAATAGTTTTTAAAACACAAATAGTATTTTTAGTTAATGTTCAACCAAGGAATCTATTTTGATGAATTAATGGATTTTTGAATTAGATATTATTTTAATAAAATATTATTATTATTAAATTAATTTTTATTCAATATAAATGATCATATAATTTTATTAATGAAATTGTAATTTTTTATTAAGGTTCGAAAGCCATTCTTTTCAAATCCTATGAATTTTTTATAAATGTTGGTTTTTATTTTAAAAGTGAAAATTAACATATTTATAAAATTATTTAGATAAAAATAAATATTATTTCTAGAATCAGGATGTTGAAATTATGCAATGGTGAATTTTTCATAATTTCCTGAGATTGTAAATTTTTTTGGGTAAAAATTAAATACCGTTTGAATATATAATGTGTTTTATGACATCATAATGACCCAATAGTGATGTAATAAAATACTATAAGACTTATTTTCGGACAATATATGTTATACCATTTAAATAATGTGATTTTTGGTTTGTTTGACTTATTTTACAAAGCATTAATGGACTCTTCATTGCTTATTAAACATCTGGTCTTTTTAGATTGATTTCCTTGAGAGTTTGACTCACCTCCACATAAGCAAACCCATTATTTTAATAAGTTCAGAATTTAGCCTTATAATTTTTTTTTCACTTCCCATTTCCAAAAATCATGGGCAAAAACCATGGGCTGGTTTGTGGTTTGGATTAGTTTAATGTGAGGGGTCCCAAACCTAAATAATAAATAATTTCCTCACCTTTCCTATATAAACCCACCCAAGCTCCCACTTCCTCCTCACTCAAAGCATTTTGAGTTTGACCAACCTCTGGCCTCCTCTCTTTAAAATCCTCCAAAGGTTCCCTAATCTCCCAAGATTCCTCTCTCAAGCCTCTCTCATGCCTTTGGAAGCACACTTCCAAGTAATGGTTTTTCTTCCTTTTTCGTTTTTGTCCAATATTATTTAAGTTGTTATGCCCTTATAATTTCAATTATAAATGTTGGGGTATGGTTTAGCACCTCCACTATACTTTCCTATTTATGTTTGAATGATCGTAGACCCCTTTCTCTCTCATTAAATGTCTCCCATGTACACCTGTTACTATGCCGAAATTCCGAAAGGAATTTATCTCTCCTCATTTACATTCAAGAAATTCTTTTGTATCATGAATCTAAATTCCATTAAATTTTTGGGGATATGTTTATATATGACCCCATTATTTTCCATGTCATGTAAACATGTTTAGACACCCATTTTTTCCTCATCATCCATTTTTGTGAGTTCTTATGTCACGTTGTTATGCTGCAGATTTTGCACCGCGATTTTCCAAGCCAATGTTATTGTTTAGTAAATACCATGCCCATTTCTCCATCAAGGGTATCCACCTTTGTGCACATTTACTTATTGTTCGAAGTGTTTCATGTATTTATTCAACATTCCTTTATCTTGGAATGAATGATTCAATGTTTTATGATCCATGTGGCACACTTATGCATGAAATGAAAAGTTTAAGAACGGTGTGCCCTAATAGCGATCCAATGCATTGGGTAAAGTATAGTATCATGATACATTATGTGCAATGGGTGTCGACTCATGATAATTCAAGTTCAATGAGGTTTTACTTGTGCTTCATGTTCAATGTGGGTTTACTCATTCTTTATGTGCAATGAGCCTTGGCTCATGCTAATTCCATGTAAAGAGTTGTTGCCACATTTCCATGTTATGGTTATCATGCCTAACCATGACTTTATGTTTATGTTTCTCTTGTGCTCTATTGATATGCCTATCGTCTAACATGTATTGTATTACTCATGTTATTCCATGTTTATTCCCTTACTGGGCTTTGTAGCTCACACTTTTCTTATTCATGTCCTTAGGTTATCACATGCAATGCTAAGTACGGGGGAATGTAGTGGTCATGTAGAGGAAGTTTTCAATAGAGATGTTGCATGTTTCATGTTTTATGTAGTTAAGTAATGATCATAAGCCCCAAAGACACTAGAACTCATGATCTTCTATGTTTTATCAAGTGAATTTCATTTTATAAATCATGTTTAAGTGTGTAATAGAAAACAGGGTTGTCATAGTTAGTATCAGAGGATAGGTTTAGTTATTTTTTTGGATTAGGATTAGAAAACCCTAGCGAAGACTTAGAGACAAAACTAAGTATAATAAAAACATCCCTATGTTTTGGTGAGTATTGAGTAAGTGGTTTATCAGGAAAACACATCCCTGTCTGGATATGAGCAGGTAGAGACGGCTCTGAAACAGATGTATCCTAGGGGTGAAACCTGAAAACACCGCTTTGAGCTAGATACAAACGAGAATTGGTGCATGACAACGGGCCTTGCATCACTCTTGGTTACGACACTCCTGGGGGATATTCTTTGGTATATTCATGATCTTAGTACAAACCATTATTAAGGGTCAAAAAAAGTCCATAATAATATAAGTTAAGAAATAGATCTAGTATAAGCTAGATTTAAACCTAAGAAATCACAATTTAAGATATAAATATTCTTTATAAGTTTCTACTTTTATGATCAATGCTTTATTTTTAGACTCAATGGATAAGTATTTAAGACCTCTAATTATATGTTCTTTTTCTTAGTTAATGGTGGGAAATAGAAGAACATGTTCCAACAACCAATGTGATAGGAAATGTGAAGATTTCCCTAATGGTATGCCTGATATGATAGGAGCGGGTGCTCAGAACTTCATGACAGTACTTTCTCAGTTGGCCCGAGTTATGAATAACAACTTGAATCAGGCGTAATTCCTTCCTCCTCCACCGAAAGAGAAAGTTGGCATATAATCCTTCATGCGCCAAAGGCCTCCCATGTTTAGAGGATCTTCTGATCCCCTCCTTGCAAGACAATGTATTAACTCCATTGAGAAGATATTCTCTGTCCTCTAGTGCTCTGAAGAGGGAAAAAGTTGTACTAGAAGTCTATCGTTTTGATAGGGAATTTGATTAGTAGTGTACACAGATCAAGAATACGAAGTCCCAAGAGGAAATTGATTCTATGAATTGGGAGAAATTCAAGAGGATTATTTTCAAAACATATTTTCCTCGAACTCTCCATCTCAATATGGAAAGAGAGTTCCTCATACTCAAGCAGAAGGAAGAGGAGTCCATCAGGGTGTATGAAGAAAAATTTACAAGTCTTTCAAGGTGCGCTTCTGTCTTTGTCATGAACATCGAATGCAAGGTGGATCTCTTCTTTATCAAACTAAAGTTGAGTCTACAAAAAGCACTTGCGATTGAAGACTTTGACATTTATGAGGATATTTTCTGTTGTTTCCTCAAGGTTGAAATGGATATTGGAGACTCTCAGTGGTCTCATGGGCCTAGTTACATGAAGAAAAAAATGGATAACAACACGGGTGGTCCATCAAAAAAATCCAATGATGTAAAGAATCTTGACTTTCCCACTTTCAAAAAATGTGGGATGAAACATCCTGGTAACTATCTCATGGGAGCTAGTAATTTCTTCAAATGCAGAAAGTTTGGTCATCTCGCCAAGAAATGCCAAAGGGATATGAAAAATCCCACTAATGTTGAAGAAGAAAGGAATTTTCAGATCAACACCCAGCCGGAAGTGCAGTGTTACAACTACAACAGGCTTGGTCATTATGCAAACAATTTCCCTAAGCTGAGGGTTGTTGGAGGCAATCAACAACAACCTATGAGGCCACAAGGAAGGTTGTATGCTACCACTAGCACCAAAGTGAACCCTGAAAATGAAGTGATCACATGTACGCTAGTTATTCATTCACTAATGGAAAACATACTTTTTGATTCAGGTTCTACGCATTCTTTTATATCCTGAATGTTTATTCAAACAATCCCAACACCGCAACAAATAATGGAAGTAAATATGTCGGTGATTACGAAAAATGGGGCAATCATTGCATCCCATGAATATAACTCCTCCACTGTCATAATATGTGGATGGAACTTCCCAGCGAACCTCTTCATACTCCCTCTAGTGGAACTTCATGAAATTCTTGGAATGAATTGGATTTCCTTATATAGATCCAACATAAATTTATGTGAGAGGGAAATCACTCTCCATGTGGAGAATCTACCCTCGATTCTTTACAAGTGCAAGGAGGAAGACGAATCTTCTTTAACTCCATCATCTCAAGCATGGATATTACTTCCCTATGAGCATGCGTATCTGGATCATATGATTGAGTCCAAGGAAAAAACCATCCTTGAAGACATGCCTATTGTGAGGGATTCACTGAAGTGTTTCCCGAGGAATTTTCTAGTCTTCCTCCTAGAAGAGATGTTGAATTCTCAATTAAACTTATACTGGGGGCATTTCCAATATCCAAAACTCCATATAGAATGGCTGTTGTGGTGCTTGAATAGCTGAAAAAAAACTACAGGAGAATCTGTAGAAAGGGTTTATACGCCCAAGTGATTCACCATGGGGTGCACTAGTCCTCTTCATCAAGAAGAATGGTGGATCAATGCGCCTTTTCATCGATTATCGTGAGCTCAAAAAAAATCGCGATAAAGAAAAGGTATCCTCTCCCACGAATTGATGACTTGTTTGATCAGTTGTGGGGAGCACAATACTTCTTCAAGGTGGATTTGCGGTCAGGATATTATCAAGTAATGGTGAAGAAGGAAGATATCCCCAAGACTGTTTTTCATACAGATACAGGCACTATGAAATCATAGTAATGCCTTTTGGAATCACTAATTCTCTATAAATATTCATGGACTTTATGAATATATTCTTTAAATATTACCTTGCAAATTTTGTGGTAGTATTTATAGATGATATTTTGATAAACTCCAAAACCAAGTAGGATCATGAGAAGCATCTAATAATTGTACTAGAGACCTTGCAGAAGGTGAAGCTCTATTCCAAGTACATCAGGTGTGAGTTCTGGTTGAAGAAGGTATCGTTCTTGGGCCATATCATCACAAGAAATGGGATATCTGTGGATCCCTCCAAAATAGATGTAATTGAGGGATGGATGAGGCCAACATCAGTAACAGATATCCGTAGCTTCTTGGGGTTAGCTAGATATTATCGATGATTTGTGAGAAATATATCACGATTTTCCAACCCTCTTACCAAGCTAAATCTGAAGGGATTAAAGTTTTCTTGGAGTGATGAATGTGAAGAAATATTCAAGGAATTGAAAAGGAGGCTTGTCACTACGCCTGTGCTCACTTTACCCACAAGTGGACAACTTTTTGTGGTATTCAATGATGATTCGGAGAAGGGACTGGGATGTGCGTTGATGCAAAATGAAAACGGAATTTCCTATGCTTCAAGGCAATTGAAAGTTCATGAATAGAACTATCCAACACATGACCTCGAGCTGGCTCTAGTGATCTTCTCTTTGAAAATTTGGAGGAATTATCTCTTTGGGGAGTAGTGTGAAATATATACGGACCAAAAAATCCCCAAGTATATATTCACATAGAAATAGTTGAATATGCGCCAGTGAATATGGTTAGAGCTGATCAAAGACTATGACTGCTCAATCTATTACCACCGTAGTAAAGTGAACATGGTGACAGATGCTCTAAGTAGAAAGGACCCAAAAATTCTATCATTGATGAGAATTGAAAAGGATCCAATCTTCATAGATTTGAGGAGGATGGACATGGGAATCATAAATAAGAGAACATCAGCAATCCTTTCACAAATTATTGCTCAACCATCACTTTTGGAAAGGTTAAAGGATTCTCAAAACGATGACGTGGGAATCCAGGAAGTATTAGAAGCTATTGGAAAATGGAAATCCTTAGAGTCTAATGTTAATGAAGAAGGAATTGTAGCATTTGGGAAAAGACTATGTGTTCCATCAAGTCTGGAGCTGAAGAAGTAAGTTTTGGATGATGCATATAGTTAAAATTTCTCTATTCACCCAATAAACACAAAGCTGTATCGAGGTCTCCAAGATCATTATTGGTTGGATAATATGAAGAAGGAGATCACTGAATATTCAACAAAGTGCCTGGTGTGTCAGCAAATGAAGTCAGAGAGGCAGAAGTCTAAGGGGATGATGAAACCATTTCCCATACCAGAATAGAAATGGGAGAACATCACCATGGACTTTGTCACTGGAATTCCGAAGACTTCCAAAGGAAACAATACAATCTAGGTTGTTATGAATTGTCTTACAAAGTCTGCACACTTCATTTCAATTCAGAAGGACTTCTCCTTGAATCAATAGGAATGGATATATATCAGGGAAGTGATAAGGCTGCATGGAGTACCACTATCTATTGTGTTTGATAGAGATCCAAGATTCACCTCTATATATTGGAAGAGTCTTTAACATGATCTGAATACTCAACTGAACTTCAGTACGACCTACCATCCTCAAACTGATGGCCAATCCGAGCGGACTATCCAAACACTTGAGGACATGTTGAGAGCGTTCTCAATGGACTTCAAAGGAGGATGGGATTAAAATCTTCCTCTAGTTGAGTTCTCTTATAATAATAGTTTCCACTCAAGAATCCAAATGGAACCATATGAATCCCTTTATGGGGAAAGGTACCGAACACCAATGTGTTGGGATGAGGTCAGTGAGCGTGAGCTGCTTGGACCAGAAATGGTCGAAGAAATGTTAGAGAAGGAGAAAACCATCCAGAAGCATATCAAGGCAGCCCAGATTCGACAGAAGAGTTATGCAGATAACCTTCGATGAGGCCTTGAGTTTAATGTTGGATACATGTTATTTCTACACATATCTCCATGGAACAAGGTCATGAGGTTTGGAAAGAATGGTAAACTAAGTCCAAGGTACATCGGCCCCTTCTAGATTCATGACCATGTCGTGGTTGTGGCCTATAGACTAGAGCTTCCACCTACCGTGGCCAAAGTGCACGATGTCTTTCATGTATCCCTCTTAAGTAAATACCTACCGAACCCTTCACATGTACTCTCTTCAGATGTGGTATAGTTAGAGGATGATCTTTCTTATAAGGATAAACCAGTGAAGATTTTAGATTGTAGAGAAAAATTTCTACGAAATAAGACAATGCCCCTCTTCAAGTTGTTGTGAGAAACCCCATATTTTAAGAAGCAACACTGGAATCAGAGGAAGTGATGAACCAGAGTTACCCGCATTTGTTTTAGTGTCGGAGAAGGAAATTTTGAGGGAAAAATTTCTTAAGGGGGGAAGATTGTAACAACCCAAACCTTTGTTAATGAAAGTCCCTCATGATCTAATTAAATTTCTTAATATGTGAAATGGTTATACAACATATTCACTTCTTTTGTTTTTGTATTTTAAAATAGCATTAATAATTTTGAATGTTGCTTTTGTAGCCGTTGAACAGTGATCATATGATTAGTATAAATATGGGCTTTAAAAAATCCAATTTATTCAGAAAAAGGAAGTGATGGCCTCATCCAGTATAATTGCTCCATACAAAGCCCATTTTTCAGAGCTCAGAAAATAGGTGGCATCATTGGTCTTCGCTCATGACCAATACCAAGTCGAGTTTCAACAGGTTAAGCTCGAACGGAACTGCCTACGGGAGAAGTGGATGTTGATAGAGATCACCACACGAGCAATGTTATCTGAGCCACCCCAAGAGTTTGTCACCATCACACACCTCACCCTTCGATCTTATGCGGGTGTTTTAAGGTTTTATTTAGTAAGACCCTAGTACTATGGTTATGTACCTAATTTTTGTATATAATAATGAATATACTTTCATTTTATTATTGTTACTCTGTAAATAGTTTTTAAAACACAAATAGTATTTTTAGTTAATGTTTATCTGAGGAATCTATTTTGATGAATTAATGAATTTTTGAATTAAATATTATTTAAATAAAATATTTTAATTATTAAATTAATTTTTATTAAATATAAATGATCCTATAATTTTATGAATGCAATTGTAATTTGTTATTAAGGTTTGAAAGCCATTCTTGTCAAAACTCGTGAATTTTCGATAAATGTCGGTTGTTATTTTAAACGTGAAAATTAACATATTTAGAAAATAATTTAGATAAAAAAAATTATTTCTGGAATTAGGACGTTGAAATTATCCAATGGTGTATTTTTCATAATGTTTTGAGACAGTCAAATTTTTTGGGAAAAAATTAAATACCATTTAAATATATAATGTTTTTTATGACATCATAATGACCCAATAGTGATGTAATAAAATACTATAAGACTTATGTTCGGAAAATATATGTTTTCACTTAAAATAATGTGATTTGGGGTTGGTTTTACTTATTTTACAAAGCATTAATGGACCCTTCAATGATTGTTAAACATCTTATCTTTTTAAATTGATTTCCTTGAGAGTGTGACTCGCCTCCAGATAAGCAACCCTATTATGTTAAGAATTTAGGACATTGGACTTATAAAATATTTTTTTCCACTTCTCTTTTCCAAAAAAACATGTGAAAAAACCATGGGAAGGTTTGTGGTTTGGATTATTTTAATGTGAGGGGTCCCAAACCTAAATAATAAAGAATACCCTCACCTTTCATATATAAACCCAACAAAGCTCCCACTTCCTTCTCACTAAAAGCCTTTGGTTTTCATCCAACCTCTTCCCTCATCTCTATATAATCCTCCAAAGGTGCCCCAATCGCCCAAGAATCCTCTCTCAGGCCTCTATCAAGCCTTTGGAATCACACTTCCAAGTAAGGTTTTTTCTTCCTTTTTCTTTTTTGTCTAATATTCTTTAAGTTGTTATGCCCTTTTAATTTCAATTATAAATTTTGTGGTATGGTTTTTTACCTACTCCATACTTCCCTCTTTATTTTTGAAAGATGGGAGACCCCTTTCTCTCTGATTAAATGCCTCCCATGTACACCTGTTACTATGCCAAAATCCCGAAAGGAATTTCTCTCTCCGCATTTACATTCAAGCAATTATTTTGTATCAGGAATCTAAATTCTATTAATTTTTTTGGGAAATTTATCTATTTGTCCCCCTTAGTTTCCATGCCATGTAAATATGATGAGACACCCCTTTCTCTCTCATCAACCATTTTTGTGAGTTCTTATGTCACGCCGTTATGCATCCGATTTTGCACCGCGATTTTCCAAGCCAAATTTATTGTGTAGTGAATACCATGCCCATTTATCCATCAAGGGTATTCACCTTTATGAACATTTACTTATTGATTAAAGTTTTTTATATATGTATTCCACATTACTTTATCGTGTAATGAATTATTATGTTGAATGATTCAATGTTTTATGATCAATGTGGCACACTTATGCATGAAATGAAAAGTTTAAGAAGGGTGTGCCCTGATAGCTCTCCAATGCATTGGGTAAAGTATAGTATCCTGATAAGTTATGTTAAATGTGTGTTGAATCATTCTAATTCAATTGCAACGAGGGTTTACTCATGCTTTATGTGCAATGAGGGTTTACTCGTGCTTTATGTGCAATGAGCCTTGGCTCATGCTAATTCCATGTTAAGAGTTGTTGCCACATTTCCATTTTATGATTATCATGATTTATCATGAATTTATGTTTATATTTATCTTGTTCTCTATTCATATGCCTATTGTCTAACAGTTATTGTATTCTTCATGTTATTCAATGTTTATTCTTTTACTGGGCTTTATAGCTCACCCTTTTCTTATGCATGTCCTCAGGTTATCCCATGCAATGCTAAGTACGAGGGAATTTAGTGGTCATGTAAAGGAAGTTTTTAATAAATATGTTGCATGTTTCATGTTTTAAGCTGTTATGTAGTGATCCTAATCCCCAAAGACACTATACCTCATGATCTTCTATGTTGTATCAAGTGAATTTCGTGTAATAAATCATGTTTATGTGTGAAATAAAAACCAGGGTTGTCATAATTTTTCCTGAAGAATCAACTTTTATCACATTTTTACAATTTAATAAATTTAAAAATACAAATCGTAACTTACAAACAAAGAAAATTACATGTTCAAAAAAAAACTCCACAAGATTAACTCATTTAATATGACCAATTTACTTATAAAAACCTTGTTTCATCACGTATGCATCACAAAACCATTCCAAATCATTTTTCAAACCCCCAAACCAACCAATAAAATATATTTAAATAATCAATAAAGCATGTCAATGTCATCCAACAGTGTAACAACATGGAACCATTTATCATTTGACAAACAATTGTGGTATAACTCTTGGATGAGGTGGAGAAGACCCCGTAGACTTATCTTCACAACCTAAACAATGAGAAAAATGAAAAAATCACAACCCAAGTCATTAGGGACTCACTATGGAAATAAACCCCTATACATTGACATAAATATGCACCATATCAGCACTGTTTTCTAGGATGGTTGGTTAGAATGGAGACCTCCAGATATATGGTTGTTAGCGGGGGGTCACGGTTGAGAAGGGTGCTGCCAGTGATAGGGTGGAAGGGAAAGGGGGTCGCACGAAGGGGGTTCATGCAGGAGTAGGGAAACCGGAGGAGGGGGGTCGCACTCTAGTAGGTTGACCAGAGTAGGGGGATCGCACCGTAGAATTCCACACCTGACTGGTTAACTAGAGGAGGAAGGGGTGGCCAGATATATTATGGGGATCAATGCGTGTTGAATGGTGTGTAGGTTGCTCGGCAAAAAAGGATAAGAGAGGGAGACCCCTATTGGTTTCCTCCATAAAAAATAAACCACAAAAAACAAATAAAAGTTATAACAAAATAATAATAATAATAATAATATTTATATTCATTTCATTTTAAATAATGACATTAGTTATAACAATTTTATAAAATTATTAATAATAAAAAAATTAATAATAATATATTTATTATCTACACATTAATTGTAAGACCCCAAGGTTTTAAAAATAATAATAAATTGAAATTCTTGAAATTTTGTTTTAATTAGTTATTTATAACTATCCTTCAAAGATAACTTTTTTTCTTCTATTATTTCAATTTAAAAAAATGGTCATGTGTCGTTGTGATCAGTGAGTTATTTAGAGTCTAATAGGACCAAATTGTTTTTGGTGAATAGCAACATACCCTTATGAATAGTAATATGACTATTATGAATATTAAATCATATTATTATTTTATTTTCTCATGGTTATTAGATAATTATATGTTGATTAATTCTTCATGGTTTTAAAAAAATGAGCTATAGATTTAAAATTTTTATTTTTGAATAAATTATGATTTTAAATTAAAATCAAATTAAAAATATTTAGAAAATTATTTTCAAAAAATGGAGTTCATATTTGAATTATACATGTTTAAAAATGGTTGGGGTGAATTTTTTGGATTATTCAGAAATTCATGAATTTTTTATGAATAATAAAATACAATAAATTTTGATAAATGCTAAATACCTATTTTACTACGTCATAGGTGATGCAAGGGTGATGTTAGATCACTCAGTTCAAACTCCCATGAAATTATTACCATGTTGGGTCACATGAATCAAGTCTATTCATAGTCTTGACCAAAATTATTATAATAATGATTAAAATAATGTAAAATCCCTCCTCTCCTCCACTATAAATACCACCCTCATTCCCTCTTCTGAACACACCTAACAAGCCATGATCATTTTCTATGTTCTACCAAATCTCATCCTTAATAATCTTACCCAGTTCCATTACCTACTGGTCTCACCAAATGGAAAAAACCAAAGTCTTTAATTAGGATCTCAAGGAGAATAGATCCAGAGGAAATAATCCTCTTCCTTTTTCATGTGTTTTCTTTCCAATTCATTTATTTTCAAATACTCTCTTTACCTAAACTTATTCATGAGGTATTAAATATCAATAATTTTATATATTATGTGTGTTATCATGTTCATGTAAATGATTCATAATCTTTCTTCCTCTCTTCTCTATCATATTCTAAAAATAAAAACCCCGCCAACGATGTGTCGATTTACCAAAATAGTGGATGATGTGTTTCCAAGTTATAGTAATTCCTTCAATGATGATTATAAAACCATTTTAATGGTTGAAAAAAAAAATTGTGTGATGTAACCTATTTTATGTCCTTCAATGAACTTTTATACATGAAATTAAATCATATAATGAGGAAATTTTATGATTTTCGAGGAACCTCAAAAAATAATCTAAACAAATATCATTAATGATTTATCAAATGATCCATCATCATATATGATAAAAAATGATTTATGGTATAATTATATATTATATAAAAATATTAATACAATTACATTCCACTTCTATAATTTCATTTTCATACGATAAGAAAATCAAATACAAACAGGCCATGGAAATCAGGTAAAGAAGGCACCCAAAACAATGGACGGAATAAAATACAAACAATTAAAGGGTAAAATGATGTAATGAAATAATAATATAAGGTTATATAACCCTGATTAAGTTTCTTTAAGATATTAATAACACACTTTTAACAATTATATAGGATCATTTAACATGTTTGAATTAAGACAAACCTTGAGGTAAGAGAATTCTTAACCCTATTTCAATTCATTGGGATAACCTTCTTCTTCATTATTTATGTGGTATTACAATTTTTTGTGTGATTATTTTTTTTTATATTATGTTTAAGTATGTTTATATATATATTATATAAATATTTTACCCACTATATTAAGTCCATCTTTAATTATATGATATATTTAAGTGGATTTTCTTTAAAAATATTCTTTTAAAATTCTATTTTACAAAATTCAAAAGTAATGTTTTTATTAAGTTATTCATGGTGTATGATTGTGTTCTAGTTAATGGGAATTATATATGATGGTGGTGGGACCTATATATACCTCTAATACATTGGGTATTAGTATGTTGGAGGTCCATCATATTGTTAATCCATTTGTAACTGTGAAGGTTACACAATAAGGTAGTCGTGAGTGTTAAAATGAAATGTAGCTTTGAGGGATAAAAATCATAAGGTATACATGATGGTTAAAAAAGGTATCCTTTATGGTTACAAAACTAATTAAGCAATTCCCAAATATACCTTTAATGTTCTATTTTTTTTATATGTTTTGTGTAAATCTCATGGAAATCTCAAGTTTCACAAAGTAAGAATCTATTTTTTTCACGTATGTATTTCTTGAAAATGATTTCATACATTACTAGTACTTATGGACTAATGTATTATTTCATTATTTTTCTATCCATTACTGAGCTTTTTATTCTCAAAAAATGTTTTTAAATGATATTCACATGTTATAACGATGTGTAAGACAATGAAGGAATCCAGGTTAAATGTTATGATGATTTTTCAATGAAATCAATATTTATTTTCAAAAGTTTTATATTTTAGAAGAAATGGATACTTATTTTGTGGTATCTTCTATATATAAATGGGTAATTTTATGTATGTATTATATCCCAATTATGTAAAACTGTAAACATGAAAATATCCTCAAAATGAAAGCACGTGAGATCTTGACTATGATTGAAGATTATGTAATGTTATAAGGCAGAGTCCTCATAGTTGGTATAAGAGGATGGTTTAGAGAAATTTAGGGGTTATTAGGATGTTAGTAGAATACCATAAATTATTTTTACTCATTGGTTAATTTGAAATGATATAGCATTTAAATATTACTATGTTTCTTTGACTAAGATATGTTTTTTAGAATGGATTTCTTCGGAAGAAACAGGGAAGCTGAATAGGAGAGGCACCGATAGAATGATATCCTACCGAATATACAGCCCAAAATTGTAAGGATTGTAACCGAGTAGTTTGTGACAGTAATGGATTAGATAATTCAAGTAATAAATTTTGGTGGCATCCATTTATGTGAACAACAAGGTACCATAATGGAACATGATGATAGTGTAATATTTTATGAGACAACAATCTTCTCTATTTATTGGATCTTCAAACCCAATAGTTTCTTAAGGATGGATTAATTCCCTTGAAGAGATATTCGATGTCAGGGGAAGTTCATATAATTGAAAGGTAAGTCTTGACATTTTTTTTGAGGGTGGAGCTGATCAGTGGTGGTAATTGGTCAAAATATAAGGGATAGAGAGGAGATTGATTCCTTGGAGTGGGATGAATTTAAAATTATTTTCCTTTAAAAATATTTTCCTAAGGTGGTGTGACTTTGTATGGAGAAGCAATTCCATGCATTAAGGAAAAATGAGTAATATTTAGTGGTTTTTTATGAATAAAACTTCACCTGACTGGTGATTTATGCTCCAAATCTTATTCTGGATCTTCTTATTGAAATCAACCACTTTTACTTAGGATTAAATCCAAGGTATCGAAGGGTATTTTCTTCCTGTGATTTCAAAAGTTATGAGAAAATTGTCTAATGTGTTGAGCAGGTAGAGATAGAGTTGGTTGATGATCATGTGCACTTTGAAAATAAGGAGAATAATTTTTCCAGAGGTCATTCTAAGGGTAAGAATCAAAAAAAAATATCAGATGGTAAGAAATTCCAGTTTCCAGTTTGTGAAAAGTGTGGGAAAAATCACCATGGGTAATGCCTTACCAAAAAATAAGAAATGTTTTCTATGTGATAATTTTAGACATATGGCATAATATTTTAATGAAAATGATCCTAAGACAAATCCTGATAAGAAAACTGTTAATTATTTTAAATGGAGAGAGATGGGTCATTATGGAAATGCCTTCCCAAAATGAGATCCAAATGATGAAATGAAGCCGGACTATAAGCAGAAAGATGTAGTGAGATCATTTACAACTATGTTAGTAGATGTCAGGAAATCAAATGACTTTTTATCAGGTGCCTTGTTTTTTTACTCATATTTTGCAAAATATTTGTTCGATAGCGGGTCTAAACATTCCATTATTTTTTGGAATATTCTGTTAAATTGGAAATATCACCTCAACAAATGAGAATAGAACTTACTGTTAAAACTCCAGTGGGAAATATTACAGCAAATAGGAATAATAAGAATCATTCTATTGTGATCTATGGAAAGACGTTTCCAACAAAACATGTTGTTTTTATATAGTATAGTTTTACATCTTTATATGAATGGATTAGCATTCTTTTTATCATGCTTATATTAACTATAGAGCTTAAGAAGTTTTTTTTCAAAAAGAGTTTCAGTTTCTATACAATAATGAAACATTCAATTGATAAAAAATCAGGAAGCTAAGATTAATTATGTTTTAGTGGTAAATGAATACAATTATATTCTTTCTAATGAGTTACCCAGTGTCATACCTTATTACGAATTCGAATTCACAGTTGAATTAGTTCTTTATGCTAAACCAATTTCAAAACCCCCATATTGAAGGGCTCAAATGGAACTTGTTGAATTGAAAAATTAGTTATAGGAGTTTCTTGATAAAGGATTCATTCACCCGAGCTCTTCACCATCGAGTGCCCCTATTTTGTTCGTTAAAAATAATGATGGTTTCAAGAGAGTTTTCAATGACTAAAGATCCTTTAATAACTTCCCTATTAAAAATTGGTATCCTTTGCCACATATCGATTACTTATTCGATTTGATCCAGGGAGATTAGTACTTTTCCGAGATTTATTTGAGATTTGGGTACCATCATATAAAGGTAAAATAGGATTACATCATGAAATAGAATTTCATACTCTATATGTGAATTATGAATTTGTTTTTAGGTTATTTGGGTTAAATAATTCACCTTTTGTATTCATGGATTGTATGAATAGAATATTTAATGAGTCTATGGATAAGTTTGTGACTGTGTTTATTAAAGACATTATGATATTTTATAATTGTAATAAGGATCATGAAAAACATCTAAGGGATTTTTTACAAACCATAAAAAAAATAAACTGTTTGGAAAATTCAGTAAGTGATATTTTTGGTTGTAATTTATTTCATTTATTGGAATCATTGTAAATAAAGATGGAATAACCTTTGATCCAGCCAAAACAAAAGTAGGTGATGAATGGCAAAGACCTATAAATGTTATAGAGATTTTTATTTTTATTAGATTAGAAGGTTATTAACAACAAATTTTTTTAAAAAATTGCACAGTTATCTAGGCTACTAAAAAAGTTAAAGCAAAAGGGGTTAAATTTATTTGGACAGAAGAATACAATGTTTGTTTTTAGGAACTGGAGAAGAGATTGGTGTATGCTATAGCTTCAGTCTTGCTTTCCCAAAATGGTGACTTTGTCATCCACAGTGAAGTTTCATTTAAGGGACTTGGTTTTGTTCTAATGAAGAATGATTAGGTAATTTCTTATGTTTCTAGACAACCAAAACCTCATAATTTAAAGTATCCCACACATGATTTGGAATTGGATGCTTTGATTTTTTTTCCTTTGAAAATTTGGATCCATTATTTATACGAAGGAAAATTTCAAATATATACTTACCATAGAAGTATGAGGTATATATTCATTCAAAAAAATTAAAAATGAGGTAGAGAATATGTATTGAAGTTACAATAGATTATGATTTCAAGATCAATTACCATCTAGGAAAAGAAAAAAGTGGAAGATTCCTTGAGTCGAAAGCATCATGCATAATTAACCATGAAACATCTGGAACACGATCCCATGATTAATGATTTGATTAATTTTAGCATAGAAGTTATTATTGTAGGAAATACATAAGTTTTGTTTTAGGTTTCAGTATAGTCATCATTATCAGACAGAATTATGAAAGTAGAGAAGGAAGACCGTGAGCTATAGAAAAAGGTCGAATTGCTTAAAATGGTTATGTTTTTTGAATTTAACCTTGATAAATATTGTGTTTTAAGATTTGGTAAAAGGTTGTATGTGCCTTGTGATTCCTAGTTGAAGAAATAATTGTTGTGTGAAGCTCATAGTTCAACATTTTCAATGCATCCTAATAGTACTAAGATATACAGAGATTTTTGAGAGTATTATTGGTGGGATGGAATGAAAAAAAATATTTCATAATTTAATTTGAAATGTTTGACATGTCAATAGGTTAAATAAGAACCATATTTACAAAAGGTGATGTTTTACCCATTTCCAGATCCAAAGTATAAATGGGAGAATTTATTTGTGGACGTTTTTGAGGGATTTCCAAAGACTTCTTGAGGTAACAATGCAATACAGGTGATTGTTGACTGGTTGACTAAATATGCACATTTTCTTCTTACTAGAGAAAAAATATCACTATATCATATTTATTGATTTTACCTCAAAGATATTTTAATGTTACACTCAGTTTATATTTAAATTATATCTGACCAAGATCCCAGGTTCACTTTTATCTTTTGGAAGGGAATTATGATGTCATTGGAGAAAGAATTAAATGTTAGTACATATTTTTATCCCTAATTAATAGGGTAATTAGAATGAACGATTAATACATTTTTAGTATATTCTTCAATATTGTTCAATGGACTACCAGGGAATTTGGGATCAACATGTTTCTTTAGTATACTTTAAAAAAAACAATTTTCATTCCAGTATACAATTGGAACCTTTCGAGGCATTGTATGGGAAGCGGTGTAAAAATCAGAATTTTTGGGATGAAGTCAGGGAAAAAATTTTGATGAGACTAAAATTAGAATTTTAAATGGTTGGGAAGGTATATATGATCCAGAAAAACATGAGGACAACATAGAGTAGGAAGAAAAGTTAAGCAGGAAACAGGATGAAAGACTTTTCTTTTGAGGTAGGTGATTATGTTTTTCTTATAATCTCACCATGGAAAAGTGTTTTTCATTTTTGTATATAAGGAACACTTAATACATGGTTCATTGTATCTTAAAAAATTCTTGACAAATTTCGACCAATCGCCAATCGAGGAGATTTGACTCTAAGTTTATCTCAGGAACATAATGTTTTTCATGTTTTGATGTTGATAAAGTATGTGCTAGATTCATCTCATGTCTTGAGTCCAGAAGTAATTTAGCTGTAGGAGAACCTTTCCTACGATGAAAAACCATTTCAGATTCTTAATCAAAGAGAACAAGTATTGCGGAATTTGGTAATCCACTAGGAAAAGGTTTTGAGGAGAACCCACATGGTTTGAATAATCAACATGAAAATCTGAGAATACTAAGAGGAAAAGGTTCCCTCACTTGTTTAATAAGTTATTAAAATTGTGTGGGTGAAATTTCTAGAAGTTGGGGAAAATTTAACTCCCTTAGGATTTAAAAAAATTAGAAAGTGAAATTCATGAAACATTGTTTTATATAGAGAGTTATAACTAGACTTTATACATAATTTTATCGCTTCTATGATTTGAATTTCAAAAAACGGTTATCTACAATTGTGATCAATAAGTTATTTGGAGTCTGTTAGAACCAAATTGTATTTTTAATGAATAGTAACATACCCTTATTAATAGTAATATGAATAGTAATATGGACCTACTGAATAGTAAATCATATTATTAATTTATTTTCTTGTGGTTATAAGATAATGAGATTTTGATTAAGTTTTCAAGCTTTTAAAGAAGGATTTATCGATTTAAAATTGTTATTTTTGAATAAAATGTGATTTTATATTAAAATAAAATTTATAACATTTAGGAAAGAATATTCAAAAAATTGAGTTCTTTTTTGAATTCTACAGGTCAAAAAATTGTTATAGTGATTTTGTTGGATTTTTCTGAAAATCGTGATTTTTTATGAATAGTAATATTTGATAAATTACAATAAATGCTAAATACTTGTTTTGCTGCATTATAGGTGATACAAGGCTGATTTGAGCCCAATTGTTTCAAACTCACATGAACTTATTACTATTTGGGGTCACTTTAATTAAGAGTATTCATAGTCTATAGCAAAAAGTTTATAATAATTATTAAAATAATGTAAAATCCCTCCACTCCTCCACTATAAATACCACCATTATACCCATCTCCCCCACACACCTCTCAAGCCATGGGAATTTTCTAGGTTCTACAAAATACCTTCCTTAATAATATTCCCCAAGACCATGACCTTCTAGTCTCACCAAAATTAAAAAACAAAAGGCCATAAGGAGGATCTCGAGAAGAAGAAATCAGGAGGTTAGAATCCTCTTCCTTTTTTATGTGTTTTCCTTCCAATTAATTTATTTTTTGTATACTCTATTTCCCCCCACATATCCAAGAGGTATTAAATCTATATAATTTTATATATTCTTTATAATATCATGTTTATATAAAATATTCATAATCCTTCTTCCTCTCTTCTCTCTCTTATTCTAAAAATAAAAATGACTCCTCCAATGTTCCGATTTTCCAAAATAACGGACAATGTGTTTTCAATATCCATTACTTATTTAAAATATGATCACAAATCCATTTTAATGGTTGAAATAGAATTTATTGTGTATTATGTAACCTATTTTATGTTCTAGAATTAAGATCTATTTTATAAATTAAATTATATAATGAAACAAGTTCAAGATTATCGAGAAACCACAAAAAATGATCTAAACAAATATCATTAATGACTTATCTAATGATCCATTATCATATATCATAAAAAATGATTTATGGTTTATTTATATATTCTGGAAACATATTAATACCATTTTATCATACTTATGGAATTTCTTTTACAAACAAAAAAAATTCAAAAACAAACTGGCCATCGAAATCTTGTAATGAATGCAACCAAAAAAATGGAAAGAGAAAAATAATATCAATTAAAGGGTGAAATGATGTAATGAAATGATCATATAGGGTGTTATAAACATGTATATTTTTCTGTAAGATATTAGTAACACTATTTTAACCATTATATAGGTGGATTAACAAGTTTTATATAAGACAAATCTGAGGTAAGGGAATTCTTATACCGATTTCCATTCATTAGGTTAACCTTCTAATTCATTATTTATGTGGTATTAAAAAATTTTGTGTGTTGAGTTTTGTTTATATTAGGTTTAGTTACTTTTATTTACTATTTATATATATATATATATTACATCCACTCTATTAAGTGTCTCTTTAATTATATGATATTTTTAAGTGGCATTTCTTTTAAAATCCTCTTTCAAAATTCAATTTTACAAAATTCCACAGTTTTGTTTTTATAAAATTATTCATTTTGTATGATTGTGTTCTGGTATGTGGGAATTGTTTATGATGAAGGAAGGGACCTATACCACATTCTAATACATTTTTTATGTGTATGTTAGTGGTTGGACATATGGTTACTACATTTTTAACTATGATGGTTACACCATAAGGTATCCATGACGGTTATATTGTAATGTAGTGGTAAAGGATACAAATCAAAAGGTATCAATGATGGATATAAAACTAAGTAATTCCACAAGATAAATTTATGGATATATTTATGTTCTATATGTTTTGTGGAAATATCATGGAAATCTCATGTATTAAGATGTATGTTTCTATAGGTAACATGTATGTTTTTTTAAAATGATTTCATACACTAAAAGTATTCATGGAATAATGTTTTCATTCCTTCTTTTTATATCTTTTACTGAGATTTCTGTGCTCATCCCAAGTTCTAAAATGATTTTGAAAGGTTATAAGTATGTTTATGACAAAAAGGATTCCAAGTTAAATGATATGGAGATTTTTCAAAGAATTAATGTATAATTTGAAATTTTTTATATTTTGGAAGAAATTGATATTTTTTATGGTATCTTTCCTATATATATGTTGAATGATATGTATTTATTATATTCCAATTATTTAAAACTCAAAACATAAAAAAAATCCTCTATATGAAATGAATTTAGTTATTTACTATGATTATAGATTATGTAATTTAATACGGCTGGGTCCTTATAATAATATTTTTATTGATTTATTTAAATAATTACATAATTTTTTTTTATAAAAATTTATTTGTTTAAAATATTTGGAAACCAGATGGTTTAATGATTAGGCTTGGCATCCTCACACGGTTACCTACAATCAGACACACGGTTGATAAATTATGATATGACCATCCCGAAATCATGAAATATGATATAAATAATTAAAATAATAAAAATAATGAAAATAATTTATTTCTAGAGATCGGGGTGTGATGAAACCATTTCAATGTGATTTAAAAGAAATTTTAAAATTGTTTTCAGAACTATTTAAAAGCTGTTCAAAAAAATTGTTTAAATAGTGTTTTAAAAACTATTGAATTATAAAAGACATTTTAAAATAGAATTAAACATTACAAAACATTATTATACCCTTATGTAACATTATATTACCATTACATAATCGTAATTTTACCCTTATGCAACATTGTATTACCATTAATTTTTTTACTATTACATAGATTTTCTTACAATTTTATAAATTTAGATTACCCATTAATAAAAATATTTTTACTTTAAATATACGTTTTTACCCTTAAATAACTCTTTTTATCCTTATATAACATTTTCTACTATTACATGACTTAATATTACGCTTATATAACCAATATAAGTTTCTATTTACCCTTACATACCATTATTTTACACTTAAATAACATTATTTACCCTTATATTAATTTTTTTAGACTTACATAAAATTATTTTACCAGTACATAATATTTTATACCCATACATAACATTATTTTTATACTTAATTTAACCCCCTCAAATATGAAAAGAATATAATTTTGTTTGATAGAATATGTGGAAAACAACCCGAACCATAGAATAACGTATTACTCTATGAGATATTATTATATATTTAATTATAAATAAATGAAATATCTTAAATATATTGGAATATAGAAAACACTATGTTTATCTTGTGGTACATGAACACTATGTTCACCTTGAGTTATAGGAAGCTCTTAATTTAGCATGCATTACACGCAATGTTTTGTTTAAACAAAGTTTGAAATAATATGAAAACTTATTACTTAATATAATAGTTATAACCTAGATATAAATTTTGTTTTTATGTATATTTGTAACTAAATTATGAAGAATATTTATTTATTTATTTATTCATAAAAAATAAAAAAAAATTATATCTGAAAATAATTTTTTTCTGAAGAACTATAACTTTTTTTCTAAATGATGAATTATTCATGTTTGAGAACCTAATTTAAAATTAAGTTTTTACCACCATGAAAATACTTATTTGAAACAATTAAAATAATTTTTGAAATTTGAATAAAAAATTTATATTTGGGTAAGTTTTTTGATATTTTTTTGAACGTTTCATTTTTTGATGAATAATAGAAAATACTAGAATTTAATTGAAAACTACCATTTTATTTAAATTATTAATAAAGTGGAATTAAATTATAAATTTTATTTAATGGAAATTTGATCAAATATATATCATTTAATCCAATTTAGGTCATTATAATTATTTCCATAATTTAGTTTATTGTAAAACCAATATAAGATTTTGAATATTTTTGCTTTAATACCCTTCATTATTGTCATGTTTATAGGACTAATATTAAATAATAATTTTAAAATTATGTGAATTAAATTAGTAGAAGTCGATTTTATATTTCTAATCATGATAATTTAATATTTCTATTAAGATCAACTAAATTTTTAACTACCATGAATAGTGAATACAGTAAAAATTAATTACTATGGTTAATGTGAAAATGGGTTTAACATGGTATAAACTAGAATGATAAGGGTAAAAATGACCTATACGCCTATATAAAATATTTTTTCTATTCATATTTTTACCCTTCCACCACTAGGGTCTGATAATTTTCTTATATGGACACTTTTGACAAATAAATTTTGTGGGAGCACTCAAATATTTTCAAAAATACCAAGTCAGTCCTCTCCCCCATATAAAAGGTCACCCACTTGATTACCTTATTCAGACATTCAAAAGAATTTGGTTCTTCTGAAATCTACCCAAATAAAATCTTATGTTACCTCCTGTAATCATATATTCCTTAGTTTTGGGAAAAATACAATGAATGAAGGCCTTTATTTGAATCCTTTGGTAGATACCTGAAGAAGAGGTAACATTCATCAATGAACATATTTATTTTATTTTTTTCTAAAACCCTTAAATTATTATTATATCATAATTATAGAATTATCTATTTATATTCCACATACATATATTTTTTTATGTTAAGGTAAAAAAACTAAATTATTTTCTACTTCCATCATATAGGATAAAAAATACTCATTCAAGTGTATGGTTAACACCCTCCTTGAGAAACAATGTCATTCATTTATCCATTACCACATCTCAGGGTTGGGTATGATAATGGATATAAATTCTATATATTATATTTATAATATATTTAAATATATTGATTCACTATATTATATAAATATATTTTTACTTTCCATTCTATAAGGGAAACGATAATGTCGCACGCGTGTAAGAATGACTACCAACTCGCGAAGTGATGGGATTAATTTTTAACTAACTTGTTACATAAATGGTAATAAGGGTAATTATAATTAATTCATGTGATATACATGAAATATTACTGATATTAGTTTAATATTTATCATTATTTAAGTGTAATATATCATTTTATTTCTTACCATTTTTCTCACTAAAAAATGGTAGTCATTCATCGATGTGTGGACTGCCACCTATTGAAAATGATGTGATTGATTTTCTCTTCAACACATCACAATAATTATATAAAAAATATATATAATTATTTAATATAGTATTTATGATATAATAATCCTTTCTGAAATATAAAATACTACTTACCTTATATCAATAATTATCATTGAAAAATGAAAATGTTACTCAAGTGTATGTATGACCAACAGTCTCCATGATCATAATGGTAGTTCATTTTTCAAAAAAAAAGCATGCTGGGTTATAAAATGATAATTGATATATAAATATGATAATAAATTCTTGATAATTATTCTTTATATGTTTAAAAGACAACTTCACTGACCATTTTCAACCTACCAAGGTCATTTTTTGGCACATTAGCCAAATTTGCCCCAAAAGTCTCACTTAAATTTAATTGATTAAGCAATTGTTCATAAATTAATAATTAATGAAATAAAATTAAAAATAAACATTTAAAATTTTCGTAATAGAGTAAATAAATACCATACGTTTAGAATTCAGGAAGATAAATACACATTTGATGAATCAAATTCTAGGTAATGGACATCATCTCAATTTACTTTTATTGAGATATATTTTTCTATTATGATCCATTATTATATTATAAGGTGTATATGAAGACCCTTTGGAATTTTATATCATGAATTTAATTATTCTAATGGTATTTAAAGTGATTGTTTAATGATATTCCATCATTTAGTTTATGATTCAAATATTTACATGGTGATGATAGACTTTTCTTTAAAAATCATTTTTTAATGATTTCCTTCCAAACCATCATGTTCCATGTAAATGTTTTGACAATTATTTAATTATTGTTTTTTATGGAAATAATTGAATTTTTATTGTACATTTTTTGTATCTATTACTTTATTTTGTTGTTTTTCAAAATAAAATCCTTTTATGTGCTTTATATGGAATGTTTTGAGATGATAAAAAGGAATGATCTGTTATTAATGTACATAGAAAAAATTACTTTTACATGAACATGGTCATTATTTTATTTCTAGATTCCATTGAATTATTTGATCGTTTATTTAATAAAAATAAAATAATTCTCATTTTTTGTGTATTTCGGTATTGTAAAATGGGACTTTAAAAGAAAAGAGTAATTATATCTCAACCTTTATTCAAATGGGTTTAATAGATCATTTCAATGGATTTTATGATAAATTTTTTATACATGATATTTTACATGATCATTATATTAAACATGTGATCTTGATTTGATTTTTTTGAAGGTACAAGCTCTATTATATATCATGGGTGAGCCCGATATAGATAATCTAAAGGTTTTTTCCCATTATAGCACATGGAAAACAAGTAACCCCCATCTAGCTTATACAAAGAATAATCCCTATTATATCTCTCTGAAGTATTGGTAAATGATTTTATTGGAATTAAACCATATGGTTATTACATTTAAAATAGTTTTTGAAGGGTTTTATGAAATTAAAAATGTAATTTAAATAATTATTTTTAATTTCTTGGTATTTATTTAAATGGAATTATATGAGAATGACATGTATCGTCTTTCATGTGAAAATTTCCTATTTCATACAATCTAAGATCATTGATGGAAAATATTAAATTTATATGATTTTTCCTATTTTAAAATAGACTAATGGTGTTCATTTCTTGATGTCCCTTACTATGATTTGTGTTCTCATCCAACCTTTAAACTTTTTTACAGTGTTTAAGGATGGGAATGGGAAAATAATAAGCTAATTTAAAAGTCATGGAGATCATATATGTAATTTAAATGTGATTTATTTTTAATGTTTTATATTATTTGAAAACTTAATACTAATAGGACGTTTCCATAATATATTTTATGTTTTTGATAAGATTTAGGGCACTATTATCAAAATAAATTTGAAAAGATCCTAAAAATTAAAGAATATGAATTCATGAAAAAAACTAAATATTATTAATGATTATGGATGGATCCTTATAGTTCTTGTAAGAGGATTATTTAGACAACTTTAGATGTTAGGGTACTATTGATTATATGCACGAGGAATATTTTACTTGATAGTTAAGTAAAAATGATATTTCACTTTAAGTTTTCCATGTTGTTTTATCTAGGATTTGTCTGTTCAGGATGGCATTCCACATATAAAATAAGAAAGTTTTTGTGGGAAAGAACTAATAGGAAAAAGAATGGGTTTTGGGAAAAAAACAATGTGCCTACAGGCCATATAATGGGCTAAATTCCCACTGGGACTTCGAGTAATGTAATGGCTCTCCCTCTACCCAGTCAAAGAGGTATTTGCTTTTCTTTAATAATAAATAAGTCTTCGACCCCAGCCTTTAAAAAAACTAATAGGAAAAGGACATTCTGAAACAATATTTGAATACATATTTAACTATAAAAAACTGTTTCCTGTAGTTATGGATCAATTAATATAAGAAATAAATGATAGTGTTATCCATGGTAGAGAGGAATTTGACCTACCTTGAAGGAACATGTCTACAGTGGATAATTTCATGAGGAAATATCCCCCATCACTCAGTGGTCGATCTGAACCTACGGTATCTAAAGGATGTCTTAATGCTCTATAATAGATATTTTATTTCAATGTATGTGTAGAACATAAAACATCACTATATCCATTTATCATTTCAAAGGTGAGATTATCGATGGCATTATTTGGTAAAAAATATTAAAGAGAAAGATGATCTTTGGTTGTGGAATGGGAAACATTTATGAATATTTTCCTTGAGAAATATTTCCCTAATGTTTTTTATAATAGGATGATGAAACATTTCATATAATTGAGTCTATACGATAATGATTTAGTTCATGTATATGAAGAAACCTTTACAAGGTTTCCCAAGTACATACCATATTTGTTTATGGAATTTTTTTTGTCAAATTAATAGATTTAACTCAAGAATAAAATCAAGCCCATGAATATCTTATTCTAACCTAGAATTTAAAAGTTATAATAAATTTATTCATTATGATGATAATGTTAACATTGATTTTTATGACACGTGTATACCTCGATATTAAAGAAGTATGAAAAGGTCAATGTGCCCTGAAATATAGATGAAACAAACAAAGAATACTTGAGGTAATCCCCAAAAATGATCAAAGTGTAATAATATAATTTTAGTGTAATATATTTTAGGATCTAGAAGGTGATACCAATGTGGTATGTTTCTTCACATGGTTTATGAAGGTAAAGAAAAAATTCATAAATAACCCAAGGGTGAGATAAGAGATATCCCATCAATAGTTATATTTTTTAGTTTTAGTGTGTTGGGAAATTTTTCTAACATATGTTTGAGGTTACTTTTTCTTAGTATACATCTTCATTATCAGAAGATTAAATGTGTGAAAAGAATTATTTTCTATGTCTATAGTATTTTTAGCCATCTTGTCCGGTAGTAACAGCTCCAGTGAGTATGGTATTTTCCATGGTTTATCATTAGTTAATGGAATTAGGCATCCCACTTTTGATTTTTTATGTATTTGAAGTACATAGTGAGTAATTTTTACAGTTTTTATATATATCTAAAATATTTCTTTTAGTGGAAAAGTAATATCATGAATAATGGATTTTAATTTTATAGGCATAAGTAGTAAAGTATTAATAACCTTTAGGGTTAATATAATCATTACAGAACTATTAGTAATTATAAAATAATACTGTTAGACCTTGTCAAAAAAGTTTATTGAAAAAAATATCAAAATTTTTAATAAATTATTTAGTTTATTTCAAGTTCATCCCTATTTTTTGGAATATTTTAGGAATTTCATTAACATTGTTTAGAAAAATGATAAATAAAAATATGATTAATAACCCATTGCATATGATCAGGCATCATGGATTCAAGTTGTGATCAAAATATGATAAGGGTTTTTCTCCTACCACAAAACTAGACAATTTTTTAATTTATATGAAATTTTTTTTAGATAAATGTTTTGAAAATTAAATATTAATGATGAACCAATTATAAGGCCACATCCTTAAACATTATATAATCTTGATTTTTAATCAAGAATTTACATTCTTTCCCAATGAGGATCCTTTTAGGTTTAGAGTTTTAGATAATTAGAAAATAACTATTACATTACATCTCAAATATTAAAAAGTAGTCACTTTTATTCTATCCAATTTTTTCACAACAATAAAGCACCGTAAAAAACAATAATTATTCTCTTGATAAAAATCTTTATGAATTCTTCCTTTCTCTTACCCTTCATTATACCCTATGAAAAAACATTTCAAAAACATTGGATGAGCATAAAAATCTATGTAATGGTTATAAAATAAGAAATGAGAAAATTAGTCCATGAATACATACAATTCAATGAAATAATACTTTTCACTCATAAAAAAATCTCTTTTATATACATCATGAAATAATAATATTTATGAATAACATAGATATTTCATAAATAATACAGGTAACTTGTAGAATCTATAACATAATTACATAGTAGTATTCACATCTACATAGGGTGTAACTATCATGGTTATGTTTGGAAATACCCATCACAATATATTGCCTTAATCTCTTAGGATAAACTTTAACATTTACCTCAACCACATTACCCAATGCATTAGATAGCTATCTCAAGTTCACCCTCCCTCATTTTATCACTGAACCACCTGTATATATAAACAATTCCTAAGAACCATAACATAATAATAACTGATAAAATAGCTTAATTGAAAAATAACCTTTCCACATAATCTTTCACAATATATCATTTCATGGTATTGAAATCTTCAATCCATTTCCAAAACCATTTAAAACATTTAATGAATAGATTTTTGAATCAAAGTGTACCATAGAACATTGAATCATTTATATTAATTAAAACTTTAAATCATTAATTTAAATATAAATAAATCCTTTAAACCATTTTCAATACATGGAAATGAATGAGAATGATTTAAAGAATTAATATTTAAAACAATTAATAAGTTGTTTTAGTTAAAGAGTCCCTTACCACTTGGTAAATTAAATGAATAAAAATAATTAAAGAACAACATTAAAAAAACATATAATATCATGAGAATAAAAGGAATCATGTTATAATATGTCAAAGGGTAGTATATACACCATTTAAAAGTTAATTGGTTAATAATATCAAATAAGTCTTAATGGATTGTAATTTGAGAAATAATCTCATATGATGATCATATTATTATATTAAGGTTAAATAAATGAATAAATAATCTGAAAAAATATAAATATAACTAATATAAGTGGGTATTTAGGGTAAAACAATCAGAGTTCGTTCACACATACTCCTTGAAAAACAAAAAAAACAATTACATGGATATTTAATTCAATGAATAAATATTGAGTTATGATTTACCATTAAAAGATCATTTTGTCAATAAAATAGATAGAATAAATTTATTCAATATAAATACCCTAATTCAAGTATAAATACATGATAAGATATCAAAATTAATTTCTCACCTAATAATAGCATTACATAGTCAAGAAGTAGAAGATCAACCCAAAGAATAGAAATTGGGTTAAGAAGTTCCCAAACCTTGAATTCGAATTCACTCTTTCATTGATTAAATTCGTGAATAATAATATTATATTTATTTATAATTTAGTTAGAACCTTCTTAATGTTTATTATTCATTTCATATCACTTATTACCATGTTATATCATTTAGTTAATTATTTGAGTTCATATCGGACATTTTGTTGATGTTGGATACTTGAGTCATAAATGAACTTGTTATATTACATATTGTCCATGTGATAAAAATTCCATTATCTACATGATATTATTCATGATTTAAATATCATATATATATATATATATATATATAACAGTTTATTACATTTTGAGTTAAAAATGAAATGCAACATTCATGGAGACGGTAGGTCGTACGTACGCATGAACGCTACTTTCATTTATTTTTCATATTAAAGGAATAAAAACAAAATTATACCTAGGTATATTATATTTACATTATAATATAAATTTTATATGTGTTACAAAAGTTCATTAACTACATCTTTTATAAGATCCATGTATGGCATGAACGAGTCATATCACTTTGAGTGGCTGATAGTCCGCACTTCCTCAAACTAAATTATTGTCTTTACACATTATGGAGAGTATAAATGTGTGATGAAAATAAAAATTAAGAATCATAGAGACAATTTAAATATAATCTATATCATATAAAAATACATTTCAATCATAATGGCCACCATAAGAGTGGTAGGATAAAATTGAACAATCGTCATTTTGTGAGGTAGTAGTTTGACGTACACCAAAATAGAATGTTTGTATCCATTGGATTGAGGTGTTTGTTAGATTAGTTAGAATAATTATCATAAAAAATAATATAATGAGTATATTGGAGTTTTTATGTAATCATAAAATAAGAAGTGAATAGAGAGTGAAGAAGGAAAATGAAGGAAAACAACTTTTGAGAAGACACAACCTCTAAAACGGGTAACCCCTTTTGATTTGAACCAGAACGCTTTCTTGAAATGCCTTATGTCCATGTTAAGGCTTCTAGGAGGAAGGAAGTTATTTTGGGAGATTATTTGATAATTATTCGGATGATCCAAGGGGCTTGAGAGGTGTCAGTATGTTGGTAGAGGTTGTTGCCTTTTATAAGAGGGAGGAGGGGCACTTTAGGAATGTTTTTAAATATAATCATATTATGAAAGGATTTTCAATTTACAATAGCTCCAAAGTGATATAAATAGAGTATAATATTAGAATGGTCTAAATTTTATCAAATAATAGATTTGACAAATGTTTATGTCATAAAATTAACCTTATCATTTACCTTTAACCCTTAGTTAAATATTATAACTCTTACCATGTCTTCTTGTATTTTCACAATATATGGTAACTATAGTCACTATAAAATGACAATCAAACCATAAGTGTATCATTAATGACATTTCAGACATTATATAAGTTCTTTATCTGAAGTGTAGATTTCTTGGACTATTATATCATTTAATAAAATAGTATTTGTTTTAAAAACTCATTTATTTCAAATTTGACACTATTTAGTAATTGATTTTTTGTTTAAGTCATAACAACTTGATTCCATAAATCCAAATGCATTAACATAACTATAATATCTCAATAAAATCTAAAAAAATTGTTTATGGCACCAAAAACTTCAAATTGAATTTATTTTAATATATATAAAATCATTTATTTGAATCTTTCATTAATAAAATAATCTCTCCATCATAATTGTGTTATAAGTAAATTTATTTATTTAACATATAAAAATTATAAATAAAATACCATGATGTATTAAATCTTTTTAGATTTATAATTATTATTTATAGTCATACATATCAGTAATATAACCCTATATTACAAATTTTTTATTAAAAGATACATGTTTATGTTAAATTTCACTTTTCTTTAAATAAAAAATTATAAAATGTCATTTTCACACCCAAGTTGATCCCAAATACTTATATTTTGGCATAAAGATGCTTAGGGTTAGAGATATATCATCCAATATTATTATGACATGTTTAGGTTAGTTGTATATTATTATAATATTATTTTTTTAACCTTATTTATCTAGTTTACCATTTAATAATGGTAAATAGAAATAATTACTGGAGATATTATACATAATATCCAAATATAAAAGGTACCTATTTATGAAATTCGGACCATCTCATTCTAAATATGGAATCCATTATTTCAAATTCAAAACAAAAAATTTTCATTGATTAATTTATAATTAATTCCCATTGTCAAAACCAGAAAGCGTGTTTTTCATAAGTAAAAATAATTAATTCAAAAAATATAAACTATATACTTCAATGTTACTTTTTCACACTTTAAGTACTAGAATAAATTTCTAGAGAATAACATAATTAACAAAAGATAAACTTTATACTTCCCCTATAATTAGATATTAATAAAATCCAAAATGGTTAGTACAAGATTATATAATCCCCCAAAATTAATAATAATTTATAAGGAGAAGGACTACTTTTAATCTAAAAAAATCAATAGTAATATCCAAGTTATACATAGACCATTCAACAAAAAAATCCTTAAAATTATTCAAAATAATACAACTAATATTGAAACCCAAAACATAGAAGTATTTGATCACAAAGTCTTTCTTGATATATCATAACATATATCTCTAAATATAATCGAATACTCATAAAGTATCATACTTAAAAATAATTAACTTAATCACATTTTCTCCATTATAGTTTAATAATATCCAAAAATAATCAAAATCACCAATTTTATACAATAAAAACATAGATTCTTCCAAAATATATTTCAACCATTACTCCTCAAATTAAATTCCATATTATACTATTTTTCTGAGACATATAGTGTCCCCAAATGAGTGAACATCTTTAAAAATAAAATTTATCAAATAATCACCATATAATTTTCATATACAAAGGATATTTGTTTGGTAAACTATAAGTTCCAAAAATAATCTTATTCTTGATCCATAAAATCATTTAACTAATAAGTGGAACATCGATTCTCAAGGCCTTATCAGACGCAATGGGTTGTCGGACGTCTTGTGGTTTGTCCCTTTTATAAAACTCAAAATAAACCTAACATTTTTTAAATTCAATGGTTGCCTTATACCCTTTAGGTTAATAACCACTCATAATGACCTCAACATCTCAAATTATGATGTCTTATATATATATTTATTTCTTTTATTTCACCTAAATATGATAAAATAAAACTATTCCCAAAGAAAGAACATTGTACCTATATTATGGTGTCTACCTTGTTTCATAGTCATCTTGTTCACATAAATATAAAGTAAATTCATTGAAACAATGATTTATATATCCTTAAAAATCCTTTGTTTAATCTATCAAAATAACCCTTGTACAACTTGGGTCATATGGGTGTTCATTGAAAAGTAGTTTTGGAAAATAATCATGTATGACATATAAATTCAAAACATATGATACAAATTGATATTTATGAAATAGTCAGACCGAGTTTGAGTTGAAACAATCAATAAATGGTCCTTTTAAAATACCATATGTATGTGATGAAACATTATATTTTAAAAATAAAATATAAATAGGTTGTTCAAGGGTCTCTTTCTTCATCACCTTTTCAAAACCATAATTTCCTTCAAAATCTTTTGATAAGGAAAAATATTTGAAAATGGCTTGATAATATTTACCTTCCCTAAAAATATGCGACTATTGGAGAAATAGGATTTGATTAAATATGACCCAAGGTCTATGATGGTATTGAGTTATAGTGGAGGTGTTTTACCTCTCAAACAAATACTTGAATGTGAGTTATATGCTATAAAACGTTTCACAATCATCTAAATAAGACTTTGCAAAAATTATTGCAAGCATATCATCAAGAAGAGACAGGAATATTGTTTAAGATCATCCTCCTTCCATTTTTAACTGACTTTACTTTATCTGGAAATGTTATAATACAAGTATATAACTAAACGAATTGACATAGAGACTTAAAACATGTTTATCCAAAACTCTTAATCCCTAAGGTTGTTTAAACCATCCTATGATACCAACTACAATGCCTCAGCCTTAAACATTTCATAATCTTAATTTTTCTCAAGAATTTTCTTTATTTCGCATTAAAGATCTTTTCAGGTTTAGAATTTTAGAGAATTATGCCATATCTATTAAATTACATCTCAAATATTAAAAATTATACACTTCTATTCAATCAAAAAAAATTCACAATATTAAAACTCCATAAAAACAAGATTTATTTTCTGGATAAAAATCTTCTTGAATTATTCCTTTCTCTTACCCTTACTTATACCCTGTGAAAAAAAATCAAAAACATCAGATGTGCATAAGAAGATCATTAAGGGTTATAAAATAGTGGATGAAAATATTATTCCATGAATACATTCAAATCAATAAAATCATACTTTTCACTCATAAAATAGAAGCTCTTTAATATAACTCATGAAATCATATTATTTATGAATAACTCAAAGAAGTCATAAATCATAATGGTAACTTGTAGCATCAATAACATACTTACAGTTTAGATTTCACTGATACATTGGGAGTAACCTATATGGTTATGTTTGGAATACCCATCATAGTATATTCCCTAAATTTCTTAATAGAAACCTTAAAGTTTACCTCTATAATGTTACCAAATGCATTGGAGAGACTTCTTAGGCTCACCCACACTTTTTATATCACGAAACTACCCATATATGTAAACAATTTCCATGAACCATAACATAATCATAACACATAAAACCAACTTAAATAAAAAAAATTCTATATTTTCATTCACAATATATCATTTCAATATATTGAAATATTCCATCATTTTCCAAAACCATTTAAAACATTTAGTAATAAGATTTTTAAATAGAATTGTCCATTCTACATTGAAACATTTAATGTAATTAACATTTTAAAACATTAATTTCCATATAAATAATTTTGAAAACCATTTTGGAAACATGGACATTAATGAGACTGATTTAATAGAATAAATCATTAAAACATTTAAAACGATGATTTAGTAAAAAAGTCCCTTAAAACATGATAAAATACATGAATAAAATAATTAAAGAAAAACATTAGAAAAAATAATAAGTCACAAGAATAAAAATATTCATTATAAAATATGTCAAAGGGTAGTATATACACCATATAAAAGTGAATTGGTGCATAACAGCAAATAAGTCTCAAGGCAATGTAAATTGAGAAAATATCTCTTACAAAGATAGTATCATTAGACTAAGGATAAATAAATGAAATTATTATGTGAAAAAATATAAATAAACCCAATATAAGTGGTTATTTAGTGTAAAAAAATCAGAGGTCATTCACACATACTTTTGGAAAAACAAAACCAATGACATGGATATTTAACTCATGGAATTGAGATTGAGTTAAGATTTACCTTATAAAGATAGTTTTGTCAATAAAATAGATAGATTATGTTTATTGACTATAAATCCCCATAAGTCAAGTATAAATAAAATATAAGATATCAAAATTTATTTCTCACATAATCATATCATGACATAGTCAAGATATAGAAGATCAACCCAATGAATGGAAATTTGGTTAAGAAGTTCCCTTACCTTATAACTGACTTGTCTCATTCATTCTTTACTTTCATGAATAATATATATAGATTAATTTATAATTTCATTAAATAATTTTTATATTTGATAATTCATTTTATATCACTTATTATTATGTTATATCAATTAGTTAATTATTTTAGTTTATATGAGACATTTTGTCGATGTTCGGTACTTGAGTCAAAAATGAACTTCTTATAATTACAAATTGTCCATGTGGAAAAATGTACAATATCTCCAGAATAGTATTCATTATTTAAATATAATATATATCAATTATATATGTGTATTTATAATAGTCCATAACATTTTTAGATAAGAAATGAAATGCCCCGTTCATGGAGACGGTAGGTCGTACGTACGCATGAATGCAACTTCCATTTATTTTTCATATTAGAGGAATGAAAAAAATGATACATAGGTATATTATAATTCCAGTATAATATATATGTTATATATGTTACATAAGTTCATTAGATACATCCTTTATACGTTCCATGTATTTCCTGAACGAATCATATCACTTTGATGGGGTGGTAGTCTACAGTTCCTCAAATGAAATTATCGTATTTACAAATTATGTAAAGCATAAAGGTATTATGTAAAAAAATTAAGAATCATAGATAAAATATAAATATAATATATATCATATATATATAGTTCCATTATAATGGACACCATGAAAGGTGGTAGGAGAAAATTGAACAGTCATCATTACGTGAGGTAGTAGTTCTCCGTACATAGAAACAGTATGTTCGTATCCATTATATGGCGGCATGTGTAAGTGTAGTTAGAATCCATTTCATAAAAACATCCTAGTATATTTAGGATAATGGATTTGTTTTTTAATAATAAAATAATAAGATCATTGGGAGTGAATAAAGAAAATAAAGGAAATGATCTTTTGAGAATATTTTATCTCTAAAACCTGTAACTCCTTTTGATATGAGCTAAAAACATTCTTGAGTTTTCTTATGACCAAGTTAATGATTCTAAGACAATGGTAGGGTTTTTAGGAGATTATTTGAGAATAATTTGGACGGTACATGGGTCTTGAGAGGTGTGAGTAAGTGGTTAGAGGTAGTGTCCTTTTATAAAAGGGGGAAGGGCATTTTAGAAAAGTTTTCAAATATATTTTTATTATTAAATTGTTTTAGAATTATAATAGCTCCAATGTGATATAATTAGAACATAAGATTATTATGGGATGAGATACTCTAAAACAATAGGTTTTAGTAGTGTTTAGGTCATAAAATTAACCTTATCTTTTAGCGTTAACCCATAGTTAAAAAAATTAACTCTTACCATGTGTTCTTGTATTTTCACAAATTATGGTTACTATAGTCAGTATAAAATGTCAAACAAACCCTAAGTGGATAATTAATGAAATTTTAAACATTATATAAGTCATTTAGCCAAATTATATTTTTTAGGAATATTATATCATTTAAGAATATATTATTTGTTTTAAAAACTCATTTAGGTCAATTTTTCAACTATTTAGTAATTGATTTTTTGTTAAAGTCATAACAACTTGGTTCCATTAAACTAAAGGAATTATATCAAATATAATATGTAGATATCATCCAAACTTTTTTTTGGCATAAAAATTTTCAAATTATATTTATTTTAATATTTATAATATTATTTATTTGAATCATTGATTAATAAGGTAACCACTACATCGTCATTGTGTCCTAACTAAATATTTCTATTTAATGTATAAAATTTATAAATAAACTAAAATTATTTAGTAAATAATTTTAGATTTATAATGATTATTTATAGACATAGAGATCAGTTATATAATCTAATATTTATTTTTATTTTTAAAAGATACATGTTTATGTTATATTTCCATTTTCTTTAAATTAAAAATTATAAAATGTCATTTTCACAACCATGTGGTTCCCAAATTCCAAATAATCATCCAAAGGATTATCATGCTCGGAAATATCTCATCCAAGAGGATTATCACATATTTTAGGATAGTTTTATATTATTATAATATTAATTTTTTACCCTCATTTATATAATTTACCCTTTAATCATGGTAAATAAAAATAATTATTGAAGTAACTATTCCTAATTTCCATAAATAAAAGTTATGTATTTACAAAATTTGGACCATCTAATTCCAAATATGGAATCCATTTCTTTAAATTTAAATCACAGAAATTTTTAGTAATTAATTTAAAATTATTTCTAGTTTTTAAAACCAAACAGATGTGTTTTTAAGATGTAAAAACTACTAAAAGATTGGCATGGGTTTATGTACAATTTCATTATAAAAATTATTATAATGAACAAAATTGGATTAACTGATAAAAATATATTCCAATTATAATTTAAAACCATTAAAAAATATGATTTAACCAAATAATGTTTCTCGATGAAAAGAAGTTTTTTTAATTAAAATTTTGTGTATTTTTACTATTCATCAAAACAAGATGGTTATTAGAAAAAAATCAAAAATCATCAAAAGTAAATTTTTTTGTCCTAATTATAATGAAAATGTTTATTTTTTCAAATATAACATATAAATGTTTCCAAAAATAAATTTAAAAAAGGGTTCTCCATTAAAATGTGGTAAAACTGCATTTTTAGAAAAATACTTCTTTTATCTGAAAAATTGAATTTGTTCTTATATCTTATGAAGAAAACATATATGATAAATTTAAAACATTACATTTAATATGTAACATATATTTTAAAAAACCATAAAGGGTGATATTATTTTATAAAAAAAAATTATTCTCTTTTTGAATAGGTTTTCATAGAAACACATCCTTTATATTCAACTGGTTTTTATTTCCATTTATAATAAATTTAAAATCCAATGAATCTATATTTAAACATGTGTAAACTATATTTTCATAATTTTTTTGATATTACTCATTCCCACCATTCCAACAACTGGGTTGTAATGCTAGAATTTAAATAATAATATTTAGTTGTTTGTTTAATCTTGATATAGTGTATCATGTATACTATTGAACATAATGTTTCTTTCTTAAAACTTGATATGTTAAACCAATGGTGTTACTTTTTTGTTTTAGAGATTAATTTATTAAATTTTATAAATTTTTTTAACCATATTTATTATGGAATTTTTTCCAAGATGGAAAAAAATTATTTTTATTCTATTATAGATCTTATGATACGTTAAAAGTGAATTTTGATGCCCCAGGCATAAAAATTCAATTTTGATGAAAAGGATGAATTGGAAATTGATTTGAGAAAAACCAAATAATTAAATTCATCTTATGTAATTGAAATAAATAAATATAAAATATTTCATTTTATTATTAGATAGTAAAATAATTCATTAGCATTATGAAGAGGATATTGAAACAAAATTCTATAATATTGCATTCATATCTAAAGAATTAGATGGAATTTTTGATCCACCCAGATTTATGGTTTTGCATACCATAACATTCCATTGATCATTAAAATTAATTTGATCAATGAACAAAATTACCCTTTATAATTTATGGTTTTTATCCATAGAAAAATTTTCACTTCTTATAAATGTTCTCTTAGTTGGAAACATATTAATTTTTAATTCCATATGACATATATACTCCCATTTCATTCTTATTAAAAGGATGTTTTATTAACCATTTTTATCATGTGGGTTTATCACAAAATAATTTTCTAATTTACATCATTTGATTACAAAGATAATATAATATTTTTGTGACACAATTTCTTAAAGGCGGAGGGTGTAGAACCCTGAGATTTTAAGACAAGAAAATAATATCAAATATTGTATTTGACATGAAACACCAAAAATAGATGAAAATATAACACTATAATATATTATGATATATTTATTCTGAAATAAATTAAATATATTATATATATTTCATTAAATGAAACAATGACGTCATCTTGTGTCACACAAACACTATGTTTATCTTGTGCTACATGCAGCACACAATTTCCCTTACTTTACACGAAACATCGAGTTTAAATGGAATATGAAATATTATTAAAATATTTATATTTAATAAAAAAATTATATCCGAACCATAAATTTAGAGTGTATGAATTTTATTAAATAAATAATGAAAAATATGTTCATAAATAAATTAGTAATGAAATAATAATCATTTAGAATAAAAAGAAACATTTTCTGAAAAAAAAATATATTTGTTTTCACAATGGTGAAGTAGTCGCGAATTTCAAATATAATATAAAATTAATAATTAAAAGATTACGGAATTTAATAATAAAAAATAAAGTTATTTTTGAAACTAGAATATCAAAATTAGATTATGGTAATTCTTGGGATATTTATGAAAATTTTAATGTTTTAATGAATTGTGAAAATATTGATTTTTAATTTAAAATTTTATTTTTCCATAAATTATTTTGTAAGATAAGTTTTATTGTAGATTTGTTTTAATGTATAATTATTTCAATTATATATATATATATATATATTTATCTAATTTATTTCATTATAATCATTTTTAAATTTAATTTTGATATAAATACATTATAATCTTTTTAAAAATTGCACATCAAAAACACGCTTTCTCACCACGTATATGGATTTAATTTTAAATTGAATTTTGAATATTCTGTGAAATAAATTTTTAAAAATTGATTACATATTTATAATTATAATAATTGATTAAATATAATATGTTAGAAAATAATTTTTAACAAAATAAATAGTGAATGTAGTAAAAATTAATTATAATGGTAAAGTTAAATTGGGTTTATTGGGGGTTAAACTAAAATGATAATGGTAATAATGAGCAATAAACTTTAGAAATTGATTTTTAATATAAATATTCTAACAATGAATCCTATAAGGTTCATTAATGGTACATATTGGACTTTTTTAACATATGAAAAATGTGGGAGCACTCAATTCTTTTCAAAAATATCATGAGTGTCCTCTCCACCACTTATAAAAGGGTACCACCTATCTTCCCTAATCCACACCTAAAAATATTTTTGGTTCAAAAATTCCCTACCCAATTCACTTGAAAAATTCCCTCTTATCATTCTAGAATCCTTAATTTGGTCATAAACCCAACCTAGAAAGGCCTTTGGTGGAATCTTATAGAGGATGACCAAAGAAGTTGTAACGTTCATCAACAAGAATATTTATAATTTTTTGTTTTACACACCAATAAATTCTTCATAAACCATGATTATACAATAAACATCATAACTTCAATATACAATCATTTTATTATGTAAAGTTAATAAGAAAAATCATTTCCATACTCTATAAAATGGGTCAAAAAATAATCATTCATGTGTAAGGATGACTACCTCCTCATGAAATGATTTCATAAGTTTCTCTATTACAACCTCTCAAGGATTGGTATGATGATGTATATAAGGTTTATATATTATATCTATAACATAATTATAAATTTTGAGTCATTATATCATATATTACATTTTTTACTTTCCATTCTGTAGGGTATATGATAACATCCCTCACGTAAGGGGTGGACTGTCACCTCACGATGTGATGTGATTCATTTCTCACTAACACATTTCATGGAAAGAAGTAAGGGTAATTATAATGAATATTTTTTATGCATGAAATATTTATTATATTAATGTGGAATTAATAATTTTTAAAATATAATATACTATTTTCTTTTCTACCCTTCCAAAAGGTGAAAAGAATTATAACACCGCCTATTAAATTATGGACTAAAATCTTCTTGAAGAGATTTATTTACTTAATTCATCACCACATCATAGGAATGATTTATAAAGTTATATTTAAATAAAAAAATGTATTGATGATATAATAATCATTATTCAATGATAAAATATTTCTTTTCTTCTTTTCATAATGATCATTTAAAAATGGAGATGTTACTCTTGTGTGCATATAGTCTATCATCTCCATGATCGCAACATTAGTTCATGTTTCATGACCCAATTCCCTACATGAATTTAATAGTATATTTGATATGTAAATATGATTATTATTTAATTATTATAATTCTAGATATGTTTAAATAATGACCGCTTTGATTATAGTTAATCTAATAATGTCATTTTTTTCATAGAAGCAGAATATGGTCAAAAACTTCATCTTAAACATAATGAATTATGTAATTGTATATAACCTGTTAATTAGTGAAATAAAATTAACAATAAAATTTAAAATTTTTATGAATCATTTAAATAATTAATATGATTTTATTATTAAGTAATATAATATTAAACATGATGAATCAGACTAACGATAAGGAACTTTGACTCAATTTCCTTTAATTATGGCATTTAATGATGTTTTGAACCTTTATTCTTTCATAAGGTGAATATAGATACCCTATGAATTGTTATATAATTAATTCAACTATTCTAATGTTATTTAATTTTTTTATTATTATAATTTCATGGGGTTTGTGGTTCAAAAAAATTCAAGGCAACAAGGCACATTTCCTAAAAAATCATATTTTTATGTTTTCCTTGCATCACTTCTTATTCCATGTAAATAGTTTTTAAATTTATTTATTAATTTTTTATGGAAATAAATGATTTTACACTATTCATTTTATTTATCTTTTAATTTTTTTCTACTGTTTAAAATTAAATCTTGTTTATAAGTTTTATAGGGAATGTTTTGAAAAATGAAAAAAATAACATTCTATTATTAACAAACATAGTGAAAATTACATTAATTTCAACATTTACATTATTTAATTTTATATTACTCTAAAGAAAATCATGTTTTCCTTAATAATACCCCTATATCTATTTTTTGTGTATTTCATTATTAAAAATTAGGTTTTTAAAAAAAGGCATTTTTATCTGAATATGTTTTTCATATACATCTAAATATATTTTTAAATGGTTTTATGATGGAAATAATGTATACTTGATAGGGTATGTGAGCAATATATGATATTTTTGAGCTTGAAAATATTATATTAAATTTTGAGCCCCATTATAGCTCATAGATGCGACTGATAATTCTTATATGAATGGTTGATCCCCATTATAGCTCATTCAATAAATGGTGGGCCCCATATAGATTATAAAAATAATTAGCCTCAAACGAGCTCTTAAATTAATTGAGTAATTAATATATTGGTGGTTTTATGTATATCTATTACAATTAATAGTGTTTTGAAATGTTTTTATGAATTTTATTCTCTATTTCAAAAAATGATTTTAATTCATTTATATGAGTTTTTAAGGGCTATTGTAAAAAATATTTGTTGTTGTCTATGTGAACATGTTTTACTTTATACCCTAAAAGTAAATTTAAAGTAATAATTAAAATTATAAGTTTTTTCTTATTTTATAATGGAATAATGGATTCATTTTTTATGTTGCTTATTGAGATTTTTGTGGTAATATAGTGATTAAAATGTTTTCACAAGGTTAAAGGATGTGTGTGGGAATAGAATAATTAAAGTTGAAAGTTAAATATATTTTCTATTAAAAAAATTATGCTTTATTTTAAATTTATTATATTATTGGAAAATAGATACTAATTTTTATTACTTTGTATTCTTTAGTTATTATTTATGAGTTATTTCCTAATTCTCTATAACTCTAAACCAAAAAAATATCCTCAAAGATAAAGAATTTAAATTCATGGAAAAACTCAAGATTATATACTATTTAAAGATGGTTCCAAATTCATAATTAAATATTAATATATATTTTTTACCCATATATAACATTTATAAACCACAACATACCATAACTTTACTTATATAAAGTTAATATTACCATTCCACAATAAAATCATGTTACCATTACTTCTATTTTAAAAAAAAACTTATTGTTAGGAATCTCAAACAAATAATGGAATATTGATTTATATAGTATAATTCCATTCCTTTTTTAGAATATCATCACATATAAACTTTATAATTAATGTACAATACATTTTTTATTTATATCAGTTACTAATTAAAAGTTTTTTTTAATAAATACCTTGTTCTGAATATATTTCGACATCATCATTTTCCAAAAAGTATACATATATTTTATATAATAGAAATTTTTATTTCTTTTTATCAAGTCAAAAAAATGAATATCCAATATTAAAAAGAATGATATTAATGAAAATCATCATTTTTTTAATAAAAACATTTAATTTAATTAATGCCTTAAAATCATCACTCTTCCATTGAGAAAAAAATTAGGATATGTTTTTGATGGAAACTAATTTTAGAAACCCAAAACCTCTATATCTATTAAATATATAGTATCCCAAAATATATATAATTCATGTTTATATTTACTACATATCTCATGTAATTCCCCTAACCTTGAAATCCTCATAACCACACTATCTTTAAAATTATAACAAATATTCTAAAAAAATATTATTTCATATAAATAAAATAATAATATAACATTAAATATATTAAAATTTCATATCCATATTTCAATCTAATCATTATCCTTAACATTATTTTCAATGTGTCTCCCTGAGACTAGCTTGATGGATTTTGTAACACAACATTTGAAAAACTACAACATAAAATTCATGAATTATCTCTCACTATCATACCAATAATTTTTTATCCTGATTATACTCAAAATACACATGTGTGTGGTTTTTCTAAGAGTCACACATACATGTAATCTCACACCACCTTATATTGGAAGATAAATACATGAATGAATAAAATAAAAATACTATATTAAGACATATTTAAATGAAAAAATTTATGGTGAAAAAATATTATCAAGATTTTACACTTATACATGAGACATGATAATAATTTTATAGTCTGTTATTCCTAGGATTTAAATCATCATCAACATGTGTAGTACCCTTATAGTCAAATATCTGTTTGAAATTATTAATATTCTTTGGTGGGTCATAATATGTCATAGAAAAAGTCAAAGGATCAATAACATTAAATCCTATAGAGAATGAAGAAGCATGAAATGGATATAGAATTGATGTATTTAAAAAATGATGTTATAGATAAAGAGTGTGGTCCATCACCAAATAATAAAATTATCTATAGTGAGGATCTAATGTAAATAGTGCAGATAGTATTTGTTAATTAAATATCCAAGGAACATTAAAAAGAACTATGTGGAATGAAATTATGTAACATGGTATATCTAATGAAGTTACATAGTGTAATCAAATATAACCATTGTTGAATGTTTCTCTATTTCTTTACTCTTGAATCATCAGATTGATCACTATTTCAAAATTATTGTTCAGAGATTAATTTTCTCCATGATGATGATTCTTGATTATAATTTCTAAAAAATAATAATGAGATGATAATATTTGTTATTTATAATTATATTAGAATTAGTTTACCCACAACAGTCACTGGAAAAAGAATCCCCCAAATTCTAATGCATCAATTATCACTAAACACTCTCTTCTTTGTATATATTAAATTTTTTTATTTCTTGTAGTGGAAAAAAATATCAATGTAAATATAAATTTTTATGTAATGTGATATACAATATCTAAAGAAGAGGTAATGTGACTTAATTCTTGGATGAAATATATAATGAAAAATAAATTATAGTCCGTGAAATTACATAATCACACTATATTTATCTGAATTAGTATTTGAACATAAAATTCATGTCATACAAAAATCAACTCGTTATTATTTCCTGGATAAACATGTGTATGATATTGTATTCTTCATTTATTTTTAATTCTATCCATTTCAATTTTGGTGTTTTTAGTTATTATTTTTTTCGTTTTAACATGTTTTTTTTTCATTTTATAGGTAGTTCAATTGGTTTATATTTTGGGTTAATTAATTTGATGATTTTTTGTGTTATCTCAATGGGCTATTTTTTGTGTTAGGTAATTATTTTCATTGTTTTTGTTTTTAAACATGTTTTACATGAGTTCATCTACTTTTTTTCTAATTTAAGTTTTTAAATTTTTTTAGTTTTTGATGTTCTCATATAGATGAATTGAATAATAAAAAATGCAACTAATAGAAAACTAAAACTAATTTATATTGAAAACAAACAAGAGGGTCACTTTGTATACAAAATATTGGAAATCTCAATAATGAACATTGAATTTTACCAACATGAATACCAAAGGTAATTCTAAACTAAAACAATTTATGTCTACATATTAACCACAAAAAATTGGTTTTAAAATCATCTGATGATTTTTAAATTTTTGATTCACCATATGGAATAAATTAGTCAAGGTTAATGGAGATTATGACGGTTTCCATTTCCTCCCCATCATCATAAATAATATATCATGATATTACATAAATAATGAAACCAAAATTTTTCCATGAATGATCATTCTCATAAAAACATGTTTCACTAATGATGCCAAACTTTATGTCTCACTAGTCGGAAAAATGTGTTTCCTGCCATCAACTCTAATTCCAAAATCATAAAAAATGTTTCATTCCCTATAATTAAATCAATCCACATGTATTTCATATCATATAATCATCCATGAGATTAATAATACAATATTAATATTATTTAAAAAAACTCAATTATAATATACATTTTCATATCAAGGCTCACTGTTTGATTCACTGGTATAACAATCAATTTTCATAGTAAGTACAACAGCATCATGTTGTGCTATCAAGTTCATTATTACATAAATAATAATAACTTTTTACCCATTTATCAAAATTTATTTGAATTCATGAAACATATAATTAGGGGGAAATATAAATATATTATTTCATTATATACAGAGAAAAAAGATAAACTAAATAACCAAAATTCACATTATTAGTAAATTTAAATTAATGAAATCTTTTTATTTTATTACAGTAACATGTATTCCTTTGATTTTCAACAAGCATGATAGTCTTTTCTATGAAATATATGAGTCCTTACCAAAGGTAATGAATGATTATTTCAATTTATAATTTTTTTATTTTTGTAGATGAAAATATAGATATATATTAACATAATAGAATAATTATGTGAGATGAGATAACATACACTTGTCCAGTTTACTTACTAAATTTAGTCCTCGAATAACTCATAGTTAAACAATAATGTCTGATGTACCATATATCCCTATTAAAGTATTAATTTTTTCCATTTATATAGAACAACAATTCCCATTATTAGGGGAAATTATAGAAAAATAGTTTTAATTTACTAATAATATAATTAATCATCTATGATTTTTTAGTTATATCATGAGTTCACAATATATAAAAACAATGAAATGAAATCCATAAATTCATGATAATACAAAAAATACACAAAGGAAATTTTATAATAATTCATGTTAAAAATGTAATAATTAAATTCGAAAATATTTATTTCATTTTGATTCATCCATTAAAAATAATCAGGTATTATAAGAGGTATTTTATTTTGAACAAATAAAGTTAGATACAATAACCATTTGAAAAATAATGAAGTAAATATTTCCCCTAACTCCCCCAATAATAATGGTACCTCTCCCATCAATTTTTTCAAATGGAAGTTGGAAGAAAATTACCCAAATAAATCAATAATAATAGAACTATAAACTCACTACCAACGATACATTATTGGGTAGTAGATGATTAATTTCAATTGGACTCAAATCATGATGAAGGATTTAAAACTAATGATTCTGGAAATATATTTTATTCTACTAGCTAATGTTTATCTGTTTTGATATGTATCATGATTACTAATCAGGAAACTTGGTATTCTATATTGGATCCAAAAAATTATATTCATTCTAAATTATTTATTACAGAATATTCCAATGGAATATTTTATTTATTATCCCAAATACTTACACTATGCAATTATAATTTGTACAAGAATCCAATAAGTCACCCGGATATTGTAAATCATGTTTTCACATCACATTGAAATCTAATTAATTCATGGAATCATTTCATATATTTTATTTTAATGTGAATTATGTATAAACAATGAGGTTAAAAATTTACCCAGTAAGTCAACTCAATGAAGATCCATTTTTTCTAATTATTATTGGTTTTAGTTAAAAAAAATTGACCTCTTTATATATTTCATCTAACATTTACAAAATTAAAGATTATAATATTTTAATACATTATGCACATTATTTCTATAGATATGATGAATTATCTTTTTAGTCTTCTTAGTATTGGTAATCATTGATGATTATTCCCATGTGGATGATCCATTGGATGTAGTTTTCAGTTTCTAATAAAAATAAATCTATTTTGAATTTTATTTCTTATATATAATCTATTCATCTAAAAAATAGTATATGAATATTTTCCCTCAGTGCTCCAGTCAAAACATAATCACATAACTAAAAAAATATTTTACCATCTATATATGTGCAACCCACATCTATGAAATTTCATTTTATTATGAATAATATATGAACACACCCATATTATGAATATTCATTAAACCTTTTATAAATTATTTTTGGTATAAAAATATATCAATTGATTGATATCTAGGTTCATATATAACTATACTAAATATACTGAATGGGTATTTCACACTCATCCAAGGATAGGGTTATAAAATTGCATTAAAACTATCCATGTACTATAAAAAATAAGAATATAACCTTACATATTAAAACCAAAAAATGATTACTCAAACTAAAATTACGAACTTCATATATAAAATTATTATATTTATCATAAAATTACTTCCATACTAATCCATCCACATAATTACTAAACTCACCATTACCCATATTTATCATAGCATTCTGAAACTGAATATTTTTTTGTTATTTAAATAGGCAATAAAATATTTTGGTGTCTATAAATCAATTCAATGTGACACATTACTTTCAATGGACCGTGGAATGGTTTTCCATTAGTTTTTGGATTATATCATGATGTTCTTAATTTTATTCAATCAATTAGAAATTTATTTTCCTCTATGAATAAGTTATAATATTTCATGAAAGCTTTAATTTTGACTTTATAAAATCTATGTCAGTCAATGAACATCAATTCCATATAATGGATTGATGGAATATCTATGTAATATAGATGTAAATTATTCAAAAATGTATTAATATTATCAATGTCAGTATTCTAAATTTCATTCATGGTTTTCCCATAGATTTTACATTTTAATATTCTATATTTTTTATTTTAGAACATTTTAAATATATTGGAGTCATGTAGGAATCCATTCATTTTTTCACATGGTCAACATTATAATTTTAATTACATGAATCACTATTAATCACATAATTTTATCCTTTATTTTAGAACCATTGTTACTTATGATAATGGATAAAAAAACAAGTCATATTATTGAATTACTAATCTTCTCCTCTCATTCAGATCATGAATATTTTGAGAATATCATTTCTACCCACTATGATACAAATATATTTTTTAATTTGATCGCCAATTTTTTTTATATGATAGTTTTTTTATTCATGAACCAACCATGGAATTCCATAAAAAATATGACATGGTAATTCTATAAGAAAACTCTATTAATCATTGACAAAATAAAAATTTTAAAAACCCTCCAAGTGTTTTTTAATATTAGTAGATTTTTTATCATTAACATGATTCAAACATCTATCCATTCTATTAAAACTATTATATGTCCCATCATAAAATCATTGAAATAATATTGAAGTTAAATCAAAAATATGTTTTAGGAAATGAGTTGTTTTAAATTTATTTTAATAAAATTGAACAATATTGAAATTAGATGCAATAAAATTTATTTTAAATCACTCTCATTATTGATTATAAATAAAAAATTTAACAAACATGAATAAAAAATATAAAAAAGAAGTTTTTATCATGAAAAATAAAAATTGATTTTGGAAAATTCAATTTGGAAATAATTCAAACTATATATTTATTTCACATATCCTTAATTTAATAAGACAATAAAATGAGATAAACCAATAATATATATATATATCCATAATATTGAGATAAATTATTATAATGTTTAATAACTATACATAATACTAGAAAAAATTTAAATGTGTATCATAACTGAACAACTAGAACATATGAGAATTATAATACAAAATACAATAATTTATATCATACATCAACCATGTTATATATAGTGGCCAAAACATCTCAAGTTAAAAAAATGTAATTTGTTGTGGTTGTACTATAACTAGATTTTATAAGTGATAAAATATTTGTTTTGTATAAAATAGGTCATATAAATTCTTACTAAAAATGAAACATACAAGTAATATTTCATAACAAATTCCTATTTTTATAAATATCAATTTAATGTAAATGGTAATTTTTATAAAAGTCTTTAAAAAATATTTGACATAATTTATGAAATATGTTCATGTAATAAAAAATGTCCATCCACATTCAATATTTTATATGAACAAGACACATCAATATATTTAAATCATATATTAAATTTTAATTCCAAACATGTTTAAAACCAAAAATAAATAATAAAAATATACAATAAATTATTGAGGTGAATAATTTCATAACCCCAAAAATCATTCAAGAAAAATAAAAAATAAAATAATTATTTACAATTTTACTTAATATATCACAAAAAATAATATAATTATATTATTTTTATATATAAGTATTCAGTAACTAAATTTAAAATAAATAAATCATCTATAATTATATTTATAATGAAATTCTACAAAAAAATATAATCAATACCAACCCTCATTAATGAATCATAAAGAATTATAACATAAAATAATATTTATTATTATTTTATGACTAGAAAAAATGAAATTTATTCATGGAAGAATAAATTATGAATACATAACTCACAAATTTGATGTTTAAGAAAAACTAATTCAAAACTCCAACATAGTATATACAACTGGATATGTTGAATAAAAGGGATGGTTGGTCATAAGGTTAAATCTAGATGGAATTGAGAAGTGAGTAGGGGAGGCTCTGTAATTAGGATGTAGTTTGAGATCTATAACTAATGTTTTTAAACCCATTTTTATACCTTGACTATATACTAATGGTTTTTAAAAATTATATTTTCTACATTATCTATACAAATACATTAAAGAGATCAGGGGTATATCCTTCCAATAATAATGATATACCAATGGTATTTAAAAACTATTGATATTAGAATACCTATCCCAATTTTCTCCAAAATTATTTTGTGTAGTTAAATTGGAATAGATCTCTTATCGAGAACTGTAAACTCAAGATATAATTATCACATTCCTCCTCAACTTTTCTTCTTAATAATCATATTATTAGCATCATAATTTTATCCATTATTATGAAAAAATTATAATTATTATAATAAAATGTCATTATATGAATTTTACAATTATTATCCATTCCTCTCCATCCATTAATAAAAAAATTGTTTTTCAATTCATGTATATGGATAACTCACTCTACAAATCGAGGTCTTACATTTTTTTAGACCACCTACCATGTTTTTCTAATTATTTGATTTATAAATGAATGTTATATAATTAATTAATATAAATATATATATTAGGAAATGTAACATTATAAAAATGCAATAAATCCCTCCCATTTTCTGATAAAGAAAATTTTTAATAATGTGTTTTGGGGACTACTCCCTCCACAAAGTAACAAATTATCTTTTTCAACAAGTTTATTTACTATTTGTAATACCCACTTTACATATGACTCAAAATCATAAATGTACTAACATAATATCATTATTATACTTTAATAATGATGTTATTTCCAAAAAAACACTAACATAATAATAATCATTGATTATTTATAGTATGTTCATGTTTGTTTCGATTTAACCAACCACATTAACAATGTAATAAATATCTGTGATGGATGACTATAAGAAAATCTAAACTAATTATAATAAAATTTGACATTGATATAAGTTTTTATTAATGTTTTTGGAATCATTATATTATATATTTAACTTAGTATTGATGTATAATCTTTGATCACTCAATTTAATGTAGGAAACCAACAAAAATTCCACATTCAAACGACGTAAATAAAGAACTAATTGAATGGGATAATAGAATTATAAATAAATAATATTAATATATAAAAGAACCTTATATTATAATAAAATTACGAATTTTTGTAGAAGGAAAATGAAATAAACCTATTTTTTGAACTATCTTAATTTATCATATTATAAACACCTTATGTTGGAAAATGTGTAATACAACTAGAATTCCTTTGTAGAATCATGATATATGAGTTTTATAATAGATAAAATTAATTTCATGAGTAAATATGTTATGATAACTAGGATTATGATCATGATTTTAATGTATATTAATGGATTTTAGGAATAGTGTTATGGTTTATTTGGGTCAAAATCATCTCTTTGAGATATGTTTTGTATTATGTACCTCGTTTACTTTATGTGGTGAATATACTAAATATTTTTAATTTTTTATCATGAAATTAATTTTATTCATAATATTTTAATATCTTTTTATATTCATTTATTTCAAGTGGTTTTTATTTAATTGATAACCAAGCCATGTGTCAGTTTTTTGTCTCAATTTTAATTATTTTGGGCTTGTGTTATATTCAACACTTATTTCATTTTTTTTTGGATAATTTATTGATATGGATGAATATTTACCATATTCCACATGAATTTTAATGAATTATATAGTCTATATTTTTATCCCTCTCCCATATTATTTTGATTTAATATATACCAAAACCATTAAAAAACACAATCTTTTCTAAGGTGGAAAATCCATCCAACGTCCTAGCAAAGTAAAAGTTTTTCTAGTTTCATAATGAATACATTCTGTTTTAGATATTGGATAGTGGATTTTGATGCAACACATATGTGATTATTGGTAAGAACACCAAAAGAGTTGGAAGAGTATTAACTCATTCATCATTATGAAATAATATGAATGGGAATAAAATTTCACTTCATGCTAGACACTCATGAGGGATATTATTTCAAATATTCACAATATATTTACGAACCATGATGAAATATTTTTCCTACTTACATAGTATACTACCATTGAATTCCATTTATCAAAATTATAACTTTCTATGTATAAAACAAAATATTTATCATACCTTACTCTAAAATTTCATTGGTTAGGCTAATTTTTATTACTTTGATGATACACCATAAATTTTATTGTTGATTAAGGGATATTCTCATAGACATATATATTATTTTAGTTAATGGGGAGTTATTTATTTTCTATATTTTTCATTATATATATATCCATGTATTTAATCTATTATAGGGTCCATATGGAGTGGGATGAGATGTAATGTTCACTCTTATTGTCAGTGATGTGGATAAAAAGGTCATAGTTGGAGATCAAAATTATTTAGACCCTTCATGCATTGAAAGGAATCATGAGATAAAACAACATAGGATTTGGGGTATATGTTTATCCATATTGGTATATTATCATTGAATAAGGGCTTGAAATTATGTTTTAATGTCTGACATTATGCACTACATCAATAGAAGTTTAATTACTTCTCATTTCTTTGTTTTCATTTATTCTTATGTGTATACCATTCCTTCACTTTTAGTTTCTTATATATTATTATTGTTTACTTATTCTTATCATATAATTTTTTCCATATTTATTTTATAGTTTCTCCCAATTTATTATAGTCATGGTTAAACATATGTATTAAAAAAAATTCTTTAATTTCCCTAGGAAACCAAGAGGATAACCCCATGTATTTTTTGGTATATGAGGGAAGGGATAATAATGTTCTTCAAATGTGTTCCAGAACTATCTTATGTTTTAAAATTAAATTATTGTATGAATATATAATTCTATGAATAATATGTTGTTGAATCCTTTAGTAACTCTTGTATACTATACTAATAATGTAATATAACTACCAAATTAGGGTTTCTATAGTATAGGTTATTATGACCATCATTATTGAATGTTTTAATGTTTTTTCATTTATATTATATAAGATTTTAGTTTTATTCAGGATTGATCCTAGATTTTTGTTTTTATATTGTTATATAATATTTTATTTATGTAGTTAGTTATATTAGAACCAAATAATTGTATTTAACCCTTTCCAGGATTCATTAATAGGGAAATTATGTTGAAAATTATGTTGTTGATGTATTTAATCCAATTCTATTCACTATCATCAAATACTGTTTGGAATATTATTCTGCCTAATTGAGTCATGACATACCAAAAGGGATGTCATATCACGAGACCTAGTATAAATCCATTGGATTTGTATTAGTTATAATATACATCATCTATATATGATAAATAATGAAAACAATGCATCATAGATTTCAAAATATATAATCTTATAACATTATTGATAACGATGAGAATAATGAAATATAGTTGATTCAAAATAGGGTTTCCATTTAATGTATTATTTACATTATTGAAACATAAGTGTAATATCTATTAATCATTTGTTTTTTCCTTTTACGGGAATGTGGAAAATCCATATGTATTCCTCTTATTATAATAATTGATTGGAAATCCATTTTATAATATGACTTATAACAGTTAAACCATTTCTATGTCGTAATACCCTCTGTTGTATTATATGATTCCATTTCAATTAGTCAATGTGGTGATAAGAAAAAATTTCCTCAAATTCTATTATGAATCAAATTATATAATTCATTATTTATCTATAAATTATTTAAAATGATATATTTGGAAATTTATTGATTTATAAATGATTTTATAAATTATATGTTAGAATGAAATTAAAATTCATTTATTATATATTTATGGCTATTTTATTAATAAATGTTTCATATAATTATATGCTAACATTAAAAATATTCTAAATTATATGGAATTAATTATAATATATATATATATATTGATTTTGTGGGCATTATATAGTCCTTTAGGCAAATTTATATTATTTACAAAAATGGCCCAAATATAATGGAATTCATATTAATTATCAATTATTCTATTTAAATTATTGCAATGTTCTATGTTAAATGATGTATTTGAGAAAATTATTTTATCAACATCAAAAGAATTTTTGATGATTTATTTGATATATGTTTGTATATTTATGTGTCATACATGGATTATATACAACAATTATATAATATAGTTGAAATATATAATTTTTATATTTCATGTAATGTCATATATTTAACGTAAAACTCAGTATGATGAATAATATATAATATTTCATATTATTATTAATTAAATGTGTTATATTAAAAATTATGGAATAACTATTAAATTGTTAAATATTATAAAGTTTTCTGAAATACATTTTTTATAATTGCTCGTAAATGATTAAACCATGTTTAAATATAATAAATTAAATTTAAATTAAAAATATTCCCATGATTATTATTTATGAATATAATTTTTTTGTATTATAAATGTATTCATGATTAATATTATATTGTTAAATTGATTCTATAAATTATCATATGTACCTATGAATAATTATATTTTAGGTATGATAATAGATTTACTTTTAATCTACCTTAATATTGGTTTAAAATAAATTTAACTTCTTTAATTTAGATATTTAATATAGTTTATACGCATTAATAATTAGAGATATGATGGAATTATAATTTACCTTGGGTAAATTATTTCATGGTGAAGGGTCACTATGTCATACTCTCAAAGATTTCTTAGGTTGTTCCATTTCCAATAAAGGTGGGGGCCGACTATCTATTTATTTAACCATACTTATTTATGAATTTCCAATTTCATGATATTTTAAGCCTTTATATGAATGTTTGTGTACGTTATTCATATTATTAAACTTTATGTGTTTTAATGTGTTTGTAATATTAAATTTGGTGATTAACACAAACTATTGTTTGTGTAAAGAATTACCAATCAATATGGTTTGAATAAATTGATTTTGAGGAATGAATATGTTTATAAATAAAATCATTAAAATGATACATTAATTTAAAATGGAATACATGATATAATATAGTGATATTAAATACCCTTAAAGTATTAATTGTTTGGTTCCTTATAATGAAGGACTCTTTAGGACCTTGATCGTTTAGTATGGGTGACCTAACCATTAGTGACTTTGGATTATCTTGTGTCTGGTATGAAAATAATATGGTGACTATTATCATTAGTGTCACAACCACACCAATATATAATTTATCTCTTTATATATTTATTTTAACTTGATTATTTCTTAGAATTTTGTTTTCTCCACTTATATTTTTTTAATTTAGGTTTCTTACATATGAACAATTAGAGCATATTTAGTAGAAGAATTGTGGAAACCATGAATTTGGATCTTATTTTTTAATAAGGTGGTTTCAAAGTTTTGGAACATGGTCACAGTTTTAACAACTCAGGTACTTAAAAAATAATTTGTTTTCTTTTTTGGAATTAAATAGATAAATTCATTATAAATTTATAATAAAATATACGGTAATTATAATTAATGAATATATAATAATGGAATAGTAAACTAATCTATGAGAGTATACATAAAATTTATGTATATTATATGTCTAATCATGTTATATTTATATTATGGATAAGTAAATTCATGTTTTCAAAATGATAAATTTAGAGTTGTTACTTTCGTAACTCGAGAATTTTTATTTACAATTTTATAATTAATATAATTCTATAAATGAAAATATACTTTCAAAAAATTTCTTCATAAATAAATATTTTTTTTCTTATTAGTAGAATATAATTTTATGATACTTAATTTATTTTAAATTGAGTCATAAAATTTCTTATAATTTTAAAACTTGTATTTTTTAAATAAACGATGATTTTAATTAAAAATTAAATTTAAAATATTTAGAAAATTAATTTAAAAAATTGTTTTAATTTTTGAATTCTACACATAAAAAAATGGTTGGGTTAAATTATTGGGAATTGTTTTTGAAATAGTTGAATTTTTTGTGTATAGTAAAATACAGTAATTTATGGTATATATATATATTATAAGATAAATACACTATACCTAAGTCATCGCTGATTTAATCCAACTAATTATTAAACACCATAAATTATTTAAATATATTTAGTGATAATTATCAAAACATTTATAGTATTGATCCCATATAATAATTTAATGAATATAATAATGAGAAAACATATCTCTCCTCCACTATAAATACCACCCACACCACCTATTTTCCTCACACATCAATGCCTTTTATATTTCTTAATTTTGACTGAATTACCCCCCCCCCCACAAGACTAATCCCCATGTCCAATACTATTTGGTCTCACCAAGAGTCCAAAATCAAGGTCCTTAAAGAGGTTCTCAAATAGGAGATTTAAGGATTTTAACTCCACTTTCATTTTCGTTTATTTTCTTTTCAATTATTTATATTTTATTATAATCTCTTAACCCCTCCTTATCCAAGTAGCATTAAAACTCTAGTATATTATATATAATTTAATTTTATAATGTTTAGGTAAAAATCCAACATAAAATTACATCTTCAATCCCTTTAATTCTAAAATTTAGAACATTATCTTGGATGTGTCGCTTTACTTCCATCAAGGCCAATACAATTTAATTTTTATTTAGATCATTTAAGGCTATTCATAAATCCATAATTAAAGTTACATAATATTTTATTATATATATAATAATTTATTTAATGTTATGTAACCAATATATAAACCTAATTTTGAATAATGTGATATAAGTTCTTGATGATCATAAAAACCACCAAAATAAAATAAATAATTCTCATTAATTTTTTAACAAATGATTAATCCTCATATTATATATAATTAAAGATGATATCATTTAAAATTATGGAAATATATTAATGCCATTTCATTCCACTTCTGACATTTTTCTTCCATTCGATAAGAAAATCCATAATGAACCAACCATGGAAACCATGAAATAAATGCACATTAAACTGTGAAAGTAAAAAAATATTAATAAATAGGTGGAAATATGTTATCAAATATAATAAAAGTAATTATAAATATTAATATGGTTCTTTAATATATTAATAACACTATTTAAACAATTATATGGGAGGTTTTAACATGTCTGATGTAAGATGAACCCGAGTTAAGGGAATTTTTAACCCTATTTCCATTTTTTGGGATAACCTTCAACTTCCTTGACTATGAGGTTCTAAAGTTATTTTTGAAAATAATTTTGTTTATATTATGTTTTATAATATTTATTTACAGTGTATACACATATTAAATTCATTTTAATAAGTATTACTTCAATTATATGTTATTGTTAAGGGACATTTCTTAAAAAATCATCTTTAAATTTCTATTTTTACAAAATTATAAATTAATGTTTTTATGAAATTATTCTTATTCAAATATTATATTTCTTGGTAATTGGTTATGATGAAGGGTTGTAACTGTATATCCATCCAATTCATTGGGTATTTTTATTTTGTAGGTTTATCATATACTTTCTCCAAGTGTAACTATGATGGTTACACTATAATGTATCTGTGGGCGTTACATTATAAGGTATATTTGAGGATTACATTGTAAGTTATATGTGATTGTTACAAATAAAATTGTATCCATCAAGGTAAAAATATTAAATAAGTCATTCTCTTAGAAAAAAATATGGTATTATTTATGTTCTCTATGTTTTTTAGAAATATCATGTTTTGAAAAAGTAAATACATGACACTTTTTAAGTGAGAACTAGGTCTTTGTGGGAATTATTTTATATGTTTATAAGTATTCATGTAATAACTATTTCTATACTTATTTTTATGTCCCTTAATGAGATTTTTGTTTCTATACCAAATTTTAAACTATTTTTTATGGGGTTTTAGGATGGGTAAGAGGAAAGGTTAATCCATAATGAATGTTGTGAAGTATTTTCATGAAAAGATATCATGTTTTTATTAAAACCATTATTATAAAAGAAATGAATATTGTTTTAGTATTAAAAACTTTATATTATTATGGTTTTATATATATGAATAATTTCTTAATTTATAGAAACTGTAAACCAAAAATATAATAGGGAATTTAAGGATATGAATTCTAAAATAATTTACTAGATTATGTAATGTTAAAGGTTGGGTCATTATAGATAGTATAAGAGTATTGTTTAGATAAATTTATGGGTTAGGATGAAGTTAAAAAAATACCATAATTTTTTTACCTTTTGAATACATTGAGATAATATATCATTTGAATATTACCATGATTCTTCATTTAAGATGTGTTTCTTCAGAATGGTTTTCCATAGAAGAAATGGGGATGTTGAATTATGAAGGAACTGAGAGGATGATATCTTCCTAAATATGAAACCATGACTGGTGGGAATTGAAAAAAAATAGTTGATGGTAGTAAGGGATCATTTTACACATGATATAAATTGGAGAAATATCCATGCAAAAGAATAACCAGTGCTACTATAATGGAGAAAAATGGTAGCAGGACATTTTATAAGGCAACACCCACACACTTTCTATGGATCTTCTGGCCTAGTGGTAGTTTAAGGATAGATTAAATCCCATTAAAAGATACATAATGTTATGGGGTGTTCATATAATCAAAATGTAAGTCCTTATTTTACTATTTTGAGGTTGAATCGGACCAGTGGTTATCAATTGTCAAGAATATCATGGATAATGAGGAGACTGATTCCTTGGAATTGGATGATATTAAAAATATTTACCATGAAAAATATTTTTCCTATGGTGGTTCGACATAGTATGGAAAACACATTCAATGAATTGAAACAAATTTTGGAGAATTCAATGGCTATGAATAATGAAAAATTCACCAGATTTGCAAGGTATTATCCTATTATTATTCACAATCATGCTAGAAAAATCAATCATTTTTAATCACGATTGAATCCAATATATCTATGTTCATTAGAATCCAACGATATCAAAATTTATGAGAAATTTCCAATATTCTGAGATACTATAAAAAGAGTTTTCATATTATCTCTTGTACTTTAAAAACTAGTAGAAAAAGACATCCAAATGGAAAGTGGTGGGTAAGAATCAATCAAATATATCCAAAGGTAATAAAGTGTAGTTTCTACTTTCTTAAAAGTGTGTTAAAAAGAAACATGGGGAATTCATTAATAAAACTATGATATATTTTCGATATGGTATGTTTCAATGTATGACCTGAGATTGTAATTAAAATGATCTTAAGATTAATTCTGATAAGAAAAATATAAACAATATTAAATGTCATGAGATGGGTCATTAGGAAAATAACTACTAAAATAAATATTTTAATGATGTAATGAAGTAAAATTATTAGTATAATGGTGGAATGCGATCTATTGTGAAAACGTCAATAGATGTCAGGCTAACAAATGAAGTGGTATCATGTATTTTTTCACTCAAATGTTTTTAATTTCTTTTTTGATATAGGGTCTACAGATTCATTTATTTATGAAATATTTTCTTGTAAATTTGAAATTTCACCTCATGAATAGATACTGAATATTATGGTTAAAACACGAAGGGGGAATATTAGAAAAAAAGGTCATTTTAAAAATCTTCATGTTTTTGTCTATTGAAGGGAATTAACTATAGTCCTTGTAACTTTTCCCTTAGTATAGTTAGATTTAATTCCTATTATGGATTGAATTTTTGTTTATCAGGCTATGATGGATTATTGAGATAAATATGTTTTTTCAGAAATAATCTAATATTGTATACCAGATTGAACCCATACAATTGATAACATATTAGGAAGCTGAGAAATTGTTAAAATATAGAACTTAAATTTATCTTTCTCATATTGTTGAAAATAAGGGAACTATAAAAATTAATGATGTTCCTGTGGTAAATGAATAACTTTATGTTTTTACTGATGAGATTCATTAAGTTATACCCAAATGGGAGGTGGAATTTACTATTGGATTGGTTATTGATTCTAAGAAAACTACAAAACCCCCTTATCTAATAGCTCATGTGGAAGTTTATGAACTGAAAAAAAAAGTTGTGGTATTTCATTGATAAAGGCTTCATTCATCCTATAACTTTACTATGGGGTGATTGTATTTTCTTTGTTAAAAATAAATATGGTTCTATTATAATTTTTTTTGATTATAGAGCTTTGAATAACATTACTATTAAGAATATGTATCCATTTCCGTATATCAATAACTTTTTTGAAAAAATCTATAGAGATCTATATTTATCAAAGATTAAAATGTGATCCATGTACTATCAGTTTAAGGTGAAAAACATTCCAAAATGTATTTTCATACTTGACATGGTAATTATAAGTTTGTTGTTATTCCTTTTTGTTTCAAAATTTCCCTTGCTTTATTCCTAGACCTTATGAATAGAATATTTTGTCAATATTTTGACCAGTTTTTTGTTTTTTTTATTATTGATTTTTTTTTTCAAATTATATTTATGAGGATAATAAAAAACATTAATGGATTTTATTTAAATTTCCCAAGGAAAATAAGTTATATGTAAAAGTCAAGAAATTTTATTTTCGGTTGAAAAAAATTTCTTTTCTGGGGAACATTGTAAATAAAGATAGAATAATAGTTGATCTCTCCAAGAGAGGTTGTTGTTGAATGTCTGTGACCTTTAAATATTAAATAGATTCATATTTTTATTCCATTAACAAGTTATTACTCATAGTTTTTACAAAACATTTCATGGATACCTATCCTGCTAACTAAGTTAACCCGTAAAGAGGTTAAATTTATTTGGAAATAAGGATGTGATGTTTTTTTTCAAGAAGTGAAGAAGAGATTGTTGAATTATTTAGTTTTTTCCATGAATTCCAGAAATTGTGATTTTTTCGCCTCGGTGATGATTCCTTAAAGGGACATGGTAGTTTTCAGATTAATAATAATATGGTAATTTATAATAAATCAAGAAAACTAAAACCCCATTCGTTAAATTGTCCCACGCATGATTTGGAATTAGTAGGAGTGGTTTTCTAGTTTAAAATTTTGATATATCATTTTTATGGTGAAAAATGTGGAATATAAACTGAACATAAAATTATTAATTATATATTCACTCAGAAGGAATTAAACATGAGGTAGATAATATTTCTTAAATAGATCAAGGATTATAAAAGCATGATCAATTACCATCCTAAAAAAGAAAACAAATTGGTGGATTCCTTGATTTGGAAACATCATGAATCATTAACCATGTTACTTTTTGGACATGACCACTTAATTATTGATCTGATGAATGTTGGCTTGGCAGTTTTGGGTGGAATAAATTAATTTATTTTGTTTCAGATTTTAGTGAATCCATATTTTTCATGTAGAATTGAAAATGCATAGAAGGAAGATTGTGAGTTTCAGAATAAGGTATAATTGGTGAGAAACTATAAGTTTCCATAACATAATATTGAAAATTATTTTTTTATATCTGGGAAGAGATTATGTGTTCCTAATGATTCAGAATTAAGGAAAGAGTTTTCATGTGAAGCTCAGTGTTCTCTATTTTTAGTTAATCATGGAAAGACAATGATTAATAGATACATTCAAAAGTATTACCTGTGTTATTGAATGAAAATAAATATTGCATATTTTACCATGAAATGTTTTGATTTGTCAATTGATTAATGCAGATCAAAAATTACCAAAGGGGATGCTTCATCATTTACCATTTCTAAAGTGGAAATGGGAATATATATCCATAGACTTCATTGTGAGACTAGAAAAGACTTCTCATGTTAATAATGCGATTTGAGTTAATCTTGACCAACCAACTTAATATTAACATTAATTTCCTTTTCAAGAGATTATTTCATTGGATCATCCTTCTCGACTATACCTCACAAAGATTGTTAGGTTACATGAAGTTCCTCTTTCCATTGTATCTAATTGGGATATGAATATTTCATCTATATTTTGGAAGGGACTCTAGAAATTTTTCATCACAAAATAAAATTTTATCATTTCTTTTCATCCTCAATATGATTGACATACCATGTGAACAATTCAGACATGGGTAGATATTCTTTGAGATTGTTCAACAGAATACCATGGATGTTGGTATCAACATGTTTCTTTAGTTGATTTTTCTTATAATAAAATGTTCATTCTATTATTCTGATAGAACCATTTGAGACATTATATAGAATGTTGGTTCAAAACTTCATGTTTTTGGGATTTATTCGGGGAAAGAAAGTTTGTGGTACCATAATTAATAAAGAAAGTGGCTTGGAAATTGATAATGATCTAACAACACATGAGAACTGCTCAGATAATCCACAAAAATTATACAAATAATATGAGTAACTAATTTTACTTTGAGGTATGTGACCATGTTTTCCATAAAATCTCACCATCAGAATATTTTATCTGATTTGGTAAGAAAATAATGCTAATGACATGGTTTATTAAAACTTATAAAATTATTGAGAATGTTGGACCAGTAACCTGTCAAACAGTTTTCCCCCCAATTTTATCTCATGTATAAAATTTTTCTCATGTTTTAATGTTGAGAAACTATGTACTAGATTCATCTTGTGATTTGAGCCGAGAAGTAGTTCAGTTGGAATAGAACCTTACTTATGAATAGAACCTATTATGATTATAAAACATAGAGAAAAAATATTGTGGAATAAGGTAATTCACCATGTAATGGTTTTTTGGAGAAACCACATGGTTGAAGAAGCCACATGGGAATTAAAAACTAATATGATTACTGGTACCCTCACTTATTTAATAAGAAAATAAATATTACGAGGACACAATTTCTACAAGATTGGGAGAAGGAAACTACACATGTCCTTCTAATATAATTTATTTTCATTTTTGAATTAAATAGTTAAATTTATTAGAAATGTTTAATCAAATAAGTGGTATTTATAATTAACAAATCTATAATAATGGAATAGTAACCTCAAATATGAGAGTTAAATAAAACTTAGGTTTCTTATAAGTTTATTCATGATATATTTATGACATAAAATAAGTAAATAATTTTTTTGAAAATGATTAATTAAGTGTTGGTATTTTTATGTGTCATAAATTTTTATTTAAAATGTCACAATTAATATAATGATTTAAAAGAAAATATATATTCATAAAATATATTTGTAAATAAATATTTTTTCCATATTATTATAAGATAATTTTATAAAACCTTTATTAATTTTTCAATGTGTCATAAATTCTATAAAAATTTTAAAACTGTTATTTTTTGAATAAATGATGAATTTAATTAAAAATTAAATTTATCATATTTAGAAAATGATTTTTAAAAAATGGAGATTCTTTATGAATTTTATATTCTAAAAGTGGTTTGGGTTTAATTTTTGGGATCCTTCTTATATAAATTATTTTTTGTTAAATAGTAAAATATGATAATTTATGGTATATATACAATATAACATAATTACATTATTCCATGAGTCATTGATGATGTAGTTTCCATAATCTAGAAATCCCTTTAATTATTCTAATGTATTTTGTTAAATTGCTCAAACTATTCATAGTCTTAAGCCAAAATAATAAACTAATTAATATAATAATGAGAAAAAACCCCTCTCCTCCACTATAAATACCACCCTCACCGCCTATAATCCTCACACCTTAATGCCTTGTAGATTGATTTAATTCTACCCAATTTCATTCATAAACCTCTTCCCTACTTCCAAGATCTTTGGGTCTCTCCAAAAGGCCAAATCAAAGTGCCTTAAGGTTGTTCCTGTAAGAAACCAAATCCTACTTTCAAGTATGTTTTCCTTTTTCTGGTGTTTTTGAGAAAAAAAGATGTTTTTGGAAATTACTTAAGTAAAAGTCGTGTACATTATAAGTACATGTTGTGTGCTTGGTTGCCACTGGTAGCCATGTGGTGGCCATGTAACGACCATGCACACGACCGTGTGTGGTGACCTGGAGACCTCCAAATGCGGGGGCCAGTAAAGGCAAGTACTCGTCGTGTATTTATAAATTACATGTTGTGTACTTTTTTTATTTCATTAAAAGGATCAGGGTCGTTTCTAATTGGTAGAGATCTCTTTTTCTCTGATGAACTCGAATGAGAGCTCCCGTACGGCACATATCTTTCCCCAATCCCTCAATCTAGTGTCTATTCTCTGAATAAACCGTCATCTATTGCGTTGGAATCGCAGTGGTAAGCTCTTCCTTCTTCTAGAGCTTCATTTCTTGATTCCTCTTCTTTCAATAGTTATACTCGGTTGAGCATTTTGTCATTTTTTTATATCTATGGTGTTATTGGGTTATTCAATCCTTGAGGTTCATGTATAATTATCCTATAACATTGAGGTAGGTGGTTTGTGCATTTCTATAGTTTGTCTTTGTTTATTATGTGCAAAAGTGCCCAATACCCATGTTCAGGGTATTTCATGTTTACGGTTTTAGCACTGCTAATTGCCTGATATGCATGTATTATTTAGTAGAGGTTAATATAATCTGAATAGGGATAATTTCTATGCTTTGGAAGTGTTTTCCCATTCATGTTTTGTTTATGCTTGTTTGTTCTTCCTTAGCCTTTAGGCTGTTGTGCTTTCCATTCCTAGTACTGATAGGATAGAGTAATCTTGTCATTTGACATGCTGTGTTATGCTGTAGATTATTTAGCCAAGTATTTCTTGAGGTTTAATTTGGATTCCATGTATCATTTGTGCATGATTTACTTACACATGTACATGAGAACCTAGTGTAGTAGACCATAGGGAGAATGGACTTTGAGGTCTTCTCCAGAGTGCATGTTTAACTGTTACGATGAGAGACCATAGGGGGAATGGATGTAAATGATTCCTCAGAGTGTCTGTAGTTCCTTAATGCAATCCACAAGGGGAATTGGATGTTGAGTGCTTCCCTATAGAGCCTATTAGTTATCGATATGAGACTATAGGGGGAATTGACGATGAGTGCTTCCTCAGAGAGTCTGTGCTAAAGCTGAACCAAAGTGGTTAGACTATGTGTATTTTCCAGAGGGTTTCTTATGTTGTTTGGGTTGAACAAGAGGGGATAGGCTATGAGTAATTTCCATAGGGTTACATTATTTTGTTTTTAATCTTTCTTGATATATGAAAATGAATGCATTGAAACTATACGATTGTTTACTTTTGAGTACTTCCTTGTTTACTGCTTCTTTTTCTTATTGCCTGCCATATATATTCACTGACTATTAGGAAAAGATCTTTTGGTGGTTGCCTTTTGGGATTTAGTCTCACACCCTATTTGGTCATGCTTTTGGCCCAAACAGATTATATTGATTTAGGTCTAGATAACAGAAAGTGCCCTTCCACTTCTCGTACATGAGCTATGGAGCTGAAGAGTAGGGGACCAAGCAGAGACTTACGATACTGAGAAGTCATTTTATTGTTTTTTTACTTTGGTTTAATAATTTATTCCAGCATTGTGACATGTTTGGCTGCTTTCCTAGACATATGCATCATGCATCATCATTCATATATATGTGTGCTCCAGTTTATTATAGTACATTCTTCCACTGTTTACTTTTGTATGATATTATTACTGCTTCCACTATTGTTATCTATTTTCTTCAATTATGTTACTCTGCCAATGAGGTCATAGTTTTTTCCCACTATCACCCCCAAGGCCCTCTCTTCATGTCAGCAGCCTCTAGAATTCGTGGAAATGCACTTGTGGCTATGTGACCAACCAGGTATGGGGACCTCTTAGTGGCTTCCATAACCAGGATGTTATAGAGTGATATCAGAGGATTCTTTTCTTCTTGCCTTACTACTTAGAGCCTATATCCAGGGATAGGTAAGAATAGTTAATTAGTAATATGTCTTGACCGAGAGTAGCTAACCCGTGTACAGGGAAAATATAATTTACCTCAATTATTTCAATTTTCAAGTTTTTCAATTTTACACTAGATTTGATTTCACCATTGGGTGATCCACATGATTTGTGTTGTTATCGTTGATATCAGTGAGGTTCTATTTCTGTTTTAACCTGATTATATGAGGGTATGCCATCTCATGCATCATATAGGTACCTGCTAAAAATCACATGTCATGCATTGCTTCCATTCCATTTAGGGTGCATTAGTGATGAATGTTGTTGTGATAGATCCCTTGATAGAATACCTTCTATTTGATAGGGTACTGGATTTTGTAAGGTTTTGTTTGAATAAACACCAAACTTTGGTTCTTGTGGTGTTATGGGCCCTCATAGAATATAATTTGGTGGATCATTACACTATTTTTCTTATTTATTCCATGGATAAGATGCAAATATTTGATTTGTCATGAGTATGGGCCCTCACGAATGGGAATTTGGAACCTTAATGTTTGTTTCTATGTTTTCTGGGTTTCTAAAGTAGTTTTTGAGGATTACTGTTCGGAAAAACCCCGATTACACGGAGTGTGATGATGAATACATTACGTGTGTCCTTCTATTCCGGAAGGAACTGTTTTTATTAAGTACACGTTGTGTACTGTATGAACATGTCGTGTAGTGTCTAATAATGTCACTGACTGTGCAGGCAGAGACACAGGGTTATGAAAATCTTGGTAGAACATGCCATGTGTCGGACATACAAAACATGTTGTATAGACTATGTGTCCACCCCTGTGACTAACGACATGGATGGATAAAACATAAGTTTTACACGTTGTGTTAAGATTGAACACATTGTGTAGTCTAACCCGAGTATCTGGCTGTGTAGTAAATGACACAGGTCAGTGAAAATCTTTTGTTACATGCTGTGTCTGGCACAAACATGCCGTGTATAGTGAGTCATGTAACCGGTCATGTGACTAACAACACATGTTGGTGAAGTTATTTTAGTACACACCATGTCTAGAACAAACACACTGTGTAGTATTGTTTTGAAAAGACCATGTGGGTTAGTCATGTAGAAGAACTTGGGTAGGGGAAGAGGATTCAAGTACACGTCGTGTGTTAGGACAACACACCGTGTATCTGGGGTGTTACATGACTAGAGTCGACAGGAGTACATACCCATGTGAAGGCTTAAGGTAAAACGTCGTGTAGTCATTATACGTGCCATGTATCTATGTTTTGAAAAAAACATGAATGATTTATTTACCCTATTCTCTTCTTACACTTCCAGTTTTAAGTCTATAATAATCTTAATCTAAGGTGTGTGCTTGGCCTTGCAGAGTTAGGCCATCAAGACTTCCTCCGGTCGTATGCCAGTTACATGGTGGTGATCAGACAGCAGACATGGTTGATCAGGGACTACCAGCATATCCTCCAGTTCTTCCAGTCATGGCACTAGTAGTCATTCCGAACACAAGTGATGATGCACAGTTCTGATAGGGTTTTATGAGGTTCTTGATGACCTTCCAGGGAGTACCGCATCTTTCCCTATCTATGGCAGAGTTGACCTGGGATTTCTAGTAGTAGTATCCTCCCACATTCACAGGGGAAGGAGGACCACATGTTCTAGAGTCATGGTTAGAATCCATGATTTATATCTTCAAACATTTGGAGATGCCTCCATAGTGGAGGGTGAAGATTGCTACCTATATGATTTGGGATTCCTCTAAATAATGGTGGGTTGTGGTGTCATAGGAAGTACGCCAGCAGGTTATGGATTGGGATGAGTTCCAGCATGCCTTCTGTGACTACTTCTATATGGAGACTTTCAGGGTCGATCGAGCCTGAGATTTCATGAGTCTGGAGAAGGGTACTCTTTCTGTTATGGATTATTCTTCTCGCTTCATAGAGTTACAGTGATTCACGCCCATCCTAGGAGGAGATGATTTGTTCCTAGAAAATAAGTTTTAGGATGGTCTTAGGTAGGACATTCAGGCTCAAGTGAACATCTTCTATTTGGATTCTATATCTTCTATTATTAATCAGGCGCTGATCATGGAGCATAATCTGAGGGAAACTAGAGCTGTAATCCAGGGCAGTTCTGCATCCAGAGTTAGTGCTTCACTGGATGATAGTAGGAAGTGCCGCAGGGAGTCTATATATGGAGATCTGAGTAGGCGGGATGAACCTTCAGGTAGCCAGGTGGTATGCTACCAGTGTGGAAAGGTTGAGCATACGAGGCCACATTTCCCGAGAGACCCGGTGGAGTGTCGATCTTGCAGTAAGATGGGCCATCTTCAGCACTTCCGTCAGATCATCTCTCCAGCATCTGGTGATAGGGGTTCTTCTATGACTCTCTGTTCTGGATTAGCACCAGTATTTTCTCATCAGTCTGGGAACTGGAGTTCTTCCAGTCATTCAGGTCGAGGTGGAGGTCATGGCCATTGTAGTCAGTCACCAGGATTTCTTTGAAAAAAGGGTGGATGATCTCAGGGTGGACAGATAGGGTCACATGGCTGCGGTACATGCCAGACTTTTCTAGTGGAGAAGACATAGCATGACCAGGATATTGGACCCTCTATAGTTCGAGGTACAGTTCTAGTTGCCTCAGTTTTAGCTTCTACTCTTTTTGATACAGGGGTTTCCCATAGCATTATATCTGTTTCTTTTGTGGACATCCCAAGGCTCTGTATCATTTCTTCTGCTGATCTCTTGATGCTAGACAATTTTTTGGGGACGATAACTGCTAGTGTACATCAGTGCAAGGACTTCCCTCTTGAGGTTGGGGGATGTCACTTCTTATGGGACCTCTATGTTCTAGAGATCAAAGACTATGATGAGATTATCATGATGGATTGGTTAGTTCCCTTCTATGAATTTTTCGTATTCTATTGTCGTAGGGTGAGTTTCACGTCACCAGAGGAACTATTATTTCTTTAGAAGGGAGAATAGGATGTCTAGGTGATCAGACGAGGACCCAAGAATTATTGGTTGGGAGGACATACATCCCAGATTTCTAGTATATTTCTGGATGACCAGGGGACTTCACAGATGGATTTTCCTTCAATGGTGGATTATTTCAGGGACATCTTTCTAGAATACTATTTAGGTTTTCCTCTTAAGAGAGAGGTAGAATTTTATATTGGGCTTGTTCCAGGAGTGGCATCGGTGTCTATTCCTCCTTATAGGATGGCTACACCAGAGTTACAGAATCTCAAGAGGCCGGTGGGGGAGTTGTAGGCTAAGGGTTTTATCCGACCCAGTACTTCTACTTGGGGTTCGCCTATCCTATTTACAAAGAAGGCAGACAGTACCCTCATGATTTTTGTGGATTATCGTAAGTTAAACTAGTTGATAGTCAAGAACAGATATCCCTTACCAAGGATTGATGATCTCTTTGATCAGTTTCGAGGATCCCGGGTGTTCTTGAAGATTGAGTTGAGATTTGGTTACCATCAATTGCGCGTTAGACCATATGATATTTCTCTTACATCCTATAAAGACCCAAAAATTTTAAGGAAAGTTTTTTCATAAATTATTTGGAATTTTGTGAGTTTGCAGTTTCTGACAGAACCTGATTTTGAGGCCCGGATTTCCCGGAATAATTTTCTGAATTTTTGTTCGGGTACGTTCAGTAGACGTATGAGCGGGTTTTTTTATCATTTGAACCGGTTCTTAGAATTGATATCTGAGGAAACCGATGAACTCACAGCACCGGTATTCACATAATGAGACCTTTACCGCAGTTGTGTTTTGTACATGATGGAAGTAATAATTTTTTGTTACTAGTTAAAATTAAAAAATTAAATAAAAATGTGTGAGAACACATTTTTATTTTGTTGGTGGTTATTATCTCCAAAGGGATGTTGGTGGTGGGTCCCACTCCCACATAACCTCCCATGGGAGGATAATATTTTGTGGGGCCCACATGTGCATCTAACCCTTTAACTTATTCAACCCCCCCCCCCCCCATTAACTCTTAAACTCTCTACCTTTCCTCTTTTAATTTAAATTCTCCACATTCCACCCTCATCTCATGAATGTGCCAACACTCTCTCAATTAATGATCAATTAATTAATTGGATCAACATTTTGAATTAATTTAAAATTCATGTTAAGTATAAAATAATAGCCTATGCTATTATTTTTAGGTTGGCACATGTTGTGTTGGTGGAGCCTGGGAGAATAGGGAGGTCCTTCTTCCCACGAAGAACACGAAGAACAATTACCCTCTCCAACGAAGAACACAAGGCCCTCAATCATCTTATTCTTCATTATTCTTCCTCCATGTCAAGGGAGAAGACTCCACCCACGAGGAATGTCCCCAACGACAACAACTCTTCCTCCGTCGTTGACAAGATGACACCGTCATCTGTGACACTGTCTCCCACGACGTCGTCTTCCGCGACGCCCGACTTCAGCGACGCTCGTCTTCTGTGGCTCTTCGATGTGCAACATCAAGTACGAGGTAGGGGTTTTTGTATAATTTGTATATATGTGAATTATACCCTTGTACATGGGAGATTATATGTTGGATAATTGTTTGAGCCTCTAACGCGGTGGGTACGGGCTAACGAACAAGTATGGACCCTTTGCCAATTTGTTCGTGATGCGCGGTTCGTTTGGAGATGGGTGAACAGTAGGGAAATGATGTTTTGAGGACTTCGCAGTGAAGAGAAAGACCCGAGGAGGCCGTAGGCACAGACAGAAGGAAAAACGGACCACCGAAACGACTCTGATGTCCCGCGGTATAGCGTGGCGGCGCGGGATGCTGGCGCGGCGGCGCCCCTCGCGCCGTCGGCGGAAGGCCGTCGTGGCAACAGCCGCTGCGTTTTAGTGGAACCCGCAACTGTGGTTTCCGGGGAGGATGGGCGGCACCTAGCGCAGCCGTTACAAAACACTGCCCCCCCCCCCCCGACGCTCCATGCTCGGCCACCAAGCTGAAAAGCATGGGCGCGGGCCTGGCCGCCTACCGCGTGGGTCGGGCCACTCTTTCATGGGTCAGGTCCCTACCGTCGGGCTGGGCCATGCCCTACTAGGTTGGACCCTGACCTGGTTCGGGACGGCCCAGGGCGGGTTGGGACAGGTCGGACCGGACCCAGACCCCCCCTCTTCGGAACACTTTTGGTTTTTTGCCCATAACATGAGATACGGTCCTCCGATCAACGCACTATCAGTAGCTTAGGATTCCTTGTATCGAGATGGTCATTTCGGTATATTACACTCAATGTTTTGGTGAAGTTGTGGTATGGTCGGGTTGGATCAAACCCGAAACCAACCGGGCCCTCGGAGTGGAAACACTTATAACTTACGGACCGGACGTCCGATTGACATGTCGTTAACTACATTGGATTTCTTTTGATGATAATGTCCTTAGAGCATACTCCACATAAGATTCAGATGAATTTAGAGTTTTTCTGGGTTGGATTGTACCCAAAATCCAACCAGGCCCCTGAAACGAAAATGCCAATAACTCTCAGACCGGGCGTCTGATTGACGCGCCGTCTATCGCGTTGGGTTCCTTTTGATGTGACATAACTTCGAGATACATCAACTCGGGACTTTGTGATTATTGATGTATCGACCCATTTTCTAGAGTAGCGGACCCTCCCAGATTCGAGCATGTTGTGTGCGGGAACCCTAGAGCTGGCAGCGATGTCTACCCTACTGGAATCCTACGTGGGTTCGACAGTGACGACTTCTGTACTTGGATCCTACGTGGGATCGACAGTGAAAACTTATATACTAGGATCCTATGTGGGTTCGACAATAACGACTTCTGTACTAGGATCCTAGGTGGGTTCGACAGTGACGACTTATGTACTAGGATCCTATGTGGGTTCAACAGTGATGACTTCTGTACTAGGATCCTACGTGGGTTCGACAGCGATGACTACTGTTCTTGTATCCTGTGAGGGTCCGACAGTTTTGACTTCTGTTCTTGTATCCTATGTGGGTTCAACATCTTAGATGTATCAGTGACTATATGTGATAATCTCTATCGCTATACGAAATATGTATACCTATGTGAGTTGAGTCTTGACTTACAATCATTATCATCGATGTGAATGACTTTACTTCCTATGTGAACTGGGTTGTACTTGGGCTCGAAAGTTGGTTCCGGACTAAGATTGATAACTTAGGAATATGTATGGGCATGTACCTAAGTAGGATTAGTGGATATTTCATGCTGGTATCTTTCCTTTGTGGTTTATACTTTGTGGATTTTGGGAGACCTAAGGGGGTCTTTGGGTCCCTATTGAGTATCTTTATACTCACACTTGCACGGGCTATGCCCACACTACATTGTGTTGGTTGTAGAAGATGGACAGCACTGATCGAGGGAGAGACTTGTAGAGTTGGACGGTACACGGAGGTGGACCATTTGGTGTGACATTCATAGAGCAGACGGATGGACCCGGGGTGTTGAGGAGGCCATCTATACCCACCCTTCAGGTGGGATTCCCAGAGGACAACTCAGTAGTTGATGTTTTACTTTACTGTAGTTGTACTAGCTTTTCAGTTGTATTGTACTTTACTATTGGGATTGTATTTCCAGCCCCTTTCCTTTCAGCACTTTCTTTTGTATACATTATTTACTTAGTGTTTACTTTTAACTGCATACTCTATTGTATTTTTTACTTATTAAAAGAAATGCCTTCCATTTTTATCTGGATTTATGCCTTTGGTTCTTGTCGCCAGCCCCTGGCCTATGGAAGGCGGGCTTGGGGTAGTCACAACAGGGTCCCCGAGGATGGGTCGTAACAAATTGGCATCAGATAAGTCGGTTCTACCGCAGAACTCAGGACTTTGATCATTATTTTCTGTGAAGCAATTGTGTTAAGAGTATTGAGTGTGGTTTTCAGTCCATGGAGTCCAGTGTTGGTACGGTGACTGACATATCCATACATCAGGACCCTAACCTCTGATTTCCAACTCAGTGCACGAAAACACTAATTGCATTTGTGTTTCCTTTGAAAAGTTTTCTTCGTGATTACTTTGTGTCATCTCACCATGTATACTTTATGATCATGGATCACCTGTTTCTTTTCAGGATATCTTCACCTAGTCAGTTAGTACAGGATCCAAGTGGAATACGTGATGGTAGCCCACCGAGCAACGAGGCCATGGTGTAGGGCCCCATCATAGCGGAGGCACCAGTGGTACCACTAACCATTGGGCTACCATTGCCACCATCCTGAGTAGCAGAGGTTGTGCACTGATTGAGTGCATTGCATGGGTTCCTGCAATAGAGGCCTCTGAGGTTTCGAGGCAAGACAGGTTTTCCGACAGCCGAGTGCTGGTTGGAGGTTGTAGCACGAGTTTCCACACAGTTGGGACACCCACTGACTTGATGGTGTACCTCACTGTTAGTCTCTTTCAGGGATCATCTGAGAGGTGGTGGATCTTGATGCTCTAGTTTTACGATGAGGCGACCCTCACATGGGGAGACTTTGAGGGTCTTTTCAGGGAGGAGTTTGTACGAGTGACTCTACGCTCTGTGCAGGCTGAGGATCTACTGCTCATTCCGCAGGGCTTTCTGACCATAGCGGAGTATTCTGCAGTCGGTAGTAGACAGATGTCACAGAGTTCCAAGCGGACATGGCCAATAGGTGGGTGACCCCAATATATAGGTACGGTTGTGCAGGGAACATGAGATAGAGCCAACCATATGAGAAGTAGGCAGTGTTATGCATGCGGCGAGTAGGGTCACATTGCTCGAGACTGCCCGACCCACCCTGAAGATTAGCAGCAGGCTTTTGAGGGACCTCCCAGGTAGAGGCAGAGGTATGACCGTGGAGGTCTGTCGGGAGTAGGTGGACGTGGAAGAGGAGCTGGCCAAGCAGTAGGTGGTGGACGACGTTTTGAGACCCTACCACCACCACCACCAAGAGGTCCACCCCGACCACAGGGAATAGGTGGACAGGGGAGAGCTCAGCTTCAGGTAGCTGAGGCCTATGACCATAGTGCTCTAGGAGCAGGTGGACAAGAGCGGGATTAGCTCCAAGCATAGAGACCTTTGTTCATGATGCTTCTAGCTTCATTGGTGTCATTGTTTATGGTTACATTGTGTCTTTGTAATTTGAGCTGCAGTAATAAAAGACACTTGTTCATGAGACATTTTCTTTCCTACCTATTAGGTGTGGTTGATACTGAGAGTTTTAAGTTAAAACTATTGACTTTACCCTCACATTTGAGATTATTACTAGAAGAGACCCAGTGACCACACACTAATGCTGAAAGTGTGACTCGACCATTGGAGGCGAGAGTGACGGTTGGATCTCTTGGTAGTAGCGTTGAGGCCTTACGACGTCGTCCATGGCATGAAATAGAACCGTTCATGTCAAGACTGACTATATTAGGAAAAGAATTTGGTTCATCCAGGGGATGAGACCAGATTTCTATTCTCAGAAAAGGAAAAATCTTAGCATCTCTTATAGGATGTAGGTGAAGAAGGGTGTACTTGAGTTATTTACATTTGTCTAGTCTCACTCATAGTTCGATGAGTGAACGGTTTACTATTTACTCTAATCTCAATAGTCTTAGGTGTATCTTCGCATAGAAGAACCTAAACCTGAGACAGCGATGATGGCTTGAGTTCATCCAGGACTATGAATTTGAGATAGTCTATACTCCTGGAATGGGTAGCGTTGTAGCTGATGCTCTCAGTATGAGATCAGGAAATCAGCTGCTAGGAGAGGCGACGAAGATGTTGGCTACGTTTCAGATATCCATTTTGGATATAGATGGAGCAGCCTTACTGTAGTCTCTCACATTCACTTCTTCACTACTTCCGCGAGTAAGGGAGGCACAGTGTGGGGACATTGATTGTGAGACACGATGTGCTCAGATATCCATATGGAAGGCGCCTGATGGTTTTTCTGAAGGTGAAAATCATATGATCCCTTTCAGGGGACGTACCATGGTACCAGTTTCACTACAGGATGAGGTGTTGATGGAGTTTCACACTTCCCCTCTATCGGTACATCTAGGAGTGGAGAAGATGTATCAGGACCTCAGACGACAGCACTGGTGTCATGGTATGAAGAAGGCAGTAGTAGAGTTTGTCTCACGGTGCCTCACTTGTCAGCAGGTGAAGGCAGAGCACTAGACACCAGTAGGCTTGGTATATCCCTTAGAGTTCCCAAAGTGGAATTGGGACGGGATATCCATGGATTTTGTGATGGGGATTCCATGTAAAACTAGAGTACATGACTCTATCTGGGTGATTGTCGACCGACTCACCAAGTCAGCCCACTTTCTACCAATCAGAGTTCAGGGCTTAGTAGAGAGCTTGGGACACCTCTACGTTCTGTAGATCGTATGGATTCATGGTGTTCCATCGACTATCGTCCCCGATCGAGATGATCATTTCACTTCCCGGATATGGAAGGGGTTAGAGGAGGCTTTTGGCACGCAGCTTCGCTTGAGCACCGCCTTCTATCCTCAAACGGATGGTCAGACTGAGAGAACCATTCAGACTCTCGAGGACATGTTTCTTGCATGTGTCCTTGATGTTGGTCGCAGCTGGGAGGATCACATACCCTTGGTGGAGTTTATGTACAACAACGGCTATCACTCCACAATCGGGATTGAACCTTATGAGGTGTTGTACGACCGACCTTGCAGATCGCCACTGTGTTGGACTGACCCAAGGGAGTCAGCACTTGTAGGACCAGGGATGGTTCTGGCTACGATGGAGAAGGTTCAAATCATCCAGGAGCGGATGAAGACTGCACATATTAGGTAGAATTCCTATGCTGATAGAAGAAAGATAACACTAGAGTTCGAGGATGGCAACCACGTCTTCTTATGGGTCTCACCTCGACGAGGTCTACATAGATTTGGCCGATCCGGCAAGTTGTCTCCATGATTCATCAGATCGTTCCAGGTCCTCAGCAGGGAAGGGGAGGTGGCTTACCGCCTGGACCTTCCACCTCAATTGCATCAAGTGCACGACGTCTTCCACATATCTTATCTGAGGAGATACGTGCACGACTCGTCCCACATCATCGACCATAGGGATCAGGACGTCAATGACGGGGAGACTTTCACGGAGGTCCAGGTGGAGATCGAGGATCGATAAGAGCGGGTCCTACATGGATGTTCAATTTCTCTGGTGCACATTCACTGGCATCACGGGAACCTTCAGGAGATCACATGGGAGCGGGAGGCTCAGATGCATGCTCAGTACCCTCATTTGTTTCTCTAGTGTGTGTTGTAGCTTTACGGGGACATAAATCCCTAAGGTGGGGGTAATTTAAAGACCCATAGTTTTCAAGGAAATATTTTTCTTAAATTATTTGGAATTTTTCGAGTCCGTAGTTTCTGACGGCACCTCATTCGGAGGCCCGGTGTGCCCGGAATAATTTTCTGATGTTTTGTTCGGGTATGTTCAGTAAATATACGAGCAGGTTTTTCTATCTTTTGAACTGGTGCTCGGAATTGAAATTTAAGGACACCGATGAACTCACAACGCTGGTATTCTCTTAAGGGGACCTTTACCGTAGTTGTGTTTTTTATAGGATGGATGTTATAATTTAGGGTAACTACTTAAAATTATAAAATTAAATAAAAATGTGTGAGAACACATTTCTATTTTGTTGGTGGTTATTATCTCCAAAGGGAGGTTGTTGGTGGGCCCCACTCCCACATAACCTCCCAAGGGTGGATAATATGTGGTGGGGCCCACATGTGCATCTAACCCTTTAACTTTTTGAAACCCCCCTTTAACTCCTAAACTCTCCACCTCTCCTATTTTAATTTAAACTCTCCACATTCCACCCTCCTCTCATGAATGTGCCAACACACTCTCAATTAATGATCAATTAATTAATTGGCTCAACTTTTTGAATTAATTTTAAACTCATGTTAAGGATAAAATAACATCCTATGCTATTATTTTTGGGTTGGAACATGTTGTGTTGGTGGAGCCTGGGAGAATAGAGAGGGTCTTCTTCCCATGAAGAACACGAAGAACAATTACCCTCTCCAACGAAGAACACAATGCCCTCGATTGTCTTCATCTTCATTCTTCTCCCACCGCGTCAAGGGAGAATACATCGCTCATGAGGAACGTCGCAAACGACAATGAATCTTCCCATGATGTTGATGGGATGACACTGTCTTCAGTGACATTGTCTCCCGTGACGTCGTCCTCCGCAACGCCCAACTACCCCGACGCTCATCTTCTGCGACTCGTCGACGTGCAACGTCAAGTACGAGGTACTGGGTTTTTTTATAATTTTTATATATTTTAATTATACCCTCGTACTTGGGAGATTATATGTTGGATAAATTTTTGATCCTCTAACGCGGTCGGTACGGGCTAACGAAGACGTCCAGACCCTCCTCCATTTTGTTCATGATGCGTGGTTCATTTGGTGATGGGTGAACGGAAGGGAGACAACGTTTTGAGGTCGTCATAGTGAAGAGCAGAACCTGAGGAGTCTGTAGGCACAGACAAGAGGAAAAATTGACCACTGTAACAACTCTGGTGGCCTGCGGTAGAGTGCGGCGGCGTAGGTCGCAGGTGCGGCGGTGCCAGTGACCGAAGGTGGGGGCCGACCTGGCCAGCCGCCTGGGGGCGGCATCGCTCCCGGCGGAAGGCCGCTGCGGCACCGGCCACGGCGGTGGAGCGGAACCCACAACTGTGGGTTCCGGGGAGGATGAGCGGCGTTGTGCGCCGCCGTTACAAAACACTGGGGACCCCCCCCCCCCCCGCTCGGCGCTGGGCCAGCTAACTGAGCCGCGACCGACCACCGAGTTGGGATGCCTGCCACGCGGGCCGGTCCACCTGTCGTGCCGACTGGGCCACGTGCCACGTGGGTCAGGCTCTCTCGTGTGGGTCAGGCCACTCCCACCAGGCCGGGCCACTCCCTACTCGGCTAGACCCAAACCCGGGTCGGCTCAACCCAGTTCGGGCCAACCCAGGGCGGGTTTGGTCGGGTCACACCGGACGAGACACCCCCTCTTCGGACCACTTTTGGTTTTTTACACATAATTTTAGCTGAAGACCTCTGACCGATGCACCATCAGTTGTGTAGGATTCCTTGAATCGAGACGGTCTTTTTGGTATATGACACTAAAGGTTTTGGAAAAGTTTGGGTACAACGTGGTTGGTTTGAACCTGAAACAAACCGGGCCCTCAGAGCAGAAATGCTTATTACTTAAGGACCAGAATGACTCCAGTGGCCTCCGGTAGAGCATGGCGGTGCAGGTCGCCGGTGCTGTGGCGCCAGCAACCAGAGGTGGCAGCCGGCCTGGTCAGCCAACTGGGGGCAGCGGTGCCCCTCGCGCCGCCGGCAGAAGGTCGTCGCGGCACCGGCCGCAGCGGTGGAGCGGAACCCGCAACCGCGGGTTCCGGGGATGATGGGTGGTTCCTGGTGCCACCGTTACGAAACACTGGGGGACACCCCCCCTGCATTGCGCTCGTCCAGCTAGTTGAGCCAAGGCTGACCACCGAGCCGCGGCCGCCTGTGCGCGGGCCGGTCCGCCTGCCGCATGGGCCGGGCCTCTCTTGCATGCGTCAGGCCACTCCCGCCGGGCCGGGCCGCTCGTTACTCGGCCAGACCCAAACCGGATTCTGGTTGACCTGGTTCGGGCCGACTCAGAGCAGGTGGGGCTGGGTCAGACCGGACCGAGACCCCCCCCCCCCCTCTTCAGACCACTTTTGGTTTTTTGCACATAACTTGAGATACGGACCTCTGATCGATGAACCATCAGTCGCGTAGGATTACATGGATCGATACGGTCGTTTTGGTATATTCAACTCTGGGTTTTGAAAAAGTTTGGGTATAACCAGGTTGGTTCAAACCTGAAACCAACCGGGCCCTCGGAGCGGAAACGCTTATTACTTATGGACCGGAAGTCCGATTGATGTGACGTTAACTATGTTGGATTTATTTTTATGAGAAGGTATTTTTTGGCATACTTCACACATGATTAGGATGAAGTTGGAGTATGGCCATGTTGGATTGTACCCGAAATCCAACCTGTCCCCTGGAATGAAAATCCCAATAACTCTCAGACTGGACGTCCGATTGACGTGTTGTCTGTCGCGTTGGGTTCCTTTTGATGAGACGAAACTTCGGGATACATAAACTCAGGACTTCATGATAGTTTATGTATCGACCCCTTTTCTCGATGTGCGGACCTTCCTGGATTTGATCATGTTGTGTTTGGGAACACTAGAGCTAGCTACAATGTCTACCATAATATAATCCTACGTGGGTTCGATATTGATGACTTCTATACTTGGATCCTACGTAGGTTCGACAGTAACGACTTCTTTACTAGGATCTTATGTGGGTTCGACAGTGACGACTACTGTACAATGGACCTACGTGGTTTTGACTGTGAAAAATTCTGTACTGGGATAGTATGTGGGTTCGACATTGATGACTAATGTTCTTGTATCCTGTGAAGGTCTGACAGTTTTGATTTCTGTTCTTGTATCTTGTGTGGTTCTGATAGCTTAGGTGAATCAGTGACTACATCTGATCATCTCTATCACTATACGAAAGATGTATACCTATGTGAACTGAGTCTTTACATTCAATAATTATCATCTATGTGATTGACTTTACTTCTTGTGTGGACTGGGTTGTGCTTGGGCTTGAGAGTTGGTGCCGGAATGAGATTGATAACTTAGGTATATGTATAGGCATGTACCTAAGTAGGATTGGTGGATACTTCATGATGGTATCTTTCCTTTGTGGTTTATCCTTTGTGTATTTTGGGAGACCTTCATGGGTCTCGGGGTCCCTAATGAGTATCGTTATACTCACCCCTGCATGGGCTATACCCGCACTACGTTGTGTTGGTTTCAGATTACGGATATCACTGATCTAGGGAGAGACTTGTAGAGATGGACGGTACCCAGAGGTGGACCATTTGGCGTGACGTTCACAAAGTAGATGGACAGACCTGGGGTGCTGAGGAGGCCATATGTACCCACCCTTTAGGTGGGATTCCCGTAGGACAACTTAGTAGTGGCTTTTTTACTTTACCACAGTTGTACTAGCTTTTCAGTTGTACTATACTTCACTGTTGGTCTTGTATTTCTAGCCACTTTCCTTTAAGCACATTCTTTTGTATAAACAATTTACTTAGTGTTTACTTTCAACTACTTACTATGTTGTATTTTTTTACTTATTAAAGGCAATGCCTTCCCTTTTTATCAGGATTTACACATTTGGTGCTTGTCGCCATCCCCTGGCCTATGAAAGGTGTGCTTGGGGTAGTCACAGCATGAGCCCCAGGGACGGGTCATGACACAACCTTTCGGAGCTGGTATGGTCTATATGTGCTTGTGGTTATGTTGTTCGGTCTCACGAACGCGCCTACAGAATTCATGGCACTGATAAACCGAGTGTTCTATCCATACTTGGATTATTTTGTGGTAGTCTTCGTGGATGATATCTTGGTGTCCTCTCACACTTGATAAGACCGTGCCACACATCTTAAGATCGTTTTGAGTGAAATGGGAGAGCATCAGTTATATATTAATCTCTCAAATTTCCACTTTTAGATGGACCAGATACACTTCTTGGGTTTTTTTATCTCAGATACAAGAGTATCAGTGGACCAAGAGAAGGTGAGAGCAGTATTTTCCTGGGAGTAGCTGAAGAACATCTTTGAGGTATGAAGTTTTCTAGGGAAGGATGGTTACTATAGATGTTTTGTACGGGTCTCGGGAGTTGAGGCCACATGAGTGGAATTACCTGATGCATGATCTTGAGTTGGCTACAGTAGTTCATTCTTTACGCTGTTGAAGAAATTATCTTCTGGGAGAGAATTTTGTGGTTTTCACCGACCACAAATGTCTCAAGTACATCTTCACTCACCTTGACCTTAATTTGAGAAAATGAATGTGGGTTGAATACCTTCAGTCCTATGACTTTGAGCTTGCCTACATGGCTAGGAAAGGCGATGTATTGGAAGCTGCACTGAGCAGGAGGACCCATATATAGGCAGTTCAGGATGTTAGCAGTGACTGAAACTGATGGCTCTATTCTTTGAGATGCATTTGGAGGTGCACGATAGGTAGGGGAAGATATTTATTTATTATATACCTGTTATCTCTACTCTTCTTGATCGAGTGTAAATGAGGATTCTATCATGTTCAGAAGACCTAGTCCTATGGGAGAGTGTGTCATGAGAGGACCCTATTCGTGGATGGACCATAGGCGAGGATCGGATCTTGCGTTTTCATGGGTGTGTATGGGTGTCAACAAACATACGCGAGGAGTTGATGTAGGACTCGCATTCCTCATTTTGGGCAGTTCATCCTGGTGTCACCAATATGTATCATGATCTGCACTGTTAGTATTGGTGGCCAAGTATAAAGAGAGATGTTGCGGGTTTCATGATGAGGTGTTCCACCTTTCAACAAGTGAAGGCGGAACATCAATGACCAGTAGGGATTTTGCAGCAGTTACCCATTCTTGAGTGGAAGTGGAACGATGTCGCGATGGATTTTGGGACCAGTTTACCGAGGTCGCCTCGAGGGAATGATGCAGTTTGGGTATTCATTGACAGACTCACGAAGGTTGCTCTCTTCTGTCCGATCAAGGAGACCTTCAGCATTGATGAGATGGGAAGATTGTACATCCGAGATATTTCAAATTTACATGGAGTTCTGCAGTCCAATGTTTCAGACATGGATTCATGTTTTACTTATCCGGTCTGGTAGGGAATAGAGAGGGATTTTTGTACACAGGTTCTTTTGAGTACAGCTTACCATTCCTAGACAAATGGCCAATCCGAGCATACGATTCAGGTGCTTGAAAACATGCTTCAAGAACACATCCTAGATTTTAGAGGTTCCTGGGAGAAGTATATAACTCTTGTGGTGTTTTCCTACAATAATAGTTTTCAACAAACTCTTCATATGGAACCTTTTGAGGATTTGTAATGTAGGCCATGCCAGTCACCCTTATGTTGGATGGAGGCAGGATAGGCTGCTATGATGAGACCTCATCTTGTCCAAGAGATCTCAGAGCAGATAAAGTTGATTCGGAAGAGGATGGCTACTGCACAGCCTTGATAGAAGTCTTGTGTTGATCGACAGAGATGACTTCTGGAGTTTGAGGTTGGGGATCAGGTTTTCCTGCGTGTCACACTGAGGTTGGGACACAGGATGATTAGGAGATAGGGAAAACTTTCATCGAGGTACGTCAGGCCATTTGAGGTGTTAGAGAGAGTTGGTCTAGTTGCCTATGAGCTACACTTACCTCAGAGGTATCGGGATATGCACGATGTCTTCCATGTTTCTCAGCTTCGACGTTACTTCTCATACCTGTATCATGTTTTTCAACCTAAGTAGTTTTAATTAGAGGTGGATGCCTCATTCGAGAAGCATCATATCTGGATTTTTGATTACAGTGAGAAGGTTCTCTATGGTCGGTCTGTTCCTCTGGTATGGGTTCTATGGAATCACATGAAAGTACAGAACGAGACTTGGGAGAGGGAGGCCAATGTATGATCACATTGGCCAGAGGTGTTCAATGATTATTCTTCTACGCCGCCTTTCTAGGGAAATTTAGGGAAAATTTTCATTAAGGGGGGATGTTTTTAAGAACTCTGATCTTACTTTCAGGTATATTTTCCTTTTTCTAGTGTTTTTCATAAAAATAGGAGTTTCTTGAAATTTCTCAAGTACACACCATGTACTCTGTTACAGCAGGTAGCCATGTGATGGACATATAATAGACATGCACACGACCATGTGTCATGACCGTAAGACTACCTAATGTGGGTGTAGGTAAAGGCAAGTACACGCTATGTAGTTATAAAGTACACACTGTGTACTTTCTTTTTATTTCATTAAACGGACTGGGGTCACATCTAATTGGCAGAGAGATCTTCTTCTCCACTGAACTTGACCGAGAGTGCTCATACGATGTTGATCTTTCCCCAAGCCCCCGATCAAGCATATGTTCTCTGAATCAAGCATAGTCGATTGAGTTGGAACCGCAACGGTAAGCTCTTCCTTCTTTTAGATCTTCGTATCTTGATTCCTCTTCATTATGAGTTATCTTTAGTTGAGATTTTTGTGATTTTTTGTAGATCTACAGTTTTATTGGGTAATTAAAGCCTTTAGGTTCACGTATAATGATCCTACAATGCCAAGGTAGGTGGTTTGTGCCTTTCTGTAGTTAGCCTTTGACTATTTTGTGCAAAAGTGCCCAATACCCTTGTTCAGGGTATTGCATGTTTATGGTTTCAGCCCTGCTAATTTATAGATATTCTTGTATGCTTGATTAGAGGTTAATTTAATTTGAATAGGTTTAATTTCTATGCTTTGGAAGTGTTTTCCCATACATGTTTTGTTTATGACCATTTGGTCTTGCTTAGCCTGTTAGGTTGTTGTGCTTCCAATTCCTAGTACTGTTAGGATGGAGTAATATTGTTATCTTACATGCTGTGTTATGTTGTATATTGTTTAGCCAATTATTTCATGAGGATTAAATTGGATGTCATGTATCGTTTGTGCATGATTGACTTACACTGGGTTGTGAGAACCTAGTGTAGTAAACCATAAGGATAATGGATGTTTAGGGATTCTCCAGTGTGTTTGTTTTACTGTTACAATGCGAGACCAAAGGGGTAATGGACCTAAGTGCTTCCTCAGAGTGTCTGTAGTTCCTTGTTGTTGTCCACAGGTGGAATTGGACATTGAGTACTTCCCTAGAGATCCTATTAGTTAATAATACGAGAATATAGGTGGAATTTATGGTGAGTTCTTCCTCATAGAGTCTGTGTTATAGCTGAACCAGATGGTTTCGACTGTGTGTACTTCCCATAGGGTTGCTTTTATTTTTTGGGTTGAACCATAGGGGTTAGGTTGTGAGTACTTCTTAGAGGGTTATCTGCTTTTTTTCTACTTTCTTGATATATGACACTGAATGCATTGAAACAATATGGTTGTTTAGTTTTGAGTAATTCCTTGTTTACTATTTCTTTTACTTATTTCCTACCATATATATTCAAAGACTATTAGGTAAATATTTTTGGATTGTTTCCTATGGTTATTTAGTCTCACACACTATTTGGGTCATGATTTTGGGCCCAAAAAGATTATATTATTGCAGGTCGAGATAAGGGAAAGTTCCCTTCCACTTCAAGTGCTTGAGCTGTGGAGCTGGAGAGCATAGGACCAAGAGGAGGCTTACGATGCTGAGGAGTCATTTTTTTGGTTTTCTTTTGTACTTTGGTTCAGTACTGTATTCCAGCATTGTGACTTGTTTTGTTATTTTCCTAGATATATGTATCATGCATCACCATTCATATATATGTGTGCTCTAGTTTATTATATGCCAGTCTTCCACTATTTATTTTTGTATGATATTATTACTACTTCCTCTATTGTTGTTTGTTTTCTTCCATTGAGTTACTCTACTAATGAGTGCATAGTTTCCCCCTATCTCACTTAAGACCCTCACTGCTAGTAGGCAGCCTCTGGCATTCGAGGAAATGTGTTTGAGGCTATGTGACTAACTAGGTATGGGGCACCTCTGGGGGGCTTCCGGAATTGGGATGTTATAGTTCCCTTGGAGGAGAATTCAAGAGGTACAATCCTCTTTCATTTTCTTTTACATTCTATGATTTAATTTCATCTTGTTGATGTAAAAAATTCATAATAAAACACCTTCCCCACTACCTTTTATTCTAAAAACAAGAACATCTTCTGTCTTGTGTCGATTTACCACCATCATGGACAATACACATTCATTTTTCTTTATCACATTTAAGGTGGTCATAAAAACATATTTATGTATATACCATATTTTATTATAAAAATTATAATTTTATTATTTTTTTGGAACCAATATATAAACATGATATTTAATAAAATTATATAAGTTCATGATGAGTATAAAAACCGCCAAAATAAATTAAATAATTCTCATTAAAGTTTTATCTAATGATTCATACTCATATCGGATAGAAAATGGTATATTGTATAATTTAAAATTCTTGAAATATATTAACACCATTTTATTACACTTCATGGTTTTCTTCCATTTGACATGAAAATCCATAATGAACCAACCATGGAAACCATGAAATGAATGCACTTGAAATAATGAAAATAACAAAATAATATTAATAAATGTGTGGAAAGAATTTATAAAAAACCATATAAGTAATTATAAATGTTAATTTGGTTATTTAATATATTAATAAAACTATTTAAACCGTTATACAATAGGTTTAAACACGTTTGATCTAAGAGGAACCTGATTTAGGGGAATTGTTAACTGAATTTTGTCAGTCATTGGGTTAACTTTATACTTTATGGATTATGTGGTTCTATTATTTTTTTGGAAAAAGATCCTTTATATTGTGTTTTATTATGTGGATTTACAATGTATACACAAATTTCATTCATTTTATTAATTCTCACTAAAATTAGATGATGTTGGTAAGGAAATTGTTTTTAAAACCCCTCTTTAGAATATCTATTTTTATCAAATTCAAAAGGAAAGTTTTTATATCAGTTATATTCTCTATGATTATTGTTCATTAGAAATTTTTTATGATGAATGTTGGGTCATATATATCCCTATAATACAATGGGTTTTTTTATTTTGGAAGATGATTTTATAGATACTCTGAGTGTAAATGTGATGGTTACACCATAATTTATCTTTGAGGGTTACATTGTAAGGTATCCATAAGCATTAAAAATGATTTGGGAGCCATGATGGATACAGTCTTAAGTAAAAAAATTCCAAGTTACATTAGTATTATAATTGATGTTTTGTATGTTTTAGGGAAATCTCATGTCTTCACAAATTAACTATATGATACTTATTGGGAGAGAAGTATATATTGGTGAAAATGATTTCATATGTGTATAATTATTCACATAATAATTTTTTATCTCCATTTATATCCATTACTGATATTTTTGTGCTTCTCCAAAATTTTGAAATGTTTTTAATAGGGTTTAATAATGGGTAAGAGAAAAGGAGAATCCATGATGAATGTTGTGAACAATTTTCATAAAAATATTCCATATTTTATTAAAAAATTTTGTATTATGGAATAAAAGGATTTTGTTTTTGTACTTCCCACTTTGTATGCTCGGGTGATGATATGTATGAATTATGTTGGAATGTTTTAAACCTCTAAACCGAAAATATATATGGGAATGTATGGAAGTTAATTATAAGTTACCATTATAGATTATGTAATGTTTATGTCTAGGTACATATAATAGAATCTAAATAGAAAAAAAAATTAGGTTATCCATTTTTTCTACTAATAAGAAAATGGTTGGAATGAGATTTGGAAAAATGTTTAGAAATCACATAGTCTATTGATAATTTTAGGGTGATAAAATATATATTATATCCCTTAGATTTTAACCTTATTACACCACCTCCACTCATCCTAAAAGGATTGTGGTACTCCATGGGATTCCTAGAAAACTATCTCTATATTCCTTCTTGGAATATTTAATTTCCCTTTTTTGGGATTTCTACTTTGTGTTGGACCTCTTTCTCCATTGATTAATTATTTATTCCCACTCATTATTACTTTATTGTAATCCCTTATTGTGAGTTGGGTGTGGATGAATCAGATATGGGTTTTTCTCTAATTTCATATAGTTTTGGATCCTAAGGTGTATAGATTCATCTTTGTTCCCTCATATATTAATTCACGAGGGATTAAAAATGTATGTTCTAAGCCTAGTTACATGATTCCATGATTTAAAATTTCAAAATAAATCCTTATGACATCGGAATTTTTTTAATTAGTTTCCATAGAAATCATATTTTTCGTGGATTATTAATATTCTGAAATTGAATTTTCATCAATTAAATGATTTTGAATGGGTGATTTCATGTTTATGATGAGTTATTATTTGATAATTAATTTTCAAAATACTATAATAATCATATAATGTTTTTTAAGTTTAACCACTTTACATGTTTTTTTGTTTTTATAATTATTTAGAAAACCTTTTCTTGTTTCATGGATGATTCAATAGATTTAATGAGCTTAATTTTTTTTCCCATTTATTTTAGTAAAATAATTCAAATGTTACTTGAATAAAAAATGGATTTCTAAGGATAATCCAAGTATTATATCTAATATTGAATTTAATTCCTTGTTTGGTTCATTGAAATGAAGTCTATTATTAACAAATGATTTTAAATAGTTTCTAAATGAGTTTGGAATCTTATAATTTCATTTTTTAAATTCGTAAAATGATTAATACCATTTATAAAGAGTTATTCAAAAATTAAGCAACATTGATGATTAAATCCCAATGGATTTAGGATTGAATTATTTTATGATTGAATATGTTTGTTATTGATATTTTAATGTGCTACAATGGGAACTATAGTGGGAATTGTGTGTAAGTTTGGGTTGAGTTTAGGAATTGGCCAAGAATTCCCTATATTCTATAACATGTGTGTGTATGATATTTTACGCATCCTTAGTCACCCTATATCACTAATAATATACTGATATAAGGAAATATTGAGATAGGGTGAAAGATTGTAACCTTCTATTAAAGATTAGAACCGCCGGATCTCGTATTTTGTGGAATAGACCTGGGATATGGTGGAGTTCCACTGGTGAGGAAATTTGAGATAATCTAGTTGGTTATTAAATATGAATGAATCAATCAAGTGGATAATTATTAAACCTAACTATATAAATTTTCATATCACTCGATTCATATGAGATTCCCATGATCATATGTAATCTCTTATTTTCAATTTATCTCATTGAATTTTCATAATTATTTCACATTTATCTAGAGGCTCTAATATACTTGTGTAATTTAGACATTTATAATTATTTACTTTTTATTGTTTCTTAATTGGAATATTTCTTGTTCTGATGATTTTATTCAATATTTATCATTCATGTTTATTAATATATTCAATGTTTTTCATTGTATAAAATTTGATTTTCTTCAGTTGTTTAAATGAAATAGTTTTAAAAATGGAATTTCATTGGAACGTTTTATTTTATATATTTTAATGAAATTTTATTAACTCATAATCATGTATTGGGGTGTTGTAAGAGGGTTTAGAAAATTTTATGATCATTATTTCTTAAATTGAATAAAAATTTCTTATGAATTAATTTATAGGAAACATGTGTTTCTATAATGGTAAAAAATGGGAATTCCTGAAGTCCTTGTGAAATTAAACTATTCTGTTATCTGATACCCTATATATGAAGCATGTGTTCTGTAGACCAAGTTTCCTTATAGGTCCAGGTTCTAACGTTGGATCACTCATAGAGTTGTCATTTGTTTAATATATAGTGACTCGGGGTCAATAGACATGATATTGAGTTTTTTAGGATTATATTTTGTTCCATATTAATATCAGTAAGGGAAGTCTCCCATCTATCTCTAGAAAAATGTCTCTCTTATTTTTTTTGATGTTTATTTTTAATGATTCTTTGTTTGGTGTATTTATAATTTAGAAACAAATTGTTCTTACACATGGATATGCATTTATTAGGATTCACCATTGTAGATTCTAGGGGGAATTGCACTATGTAGTAAAAATTATTTATCTAGGAAAAGTCATTATCAAAATCATATATGAAATTATCAAGTTACTATCAATAGCCTAGGTTGACCCGTAATGCACATAAGGAAATATCTTGGCCAAATTTGGTTCCCAGAGTAGGGGTGGCATGAGTTTTTTCTTGAAACAATAATATCATAGCCTATGTTCATCATATTTTCAAGTTTCATGGTGGGACTTTGTTTTTTGGATTTCTGGGAATTGATATATTGGATAATCATATCTTAGGAGTTTGGTCAAGAGTGAGTGCATAATAACAACTTCCTATAAAAAATAAAGTGGCCATGGGATGTTAAGAGATGAGTATTGATTACAAGATTATCTACAGGTTATTATTCATAATTTTTTATATTAATTGGTGGCCTTTAGATTCTTTTGAGTTTTTCCTAACTGTTTTAAATGTTTTTAATGAATTTTAATGAAAATGGGACAAGAATTGGTGGTGTACAGTTTTCTCACATGGACAAAAAAAAATTTGTTACCTATGCTAGTGGTTATGTGTGCATCTATTGGTATGTTACTTGGATGGTTCACAGTTGGAGACACTATGTTCAAAAACCATGCACTTCCACAATCCATTTAAAATTGTTAATTTCAATTCATTTTTTCATTGGATTTCTTTTTATATTGTGTTATTTTTGGTTGAGATTGTTTAAAAAGAGTTTTAAGGTATGTTAATGTTTTTTGGATTGAAATTTTTAAAAACATTTATGGATAATATGTTTTAAAATAATTTTAATATTTAGATATTTATAAAAATGTTCTAATAAGGTGATTTTAAAATAATATTGAGTTATAGAGTGAAATTAGTGTTTTTAATTTTATTTAATACCATTTTAGATGTCATTCAATTATTTTGGAAGGTGGATTAAATGTGAAATATAATATTTTTTTGATATACGTTGTCTTTCTTAAAGGGATGTTTTTTATTTGACTATATGACTTCATTTAACATTCACATTTTTATTGTGTTTATTATCACATTCTTTATATTATTATATCTTTCTAGAGATTCATGATGGAATATATAAATTCTTTATCATGATTTGTTTCTTATCCTTGTGTCTATTAGGTATTTGATGTTGTGGTTCCATCTATCGACCATACCCATACTCTTATTATAATGGTGGAGCTAACCCTTCCATATTTTTTCATCAACCATGCTATCCATGGCCCTATATATGAAATTGATTGGTCATGTTATATTGGTGAGGTATTTTATTCATTTAATACCTCTAAAGAATAATGAGTGAGGAAACTATATCTCTTATTTGATATAATGGATATAGAATGTTGAAGGGTCATTATTAGGCATTATTTAAGAATTCATATGTTTTAGGAGATGATTATTGACTCATTAATTCATTTAAAATTAATTGAGAAGATGAAAGTGGAGAGGGAACATAGAAAATAATCCTCTTTTTAGATCCCATGTCACTGGGAGAGTATTTCACCCATCTAAAATGGTTAATTTCACTCTCTTCGGAATTATTGATCATGGACTCATTGAAGGTTCCTATTTCTGGTAGGGGTATTTATGTAGACCATATTTCTTGAATGCCTCCATTCGATTCATATTCACTCAAGGATTTGGATAATAAGGATATAATTTGGAGTAGGTTTCAATGGGATATCTTGGGATCAGTGGTAACCTTATTTCCATCAGTACTTTGAAGGTTCAACTTATTTTATTTAGTATAAATAATATAAAATGGGTTCATAAAACCATGATAACATGGAAGTTTCATATTTTGGTTCCCTTTCATTAGTAATTAATTACTCTCCCACTAGATATTTGGTTCATTATTTTTCACATTATTATCCCACTTTTTTAAGCTCTCAAAGTCCTTCCATAGTTGTGATTTCTTCACCTATCGTCAAATGTTTTGTATGTTTTGGAATTAGTAGAAGAATAATTTCATAATTAAATCGATTTTTATCCATCCATTCTTGTTCATTATACCTCATATCTTGATCTCCCTTTTTCTTATTTTTTATTAGTTTCATGATATGTATCCTATTTATTCATTTTTTCCTCATTTGAATTTTTATCAGACTATATTTTTTCTAATGGAGTTGTATATTGGGAGTTAGGAATAGTAATTCATTTTAGTCTATATTATTATGGATTGGGGTGGATAGTTCCTTATAGTCTCTACTCTAAATCTATTTATCATATTTTTTATAGCAAATTTAGTAAATTTATAACATAATCGGTCAACCTAGTGAATTCCTTGTATTTTAAATCATTACCTTATCATATCATTGGAGCTAATAATGATTTGGTTCAGGGTTTAACAATGTTTTTTCTCCCTTAGATATCATATCTAATTTTGAAGGTTTTTATGTTTCTTTCATTATTTTGAACTCCAATTCTCTCTTTATGACTTATGTGACATTTTCAAGGAAGAAGGTATGGATACGGGATGTTTTTGTCACGACCTGTCCTCGGGGCCCGTGCCGTGACTACCCCAAGCCTGCCTTCCATAGGCCAGGGGATGGAGACTAGCACCAAAGGCGTAAATTTCGATAACTGGGAAGGCATTGCCTTTATAAAAGTAAACAAAACACCACAGAGTGCAAGTGGAAGTAAAACTATAAGTACAAAGAGAAGTGCTGAAAAGTAAATGGGACAGAATACAAACCCAACTGAAAGTACAACTACAACTGAAAAAAAGTACAACAGAAAAAGACAATAGCTGGAAAAAAGGAAGCAGCTCTTGGGTCGTCCTCCTCGGATCCTACCTGAAGGGTAGGTACAGATAGCGCAGCTCCTGGATCGTCCACCACGGATCCTACCTGAAGGGTAGGTACAGATAGCCTCCACAACGCTCTTGCCTGTTAACCTCCTCCGAGTATCGTCTCGCCGTGAAGTCCACCTCCTGATACTGACTCATCGCGAGGTCCACCTCCGGGTACCGTCCAGTCCTCGAACACTCGGCCTCCGTCAGCACTGCCCGTCGTCTGCAACCAACACAACGAGGTGTGGGCATAGCCCATGCAGGGGTGAGTATAACGATACTCCGTAGGGACCACGAGACCCTCAAGGTCTCACTAAATCCAACAAGGATAACCACAAAGAAGATCTCAACAGATAATTTTACTTAGGTATATGACCATATATATACCTAAGTTATCAAGTAACCCATATCAATCATGAGGAAACACAAAGATTAAGAAATCAACGGATAACCACTACCCAGGTATATGCCCATACATATACCTAAGTGATCAATTGACCCATATTAATCATTAGGTAAACACAACGGTCATAGACTCAGCTCAAAACAGGATTTTCATTATCAAAACTATAACTGCTGATGAGTCCATCTATGGAGTGTACAGTGATCCTGTCACAACTCTGAGGTACTGCTCACTAACCTAATACTGCTGAGGTACTCCTCCTATCGAGTACTGCGGCTCTTCCACCTCACACAGTAGTACTTCACCGCTATGGGTCTGCCACCTCACACAGTAGTTCTCCCCCTCAGAGCCTACAGAGGTACTCCTCCTATCGAGTACCACGGTTATGCCACCTCACAAAGTAGTGCTCCTCCGCCATGGGTCCACCACCTCACAAAGTAGTGATCCCCACTGGTCTATGCTAGTCACTGCAAATCAAATCGGACAAGCAGTCATCGGTCACAGCCAGCTACACGGTCTCCGTACTCTGTATGCTCGTCTCCGGGAGGGTCCGCTCCATGAGCTACAGGTTGATACTCCAAGTATCACAAGTCCCACAAAGAAGTATCTCAAAGGACCGCCACGTCATAGGGGTCTCAACGCAACAGATGGCGCGTCAATCGGACGCCCGGTCTGTGAGTAATAAGCCTTTTCGTCCTAGGGTCCCGATTGGTTTTGTGTGCGAACCAACCCGGCCATAACTCAACTGTACCCCAAACTCTCAAAGGGTATACTCATAGGGACCTTTCTCAACGTGATCACCAACGCCGCTGACAATTCGTCAAATGGACGTCCGGTGTGAATGATATCAGCTTTTCCGTTCTAGGGGCCCGGTTGGACTACGGGTACAATCCAACCCGGCCATACTCCAACTAAATCCAAAACTCAGGCGAAGTATGCCAAAAGTTCAGTCTCATCAAGAGTAATTCAACGAGACAGACAGTGCGTCAATCGAACACTCGATCTGTGAGTTATTGGCTTTTTCATTCCAGGGGCCCGGTTGGTTTCGTGAGCGAACCAACCCGACTGCACTCCGAAGGCGTCCAAACCTCGATAGGAGTAAGCCAAAAGTTCCATATCATCAAGAGGAAACCAACAAAGTCGATGGCACGTCAATCAGACGTCCAAAACTCAAGATATAAGCATTTCCGCTCCAAAGGCCTGGTTGGTTTCGTATCCGAACCAACCCGGCCGAACCCAAAGTACTCCGAAACCTTGAGTGTAACATACCGAAATGACCGTCTTGATCCAAGGATCGCATCGCAACTGACTGTACGTCGATCGGAGGTCCGTAGCCCAAGTTATGAGAGAAATACCGAAAAGGTCCGAAAACGGGGGTCTGGGCCCGGCCCGGCCCGGCCCAACCTCGACCGGTTCGGCCAACCCTGGGGGGGGCGGTTGGGCCGGGTCGGGCCGGGACTAGACCCCCGTTTTCGAACCTCTTCGGTCCTTCTCCCATAACTTGGGCTACGGACCTCCGATCAACGCACTGTCAGTTGCGATGCGATCCTTGGAACGAGACGGTCGTTTCGGTATGTTACACTAAAAGTTTCGGAGAACTTTTGGTTCGGCCGGGTTGGTTCGGATACGAAACCAACCAGGCCCTCGGAGCGGAAACACTTATATCTTGAGTTCTGGACATCTGATTTATGTGTCATCGACTTTTTTGGTTTCCTCTTGATGAGAAGGAATATTTGGCTTACTCCGCTCGAGGTTTGGACGTCGTCGGAGTGCGGTCGGGTTGGTTTGCTCACGAAACCAACCGGGCCCCTGGAACGAAAAAGCCAATAACTCACAGACCGGGCGTCCAATTGACGCGCCATCTATCTCGTTCAATTCCTATTGATGAGATGGAACTTTTGGCATACTTCGCCTGAGTTTTGGATGCAGTTGGAGTATGGTGGGGTTGGATTGTACCCGAAATCCAATCGGGCCCCTAGAACGAAAAAGCTGATATCTTTCAGACCGAACGTCTGTTTGACGAAACGTCAGTGGTGTTGGTGATCACGTTGAGAAACGTTCTCTATGAGTATACCCTTTGAGAGTTCGGGGTAAAGTTGAGTTACGGCCGGGTTGGTTCGCACACTAAACCAACCGGGCCCTTGGATGAAAAGGCTAATTACTCACAGACCGGGCATCCGATTGACGCGTCATCTGTTGCGTTGAGACCCCTATGACGAGGCGGTCCTTTGAGATACTTCTTCATGGGACTTGTGATACTTGGAGTATCGACCTGTAGCTCGTGGAGCGGACCCTCCCGAAGACGAGCATACAGAGTACGGAGACCGTGTAGCTGGATATGACCGATGACTGCTTGTCCGATTCGATTTGGAGTGACTAGAATAGCCCAGTGGGGATCACTACTTTGTGAGGTGGCAGAACCATGGTGGAGGAGCACTACTTTGTGAGGTGGCAGACCTGTGGTACTCGACAGGAGTAGTACCTCTGTAGGCTATGAGGGGGATCACTACTGTGTGTGGTGGTAGACCCATAGCGGTGAAGCACTACTGTGTGAGGTGGCAGACCCACGGTACTCGAAAGGAGGAGTACCTCAGCAGTCTTAGGTTAGTGAGCAGTACCTCTAAGTTGTGACAGGATCACTGTACACTCCTGAGACGGGCTCATCATTAGTTACGGTTTCGATAATGAAAATCTTGTTTTGAGCTGAGTCTATGACCTTTGTGTTTACCTCATTATTGAGATGGGTCACCTGATAACTTTGGTATATGTATGGGCATATACCTGGGTAGTGGTTATCCGTTGATTTCTTAATCTTTGTGTTTCCTCATGATTTAGATGAGTTACTTGATAACTTAGGTATATGTATGGGCATATACCTAAGTAAAGTTATTTGTTTAGATCTTATTTGTGGTTATCCTTGTTGGATTTAGTGAGACCCTGAGGGTCTCGGTGTCCCTACTAAGTATCGTTATACTCAAACCTGCACGGGCTATGCCCGAACCTCATTGTGTTGGTCGCAGACGACGGTCAGTGCTGACGGAGGCCGAGTGTTCGAGGACTGGATGGTACCCAGAGGTGGATCTCGCGACGAGTCAGTATCAGGAGGTCGACTTCACGGCGAGATGATACTCGGAGGAGGTTGACTGGCAAGAGAGTTGTGGAGGCTATCTTTACCTACCCTTCAGGTAGGATCTGTGGTGGATGATCTAGGAGATGCGCTATTTGTACCTACCCTTCAGGTAGGATCCAAGGAGGACGACCCATGAGCTACTTCCTTTCTTCTAACTATTGTATTTTTCTGTTGTACTTTTGTTCAGTTGTAGTTGTACTTTCAGTTGGGTTTATATTCTGGCCCATTTACTTTTCAGCACTTCTCTTTGTACTTAGAGTTTTACTTCTGCTTGTACTCTGTGGTGTTTTGTTTACTTTTATAAAGGCAATGCCTTCCCAATCATCGGGATTTACGCCTTTGGTGCTAGTCGCCATCCCCTGGACTATGGAAGGCGGGCTTGGGGTAGTCATGGCACGTTCCCTGAGGATGGGTCGTGACAAATTCGTATCAAAGGTGGTACCCAGCCTTAAGTGCGGTGCACTGCCTGGGTTGAGATGTAGGGCCCACAACGAGTACCTCGTGCTCTAAAGGGGGGTGATTATAACACCCCAGAACGATAAAGGGTTAAATGACTAAATTATATGACCCATGTCAACAAGGTGCACCTTCCTTTTCGGGAGCCTACCTGGTTAGAACTCCACAATTAAGCGTGCTTGGCCTGGAGTAGTGATTGGCCTGGAGTAGTGATTAGGATGGGTGACCTCCTGGGAAGTTTCTCAGGATGTGTGTGAGTGAGGAAAAAACACACTGGAAAGGACATGTGTTCACCTGTGGGGACTGTCATTAGTTAGATAACCCATTCGGGCATGTGGGTGGACCCTGGGGTGGTCCCCACGTGTCTGCGGGGGCAACTGGTGGTACCTGGTAGGCAAGGACCCGATGTCCATGTTAAGGCGGGGTGGATGTGCTATCATTGGGACCCGGTTGTCACAGTTTTCACACCCATATGTCACATTAACTTATCTATTTATATTTTTTTCATTAATGTTTTCTTTAATTTCATATCCTTCTAAATTTTTATTTTTATAGGACATTATATTTTCATGACATATAGTTAGCGCACGATTTATAGAAATCATAAGAAAATATTGAATTTGGAACTTTTGTTTTAAAAATGTTGTTTAACATGGATTGTGGACACAATTTCCGTCCGTTTAGATAAACCATGCATGTAACTCCATATTTTTCAAGTGATGCGTAGATTGTTGGAAGAAATTTTTATAAAACATGTGACAATAATGCGGTCTAACCATAATTTTGAAATCCAAATATTGGTAGTCTATCCCATTATGTTAAACAATTATATACACCTATAATCAAATATTCACTCATTATTTATATACTATAGGGTCCATATGGAACATTACCTTTCATCCTCGGAATTTTGGACCCGCGATTTTATTTTTCTGTGTTTTTCAATCTCATCACCCTCCTTATATCTTTCTTACTTATTCTTTTATTTGTGAATTTTTTTATTTCCTATCTTTCTCTATGGGTTGTCCTTCACCATCCCATTGTTGGGTTGAGGATATTCTTTCTTATGTATTTGTAACCTAAGGTTTGTATATTCATCATTGATCTCAACTCTCAATTTTTCATGGTTTCACATCATATTCGCTAAACCCATTTTGGTGGTTCATTATTTTTCATTCACCTTATTAATTTGGGTAATTATTTCATTTTATAAATTATATTTATCATAAATTATATGGTTCATGAATTATTTATAATATTAATAATGTATTTTCAACCTTGAAATGATTTATTAAGGGAAATTTCATGTCCTTAAAGAGTTATTATTTGAGAATTCATCTTCAAAAAACTTTAATAACTATCCTAATTTTATATATTGGATTTTAATGATTTTACATGTCTATAATGTTCATAATTATATTTATTAATAATTATATTGTTGTTTTTATAGTTTATTATATTTAATGGTATTAAATTTGGGTTTCCCCTTTGGTTTCAATGAATCGTTCAACTCTTCCATGATACCAAAATTGGTTTCAAAGGAGATTTGATGTTTGATTTCAATAGTAAAATCCAAATACACTTTTCACACCCTAAAACTATGTATATTATTGTAATTAGTCTTTTAATGATGTCAAATTGATTTATTAAAATTATAAAACTAATTTTAAATCAAAGGGATATAAGTATGTCAAAAAATGATTATTCCCATATTGATCTACACTCTTGACTAAATACCCATGGATTTAAGTTTGAATGTGTTTAATGATTAAATATATTTTTTATTATATCCCTTTGTTTGAATGGAGGATTTTGTGGGAATTGTGCTTATGTGTTTTTTTAGGTTTTTCATATGAATGATTTTCAATATATTCTTTTATTATTGTGTGATATATTGGTAAACGGTTTATATATATTCATGATTAGTCCAGTATGATCTCGTTTAACATATTATTAGCCCATAACATAGAGGAGTTCCACCAGTGAGGGAAGATAACAGAAACTGATGGGTTTTAGGGAAGTAATTTTTCAATATGTGGAAAATTGATTCCGCATGAGAACATATAGAATAACCTCATGAAATTCTTAGTAGCATCCCAGAATTGTATATATTCTCTTATTCTCTCTTAATCACATGGTAGTTTTATTTTAATTTCACATTTATTTATTAATCTACCAAACGTGGGTTATTAAGTGATCAATATTTTTTCTTTGTTTTATTATTATCATAACATATCAATCATTTTTTTGATTTTCCTTATATTTATAATTATTTTATAGTAACATAGTTTATGTTACTATTGATTATTAAACTGGTTCCTTATAGAGTTATTTAAATGAAATATTTTTTAAAATTTGTTTTCAAAGGAATGTTATAAATGAAATATTTAATGAATGATTATAAATCTTCCCAAACATGTTTTGGGGTTTTGGTAGTGAGTTTTAAATATAATACATTCTATCTTCATTAAAGAGACCAATAAATTATTGTTAATTAAAATATTTGAAAGTACTGTTTCGGGAGTGTTTTTTAAAATGGAATTTCTTAGAAAAATTTTGGAAATCCTATTGGGTTGTGAACTAAAACCTTACATAGATCACCTAGTGTATATAGATAAATTGGATTTCTTATAGGTTCAAGTTTTGAGTTAGGATTTATCATGGAGTGATAACATTTGTTTTGATACTTTATTTTGAATGGAATTTATGAGTATATGGTATTAGGTGTTTTAGGTTTTAATTTTATGTCATAGTTGTATTAATAATCTCCACTTCAAATTATTTCTCTAAAGCTATTTTTTGTATAATGTAATAATATTTTTGATTTGGATTTCTACAATTATTGGGATCTATTTGGTTTATTTATATGTGTACGAATTGATTTTTAAGCATATATATCCATTTTATAGGCCAACCATATAGTATTCATAGTCAAATTCCGTTTCTTAGTAGATATTATTTATTTTGTAAAATTCACCCAATCATGAAGATACATGATGCTTGTGGGATTCTTAACATCCAAAGCCTATGAGGAATGAAACTTGGGTCATGTTCTAGGATGGATTGGGTTCCCCAATTAGGGGATTCTGTTGTTGGTTCAAGATAGTTATATTTTTTCCTTAGTATTTTCATTGGGTCACATTTTACTACAAAACCCTAACCACTAGAACAATAGTGGAATTACTTTGACTGAACCCATATGATGGATTTTAAAAAAGATTTATCCACATAGAATTGTAAATTTAATATGTAATATGATTGAAAATAGTGTTCTACCAGATAATCCAAAACATAATTATATGATACCCCACAAAAGTCAAGATGAAAAATGGATCATGGCCCTCTAGTAACTGTGATGGTATTCTATTATGGTTTTCATTATGGAAGGATAACATTGAATGAATGTTTGATACCAAATACTCAACTAGTAAAATATTTTATAATTAATAAATAACACCACCATCAATAAATTTTCTTTGAGATTAATCCATGATAATAGAAATCTTAATATTTGAAAATATTAAAATTTGTATCTTATGAACAAATTAGGAGTAAAATAAAATTCTATGTGTTAGGGAGTCCCCTTTCCAAGTTGAAAACTATATTTGTAAATCAAAAAATTAATCAAGTTGTGTAGGTGAAGAAAAAAATGATTATGTTGAGGATTGAAATGAATGAGATGCAAATTGAAATATGAAATTAATGTATCAATATATATACTAAATAGAATTTGGCATATTAATTATTTTGTTAGAATAGAATTTTCCATGATGATTATTATACTATATAATTCAACATATTTTCATTAATAAAAATATTTAATAATATAATTGAGTTCATTAAATATTTACTGTATTATAATTAAATTATTAAGAATATATAAACTTAGTATATGATGTTTAGGTTATGTTTTTGTGTCAATAATACAATATGATAAATGTTAAAACAAAATGTAGAAATGGTACTTGTAGATTCTGATAATATTTATTGAAAAATTATTTTCATGGTAATAAAAACAATTATTTTTCATAAAGGTTGACTAATTACTCTATGGGATGACGTTTTTTGGAATAGATTAAAGATTTAGAGATTCTCCATGGAATCAACATGTGAGATTCCAGTGTTTTAAAAAATAATTCATAAATTTTTGTGTGTTATGTAATACAAACAACATATATCTCATTTTTTAAAAATATAAGAGTTCCAAATTATTGGTAAGGATTGATAGAGAATATAATTTCTATTAATTTGATATATCAATGTGTTCTTACATCATAAATATAAACGAAAGGAAATATATATGGATCTCATGTGGATCTAAGTAAAAGAGTTTTATATTAAGATTATTTATCATATAGGATATAATAATTAGTTTTTTAAGAATATAATAATATAAAAACTAATATATAATGAGTTAAATACAAAATCTTTTAGATTCATTTAATTCTATAAGATTTTATGAAAAAGTGGTAAGGATAAAAATGTATTTTCCTCAATAAAAGGATTTATCTAGATGTATATTAAAATACATGTAATTGAGATTCCACCCCCATTAGTGAATTTTTGATGAATATTATAATTTTTAATAATATTATTTAAACATATTAAATAACATATTTAATATGGAAACAATGATTTCTATTTTTGGTAATTCAAACTAAAATGAAATAATTTTTATTTTTTAAAAAACGAGTTTATGTTTGTGGGCCCAACATTTTTTGAATAGTGGAATTTCTGAGTGGATATTATGATAATGCTTGGACATATAAATGTTTAACTCTAAAAAATGATTATTCTAGTAAAAAATCAATGTGAAGTTAATTTAATATCTATAATGATTATAGTGCATGATGGTATAGATGGATTTAAAGGGTTAAATTTAGTTACCATAATAATGTGAAAATAACATTATCTTAATGTATTAGTGGATGTATTTGTATGTTATATAGTAAATAACTATGTTTACTACCAGTTGATTTTCATAAAAATGTATTATGGTATGTGAGGTTCCCCATGATCTATGTGGTCACTATAGGTGGGGTGTATCATGGTGTCATGCTTTACTAACTTATTTATCTCATGATATAATTATATCCCCTAAATATTTACACCCATATAAAAAATTAAAATAATAATGTATCTTTATATGATTTATAAGCCCACATATACCATATAAAATGGAAAAAATATATAGTATAGATGCATAAGATGTTTTTTATTGGTTGACTACCATGGTGGTTAACTACATCGTTTATTTTTGAGGTTCCACCAAGAAAAACTTTTTCTACTTATATGATTATCAATACAGATTTTATGGAATCATAGTATCCATTATTCAATATCAATCCCACAAAATCTCTTATGTATCCTGAATGATATTAAAAAATAATATTGTATCCTATTAATTTATAACAATTATCCATCACGATGATGAGAAATCAATCTATACATTATGTGAAAATAGAAAATTATCAAATCAACTCCCAAGAAACAATTCTCCAACTACCATTAAATATTATATATATATATATATAAATAAATTTTGGCCTCTATAAAAATGTAATAAAAATGTTCATATAATGAATTCAATCTAGATTGTTGCACATTATCAAATCTCAATCCACGAATGATCTTAAAAAAACATAAATATACTCATTCACTAAGAGTCATTGATATAAGATGAATAACAACAGTTACTATTGATCTGTCATGATACTTTTCTTCTTATCTCTCGTAAAATTTTAAAATATAAGGAATTGTTAGAGAGGTCTCCTATGACATCCTGACTCAAATAATTAGATTTTAGCCCAAATTCCACATGACCTTATGTGACCGTCCTTCTACTCCATAGGCATCCAACTAGAAGTAATGGTCTAATGTGAAAATATGGGGTTACTATACAATATATCAGGGTATAGGATAAAAATTGAATAACCAAATATAATAATAGTATTCAATCAGAGTAAATAGAAACCCAATCCAAATCAATTGTATGAATGAGTGTGGGAACAACACACCCAGGAAATCATACATGAATATAGGAACAATGATCAATAACTTGGTTGATAATGTATGGAATAATGAAAATAAAAAATAAACAAGAAGCTCAACACCACTAGGCCTCACCTCATCCCGGCATTCAGATAAGTAGTGAGATATCCTGCACAATTATCAAACTCAAGCATCTACCTGACATGCACCTACAACCAGTGAGGGCATATTGGGTATCTATGTTCAATGGATGCCTATGACTGTTGCGAGCACAACTATGCAGGGTACCACCCACATAGTCATCTACCCAATCAGTAAATTCTATGAATTTTCATGTGACAATCTTAACTAAATTTAATGTACAAATACCTAAATACACAAAATTATAATATAATCATAATAAAAAGTAAAGAAACCTATGTATTGATTGTTCATACGCTAACCAGGCCTCCATGAACCCCTTATCATACTATATTTGGCTCAATGTTGGTTTTCACCCTATAACTATTAGTCTATGTTTCGCCTTTAAGAAGACACCACATGCCCCACCTAGCATGTTGTTGATATCGAGAACACAACACTTCCCACCATAATATTGGTCTATGTTCTCATATAATGTTATGTCCCAAAATAAATGATTTCTTTAATTTTATATTCACAACATCCCAGCATAGAATTATCCTTTTTATCTTATACTCAATGAATTCTCAATTTAGATTAATTTTCTACTCCCACATCAGAAAATTTTTCATCATTAGACCCATACCATCAAAATTATTCATAGTATGATTCCATCATAATGTCATCATGGTCCCCCTCCAAGGGGACATCTTAAGAACACATAGAAAACTAATCATTGTGATACAAGATGTAGGGTTCTATGGGCTATAAAACCGAATTAGAAATAAGAATAATATAAAGGAACAATAATTCATACCATTAATAGTTTTCAAGAGGCTACACACATGTTATATGATAAAATATCAAACAAGGAATCCTAGGTACTCATGCACACACATGTGATTAACCATCAAACATAGTATCTTAGGATACACACATATGTGATCAAGAATCATAAAATGGATTAAGTGATATATTTTTCATGTGGTATAAAAAACCCTCTAAGGGTGATACATTTAATTTAAGGCATTCATTAATGGTCATGACTTGAGGATCAATAGCCAGCATGAAGACAATGTTTAAGGGACCGTCATAGTCCTTTCCCAATTTTCCAATTACATTAATCATTATTCCACTAGTTATTTTACACTTATGGATAATAAATAATAATCAATAACTTATTATTCATATCCCATTATGAATTTCTAGTATGTTTTCCAAATATAGAAATATCATGTCTCATGCCAAAAAAATGTGAATAATATCGTAAGGTAGAGCACATTGCACCACCAACATAAAAAATATTCAACTCTAAAAAAAGAAATACCAATCCAGATTTCCTAAACCTATCCAATTCCAATTGCACTCCATCAATTTCGTTGAGTTTTTAACTCAAAGGAAATAATATAAATTTTTATTTATTAATATAATATAGTTAATTAATTTTTTACAAGGAAACATGAATAGAATGTTAAAATACATACATTGCAAAGAAATATCTGATAGCACAAACAACCAAGTACATAAACCATCCATCTATGAATGTTCTTTTACATTATTTTCACATTATTCTTTGAAAAAACCATATCATGTGACTACACAGCATCAAGGAATTCAATATAATTTAATCGTAACCCTTTATTGAAATCCATCCAAGAAATATGCTATAGCCACAACATGTTCTAACTGAGTTTTATCCAATCCTAGCATATTCTCGATCCTATGAAGAGATATAGCCGTAAATAAATTCTATGATATGATGGTTTCTTCTCTCAAATTGACCAAAATCAGAGAAATGTTCATTAGGGTAAATAAATTTATCAAAATTATAATAAATGAAACACAATAATTTCAAATGACTTACTCTACCCATGCTTGTTGAACAATTTTTTTATCCCAGATGATTTCCATCCATACATGATGAAATTTACTTATGATATTTTAAGAAAGATTACACCAATGATCAATTAGTAACCAAGATAATCAATGAAGATAGGATCCTCGGTTAATTTATATTTAAAATGAATATTTATATATGGATCATATGTTTAGGATACCTCCATGATTAACAACATAATGATCTACAACAATATTAGAAGAAAGTGGTGTAACTCACAGATGAATGAATGATAATACATAGATTTACCAATTTTATGAGTCAATATCCTTCAAAAATCATAGAAACCCCAAGGATGGATGAGGGGATATGTACACATTAATATTTATCCATGAAAATATTTATATGCGAGGTCAAATTAAGGGGGAATTGGGGGTTAAAAAAATTCAAGGAACTCACTAAAAAACATCATGCACACCCCACCGGCTAGCTGAGGTCGGCTCCCAAGTGGTATGATGTTCCCTAGGGGGAATCATGCCATTTTACTTCGACTCTCTATAAAATTGGATTACTATGGGTTATAAAGAAATTTTTCACACCCCATCGTCTAGAATACTGGGAATACAATAGAGCGAATGATGTTGTTGATGCACGGATTTCCCGGTTGATATCCTACCCTTCCTCCAAGCAATATGTTTCCCCCATGCTTCATTTAATATCTAAAAACTATCCATAAAAAGGTTCATATATGAATAATATTGGGTTGATAGCCAGTTATTTGAAATATCCAACCACCAAATGACAAGTTCATGGTAATTATATAATTAGATTCCTATAACAATGAACACTACTACAAATTTTCCACTATATCACTTATCATACTTGATAAGTTATGGTAGAACATGAAATACACCTTATAATAAACCTCAATAATCATCTTTATGGATTCTGTTTTATTCTAACCATTGAAAATAAATCTATATGTCCCTAACCTTAAACATTATGTGATCTTGAGTTTTATTCAATAATTTCACTTCTTTAAAATTGAGGATATTTTCAAGTTTTTATTTTTAGAGAATTGAGAAATATTTCATACATAACATCCCACAATCATACAAGTTTGGTACTACTAAACACAACATCAATTTTTTTCAAAATATAAAACTATTAAAAGTAAACATGATTTATTTTTATGGATAAAAATCTTCATAACATTCATCTTGACATCCTAATTTCTCTTAACCACCCTTATACCCTATGAATAACATTTTAAAATTTGGGATGCTCACAAAAATATTAGTATGGGAAATAAAATAAAGAAATAAACCAATATTCTATGAATATTTTTAACTCATGATAATATTTTCACAAAATCATACTTTTCACCCATAAAATACAAACCCTTAACTAACCTCATGAAATCTTAAGATTCCTATAAAATTCTATAGAAATCATAAATCATAAAGGTAACATGTGGAATCCATATCATTCAAACATTTTATATTTCACATCTATACGGTGATTAACCTTCATGGTTATATTTGGAATTCCTATAATTGTATATTCCCATAATCTCTTAGGAGAAACCAAACCAATTAACTCTTTCTATTTACCCAATTAATTGGAAAGATATCACAGGATCACCCACCCTCAGATTATTATAGAACCACCAATATTCATAAAACTTTACCAAGAACCAAAACATAATCATAACACATTAAAAATAATAATAGAAAAAATAAAATTTCCACTTCGAAATCACATTTCATTTTTAAAAAGTTGAATGTTCCAAAATGATAACACATAATTTGGAAATAAAATAGTAAACATGTAACAGAAGCATCAAAAAATTAAAGGGACATAAAAGTAGGAATATCTATTCATTCCATATATTAATAAAACATTCTTTTTGGTTTTTGTAAAAATATTTGAGAGAGTAACTTTTAAAGAGTTTTTTAAAAGAAAGTCCCTTACCTTGGTCTGAATCGTGACATAGAATCTTGATCATCATGAATAATAAAAATTGGTTAATTATTTATTATATCGATAACCTTTAAAAATATTCTTATTGATTTTTGTATGACTTATTATCATGTTATAACAATTAGTTAATTATTTATGTTCACATCATCTGTTTTTTCAATATTCGGTACATAAGTCAATAATGAATTTGGAATATTGTCTATAGTCGAAATGGCCATAATTCCATCATCTCTAATATTCTTGAAATCGTAATAACTTCTATATATTATTTCTACTTTTAAATAAAACCAATTTATTATGTTTATGAAAAATAAACAAAGTTATAATCATTGAGATGGTAGGTCGTACATACGCATGAGTAACATTTCCATTTTTCATTGTTCATTATAAAAATAAGATAATTATTATATTATATTTAAAAATTGATCATAATTTTATTAAAATATTTTTAATTATTTTAATTTACTTATATATATGAATATATGATAATGTGATTTGGGGTAATAATAACAAATAACATCACTTTGTGGAGGGGATAGTTCACACGTACGTACGCACAAACGATACCATGATTTTTTCGTTCATGGAAAGTAAGGAAATAATCGATATATTATTCCCTTAAAATGATAAATATGTAACTAATATCATATATAAACATTAATTATATCATTATAGCTATCTTATGAGACATTATTAAAAAATTAACTACATCAATTCGTGAGGTCGTAGTTCACCACACCCAGGAACAAAAAGATCATTTCCTATATTAGAAATTAGAGATGGATTTAGGTTATGATAATAACATAATAAAACCTTAGTATATTAAGGATAATGGGGTTATTATCTCATCATGTTTGAATAATATTTTAAGGATGATAAAGAATAAACAAAACTGAAACACTTAATTAACAATATTACCTCTTATTCGGATGATCTCCTTTTATTAAGACCGTAATACATCTACGGAGGGTATTACACCTAAAATAAGGCCTCTAGAATGTGGAGAGGTATTATAGATAACATTTTGGTTAGATATTGGATGAACCAAATGGGTTTTTAATTATATTAAATATAAATTAATGAGTTCCCTTTTATATGATAGGGGAGGGGTACTACTGGAATTATAAAAAATTTAAATTAATTTAAAATCATTTTATATTCTGAATGGATCCAAAATAAATTTTTACTAATATAGGATTATTATGGGTAAGAATAATTTCATGCAATTTATTTTATCATGGTTTTATAATTATTTAATTCTTACCTTATTATTTTGACTGTTATTAATTATTAGAGTGACATTATGTAATATATAATTTGAGAGTAAATATAATTACAATAAAATTCCGAATGATAATAAAAATGCGTCACTAATAAAACTTTTAGACTTAACACAATAATTTGGCTAAAGTTTATATTTTTTTGAATATTATATTTGTTAATAAAATAGTTTTTATTTACAAATATCATAAATGTAAATTTTGACACTATTCAATAATTTACTCATTATACATATCGTAAGAACAACATTCTATAAGAAATATACATTAATTCATACCAAAAATGTCAAAATAATACATAAAATTCATTGATTGAATAAAATATTTCTGAATATATATTTATTTTAATATTATTAACATTTTTTATTTGGTTCATTATTTAATAAATCAATTACAACATCATCATTGTTCCATAATAAAATTTAATTATTTATTTTCTAAAAATCATAAATAAATTATCATGAGGTATAAAATAGTTTAATATTTAAATGTAATATTTGTAGTCGAATATATCTTTCATATTTCCTTATATTAAAGTTGATTTACTTATTAAGAATATCACTATGACATTTTTCACTTATAATTAAATAAAATACAATAATGTTTATATTCTTACCCAATTGGCTCAAAAATGATATAATTTTTGCCTAAGGTTGATTTTTGTTGAAATCCACCTCACCAATGAAATTAATAGAAGTGTTAGGGTAATTTAATAATATTTTAATATTTTATTTACCCTTAATTATCTGATTTATGCTTAACCATGGTAATAAATATAATAAAGTTTCTATTAACTAAAAATTGTGGTTATCATATTAGACCATAATTTTTATTCTGATTAAAACTATATAAGTACATATTTCAAAAATTCAATTCATAGAACTGACTAAATTACATTTTTCACTAATCACGCAGATGTAACAAAAATGCATGTAAAACAGACGTTCAAATTATCCATATGTATTCATATCTAATTTCAATATAAAAATTAGTCTAATGAACTACAATGGATTAATAAATGTATTATTTATCTATTTTGAATTAAAAATTTAGTTTATTATTTAGTAATTATTTAAATTAAAAATTAGTTTTTAACTACAATGTAGTGTTTTTTACTATTCACAGAAAATGAAAATTTTTTATAAAAACATCAAAAATTCGACAAAATTAAATTATGATACTATGATTCTAAATAAGAAGTTAATTTTATCAAATAATATTTATAAAATTGATAACAAACTATTTTCAAAATGGTTTTTCCATTAAAAGATTGTAAAACTATATTTTTAGAAACATATCCCTTTTATCCGTAAAAATGAATTTGTTCTTATATAATATCTAGAAAACACATAAGAAGAATTTTAAACATTACATTTAATATATTATATATATTTCATTAACATTTTTCAAGAAGGGGGATTTATTAATTTATTTTTATAACACACACCTCTATACATTTAAATAGTTCATCAGGAAAACATTTCCTTTTTTTAAAGGGTGTTATATTTATTTATAATTAAGTGTTCATTGAATAATTAATTATATATATATAAACCATATTTTTATATTTCATATAATACTTTTCATTACCTCCATTCTAATGGGAAGGTTATAGTGGTAACATTTTAATAACATTATTTAATTGTTCGTTTAAACATGATGTGTCATAGTATGTACGTTTTCGATCAATGTATTTATTTTTAAAAAAAAATTAATAAATTTTATCCTAAAAATATGAACTTAGGATCTAAAATAAGGGGTTCTACTTTTCAAAATACCTTTTTTGAAATCGCCCATCAGAAAAAGGTTTAATAAGACTTCAAATTTAAAAGAATGAAAGTAAAGTATGATGGTCACCTATTATAACACATAATTGGGTTCCATATAGGATAAAATAGATATATAAGAGAAAAATAACAATTAGGTCATAATGGAGGGTGATAGATATCATTTTCAAGATAACGTTAATAGTCACAAAACCCTAAATTTGTTATGCATTTAAAGTTCATTGATCTTTTAGTAAAAAATGTAAACAGATAATTTTGTTTTAAGATATTTTTTATAAATATAAGGAATTATTTTACTAATTATACTACAAATATAAGAAATAATATTTACATAAAAATTATAGTATCATTGTTTAACCAATTTCCACCACAATATCATCTTTTCCTCTAAAGGATGTGTATTTATGAGGAATTTTTCATTCCTAAATCACTTGAATCATATTCTAAAGAATATCATAATCCAAAAAATATTAACAATATATTTCTCATGCATTTAACCTTAACCAAAAAAATGGTTACCAAATGATAAGATAATTTACATAAAATGATTAACCCTTATATCACCAAAAACTACTTCAATCCCAAAAATTTTATATTAATTCCCAAAGTTCAACATATAGAATTCAAAAAATAACTTTCATGAAAATTAATCTGAAATATTGTATATAAGGTTAAAACCCCATAAATAATAATTATTTGATCACAAATTTTTCCAAGATATATTTTATGGATTATATCCAAATAAAACCATGTATTCTAGAAGACTTATACAAAAATTTATTAACCTAATCACATATTCTCTACATTGGGATAATCATTTTTATACATAACCTGAATCACCATAAATCAAAAATAAAATCATAGATTCTTCCAAAATATAATTATTCCTTAACTCCTTAAATAAAATACCACACTATTCTGTTTACATTAGTCATATATAGTTCCCAAATTAGAAAACGTATTCTAAAATAAAATTTACCACTTAATCACCATGCCATTTTCCAATCACAATGTTATCTATTTGATAAAACTTGGGTTTCCAAAATCAATTATTATTAATTCTTAAAATTGTTTTACTAAAAATAAATAATTCTTACTAATAGGGAATTCATGTATTCCATTGGTGGGTGATGCACCCTTGTCTCCCTTCAGTTGTGGGTTCGATTCCCACAGCCTTTCTGGACATGATAGGTTGCCACCGATCATGCGGTTTATCCTTTTATAAATCTATATAATTCATCTAACACTCCCAAAATATGATAAATTTATAAAAAATAACTATAACATGGTTTAACCTCAATGTTTTTCTCATATATTTCATTTTTCTTTCCAAATAGTAATAACCAATAATTCCCTCAGAAATAATAATCATGTGAACACTAATGGTAATACATAACTTAATAATTACGTCAACAAAATAAAAAGATAAATATTTATAAAATATAATTTTGGCATAACATAAACTAGATAATTTATTCCAAATTACTCTGATAATAAAAAGTGTATTAATACTATTAAATATTTCATCATCTTATAATCTACCATAACTCTTGAATCTGATATGTGTAGACTTCTTAATCATTCAGTGTTCTTCATGATCCTTTAACCATAATTTTAAATATCATTACTTAATGATTATTTCCTACAATGAATAACAATAACCATGTCCTAAGATTAAATAATTTCAAAATAGGAGTCATGAAATAATACATAACATTCATTTGATATTTTTTAATTTCTTAATATTCAATTGTAATTGCATTAGGTATTGCTAAACATTTATTTGTATTTTCCTGATAATCCAATTAATTAAACTTGTTCATAACACATTTATTTTCATAATTACCACACTACTAATATTTAAAACATGAAATTGTTAAATCAGGATGAACTTATTTCTCTTTCATTGTGTCAACTGAATGCTTCCTTTTTCTTTGTCCGATTATTGATAGGTGACATCCATTAACACATCTAAAACATCATTCCATATAATTAAGACATTTTATGAGGTGTTTTCTCCACATTATTAAAACATATATCCTTGAATGTATTTTTTCTTATGATAATTATTACCAGAAATTCCCTAGGGTTTCATTTCTCTCACAAATGATGCATTAGAAAACTCACCATAGTTCAAGTGGTTAATCATGAATCCTGATTGTTGGTTTAGAATAAACATAATCATTCAAATTTCAGATCCCATTTCATTTGGTTCTTTATTCAATGAATAACAACATTTTCCTTCACATCTATTGTTTTAGTGTTTCTTACTGAATCCAGTCATTTAGTAAAACCAATTTTTTTTTGTGAATATGTCTATAAAATAATCATATATTATCTTATGAGGAAGGAAAATGTTATGTTATACTTATTAGTGTTATATCAAACTCATTATATTTATCTAAAATAACTATGAAACTTTATAATATTATAACAATTTTGGTTATATACAACATGTCACTTATTATTAAATAACACCCAAACCTCTAAAGTTATCTAAACTGACCATTCATACCAACTATACGGCCCCTAAATAACTCATTACGTAATCTTGAGTTTTAATCAACAATTTAATTTCATTCATATTGAGGATAATTTTAGGTTTATAGTATTAGATAATTATTCCATAATTCATACATAACATACCATAATCATAAAAATTTATAAATACTAACACAATATCCATTTTTTAAAAAATATAAAACATTTTAAAAGTAAATATGATTTTTTTTTCTTGATAAAAATTCCCATAACATTGATCTCGACTTCTTCTGTTATCTTACTCATCCTTATACCATATGAAAAAACATTAATACATGGTATCAGAACAAGAATTTAATTATGGTACATAAAACAAGGAATTAAATTATTATTCAATGAATATTTTAAACGCAAGAAAACATTTTCACAAAATAAAAATTTTCACCCACAAAACATAAACACTTTTACTTAACTCATGAAATAATAATATTTCTATAAAACTCTATAGGTATTATAATTCATAAAGGTATATTTTGGAATCCATATCATACTTAAATTGTATCTTTCATGGCTATATAGGGATTAACCTTCATGGTTACATTTCTAATGCCCATTGTATTATATTACCTTAATCTTTTAGGAGAAACCCAACCATTTATATCTTAACTCTTTCTCACTACCCAATGAATTTAAGAGATTTCACAGGATCACATGCCCTCAATATATCATGGAAAAACCAAATTCACAAACAATTCCCACAAACCAATACATAATAATAACACATAAAAGAAACATAAATGAAAAATAAAATTTCTCCTTTGAGATCACATTTCATTTTTATAAAGATCAGTCACTCATAAATTAAAACACATCATTTGAATATAAAATGGTTTTATTTAAAAGTAAGAATAAAAATATTAATGTGACATAAAATTAGGAAAATCATTTCATTCCATATACGAAAAAAATCATCTTTTTTGGATTTTATAAAAATAATTAAAAGTATAACTTTTAATTGGGTTTTTAAAATAATGTCTCTTACCTTTAGTCTGAATCATCGTGTACAATAATTATATTCCTGAATAATAATCTTTGGTTAATTATATTCATTTTTTATAACCTTTTTAAATTTTATTAGTCCTTTAATATGAATTATTATCATGTTATATTTATTAATTATTTATTTATGTTCACATTAGGTATTTTCTCAATATTCTATACTCGAGTCAAAAATGACTTTGAAATGATGTCTATAGTCAATATATTTATAATAACATCATATCTAGAATAATATTAATTAATTAATAATCAATTTTACATATTATTTATTCATTTAAATTTAACCATTTATTTATGGTTGTGAAAAATTAAGAACATTATAATCTTGGAGACGGTAGGTCGTATGCACGCATGAGAAAAATTTCCATTCTCTATTAATAATTATATAAATAAATTAATTATTATGTTATATTTCTAGAATTATCATAATATTATAAAAATAACATTATTAATTATAATATACATATATATACCATGCACGTGATGTCGAGAATAAAAATGAATCACATCACTTGTTTGAGGTAATAGGTCACAGGTATGCTCGAATAGCGTTATCATTTTTATGTGCATGGACAGTAAAAATATAATTGATATATTATTATCATATAACGAAAATAATGTAATTAATGTAATATATAAAAATTAATTCCATCATTATAACCATTCTTTATATATGGTTAGGAAAAAACTATATTGGTTTGTGAGGCGACAGTCCACCATCCAGATGAAGGAAAATTTAATTTCCCATTTGATTAAATGAGAGATATATTTTAGTGATGGTATTAACATAATAAGATTTAATTATATTTAGGACTCAAGTTTAGTTATTTAATCATGGTTTAAGAATATTTTAATGATTATGAAGAAGAAGAAAATAGAAAAACTTAATTAAAATGTTACATTTCCTTTGGATGATTGCATATGATTAAATACTTAAAACCTATAAAATTGGTGTTAAACCTAAACTATAGCCTCTTGAAATTGAATAGGTATTATAGGAAGTGGTTTGAGAATATAATTAAAAATATAGATTCTGAAGTGTAACGAATAGTGATTAATGGGATCCCTTTTATATGAGATGAGAGGGGAACTCTTGGAATTATATAAAGTATTAAATTACTATAAATTCATTTTTTCTTCCAAACAGCTCTAAACTAAATTAATTCAATGATAGAGTGATATTTTTTTGAAATAACATCATCAATTTATAATTATACAAGTTTTTATTCTTTTTTATTTCTTATCTTTTTTTAACCCTTATTAATTCATAATGTGACATTTTATAATTTACACATTCGATGTAAATATAATTATAATAAAATGAAAAAAAACAAGTCATTAATGACATTTTTTGACTTACCCAAATCATTATTAAAATGTTTATATTTCTTAATTTTATATTATTTAATAAAATAGTATTTATTTTAAAATCTCATAAATGTAAATTTTGAAACTATTCAATAATTAACTCTTTAAAAATATCATAACAACTTTATTAAATTTAAAAAACGTCTTTATCTCATATATAAAATGTAAAATTCAACTCTAAAAGTTTCTTATGGAAATAAATAATACATATTTTGTTTATTTTAATATTATTAATACCATTGTTTTATTCTTTCTTTAAAAAATCAATTACTGCATCATTATTTTGTCATAATTAAATATTATTATATAATATCTAAAAATTATACATAAATTATCATGACATAGATTATCATTTTAGATTTAAAATGAATATTTATAATCTAATTTATATTCAATATCAACTGATAATAAAAATTATTTACTTACTAAAAATAAGTGTATGCAATTTATAAGTTGTCTTTAAATAAAATATAATAAATGTCGTATTCTTAAAAAAGATGCTTAAAAAGATTAAAATTTCATACTAAGGTTTATTTTGGTCTAAATTCCTCATAAAATGAAATTCTGACATGTTTTAGTGTAATTTTATAAAATTATATTATTATTTTTACCCTCAATTACCTGATTTACCCTTAACTATTGTAGAAAAAATAATAAAGATACTATTTAAAAAAAATAAGTTATTTCTATTAGGATAAAATTTTATTTATAATGAAAACTTTTTATTTCCATTTTCCAAAATTTTATTCAAAAAAGTGGAAAAATTATGTTTAACCCAAACCAACAGATTTGGTGAGAATTCGGGTAAAAGAGACATTCAAATTTTCAATAATTTTTTATATCTAATTTTAGTAAAAAATATTTTATAATATCCCATATCAGATTAAAAAGTTATTATTGATATATTGTTACTTTAAAAAATAGTGTAATGTCACATAATTTTTTAAATAAAAAATCATTTTTTTAACTAAAATACGGTATTTTTCACTATTCGTCAAAAAATGAAACATTTCATAAAAATATAAAATATTAAAACAATGTAAATTCTGATATATAATTATAAATAATTATTTTATTTTCTCAAATAGAATTTATAAAATGGAAAAACTAGTTTTAAAATGGATTCTCCATCAAAAAATGGTAAAAGTTCATTTTTAGAAAATACTCCTTTTATCTGTAAAATTGGATTTGTTCTTATTTAATTTCTAGAAAAAAAAATATGATTAATTTTAAACACTAGATTTAATATTATATATATATAATGGTTATAATATATTAATTTCTATTTATTAATTTATTTGTATTAAACACATTTCTGCACATTTAAATAGCTCTTTAGAATAAAATTACCTTTTATTATAAAATAGTTTTTACATTTATTTTTTATTACTTGCGCACCAAATAATGAATTTTAGACACTTTTTTAAACCATATTTTTATAATATAGATAATACTATTCATTTATTCCATACTATCTGATAGGTTAAAATGGTAACACTTAAGTAACATTATTTAATTGTTCATTCAAGCATGATGTGGCATATTATGTAGGTCGTCAATCATTGTATTTCTTTATTAAAAAATCCGGATTTTAAAAACTTATCAATATAAGGTTATTGTCATTGATGAATTTCCATCATTCATCTGCTTCATGAAACCATGAATGATCCTAAAAATATGGGTAAATTCTCACTACAATCCAACATCGATACAATCATCTTATTTATAGAACATAACACACAATAATTTATTCAAGAAATTCCAAGGGAGGAATATCAGTGCTACACACAATAGTAATAATAAAACAAAACAAAACTTATATAGTTCAATGAGACACCCAGTGTAGTTTATATCCATTAAACTCATTTAACTACAAATAATGTATTAAAATTTGATACCAATCCTCATTAAGGGTTTTAAACTTAATCAATAAGTCTCAAAAAAATCAATGTTACATGATCATGATGAAATTTAATAAAATTGTACCAATTAATTATTAAAACCAAATTAGTTTCTAATATGATGAGATCAAAATAGATACAACCCTTTACATTCATGTTCTCAGAGATAAACTAATCAATGCACATTTAGGAAACTACCAAAAATGATTCATGACCTAAACAAATGACACTAAACAAAACCATATATGCATATTCCTTATTCCTTATATGCATAATTTAAATTGTGTAAATCCTCCCCAATGTATGAAATGAATTCCAAGTGTCTTTCTCACTAGTTCACTAACCGATGGATTTGATAATAAGGATCATTATTTTGCATCCATAGAAAAACAAATTGACTCCCTCTCTACACACGTAGATTTTTCCTGATTTTGAAACTCACATATGGTCTCTATCTGTTGATATAACTTAATTGACAATTATTAATTAAACACTTAAACAAATTCACTCTATTCTACCCCACATTAGTCTCTTGGAGTCGGCACATTCTTCTAACACTCAATTTTACACAGGACCCTAAACCTTCCTATAAGAGTGTTCATTCTACATGAGACGAGTTATATGCTCCCCACCAAATGAGTAAATTTATTTTAACATTTTTGTGTTTTCATTGTTCATATCATCATCCAATTATTCTATTACATAAAACATTTGTAAACTTGATCACCATTTTATAACTGATTATTATTAAAATAAACAATCACTATGCACACATTGGTAATTGGAACGTAGTCCATGGTATCCATCAATCCATTCTTAATGCACATAATTTATATTAATCCCCTAAGACTATTTTATGACCTAAAAACAATATGGGTATTTTCCAATCACATAAAATTCTATACCAAACCAGATTAATATCAATGTTGAAAACATCACTTTGACGACATAATGGTACCATGACCTATTTTCAATAAATTCTTATTCTATTAAATAATATCCTCTCACAGAAACCAATGGGATGTTGAGACTTGTGAACTTCGTTCCAAACAATATACATGATATCTAAAAGAATGAACTTGAACCAAAAAAATCAATTCTCTACCAACATAAACTTTTTTATGATTATCAATAGAACATATTTCATTCTCAACAGTCATCTCACTACACCGCTTCCACTGATTCAACCAACGAATCCAAGATCAATGTGCATCAATACTCATGCATCATAGAATTATAATAAAGGCATATGAACACCACCCAAACTCTATATATTGTTTTTTCCACTATTTCATGGACCTTCATGCTTGGAATCAAATGGATTATCAACTACATATACCATAAGGTGACATCTCAACCAAACTATAGAACTCCCAACACTCTCTAAGAGATGGAAAATATTTTTACTGATTATTATAACACACCTAAAATCATCTGATTTTCAGTTCAAACTGCATATTGTCCACCCATAATCAATCTCTCCTAGGATTGACCACATAGGAACATTCGTTATTATTTAGTGAGAATTGAATTCTGAACCAACAATTTTGGAAACCAATGTCCATTAAATTGATTTACATGCGTCCAACAGTTCTAAGATATATCATTTTTCTAGAGTAATATGTCTAATGGTTCTTTGTACTATTCTATTTTATGTAAAATTTCAATACCATCATCTACGACACTCTAATAGATACTCTCATTAACTAGTCCTATTCAACAATTAAAATAATCCCTGAGAAATTAACATTGATTATCACATCATAAGGAAATTCCTCACTATTGTTTCCCTCACATATAATGAGACATTTGCTCAAAAAAAACTGTAGTCACACCATTAAAGAACCAATGTATCATATAAGCCCAAAAAAATTTCTAATCAAATTAACACGTGAAATTGACCTAATAAGGTACACCACATCACATTAACTTAGAGGGAACTGGTGATTTTTTTCATCATCACCTCCACCATCATCATCTTCATTGGCATCAGCTAGATTCATTTCATCATAGTCTCACATATACCACAATCATATGTAGACAATGATAGTTGTTTAGTATAAAAAAACATAATCAATAAAATGTATGAGGAAACATGGTACAACTGTTTAACACTAAGCAACTGAGTCCTCTATCATTTGAATTATCATATTCAAGTTACTTATATGTCTTGAAAAACCTATTAAATTAATAAGATCCATATTACACCTCTAGAATTTATAGTCAATGTTCAAATCCATATGAAATTCTTATATTAAAATCTAAGTGTGTCACGTGAGTTGAAAACATATTATTCTAATAATTCAATCTATGATCACCAATCTCATTCCTTGGAATTCTAAACATTATATGATTTTTTTGTGTGATTATGCCAAATTATTTTTATCACTGGCTCTAAAACATTCCTATTAATTCTATCTAAAAATAGCCTCAAAAAAAAAGATGGAAAAATATGTAACATTTTGTAACATCTCACCCTAAATCATTAGTTTGGAGTTAAAATTACACATAAACATATGTATGCCTCATCATACATAAGATGTTGTCGATTAGCATTGATGTTCTAAAATAGAAATATGGGTGCACTATTCACTCTATTATAATAAACAATGACATGTGAATAACCAAACATAATAAAAAATACTATCAGAGTAAGATGAAACCTGAAACATACATACATAATAAATTAATTAGGAAAAATATACCCAAACAGTCATATAGCAATTTATGTTCACAATATCTCAACTTATATAACATATATATAATAAACAAACTATTTATTAGAGTCTCTGTGATACAAAACCTCAATGCATCAGTGTCTATTTAATTGAAGTGACCAATCCCTGCCTATGATCAAAACCAAAACATTCCACAACATACAATAACAACAACTTAGGGTTTCGCAGTTACCCATGTTCCATGCCTACACCAATAGGGTGTAAGTAAAACATAGTAGGGAACTGCCCACACAGTCTAATAGACAACCTATAATTGATGTGTATGCAGAGGTGATAATTTTTTTAAAAAATTATACTAGAAATACCTAACTATATATACATATCATTTAGTCCCCAACGAAAAATCTTACAGATATAATCCTTATATATTTTGGTCTTATGCTTACCATGCCACCATGAACCACTGTGTATACATGCTTCATCTTAATGTCATCTAGAATCATATGCATGTCTGACAATGTGTCACTAGTGATGGGAAACTACATTCCCCACCTTGAATGAGATCATTACCAGTAACACCGTAATACCCACCGCTAAGGAGGTATTTATCAAGAAAATCACATGCCACGCAATTATTATGGTCAATAACCTCATATGATGATACGTTCCACCTAATATTCTTGACATAATTAGATTATCACGTCATCATGTATTTAAATATCCTTCTTATGCCTATAGAATACAAATCCTCAATTCACATTCCTAGTGTACTCCCGTGTTAATAACATGTTCATGATCCAAACCATACCATCTAACGAGACATAGTCTATATCCCTCGTCATGTCATAATGCTCCCCAACCATGGGACCATGTATCTAAAAATTATAAACCTATTCATCCTTTAACATAAGGAAAGTTTTCATAGCCCATGAATTACCACAGGCTATGACAATCATTGTATGGAACAATAATTAACATCATTAATAGTTACCAAGAAGAAAAAAATAATGATAAAATCACATATCATGAACGGTGTCATGGATACTCAAGAATACATATGTGATAAAGAATCAAACATGTTATTGTGTGCTACACACACAGACATGTTATCATGAATGAACCATAGTGTCATGGTATATTTGTATCCTTTCCACAATAACGCATCTACTAAGCATACATGTAATTAAATTAAGTCATCAATTTTCAAGCCTCATCCTTCATCATCAAATGTTAAACCAGTTCGCATGGGACCATCATGGCCCTTGGTACATGGTTTAATTACATTAGGGAGGGATCCTTTAATTATTTAACACATAGAGATAATTAATTAATTAATAATAACTTATTATACACAAACCATTATGAATTTATGTGTTGTTACACCATATCGAGGAACCTCATATCAAATTCCATGAAGAGAGATTAATACAATATAGTAGTTCTCCTGGTACCACATACCTAAAAGAGTGTAAACTCAGAACAATTCAATCCTTATAAGTATTGTATCTATTGATCTAATTCCATTAATCATCCAACAATTTCCATGAGTTTATAACTCATTCCACATATTGAAAATTAATTATATAAAATTATATTATAATAATATAAATATTTACAAATAAACTCAAATTCAGTTGTGAATTTAATACATTCTAATATTCATACAAGATATCACAACCTAGTTAGAAACTCAACCCACTATAATGGAAGCTCTATAACATGATTCCATATTTTGTGGGGAAAATACATAACATACCCCACCACAACAAAAACTAATTTATAATAATTAATTAGGAATATCATGATTAAAAACAACCAATAGACATACCTTAGCCACAACATCAACTAATATAGTTTGATCCAATATCGATGCACTCATGGTTCTATAATGATAAAATTCCCCATATATATTTCATTTAATGACATATGATTCACTACAAATGAGAAAAACAATAAATAATATCAAGGGAAAAAAATTCACAAAAAACCCAATAAATGATATACTTTCATCATCATGGAATATATTTTATCCATTTCAATCAGACTATTGAACAATATCAGTAAATTCCATCATGATATGATAGAACTATAACATTCTCCTTTAAGAATGATCATGCCAATGAACAATCTATGGACAATATGATCAAAGGAAATAGGATAAAAATTGAATTGATATTTCAATGTAAGGTAAGGGCTAACGATAATCCTAAATATTCGTATATTATGAAAGAAACATCGATCCATTACTGATTGATGAATAAAACAACTATAGTTATTGAATAATGAAGGATTTTATCTAGATTATCCTACATGTTGATTCTAGATCCACCCAAAATTAATGAAAACCTATGTAAGGAGGATAATAGAGTTGCACAAATGGGTTTTTCATAGAATAAAAATCAGTGGTGTTTTAATAGAGGGGAATTAGTGGTTAAAAATACTATAATGATCCTCACATAAAACCTTCAATAACTCCCTACCATCTGTATATTTCAGGTTCCAAAATTATTCCATGAGACCTAATATGAAATATAACCACTTAATACCTCACTAACTAGATGGTTACTCCTAATGTGTAGTATAAGATTTAGTCCACTATTCCCAGTAGTTGGTGGGTGCTACTGACGAGTTAGTGTTGTTGCTGCTTCTTAGCTACACCAACAAATATCCTAGCCTTCCTCTAAGCTCTATGTCATCCCCCATGCTTTTATTAATTTCTTAAAACACTCCTCCTGGATGAAAAGGTTTTATATAAAGACCCAATAATAACTTATTTGAATAATACATTTTTTTAAATGATTATTCATTACATTTTATAAATTCACACCTCAGGAGAGTAACAGTTTAGTACCTTTGGAAACATAGAATACATTCTCCTAAATAGTGAATGATCTTTAACATATCCCATAAAGATATTCCCCGTTTGTACACATACGTAAAAGATTTATTTATAACCTATGGAATGGAAATATATCAAAGGGTGAGCCTATATGATCAGTAAGGGTAGGAAAACAATATATTAATATATGAATGTAAAAAACACAAACATAACTTTTAAATATCAAAATCATGAGTCATGAAATAAATCTTAGAATTTTTTAAGGAATAAATCATAAAGTAACATTAACCATGATAACATCGAATTGGCATAAAACATGAACTTGTGGAAAACAGTAATTCCCCGACCCTAGAAGCCCAGAGTCGGTGCATTATTTTAATACATTGGAATGATTACAAGGAATCATGTCCCAAAAGACCGATCATTTTAGAAGTCTTGGAAAAAAGATTACATACATGAACATTACATTACACATAGGAAAATAAAACACAACATAAATGATCATTTGAGGACTCCATTAATCCCATAGCTTAACCCTGCTTATCAATCATAATACACTTCTTGGAATCCTGGAAAATTAATACATAGAAAGGGGTGAGCTCAGATGCTCAGTAAAGATAACAATATAGTATAAACTTTCATAAATAAGCATAAAAATTTAAGGCAATGTATAAGACTAAAACAAAATCCTTTTAAATTTAAACTTAACCATAATATGGTGAAGATACAATAAAATAATGTCACTTACTTATTCACATGGATATTCTACTAGTTGAATAATCACATGTAATATCAATAGCCACTTTCATAATGATGGAATGCATAATGCAAGACTTCATAACCACATAGTCAAGGACTTGTTCCAATACTACAAATATGATTATGTCATTGCTTTGTTCCATGACACTAGTTTGTCTCATTGGACCTACCGATGCATCGAGGAGCTATAGAGGGCTCCACCCGCCACTTACTAAGTCTAATGCATTCCTCATATGAAAATGTTCAAACATAACATAAACATTTATATTAAAACTAGCCTATTTTAGAAGACTCATTCATAATCTGTTTGATCAAAATAAACTTAAACCCATTCAGGCCGCTAGAAACCTTTCTGTCCCCACTCACCTCCTCTATGCTGATGATATTATTTTGTTCCTAAAGGGTGATCAAAGAAATATTAAATGTCTTAAACAAGCTATCTCTCATTACGAGAACCTTTCTGGACAATCTATTTCCTGGAACAAATCTCATATTTTCTTTGGAAAAAATTTCCCTGTTAGAAGAAAATCTTTTATCACCAATAATCTTGGAATTAAAGAAGGTTCTTTTCCCTTCACGTATTTGGGCGTCCCGATTTTTCAGGGACGTCCTAAATCATCTTATTTCTCTAATATCACGGATCAAATCATTAATCAACTTTCTACTTGGAAGGGGAAATCCCTCTCCATGGCTGGTAGAATTTGTCTTGTCAAATCTACCATTGTCTCTAAGCTGGTCTACTCACTCATGATTTATAAATGGCCCATAGGTACTTTCAAGAAAATCAATACCTTTATAAAAAATTTCATCTGGACGGTAAGTATCTTTGAAAGGAAACTTGTTACCATCCCATGTAAGACATGTTGTAAACCTCTTGATAATGGAGGCATTGGCATAAAAAATTTAAAATTTTTCAACGATGCCCTGCAAGCGAGATTCACCTGGTGCCTTATTAATAATAACTCTAAAGCCTCTGATTTCTTAAAACATAGATTTTTAAATAAACTTTTAAAAGGAAATCTTAATTTCATCAACTCCTTAATCTGGACCTCTATTAGAAACTCTTATCAGAAGATTATGGCTAATTCTAGATGGATGGTCAGCGCTGACTCCAGCATTAAATTCTGGTGTGACAACTAGATTGGTACTCCTTTAATTTCTATGTTGCCTCCTAATAACACTTCTATAAACACCACCCACACAATTAAAGATGTTATGCATCTTCATAGGCATGATCTCCCCAATGACATTGCTCAAATCATTGAAAATTATACCTTCTCCACCTCTGGGGACTTCCTTGTTTGAGAACCTGCTCCCAATGGCATACTTGACTCAAAAAACTTCTACATGCACAACTTTTCTGACAATGAACCTAATTATGATTGGGTGAGTACCTTCAATAAGACTTGGATCAAACCCTCCAGGTTCACCCTTATTTGGCGTATTGCTCACAATAGATTGCCCACTGAAAATCATCTTCAAGCCTCTGGCATTCAACTTTGCTCAAAATGTCATTTATGTAATCAGCACAGAGAGGATTCTGATCATCTTTTTTTGTCTTGTGCTACGGCCACGGCTTTATGGAACTATATTTTTGAGCTTTTTAATTGTTCATGGTCCTTATCTGATCCGATTTGTTTTCTTTTGAAGAAATGTACTAAATATGAAGCCTCTCAGCAAGTCAAAAACAATTTTCTTGCGGTAGTGGCTGAACTTCTTCATGAAATCTGGTATGTAAGAAACGATCTTATCTATAATAATAACTCTTTCAGTCTCAATACAGGAAAAGCTCGAATTCTCATTGCGATTCATGAAGCTGCATAAATTCAAAAAGATTTTTGTAGAAATCATATTGGAGACTTCGAGATCCTCAGACGTATACGTGTCCCAGGTATTTTCCCGAAGATCAAGCAACCCTTTGAAGTATTCTGGCAACCTTCGATGTCGGGTTGGATTAAAGTGAATGTCGACGGCGCCTCAAAAGGCAATCCTGGACCTTCCAGTTCTGGGGCCATTTTCAGAGACTCTGATGACCATTGTCATGGTTGCTTTTACGGTGGGTGTGGGATCACCTCATCCATTGAAGCGGAGATGTTTGGAGTCATCCATGCTGTTGATTTTGCGCTACAAAGAGGTTGGCATAAACTATGGATTGAAAGTGATTCTACCACCATTGTTCAAGCTATTTGGAACGGAGTTATTCATCTATCCTGGCTGCTTACTATGCGTTGGATAAACTGCTTGAATTCGCTTCAGGAGATCGACTACATTGCTACACATGTCTTCCATGAAGCAAATGCAGTCGCTGATGCCCTTGCCAATAAAGGTGTCCACCAGAACATGACATGGCTAGATGCGCTGCCAGCTGATTTTCTTCACCTCTTTGAAAGAGATTGTAATGAAATTCCTTCCTTTCGTTTCATGTAAACTTTTGTTTCTTTTATTAATAAATGGTGTTTCGGTCTTTGACCGAGGCATTACCCCAAAAAAATTATATTAAAACTAGCATACAAAATTTCAATACATTATCCATAAACCATGAATGGTATAAAAATAACACATCCAGAGTCAAACATATCACAATACCTTCAATACAATATGAAATATTTGTATCATAATAAATGAAATTCAAATAAGTTTAAAATCCATCAAAGGATATTGACATAGATGAAAATTATTTGTAAAGCTCTTTGAGATAAATATCCCTTTTTCATGAAAACATAAAAAATTCACACAATTTATAAAGGAAGAATTTTAAAGACATTTTTGAATCAATGTTTCCAATACCACTTTGAAACTTTTGAATGGAATTAACATTTTAAAAACATTCATGTCCATATAAATAAATCCTTAAAAATCATTTTCAAAACAAGGACATTAATGAGAATGATTTAGAAGAATAAATATTTAACACATTTAAAATGATGTTTTAGAAACAGAGTCCCTTAAAAATAATACCTTTCAAAAACTCTTTTATGAAACATGGACATGGTTAATAAATATGTCCCAGTAAAAACATACCCACAAACAATCTCGAATAATAATGAGATTGAGAAATTAACCCTTAACTTACATTTTCCTTAAGTCGAGGGTACGTTTTACATATTCTATAAAAACCATAGTATGTTATTAAATTATACCAGAATGATATTAATATTTATGATATCATAGATGATTCATTTATGACTTTATACTACACATTTAATAATAATTTCTATGTTAAATTAACATTTTTGGTAAAATCGCTTTCTTTATCGTGCGTGTTTTAACTTGTTACTCTTGATTTTATCACTTGGATCATGATTTAAATAAATCCAGAATATATAACATGATTTATATATCATATATATTTATAATATAAATATGTATAATAGACCTATATATGAAATGGAAAACATTGTTTATAGAGACGGTAATCTGTACGTACGCATAAATGTTGTTTCTATTTTCATATCGTATTAAATGGAACTAAGTGAATAATATGTATGTAAGTAAATATAAATATATATATATATATATATCTCCAGGATAATTATTATGTCATATATTACATACTTAATAATGATATATATTTTATAATCATCATTTAATGGTGAATGTGGAAATGAACCTTATCACGTCGTGGAAACGGTAATCCGTACATATGCACGAGTGAAAGTATCATTATATTAATGGAGAAATAGAATGTAATTGGATGGTATATAATATATACAGAATAATTAACATTTTATATTTATTATTTACATCAGTTATACTCATTATTATACCTGTCCAAATAATGAAGGGTTTTAATAACAAACTACGCCACAATGTGGAAACAGTAATCCGCACGTATGAACGTATGGTGACTTTTTCATTTATAGGATGGGTAGAATAATGAATATGGTTGTACCATTTATATAATAATATTATTGTACATATAATATACTTGGGTTATTATTTTATAATGGAAACTACAAATAAACAGGAAGTGGAAGAAGAAAAGAACATGAAAGATGTGATGAAATATTTACCTCTTTTTCGGGTTCTTCCTTTTGATTTGATCATAAGGGATCCTTAGGATGGCTTTATAACCAAAGAAAGGCCTATAATATGAATATGGTAATTCTGGGAGGATATTTGGGCAGGGGTTGGATGAGCCAAATGGCTTTGGAGGTGTGAAATTAAGAGAAGGGGAAGTTCCCTTTTATAAGAGAGGTGAGGGTTACTTTAGGAAATGATTGAAATATTATTTTATAATAAAATAATTTTCGGTTTCTAATGGATCAAAATGAATTATTTAAAGTCCAAGGTAGATATGGGTCGAAAAATGCTCAACCAATATGTTTTAGACAAGTTTAGGTTACCATTTTAACAGTATCTTTTAGATTTAACTCTTAGTTAAATAGTTTAACTTTTATCGTGTCTTATTGTATTCTTACACTATATGGTTAATAAACATACTAAAAACTTCCAAGAGAACCTCAAGTGGTTCATTAATGACATATATAATATTATTTAATCCATTATTCTGAACCTTATAATTTTAGGAATATTATATCAACCCATAGTAGAGTTTTGGTTTTAAAGACTATTTTATGTCAATTTTGACAATATTTGGTTTTTGTTTTTTGTTAAAATCATAACAGCATGATTACTTAGAACACAATTGACATAATCAACCCTAACATGTCATATTAACCTATAAAATTAGTTTAATTTATCAGAAGTTTCAAATTACATTTATTTGGGTATTTATAATATCAATTATTTTATTCTTTTATTAATAACGTAATTACTACATCATCATTGTGTCATAAATAAATTTAATTATTTAATGTGTAAAAATTATAAATAAAATACAATTATGTGGGAAATATTTTTATATTTCTAATGAATATTTATAGTAGAAGTAATCTTATGTATAACCCTATATTAAAAATGTTTTAGCAATGAAAACTTGATTTTAATACTTTTAACTCTTCTTTAAATTAAATAATAATAAATGTCCTAATCTAATCCAAGTGGACCTAATGGATAATATTTTATTCCAAAGGTTTTTTTTGTCCAATTACACTTATCCAATAGAATTAGGACATGTGTTAGGGTAATTATAATATCATTTTTACCCTTAATTACCCTATTTACTTTTAACTATGGTTAATAAAAGTCAAAAGGTACTATTAACCAAAAATTATTTTATTCTTATTGAACCACATTTTACTTACTGATATTAACAGTGTCTCTTGGATTTTTGAAATTCAACCCACAGAAGAGGTAAAATTATGTTTTATTAAAATTTGCAAATGCTTCTAGGAGGTGGGTAAAAAACAGTAAAATGTTCGTTAAAATTTTATATATCTAAACTTATTATAAAATGACTCTAATGAATTACGTTGATAATATATAGGTATTATGTATCTATTTTGACCTCAAATTAATTAAAATAAAATAACTAATTATTTAAATAGAAAGTCAATTTTAACCAATATCGCAGTGTTTTTTCACTATTCGTCAAAAAATGAATGTTTTCAGAAAAATAATAAAAATTTACCCAAATGTAATTTTGATATTAAAAATTAAAAAATGAAGTCTATTTTGCCAAATTCAAAGCATAGAAGTTTCATTTACTAATTTAAAATTAATTCCCGTTGTCAAAACCAAAAAGTAGGTTTTTTAAAAAGTAAAAACTATCAAAAGATTGATATGTGTTTATGTCAAATTTAAATGTGAAATTACTTATAATGACCAAAATTGTATTAAATGAAAAAAATATAATCTAATTATACTTCCAAACCATTAAAATTCATAATTTATCACTATAAATTATTTTTATTAAAAAAATTGTTTTTAATTAAAACATAGTATTTTTCATTGTTCATAAAAATATGAAAGTTATCAGAAAAGTACCAAAAATTTATCCAAAATAAATTTTTATATCCATATTGTAAAAAAGAATATACTTTCATTAAATTTAATATATAAAAGTGTCAAATATTGGTTTTAAAAAGGGTTTTCCATTAAAATGTGGTAAAATCGTTCTTTTTTGAAAAATACTTATTTTATCTGAAAAAATTGAATTTGTTGTTATATTATTTCTTGGAAACACATAATATAGATTTCAAAATTATATATAGTATATAAGATTCAAAATACAGCTAATACTATTCATAACCTCTTTTTGAACGGTTAGTTTAATAAGTTGTAGTGCGCTCAAACTCGGTGTTGCGTGTAGCATAAGCTATTGAATTACTTTAATGAGAAAACGTACTATAAAATCTTGTGGTGTTACATTCTCCCCTCCTTAAATAAATTGCATCCTCGCAATTTTAAATTGTTCTTAGAAAATAAATTTTTAAAAATAGAAAAATACCTTTGTGGAAAACTCACATCAGAAATTGGTTTAATAAAATTTACTCTTAATAAGAGGGAAAAGGAAAAAAAGTCACAACCAAATTATGATCTCGATTAAGAGAACATTGGTGTAAATTTGAGACACATAATTGGAGGAAAAACTTAAATATTTATAGAGATCGATTGAGGTCATCAATCACAAACAAGTGTAAAATTGAGGGCCTCAAATCCATCAATCTAAGATGATGTAAAATATTATCGGTTCAAAAAAACATAAGGTGTTATGATAACAAATTTTTGGTTTTAATATCCATTAACTAAAGTTTTAGAATTAATTTATTTATATAATAACAGGAAAATATATATATACTTGACAAATTTAGTTTAATCTTTCAACTAATTACTACCACAAACTCAACATTCACTATAAAAGATAATATAATTAAAAAGCCTTCTATTTATCCAAATCGTATAGGGTTCTAAAAATAATGAATTTATAATTCATTTGTCAGACTATTTAAAAAATACATTATACAAACTAGGACATCACGAAGGCTAGTGGTAGGTGATGCACCAATGTCTCTCTTCGGTTGCGGGTTCATGTCTCATGGCCTTGTTGGACGCGATGGGTTGTCGCCCGACCTCCGGGTTGTCCATTTTATGACAATCCAAAAATAATCTCAAGAAATGATTTAACCTTAAAAAAATTATCCAATATCAAACTTAATCGATTCCAATCTTTGGACTTATCTAAAATACTTCTGTCTAAACTCACAATCTAAAATTTATAAGGTAAACACAATGAAGATCCTTTTTTCCATTTAATAACATGTGAATACCTTCATCATGTATTATTTTAAAACATTGTACCACCCTGAATTACCATAAAACCTTATGTATTACATTCATGCTCCCTTATTCTTTATAGAATACTGGATATACTCTTTATATCCAAAAATGTTGTAAACTCCAACAATGATGGAATATAAAAATTATTAATCAGTTTTAAGGTAGTCCAGAATATCCAATATAATTTGTCTAAATCAATCATCTTTTATTCTAAAATCAATACATCAGTATTAGGACCTTATTAAAATTTTGTTTTTCCATAAACCATGTATTTTTCAAAAGGTTTAACTTGCCATTGAGTTGCTTTTCTTGGTTCCACACAATCTCAAGTTCTTAATGAAATAGTACTGCGGTACAATCCTTATATACTCTATAATTATAATAACATGTACATCATTAATACAATACTCAAATGGCACAATACATTAATTACAACATAAGAAATCTTAATCATTTATCCACATCTCTGGTAGTATCATAACTTGATTATTATCCAATAGCAGCATTTGGGGTATACTCTGATGATTTGGAAATTGATTTGAGTAGTGTCCCAACTCCTTGTAGATGAAGCATTGTACATTTGAAACCTTTTTCTTACCATTAAAATCACGTACTTGGTGTCCTTTTTCTCCACACTTATAATAAACTCCCCATTCCCTTTAAACATTTTCCAAGGTGATTCTTTCCACATTTATCACATATGGGAAATTCCTTCTTTCCCTTATTCCCTTTATTAATCTTTCTTTCTACCATCCTTTTCTTCTCTGGATTCCCTTAAAATCCATAAGACTTAGAGAATTCATTACTTATCTTATTAACACAAGATATTATTTCTTTATATGATGATAATACATTGGAGACTATTTCCTTTCTAAATGTTGGATTAATACCATGAAATATATGATCCATCTTACTCTTTGGATCATATGTATTACTGGAGTTCTCATTCCTTCAACTAGGTTCCATTTCTAAACAATGGAATACATGAGGTCAGTTTATGAGTCATAATTCATAATTCCAAACTTTTAAAATACCAAACATAAATTGAAAATATTATACATGTAATATATAATAAAAGAAATGTTTTCTTTGAGGAAATATTTACTTCCTAAATCTTTTATAATGTCCTGTAATGAAAATGGGAATTATCCTAAGCATATCCTCTAAGAGTGTCGTAACCAAAAGTGCAGCAAGGCCTGTTGTCGTGCCCCATTTCCCGTTAGAGTCTAGATCAATGTGGTGTTTTCAGGTTTTACCCCTAGGTATATCTGTGCTAGTGCCTCCTCTACTTGATCATATCCAGATAGAGATGTATTGCTTGGAAAATTCACACTATATCTACAGTAACAAAATTCTAGGAAGTTCTTCTATAATAATCATCAAAGTCTATCTTAGGGTAGTGTTCTCTAATCATAGTTTTTTCAAAATCTAGTTTCCAAGGTTACTTTTAAACATTCTATGATACCTACTATAATTCCCCGACCTAAGAAGCCCAGAGTCAGTCCATTAACTTAATACATTAGCATGATTACAAGGAATGAAGTCTCGAAAGACCGATCAGTTTAGCAGTCTTGGAAAATAGATTACGTATAGGAATATTACATAACACGTTAGAAAATAAAACACAACATAAATGATCCTTTTATAATTACATTAATACCCTATCTTAAACCCAGTTATCAATCATAATACACTTTATGGAATCTTGGGAAAATTAAAACATATAAAGGGGTGAGCTCAGATTCTCAGTAAGGATAACAATATAGAGTAAACTTTCATAAATAAGCATAAACATTTAAGGAAATTTATAAGACTAAAACAAAATCATTTTAAACTTACTATTAAGAATAATATGTCAAAGATAAAATAAAATAATGTCATTTACTTATTCCCATGGATATTCTACTAGTCGAATAATCACATGCAATATCAATAGCCACTTTCATAATGATGGAATGCATAATGCCAGACTTCATAACCACATAGTGATGGTGTTGTGCCAAGACTACAAAAACGATTTTGTCATGGCCTTGTACCAAGACACAAGTTTGTCTCATGAGACCTACTGATGCATCGAGGAGCTATAGATGGTTCCACCTATCACTTACTAATTCTAATGCATTCCTCATATGAAAAGGTTTAAACATAACATAAACATTCTTATTAAAACTAGCATACAAAATTTCAATACTTAATCCATAAAATATGAATGGTATAAAAATAACACATCCATAGTCAAAAATATCACAAAACCTTCAATAAAATACGAAATATTTTTATAATAATAAATCAACTTCAAAAAATTTTAAAATCCATCAAAAGATGTTGACATAGATGAAAATTATTTGTAAAACTCTTTGAGAGAAATATCCATTTTTCATGAAAACATTTAAAAGTCACACAATATTTAAAGGAAGAAATTTAAAGATATTTTTGATTCAAAGTGTTCCATACCACTTTGAATCTTTTGAAATTAATTAACAATTTAAAAACATTCATGACCATATTAATAAATCCTTAAAAACCATTTTGAAAACATAGACATTAATGAGAATGATTTAGAAGAATAAATATTTAAAACATTTAAAATGATGTTTTAGTAAAATAGTCCCTTAAATATAATACCTTTCAAAACTATTTTATGAAACATGGACATGGGTAATAAATATGTTCCAATAAAAACTTACCCATAAACAATCTCGAATAATAATGAGATTGGGAAATTAACCCTTAACTTGCACTTTCCTTTAGTAGAGGGGACGTTTAACCTCCTATATATACATCGTATTATGTTATTAAATTATACCATAACTATATTAATATTTATGATATCATACATGATTAATTTATGACTTTATACTACCCATTTCATAATAATTTCCATGTTAAATTAACATTTTGGGTAATAATCGCTTTCATTATCGTACGTGTTTTAACTTGTTACTCTTGATTGTATCACATAGATAATGATTTAAATACTTCTATAATATAAAAAATTATTTATATATCATATATATTTAGAATAAAAATTTGTATAATAGACATATATATGAAATGGAAAATAATTTTTATAGAGACGGTAGTTCGTACGTACGCATAAACGTTGTTTCTGTTTTCATATCGTATAGAACGGAACTAAGTGAATAAGATATATGTAAGTACATATATATATATATATCCAGTAGCATTATTATGTCCTATATTACATACTTATTAGTTATATATATTTTATAATCATCGTTGAATGTTGAACGTGGAAATTAATATCATCATGTCGTGGAGACGGTAATCCGTACGTACGCACGAGCGATAATATCATTATATTGATGGAGAAATCGTATGTAATTGGATGGTATATCATATTTAAATAATAATTAACATTTTATATTTATTATTTACATTAGTTATCCTCATTATAATACCAATCCAAATAATGAAGTATTTGAATAAAAAACTACACCCCGACGTGGAGACGGTAATCCGTACGTACGCACGTATGGTGACTTTGTCATTTATAGGATGGATAGAATAATGAATATGGTTTTACCATTTATTTTAAAACATCAGAGTATATATAAGATACTGGATTTATTATTTTAGAATGGAAACAACAAATAAAGAGGAAGTGGAAGAAGAAAAGAACTTGAAAGATGTGATGAAATATTTACATCTTTTTCGGGTTCTTCTTTTTGATTTCAACAAAAGGTATCCATAGGTTGGATTTATGACCAAAGGAATGCATCTAGTATGAATTTAGGAATGTTTTGGGGATATTTGGGCAGGGTTTTACTGAGCCAAATGGCTTTGGAGGTGTGAAATTAAGATAAGGGGAAGTTCACCTTTATAAGAGAAGTGAGGGTCACTTTAGGAAAAGTATGAAATATTATTTTACAATAAAATAATTTTAGGTTTGTAACTGGTCAAAAATGAATTATTTAGAGGATAAGGTGGGTAGGGGTTAAAAACCTCTCAACCAATAGGTTTTAGACAAGTTTAGGTTACCATTTTAACCTTATCTTTAATATTTAACTCTTAGTTAAATAGTTTAACTTTTAATGTGTCTTCTTGTATTCTTACACTATATGGTTAATAAACTTACTGTAAACTTCCAATAAAACCTCAAGTGGTTCATTAATGACATATATAATATTATTTAAGCCCTTTGGCCGAACCTTATATTTTTATAAATATTAAATCAACCCATAATATAGTTTTTGTTTTAAAATCTATTTTATGTCAATTTTGACACTATTTGGTATTTGTTTTCTGATAAAATCATAACAGCATGATTAATATGAAAAAAATTGATTGAATCAACCTTAACAAGTCATATTAACTTATAAAATTAGTTCAATTAATCATAAGTCTCTAATTACATTTATTTTTTTATTTATAATATCAATTATTTTAATCTTTAATTAATAAGGTAATTACTACATCATCATTGTGTCATAAATAAATTTAATTATTTAATGTCTAAAAATTATAAATAAAATACCATTATGTAGGAAATTAATTTAGATTTCTAATTAATAATTATAGTTTAATTTATCTTATGTATAAATCTATATTAAAAAAAATTAGTTATGAAAAGTTGAATTTAACACTTTTAACTCTTCCTTAAATTAAATAATAATAAATGTCCTAATCTAATCCAAGTTTACCTAAAGGATCATATATTATTCCGAAGTTTGTTTTTGGTCGAATTGCACTTATCCAATATAATTAGAACAGTTGTTAGGTTAATTATAATAACATTTTTACCCTTAATTACCGTATTTACTTTTAATCATTGTAAATAAAAGTCAAAAGTTACTATTCACCAAAAATTATTTTCATCTTATTGAACCAAATTTTACATATTGAGGTTAACCATGTCTCTAGAAATTTTGAAATTCAACTCACAGAAGCGGTAAAATTAAGTTTTATTCAAGTTTTTAAATACTCTTAGGAGGTTGGTAAAAGGCGGTAAAATGTTTGATAAAATTTTATATATCTAAACTTATTATAAAATGACTCCAATGAATTATGTTGAAAATATATAGGTATTATGTATCTATTTTGACCTAAAATAAATTAAAATAAAATAACTAATTATTTAAATAAAAATTCAGTTTTAACCAATATCGTAGTGTTTTCTCACTATTCATCAAAAATTGAAAGTTTTAAGAAAAATGCCAAAAATTTACCCTAAGATAATTTTAAAATTATAAATTCAAAAATGAAGTCTATATTACAAAATTCAGAACATAGAAGTTTCCTTTATTAATTTAAAATTAATTCCCATTGTCAAAACCAAAAAGCAGGTTTTTTAAAAAGTAAAAACTATCAAAATATTGACATGTGTTTATGTCAAATTTAAATTTAAAATTACTTAAAATGACCAACATTGTATTAAATGATAAAAATATAATCTAATTATACTTCCAAACCATTCAAATTCATAATTTATCACTATAAATTATTTCGAATAAAAATGTTTTTTTAAATTAAAACGTAGTATTTTTCACTATTCATCAAAATATGAAAGTTATCATAGAAGTACCAAAAAATAATCCAAACTAAGTTTTTATGTCCTAATTCTAAAGAAGAATTTAATTTCATTAAATTGAATATATAAAATTGTCAAATATTGGTTTTAAAAAGGGTTATCCATTAAAAGGTGGTAAAATTGCATTTTTTTAAATACTTATTTTATCCGAAAAAGATGAATTTGTTCTTATATTATGTCTTTGAAACACATAATTTGGATGTAAAAATAATATAGAGTATATGATATTCAAAATGAAGTTAATACTATTCATAACCGCTTTTTGAACGGTTAGTTTAATAAGTTGTGGTGTGCTCGAACTCGGTGTTGTGTGTAGCGCAAGTTATTTAATTACTTTAATGAGATAACATACTATGAAATCTCGGTGTGATAAAACAACACATAATCATATAAAATCATTTCCTTATTAGATAAGTATCGTAACCAAGACCATCATAGATAATAATTTCCATTACTGAATCAGGTTTACTTATCGGTCCAGCCCTATATTACTAAACAAGATTTACTTACTTTTCCAGTCATGTCTATATCGTGAGATGTAAATCATTGCCGAATTTATTAGAGATATATATAGGTCTCACTCATATCATAATGAAATAATTCTTACATGTTCCACAAAAACACAAATCATTCATCATAACATAACCCAAGAAATATTAAGGGTTTCTTAAACAACATTTCAACATAACATAATCCATATAAAATTTCATTCCATCATTAACACAACCAAATATTATTACAAATTGGGTTATAAACATAACCCTATTTAATGTGCATCATCTTAGTTGGAAAATAATTTTTGTAAAACAATTAAACTTAATTATTAAATAAAATATCATTTCTTATTCAGAAAAGTTGTCTTTTCTCAAAATGTCATACAATATTAAAAAAATAATTTATTTGAAGATAAAATTTAAATCGTGTAAAGGATTATTCATGGAAATAAGGCATTATGATGATGTAAAAATCCACTCATGTCGTATAATCTAAAAAACATTCTCCTTGTACGTTTTTTCAGAAAAGTCAAAAAGTCGCTCATATCTAAAAACACTAAAACATTCCTTTCATACGATCTAATAAAATTTACCAATGGGTGAAATTAAATTTAAAAAAAAATTAAGGATGAAAATAATATTACATATTTAGGAAACATGAATTTGGTTGATAAATGTACCCCAATAAATACTTACGTATAAAAAAATCTCAAATAATAATGAGATTGTTAAATTATCCCTTGCCTTAGGTCTGATATCCTTCGTATGTATCCTAACCTCTAGTATAATGATTTAAATAATGTAATTGACTTATTCAAGAATAGTAATAATTTTTAGGATATCATATATTATTATATAATGATCCGTTTGTTAGTAACATTTCATTGTCACATGTTATTCGAATATTAACTGCTTTATGTTCTTATGCAAGTTTTGTTAGATATGTTCATGTTCCACTTATTAGGATGTAGTTATGTCATTTAAAGAATGATATTAGTATAATATATATCATATTTATTCATTCAATTCATGTATATAATTGTGTTTTAATGAAGATCAATTAGAATGGATCTCATCGCGGCGTTGAGACGGTAGGTCGTACGTACGCATGAGCGACGATATCAATCACATAATGGTTAAATGGTATTAAATAGGATGGTATATTAATTATGAAAAAAATATATCATGTTATTTTAATTATTTAAATACATTAAAATCAACATTATACCCATCCAAATTAAGTACTGTTGAATAAATAATTACACCATGGCGTGGAGACGGTAAGTCTTACGTACACACACATGGTGATATTTTAATTCATATGATATATAAAAGGAGTTATAAATTTATCCCATAATTATAATAACATATAATAATATAGAATATACTTGGTAAATTACTTTAGTATGGAAACACCATAAGAAGTGGAAGTATAAGAAGAAAATAATTTTGAAAGATGTGATAAAACAATTACCTCTTTTCAAGTATCTCCTTTTAATTTGCACAAAATCACTCCATAGGATGGCTTTTTTCCCAATGTGTGGCCTCTAATAGGAATGTAGGGATGTTGGGAGACTAATTTAGTATAATTTGGTGTATCTATGTGGATTTAGAGGTTTGAGTAAGTTGGTTGATGTGGTGGACTTTTATAAGAGGGAGGAGGGGCACTTTTGGAATGTCTTAAAATATTATTTATTATAAATTTATTTTAGATTTCTAATAGGTTTAAATTGATATATTTCTAGGATAAGATAAGGATAGTTATAAATAATTTCATCCAATAATTTTAAACCTTATCTTTTCAGTTTACCCTTAATTACTCTCTTTTAATTTTAATTGAGGTAACAACATTTTAAATATTTAAAGGAAATTAAGTATTCTTATATGGGGTCAATTTCACATAATTGGAAAATTAATTGACTATTAGACCTTACCAATTACAAATTGTAATTTAGAAATTTTCTTATGATTTTTAAATAATTTAATAAAATAAAAGAATAATAAAATAACAATAGTGTTAATTTTTACACTATTCATTTCATTGAATTTAAATAAAATCCAAATAGAGATATAACTTTGATCCAAAGCATTTAATATTATTATAAAATGTCATATTCACTTTTTCAAATCGTTTATGACATAAATTATTTCATATAATATTTATTTTACTATTTATAATATCATTTATTTGATATTTCTCCTAAACAATAATTATTGTATCACTGTTGTTTCAATATTTATGGTAAATATTTATTATCTAAACATTATAAATAAATTTACATGATGTAAATAATTTCATTATATTTCTGAATATTATTTATGTTACCAGTTTTATTAATTTCATCACTACATTTAAATTATTATACTTATAAAAGATAAGCGAGTGACATGATGTCACTTTCTTTTGTTTTAATTATAATTACATCACATTCATGGATAAAAGTCCATTTAATGAATAAATTCCAACCCTTATGTGATATTGTTCAACTTTTATTTATCCAATAAGATTTTTAGAGGTGTTATGATAATTTTATTATCTTTATCATATTATTTGAGACCGTAATTTACCTGATTTCTCTTTCACTAATGTAAATAAAAATTAACATAATTACTATTCATGATATCAAAAAAAAGAAACATATTAAAATAATTTGGACCCACCAATTCCAAATATGGAATCCAATATTTCAAAATTAAAAACACAAAAGTGTCATTAATTTATTTAAAAGTAATTCCCGCTTTCCAAGTGAGAAAATAGGTTTTTTTAGATTAAAACCCATCAAAAGATTGATGTTTGTTTATATCTAATTTCAATGTGAAATTACTTCCAATGACCAATATCTTTTTAAATTATAAAAACATTTCAAATTATAATTTAAAATAAATTAAAAGTGTAACCTCCTTGTATATATAAATCAGATGAAAAACTAGTTTTTAATTCTAATGAAATAATTTTCACTATTCATTAAAAATGAATATTATTAGGAAATTACCAAAAATTCAACGAAAGTAAGTTTTAATGTCCATATTCCAAATAATAATTATATTTTGTCAAAAATAACTTATAAAGTGTAAGAAACTATATTTAAAATTGGTTTTTCATCAAAAGGCGATAAAACAAAAATTTTATAAAAACACTCATTTTATCTGATAAAAATTGAATATGTTCTTATATCATGTCTATGAAAAAAAAATACGAATTTTAATCCTTAAATTTAATATATTTCATATATATTTCTCTAATAAAATCCATAAAGAGTGAATAAATTACATTATAGATTCATTTATTTTCATTTTAACAGTTTTTAGAAGGAAGTTAATATTATTCATACCCACCATTATAATGACTAGGTTATAATATGTAGTTATCACTTATACTCGGTCTCGATTGAAATGAATTCTATCAAAATAACTTTAAATTGTGTGTAACACAAGACAATAATTGTGTTGTGTATACTTCAAGTTAATACGAGGTTGTGTATAGTGCAAGCTAATCTCTGTATAGTGTAAAACACAAGACATCAAAGAAATTAAAAAAAGAATCCATCTCATTAAAAGTCATGGAATTACATTATAACCCCCTTAAAATTAATTTTCCCTAGAAATTTTTCATGGTTATAAATGGTTTACTACTTGATATTTTCTTTCATAAAAACCCACATCGTAAAAAGGAATACTACAACATCATTTAAAAAGTAATATTTGAAACATAACAGTTACCCAAAGTAACTCATCACTGAATTTCCAAAAATAATTATATAAGATTGAAGTGAAAACATTGATATTGAAAAAATATAACCATCAATTTCTGATGGATAGTGATAAAGAATATGTTTTGGATAATGTTACCATCCAGAAACCCATAAATCTTTGATGATTTAAGGAACCATTGGATTCGTCAGATAAGAAGGTACTAAGATAACTTTTTTGTTTTTCCTGACCATTTACCAAAAGTTTAAAAACATGAGAATAAATACTTACTTTATTTCATTAAAATATTACTGTTGGTCATGACTTGATCAATTTCCACTTCAACTCTTTTTCAAATAAGTAAAGTTTAATTTATTATTCCGGAAGTGTTAGTTGATCGTATGATCCATAAATAGAATGATAGCTCATTCCATCTATCTCAACCAAATGTTTAACACAAGTTATCAAATATTCATAAGTCCACCTATAGTAAGATAATAGATTAATCTAACAAACTTCAACCAATGTATGACATAAATTATCCATAATTGGATAACCTAACAATCCTTCCAAATACTCCAAATCCAAAACTTTGGAAAGAGGAGAACTAAATCATTTAAAAATTTATCTCTCATATCTCATAAGGGATTTCTTGGTTGTAACATTCCAAACATGTTATTAACTTAATAATGTATTCTCAGGAGTCACAGTAAAAACATAAACTATCAGATATCCTTATCAAAAACATGCATGTTTTCTTATTCATAATTCCAAAAGGATGTAATCTTGATCTGAGATAGCATAAAACACTTGATAATAAATCCTTAACTAGTTCAAATGTAACTAATTTTGTCCAATTTACATATTCCTATCCAATATATATTTATCCAAATATAATCATCTCAAAATCATGTTCATATTATGGTTCATCCTTAATTAAATCATGTATTTTATAAAAACATCACCCTATTACATCAATCACTTTTCATGGTTTCCAGTTCCACTAAGAATATACGTTGCAATACATGTGGAAATCCACAGTGGAACACTAAAAAAATATTTTACTATTCCATAATACCATAAAATCAATTCTACAACATTATTCTGGAATCCCATTACATAAAAACATAATCATTCCTCCACTTAATTTTCATATTCAACATCAACAATAGTGATCACATGTGATTTTCCTTTTTATTTAGAATTAAGAGGTTATTGATATCATTATTTTTTTGATCACCCTTGGATTAGGGCATTGGTCATCCTAAATCCCCATTTCCTTGCACTTGTAGCATTGAAGGGTGGGTTGTACATTTTATGTAGCCTTTTCTCTATTCACATCATTAACTACCTTTTACTCATTACATCAACACTCAACTACCAGATGACCTTCTTTTCCACACTTAAAAAATTTTATAGTCCCTCTAACACAGTCTCCACCAAGCTTCATACCACACATTGAGCATAAGGAAACATGCATCTTAATTTCACTATTATTTTGAGATTTTCCTTTGAACTCCATATTTTTTCTTCTTCTCAAAACCATGATATTGAAATATAACACCAACTTCCCATTCTATTATGATAGAAAAATGAAAAATCACATCATATATACTAAAGTATCTTAAAGCTAACACCCTTTGAAGAATTGGTTTTAAGCCACTAAATAATGGATTAACTTTACTTTCAGGTTGGATGATAAATTAAGAAGTATACCTTGAAAGTCTAGTAAAATTTGCCTCATATGTACCAACAGATTCAACATCCTTTTCTATAAGCTCATGGAATTCATTTTCTATTTTCGTTTGAAGAATACAAGGAATTTAATTATTGAAAAATAGGTTCTTGAACTCATCAAATTACAGGGATTCAATTTCATCATGTTCTCTCATATTCTTAATTAGAGTCCACCACTAGTCTGATTTGCCTTATTAATGATAAACAACCCAAAATAACCTTTTCATGTTCCAAAGATAAAATGATAAAAAAATATCTTTTCAATGGTACTAATCCACTTTTCAAAAACAAGTTAATTAGAATACCCACTTAATGAAGGTGGATATTACCGCATTAATGACACTACATAATTGTTTTCACTTATCTACTCATTTGTAAGTCTATAATGATTCATAACATCTGTAAGTATCATGATAGGATTTTGAAATCCATCTCTCATAAAATTTGTTGGTTCATAAGCACAATAGTTTCATTTCCCATTATGTTGATCATTAACATGGTTCCTTCAGGTTCTAGCCATTTCCTAAAACATAAAAAGAATAGTGTGAGAGGAAAAAGTCATAATTGGAAAACAATATAATCAAGGGGTTTTATTTTCAATCACTAAAATATTTCTTTATATCCTAGATTATTCATGATCATTACCATAATTCTAGGACTGTAACCTATAATTATACATATCATTAGAAAATATCTTAGAAATATCACAATGTATCTCATTATTGTTTTTGCATCCTAGTTTCCAAAGGTTTACGAAAAATTTTCTCTAATACCAACTATAACAACCCAAGAATTATATATATTAATATTAAATTTTTTAGATGTATACTCATTAAATTTTACAAATTCACACCTAAGGACCATAATAGTTTAGTTCCTTCAAAAGCATGGAATACATTATTCTAACTTGTGAAAGATCTTCGACACCTCTCATAAAGATCATCCCATTTAATACTGTTACTTAGAATATTTCTTTAAAACATGTGTAATGGAAACATAATAAAGGGTGATCTTATTTTCTCAGTAAGGGTAAGCATGAAATATATGAACATATGAATGTAAAAAAAAATAACATAACGATTGAATATCAAAATAATGAGTCATTAAATAAATATTAGTAGTTCGTAAGGCCTAAATCATGAAGGAACAATAACCATGATAACATAGCATTGGAATAAAACATGACCCTGTGGAAAACATATAAGCATAAAAAATCATTTCCATATTAGCCAAGGCTCATAACCAAGAACATCATTACAGAAAAAGTATATTATTTAACAAGGTTTACTTTCCATTCCGTCCCTGTATTACTGAATCTAATTTACTTGTCGTTTCATTCATGTCTATATCATGAGATATAAATCTTTACCCAATACATTTGAGGGAGATATAGGTCCCACCAATCTTATAATGAAATCATTCTAACATGTTCCCCACAAAAATAAATTATTCAATATAGCATAAACAATGAAATAAAATGGGTTTATTAAACATCATTCCATAATAACATAATCCATATCAAATATCATTCTATCATTAACACAATTAAATAATAGTAATAATAGGGAGAGAACATAACCCTATTTAAAGAGTGTCATCTTAGATAGAAAATAATTTTGATAAAACAATTGAAATTTATTCGTGATGAAAATATCCTTTCTTCTTCAAAAAAACAATCTTTTATCCAAATTTACTATAATATTAAAATAAAAATATTTATTTGAAAATAAACATGAATTTTTATAAAGAATCATGGAAATAATGCATTATGGAGATGTAAAAATTCTCTCATGCCATATATGTTAAAAGACATTCTACTCATATTAATGTCGCAAAATTCGATAAGTACCTCGTATCAAAAAATGAAAAAATATTCCTTTCATACCATTTAATAAAACTTTACCAATGGGTAAAATTGACGTTAAATTTTTTTTGATGAATAAATATTATATTACATATTTAGGAATCATGGATGTGGATGATAAATATATCCCAATAAATACTTATGTATAAATAGACTCAAATAATAATGAGATTGTCAAATTATCCCTTACCTTAGGTATGATATCATTCGTATGTATCTGAACATCCTATATAATTATTTAAAAAATGTTATTGAAATATTCTAGAATGATAATAATTTTTATGATATCAAATATTATTATATTATTATCTGTCTGTTAGTAACATTTCATTGTCACTTGTTATTTGGATATTAACTTCTTTATTTATTATTAAAGTTTTCTCATATAAGTTCATGTTCTAATTATTAGGATATAGTTATATCATTTATAAAATTATATTATTATAATATATATTATATTCATTCATTCCATTCATATATATAATCGTGTTATAATGAAGATCATGTAGAATGAATCGCATCACATTGTGGAGATGGTTGATAAAACACTATTTTGTTGAATATTTTATTGATAATAAATGACATAATTTCCTCACATTGCGTTAAATATGATTATTTATAAAACATTTGGGATTTGATCATTCATTTGAAAATTTGGTGAAAATTCCAGTTTTACTCTTTATAGTGCGCAGTAGTATTCCGATAATAAATATTTTTATATTTATTATTTGAATTTAAAATTTTGTAATAGTGTTCTAAACGTAATTTTATACATATTTTATTCAGAACACTAGAGCTCCAAAGTGCACTTGGTTGTTCAAAATGGTCCATGAAGTCAAAGTTGGGCTGGACTCGCCAGAATGGACATTGGTTCTGTATTTGGGCCATAACTTATTCATCCTTTCTTGGATTAGGCCTAGATTTTGAGATGGTCTCAAGGTTTTATTTTCTCACAAATAATCCTTCAAGAAGGAGATCTGGTTCATGCGTTTTTGAGGCCAAATGGGTGGTTCAGTTGGTATTAAAATATTTGGCCAAGATTTCCCATTCACACTTGAAACCTCTTTAAACCTAGCCTCCCCTCCACTCTATAAATTAGTGTTTTTCTCATTTGGAGGGGTTGGGATGTTCATAAGTAGATTGGAGACAAATAAGAATTGGTTTCATCCAAATTTTCCAACCATTGTAATAGGGGTAGCTCTTGAAATAAGGGTCCCCTCCTCCAAGCCTCCTTCTCTTCTTCATGTTATAATATTTTCTTTTGTGTTTTAAACTTATTTGTTCTTATTTTATTTCTTCTATTTTATTATATTATGTTAAAACTTATTCTTATATTAATCTTCCAACTTGGTCTGTAATTCTTTAGTAGAAGTGTTATTTGGTTATACCCATTATAAACCCTTGCAAATGCAATTCACTTCTATGATGATTACGCCACCCATGGAAGTGTAGTATTTTAGTAATCGATCTATATCTTACCTTCTACATTAATTTATTTTGAATCAATGATATATTTTAATTCACATAATATGATCAATTAATTGTTATTTTAATTTAATTGAAACTAAGAAAGTAATTGAATAATTAACAAAAAAACATGCGAGGACGAGATTTTGTGTAAATTGTGAGAGTGCGAACTTAATATGTTATAAAGAACCATAAGGGATAAATTTTTAGTATTCAAATATAATTCCTAAACTCAATTAATACTAATTTCCAGAGGGGAAATGTGCCTTAATTTACCACTGACGATAATCTAATCTGAGAAAATCAATCAAATCAGGGTGTTTCGATTTCATGTTCCGAAGTTAGCCTAGGGTTAAATTTACTTCGTCTTCGTGGTAAAGTTAATTCTAGTAGGGTTCAAGATTTAACAAATTAAGGGATCATAATCAAGTGAATTTTAATTTAAATAATAATGATTAATAATAGAGTGAAGAGGTAGAGTTAGATTGATTACACCTTTTTAAATATTTTCTAAAAAACATCTTTTTATTGTGTCATTTTAATCAAACATCATTTTAAAACTAAATACAATATAAAATACAATATAAAATCAAAAAAATTAAAACACATATCCTTGAGATCCAACAATTACACACTAGGAAACAAAAGATATCATGCCTCATAAAAAATTATTATTTCACGTTCTCCATTTATATCATTAAATATATTTCCACTTCATTTATCCTCCCATGCACAAAACACTTACCTCGCTTGAATTTTATTTTATCACACAAATATAAATTTTTTGCAATTTCTTCCTCATCCAAACTCATAAAAGGGTCACTATAGGCTTGATAAATTCCTACATCACCACCCGATGTGATTCAATGACATATGTTTATCATGAGGACTTTTTAGGGATGTTCTGTGGCTTTCGTTTTGTAGGATTAAGGTGTGAAAAATTCTGAGGCTGAATAAGGAGGGCTTGACTCTTTTTTGAAGAAAAACATCATTAATCTAATTTTCACTTAAATATGGTCTTATCCTAAATCCCCATAGTACAAATTCAGCTCCATCATCATGAAAAGTCATCGAAAGTTTACACCATTCATCATTTCAGCATCAAAAATGTCAATCTTCTCAAACATGATTTTCTTGAAAGCTCCAGATAGGCATAGCTTTCTACATCAATTAGACGCTCCAGAAAAGGCACGGATTTCAATATAATGATTTTCTTCATCATTAAAATTATCTCTTTAGAATTTAATTTTCCACCCAAAGTATCATATAATGTGTTTTCACAACACAAGATAGCTTCCCCCACACTTAAGCTCAACTAGATTATGCAATTTCACTTCAAGAGTTGGTTAGATATGGAAAATTGGCTTGTAATGTGGCTAACCTAATTGGTTTTGCATGGATTATAAGGGCTACAAAGATTAAATGTTCAAGGTAGGCTATTATAAATAGGATTATTTTAAATAAGTGCTTTAATATCAAACAAATGCCTCAATCATTTAGACATAAGTACCTCAAACCCTCAAGTTTTGATTGAAATAAATCAAATTCTGGTTAAATCAATCATGGTTTGGTTCTCTCAATAAGTGAGGTGAATGTAAAGAATATGAAAATAATGGTTTAGAATTCTTACAGAAAAGTGGTTTCAAATATAAAGATAGTGAGATGTGGCATGGGATTCAAAATTCAATGTACTTTTCATGAAATAACTAAATATTTGAACTTGAAACAAAGTCATTTTCAGCATTCATTTAAGCTCAGTTTCATGGGATAAATTGTTTCACTCATTTATATGCATTTAAAAATTGTGATGAGAATCATTTTAGCTCAAAAATTTTAAAAACACAATGAAAATTGAAAAAATAAACACTCAAAATTTGATAAAACACAAAAGAAATTTTTGTTTTCTTTTTTTAAACAGGAAAACAATTCAAATAACTAAACTAAATGGTACCCTCCCACACACTTAAAATATTTCATTTTCCTCAATGTGAACCCATGAGATGATATTTGTAAATGAAATGTGAATTTTTAAATAGGACAAATAATATAAAAGTGAAAGGGTTAGGAACAGCCTGATGTGCCCAAGTGATGATGGGGTCATGCAGTGTGATAAAATCCACTACATTAGTAGGAAGGCCCTCAATGTATCTCTTAAAACGTTTCCCATTGACTGTAATGCTCATTCAAGTGTCCTCTTGTGTGATCTCTACTCCACCATAAGGAAAAACATTAGATACAATATAAGGACCTAACCATCTGGAATGCAACTTACCAGGCATCAGCTTCAGTCGTGAACTGTAGAGAAGGACTTTCACTCTCACATGAAACTCCTTTTGTTGGATCATTCTATCATAAGATGCTTTTAATTTTTCCTTATAGAGCCTTGAGTTCTCATATAAAGACAATCGAATATCCTCAAGCTCTTGAATTTACAACTTCCTTTGGATTCCAGCCTGGGCCAAATCCATGTTGCATTTCTTTATAGCCCAATAAGCCCGATGCTCAACTTCCACTGGGATATGACATGATTTCCCAAAAACAATCCGAAATGGGGACATACCAATGGGTGTCTTGTATGCTGTCCTATAAGCCCACAATAAATTATCCAAGTGCCTACTCCAATCTTTCCTATTTGGATGCACAGTTTTCTCCAAATTTTGTTTCAATTCCCTATTTGAAACCTCAACCTGGCCATTTGTTTGAGGGTTGTATCGTGTTGATGTTTTTTGTGTCACCCCATACTTTTGAAGGAGGGAAGAAAAATTCTTATTTAAAAAGTGTTTCCCTTGGTCACTGATGATGGCCTTTGGTACTCCAAACCTGCAGAAAATTTGAGCCTTGACAAAATCCACTACAACATGAGAATTGTCAGTCCTAGTGGCCTTGGCCTCCACCCATTTACTCACATAATCCCTAGAAACCAAAATATATAAAAATACAAATGAATTAGGAAAAGGACCTATAAAACTGATTCCCCATACATCAAAAATAAAACAGAATATTATGGGTTTCACCCAAAATCTCAAACCATTGTAAGAGGGGTAGCTCATGAAGCAAGGATCCCCTCATCGAAGCCTCCTTCTCTTCTTCATGTTGTAATATTTTCATTTGTGTTCTAAACTTCTTTTCTCTTCTTTTATTTCTTCTCTTTTCATATATTTTGTTTAAATTTATTTTTCTCTTAATCTTCCTATTTGGGCTGGAATTATTGAGTAGAAGCGTTGTTGGGTTATACCCATTATAATCCATTGCAAATGCAATTCGCTTCTACGATGATTACGCCACCAATGTAAGAATAGTATTTTAGTAATCAATCTATATCTTACCTTCTACATTCATTTATTTTGAATCAATGATATACTATAATTCACATAATATGATCAATTAACTGTGTTTTTAATTTAATTGAGACTAAGCAAGAAATTGAACAATTAACACAAAAAGACACGAGGACAAGATTTTGGGTAAATTGTGAGAGTGTGAACTTAATCAGTTATACAAAACCATAAAGGATCAATTTGTAGTGTTCAAATATAATACCTAAAATAAATTAATTCTAATTTCCAGAGGGGAAATGTGCCTTAATTTACCACTAACCATAATCTAATCTTAGAACATCAATCAAAGCAGGGTGTTGCGATTACATGTTCCGAAGTTAGCCTAGGGTTAAATTCACTTCATCTTCATGGTAAAGTTAATTCTTGTAGGGTTAGGGATTTAACAAATTAAGGGATCATAATAAAGTGAATTTTAATTTAAATGATAATGATTAATAATAGAGTGAAGTGGTAGAGTTAGACCGATTATGCCTTTTTAAATATTTTCTACAAAACATCTTTTTATTGTGTCATTTTAATTGAACTTCATTTTAAAACTAAAAACAAAAAAAATACAATATCATATCAAAAAAAATTAAAACACATTTCCTTGAGATCCAAAAATTACACACCAAGAAACAAAAGATATCATGCCTCATAAAAAATCATTATTTCAAGTTCTCCATTTATATCATTCAATATATTTCCATTTCATTTATCCTCCCATGCACAAAACACTTATCACGCTTGAATTTTCTCTTATCACACAAATATCAATTTTTTTTTCAATCTCTTTCTCATCCAAACTCATACAAGGGTCACCATACGCTTGATAAATTCCTACATCGCCACCCGATTTGAGTCAAAGACATATGATTATCATGAATACGTTTCAGGGTTTTCCTATGGCTTTTGGTTGGTTAGATTAAGGTGTGAAAAATTATGAGGCTGAATGAGGAGGGATTGACTCTTTTTTGAAGAAAAATTACATGAATCTAATTTTCACATAAAGATGGTCTTCTCCCCAATCCCCATAGTATCAATTCAGCTCCATCATCATGAAAATTCATGGAAAGTTTACACCATTCATCATTTCATCATCAAAAATTCCAATCCTCTCAAACATGATTTTCTTGAAAGCTCCAAATAGGCATAGCTTTCTACCTCAATTAGAAGCTCCAGAAAAGGCACATCTTCACTTGTCATGAAAGATCTAGAAAAGGCATAGATTTCAATATAATGATTTTCTTCAGGAGCAAACACATCTCTTCAGAATTTAATTTTCCAGCCAAAGTATCACAGAATGTGGTAGCACAACCCAAGATAGCTTCCCCCACACATAAGCTCAACTAGATTATGCCATTTCACATCAAGAGTTGGTTGGATAGGGAAAATTGTCTTGTAATGTGGCTAATCTAATAGGTTGTGCATGGATTCTAAGGGATAAAAGGGTTAAATGTTCAAGGTAGGATATTATAAAAAATTATTCTTTGAAATATGGGAATTAATATCAAACAAATTCCTCAATCATTTAAACATAAGTACCTCAAACCCTCATGTTTTGACAGAAATAAATCAAATTCTGGTTAAATCATGCATCGTTTGGTTCTCTCAAGAAGTGAGGTGAATGTAAAGAATATGAAAATAATGGTTTAGAAGCCTCACATGAATGTGGTTTCAAATAAAAAGACATTGAGATGTTTCATGGGATTCAAAATTCAATGTACATTTCATGAAATTACTAAATATTTTAACTTGAAACGAAGTCATTTTCAGTATTCATTTAAGCTCAGTTTCATTGGATAAATTGTTTCACTCATTGATATGCATTTAGAAATTGTGATGAGAATCATTTCAGCTCAAAAATTTCAAAAACACAAAGAAAATTGAAAAATAAACACTCAAAATTTAAAAAAACACACAATTTTTTTGTTTTGTTTTTTTAAATAGGAAAACAATTGGAATTAATCAACTAAAAGGTTACCTCCCCCACACTTAAAATATTTCATTGTCCATAATGTGAACACATGAGATGATGTATGCACATGAAATGAATAATTTTTAAATAGGAAAAATAATATAAAAGTGAAAGGGTTAGGAACAGCCTGATGTGCTCAAGTGATGACAGGGTCATGCGGTGTGATAAAATCCACTGCATTAGTAGGAAGTCCCTCAATATATCTCTTCAAACGTTTCCCATTGACTGTATATATCCTTCCAGTGTCCTCTTGTGTGATCTTCACTACACCATAAGGAAAAACATTAGATACAATTTAAGGACCTAACCATTTGGAACGCAACTTACCAAGCATCAGCTTCAGTTGTGAACTATACAGAAGGACTTTCTCTCCAACATGAAACTCTTTTTTTTAGTTCATTCTATCATGATATGCTTTCGATTTTTCCTTATAGAGCCTTGAGTTCTCATATGAAGACAATCTAATCTCCTCAAGGTCTTGAATTTGCAGCTTCCTTTGGATTCCAGCATGGGAAAAATCTATGTTGCATTTTTTTATAGCCCAATAAGCCCGATGCTCAACTTCCACTAGGATATGACATGCTTTCCCAAAAACAATCTGAAATGGGGACATAACAGTGGGTATCTTGTATGTTTTCCTATAAGCCCAAAATACATCATCCAATAACCTACTCCAATCTTTCCTATTTGGATGCACATTTTTCTCTAAAATTTGTTTCAATTCCCTATTTGAAACCTCAACCTGGCCATTTGTTTGAGGGTGGTATGGTGTTGATGTTTTGTTTGTCACCCCATACTTTAGAAGGAGGGAAGAAAAATTCTTATTGAAAAAGTGTTTCCCTTGGTCATTGATGATGTCCTTTGGTACTCCAAACCTTCAGACAATTTGAGCCTTGAAAAAATCCACTACAACATGAGAATCATCAGTCCTGGTGTCCTTGGCCTCCATACATTTACTCACATAATCAACAGAACCCAAAATATATAAAAATCCAAATAAACTAGGAAAAGGAACCATAAAATAAATGCCCCATACATAAAGAATCTAAAATAATAGTATGTGTTTCACCCAAATTCACCAACCATTTTAAGAGGGGTAGCTCTTGAAGCAAGGATCCCCTCATCGAAGCCTCATTTTCTTCTTCATGTTGTAAATTTTTCATTTGTGTTTTAAACATCCTTGTTCTTATTTTATTTCTTCTCTTTTCTCCTGTTTTGTTTAAATTTCTTCTTCTCTTAATCTTTCTATTTGGGATGGAATTCATGAGTAGAAGCGTTATTGGGTTATACCCATTATAAACCATTGCAAATGCAATTCACTTCTACGATGATTACGCCACCCATGGAAGAGTAGTCTTTTAGTAATTGATCTATCTCATACCTTATACATTAATTTATTTTGAATCAATGATATACTTTAATTCACATAATATGATCAATTAATTGAGTTTTTAATTTAATTGAAACTAAGGAATCAATTGAACAATTAACACAAAAACATGTGAGGACGATATTTTGTGTAAATTGTGAGAGTGCGAACTTAATCGGTTATACAAAACCATAAGGGATCAATTTGTAGTGTTCAAATATAATACCTAAACTCAATTAATTATAATTTACAGAGGGGAAATGTTCCTTAATCTACCACTGACCAAAAGATAATCATAGAACATCAATAAAAGCAGGGTGTTGCGATTGCATGTTCCGAAGTTAGCCTAGGGTTAAATTCACATCATCTTCGTAGTAAAGTTAATTCTCGTAGGGTTCAAGATTTAACAAATTAATGGATCATAATTAAGTCAATGTTAATTTAAATGACAATGATTAATAATAGAGTGACGTGGTAGAGTTAGACCGATTACACCTTTTTAAATATTTTCTAAAAAAACATCTTTTTATTGTGTCATTTTAATTGAACTTCATTTTAAAAGTAAAAACAAAAAAATACAATATCAAATAAAAAAATATTTAAAACACATATCCTTGAGATCAAAAAATTACACACCAAGAAACAAAAGATATCATGCCTCATACAAATCATTATTTCAAGTTCTCTATTTATATCATTCAAGAAATTTCCACTTCATTTATCCTCCCATGCACAAAACACTTACCTCGCTTGAATTTTCTCTTATCACACAAATATAAATTTTTTATGCAATGTCTTTCTCATCCAAACTCATAAAAGGGTCACCATAGGCTTTATAAATTCCTACATCGCCACCCGATGTGAGTCAAAGACATATGTTTATCATGAGGACTTTTCAGGGTTGTTCTGTGGCTTTTAGTTGGTAGGATTACGGTGTGAAAAATTATGAGGATGAATGAGGAGGGCTTGACTCTTTTTTGAAGAAAAATTGCATTAATATAATTTTCACTTAAATATGGTCTTCTCCTCAATCCCCATAGTATCAATTCAGATCCATCATCATGAAAAGTCATGGAAAGGTTACACCATTCATCATTTCAGCATCAGAACTATCAATCTTCTCAAACATGATTTTCTTGAAAGCTCTAGATATGAATAGATTTCCACCTCAATTAGAAGCTCTAGAAAAAGTACAACTTCACTTGTCATGAATGCTCCAGAAAAGGCACAACTTTCAATATAATGATTATCTTTCACAGCAAACACATCTCTTCATAATTTAATTTTCTACCCAAAGTATCATAGAATGTGGTAGCACAACACAAGATAGCTTCCCCCACACTTAATCTCAACTAGATTATGCAATTTCACTTCAAGAGTTGGTTGGATAGGGAATATTGGCTTGTAATGTGGCTAACCTAATAGGTTGTTCATGGCTTCTAAGGGCTACAAGGATTAAATGTTCAAGGTTAGTTATTATATAAAAAATCTTTGAAATAGGGGCTTTAATATCAAACAAATGCCTCAATAATTTAAAAATAAGTACCTCAAACCCTCAAGTTTTGACAGAAATAAATCAGATTCTGATTAAATCAAGCATGGTTTGGTTCTCTAAATAAGTGAGGTGAATGTAAAGAATATGAAAATAATAGTTTAGAAGCCTCATAGGAAAGTGGTTTCAAATATAACGATAGTGAGATGTGGTATGGGATTCAAAATTCAATGTACTTTTCATGAAATTACTAAATATTTGAACTTGAAACAAAGTCATTTTCAGCATTCATTTAAGCTCAGTTTTATGGGATAAATTGTTTCATCATTGATATGCATTTTAAAATTGTGATGAGAATCATTTCAGCTCAAAAATTTCAAAAACACAAAGAAAATTGAAAAATAAACACACAAAATTTGAAAACACAAATTTTTTATGTTTTGTTTTTTAAACAGGAAAACAATTGAAATTACTAAAATAAAAGGTTCCCTCTCCAACACTTAAAATATTTCACTGTACTCAATGTGAACCCATGAGATGATGTAATCATATGAAATGCAGAAGTTTTAAATATGACAAATAATATAAAAGTGAAAGGGTTAGGAACAGCCCGATGTGCTCAATTGATGATGGGGTCATGCAGTGTGATAAAATCCACTACATTAGTAGGAAGTCCCTCAATGAATCTCTTAAAAAGTTTCCCATTGACAGTAAAGTTCCTTCCAGTGTCCTCTTGTGTTATCTCCACAACACCATAAGGAAAAACATTAGATATAATACAAGTACCTAACTATATGGAATGCAACTTATCAGGCATCAGCTTCAGTCGTGTACTTTAGAGAAGGAATTTCTCTCCAACATGAAACTCCTTTTGTTGGATCATTCTATCATGAGCTGATTTTGATTTTTCCTTGTAGAGCCTTGAGTTCTCATATGATGACTGTTTCGGTGCGGATGTGCGTCGGGTTTCTGTTCCGACGCTATTCCGCCAGGACGCGTTCGCGCGTGTGCCCGTCGACCCGAGGGGATGGGAGCGCGGCTTGTGGCCCCGCAGTCCCGCTTTCCAAAGGTGGGTGGCATCTGTCCCTTATTCAGGGACGTCTGCTCCTTGATCGAAACTGGGATGATGGGATGTCGGCTCCTCCTTCCGTGGACGTCTCCTCGGAACTCGTCGCCTAATCCGGGTCTCCCTCATAGATTTAAGAATGTTCGTGAATCTCGTTCCCGGCGCCATATCTTCATGGACACCGGTTAATTACGCTGCTTCCGCCCAGATGCTCCAAGGAGTCTGGTCGGGGCAGCAACCCGCGGTGAGGAGACCGGGTAGCTCTAGGTGTTGGGGGCGTGTCTTAACACTGCGGCTCTGCATGTCTGCCTTCCGTCCCTAATAGGGCTTCTCAAAGGCATGATGGCCTGAGGCATCCCGCGCTGGGTGCGGGGAACTGCATTACCTGAGGTTTTCCTCAGCTTACCATGTTTAACACGGGGTATGCCGCGATTTTAACGTCCAGCGGGGACGGCATCAGACTGATCAACACGAGGATTGGATCAGATGGCAGAACCTCTTGCGGGGAACCTCCGACGCTAGGGCCAGCACATGGGCGGCTTCCCGAGTGAAGTGGAGTGGAATGAAATGGCATGACCCCACCGGGATGTGGCGGCCCGGGTAAGGATCAGGATGGATGATGGAGTGAAGAGCTTGGACCCCGTAGAGGCTTTCTATGTACCGCGCGTTAGCACGGATCAAAGTCAGCGTAGTTCGGATATACAGTTTAACGTCATGCTGGACGATGGATGCCTGGAAGTTTAACGTCCTGCAGCGCGGACGAGGTGCAGTTTAGCGTCATGCAGGACGATGGATGCCTGGCAGTTTAACGTCCTACAGCGCGGACGAGGTGCAGTTTAGCATCATGCAGGACGATGGATGCTTGGCAGTTTAAGATCCTGCAGCGCGGACGAGGTGGTGCCGCCAATGGGTCCGTGTCACTTCGCGCGAGCCTGGAGGGCCGCACGGGAAGACAACGTACGGTGCGGGCACCCGGGATGTAGATCATCGGGCGCCACGCAGGCGGGTACCCTCAGGGGGTCAAAGGGGGCGACCCTTGGCGGTTTGCGCGCAAAAGAGGAGCTTGGCGCGCAATACCGCGGGTCGGCGCACAATTGGGCGGGCTGGCGCGCAATTGGGCCAGCGCTTTGCGCGCGGAAGATGGAGATTGCGCGCACCGGGCCTCTGATAGTGCGCGGGGGCAACGGCCAATTCTTTAACGAATGGCCTCTTAGTAAGGGGGGTGTGCGCAATCGGGCTGGATTGTGCGCACCTGAGGGTCAATTGCGCGTAAGAGGCTTCTTTTGCGTGCGAAGGCCTTTGGGTGAGGAGTTGGTCAAAGGAAAGAAGCCAAAGGGGTTGCGCGCGAAGGCGAACCCCGGGGCTTGCTTGCGCGAAATAAAGGAGGTTACCTGAAGATCGGCATTGCGCGCGGAGGGGGCGGGATTGCGCGCACGAGCGACCCTTCGAATTCTGGCAGCCCTCAAAACGTTGGGGGTCGCCTTGTATTTATAGGCAACCCCGGGCGCGCAATTCGGCTCGCGGGCGCGCAATTCGGCGCGGGCGCGAAATAGGGGCCCGGCACGCAATAGGGCCGCGCACGGGCGTCGGGCGCAGAACATTCCGCGCCGACTCGGCCTATTGCGCGAATCCCGGAAGGATTGCGCGCGCATAGCCAATATTGCGCGCGGGCCTCCGAAATTTCGCGCAAGGTCTTCGGGCCTTCCGAAACGTGCTTCTGACTCCAAATATGACCTCGCTTTCCTCATCCGAAACTTCGTTTGAGGAGCAACGGACTTTTCCGGCGTCTACAAAAGCCCCCCCTCGGAATCTGATCGGCGAGAGGTCGCAATGATCGGGTTCCGAGGGAGACGCCGGAATGCCGAAGTCCTGGGCGGCGCGGGACTTTGGCGCGCAAAAAGGGCGTCGGGCGCGAAATTTGCTGCCTTGGTCGTGCAAAGCGCTTTCCGCGCAGCGCGGACACCCGGCCTCGCCTATAAATAGGGCCCCTGGTTTCCACGTGCCGTACACAGGCTTTCCGCGCGATAAGATTCCCATATCTCGTGCGCGAAATTTCCATTGACGGCGCGAAATTCACCCGTTCGGCGCGCAAACCCATCCGGATTTCGGCTTGTTTTGCGCGAACACCCGGGGTTTTACGCGACAGACTTCCCAATTGCGCGACGTCCACTAGGATTGCGCGCCAACTCCCAAATTTCTCTACCAGCCTCCTCCGATTCTGCACGCCTCATCCCTTAACCCACACGACTCCCGGAGCTTCTGAGATGGCTGCGAATCAAGTGAATGAGGGGGATGTCGACATTCGCAGAGCTGAGATGGCGGCGAACGAGGAGGTCTACGGAGCCAAGGAGATTGTTTCCAACAATCAATCCTTGTTCTATTTGCTGACTCCGGCCCAGAAGACGTATCCGCTGTCGGACAACCTGCCACTCTGGAACTACGGCATCCTGGATGAGGTTTCGGTGCCAGGGTTCGAGGTCGATGCGCCACGGACCTGGGTGACTCGGGAGGACGAGCTTCCCCGCTATAACATCACCAACAACGGGCATCCTGCTAGGGAGACCAGGCACTTAGATGTCTATGTCCTGAACCCGAGGATGCGAACCATTACCGGGAGTCAGCCTACTGTGGAGAACTCTCCAGCCCTCTACTCGAGCACGTATCGCCAGAGTGTCACCGAAGACACCAGGGGCTGGCTGAAGGACTGGGACTTGCAGTCTGGGGGTAATTTCACCAGTGAGTGGGCCTGGGCGTTCTGGGTACGCCACACCTGCGATCACTTCACGGAGGAACTGCGGTACATCGGCCTGTTTGAGGCGGTGTGGACGTCGCAGTTCCACTTCTACCAGCAGCCCGACCTCGGGCCGGAGCTGTTCACCCGCTGGTCCCCGGATACCAACACCTTCCATCTTCATCATGGGGAGGTCAGCATCGGTCTCTGGGACATCCACTGCATTGGAGGTATCCCGCTGGAGGGTTACCAATACGATGAGTTCCTGCCTCCGAGGAACACCTGGGGCGATAGGTCACGAACTCCCATCCTGACATGGCATCTAGTGGACCTGGCTACGAAGCGGCTCGGGGTCAAGGACTTCCGCAAGGACAAAGCCTACAAGGATTGGTTCAGCCAATTCTTGGAGCATGACCCAGTGGTCAAGATGTCAGGCAGGGGGAAGCGGTGCCCGACCGCGGCTCAGAGGAGCCGGAACGGGTCGTACTGGCGGGTCCTGGAGACGGGAGACTACTGCTCATGGGGGTACCGCGTCATCGAGGCCCGGGACCCAAATGTCCGGTACACGGCGTTCCTGGCCACCTTTCTGAGTGGGTGGCTCCTGCCAGTGCGGGACGCGAGGATGGGCGTCCGCCCAGCGACACTGGTGATGGCGGGCGCCATGGCCGCCAACAAAAGATTCAACCTCGGGGTCCCAGTGCTGGCTAAGTTGTACGCCATCCTGGGACGCATTTCGCGAGGGGGGTCACCACGAAGGGTTTTTGGGCCCTTTCAATTCTTCCACGGCTGGGTGGCTGCTCACCTCGGTGGGTACACGTTTCCAAACGCCGTCATTCCTCCGGGCAACGGCCTGTGACCCTCCCTGCTGAACATCGCGGGGGTCGCTCCGATGACCCTAAATGAGGAGGGCGTGAGGATTCGGATTGGCAATCACGCTAATTTCAACTTCAGCTCATTCCCCACTCCCGTTGGCCAGATGATCGACAATGGGCAGGGTCTACTAGAGCAGCACGAATACTTCCTGAGCATGCGGGGCGGGGTGCTCGTGGCTCGGATCGACGGGAAGGTGATCTGCGAGCCCTACGTGCCAACCCGGTTCGCCAGGCAGTTCGGGTGCCTTCAATGGATGCCGAAGAGGGTATTCTCTGTTGTACGGGAGGAGACGAACCCTTGCGTCCTTCGCCAGATGTGGTTAATGTTCTCCGCTTTCAGCTCTGGCGATGTCATCACTCTCCCTCCTACCGGAGTCGACGTAGGCTTGGCAACCGAGTACGCCGAACACTGGGCCATCGCGTACCCCGAGGGGCTTCTACGGAAGCCAGTTCGGTGGCTCGAGGTCACCCGTGCGGAGACCGGGCGCCAAGGAAGGAGGCGAGGCGCCGTTACGCGGGGGAGAACGGAGGCACGCCAAGCAGCAGAGCCGGCACAGGCAGGGACTTCGACGGCGGGCACATCGCAGACTGCCACCATGGATTCAGCGCCCAGAGAGGGGGCACATGCAGTGGTCGGGGAGAGGACCGGGAAGCAGATAAGGCGTCTGCTCGAACCCTCCCACGATGCAGTCTTCCCAGCACTGTGGTCGGCCTGGATGACCCTGCGGCAGTCGCTTGGGACCGAAACCATCTGGCAGAAGATAATCAGAGAAGGAATCCATCTGCCAGAGGTCAGGCGCCTTCAGGTCGCCGACAGGGTGAACTTCCACCGGCGGTATGCGTATCTGACGGCCATGGACGAGTACGCGTGCCAATGTGGTCAGTGTGCGGAGCCGTCCCTTCTGGTGAAGGTGATGCTCAGTCTAGAGCCTGCTCCAGAACAGATGCCGCTGGAGGAAGGTGATAGTAACGATGACTCCGAGGAAGAGGAGGAGACGAGGGAGGATGAAGGCTCTGAGGGATGGTCTCATCCGGGGAGCCCGCGGGAGAGCGGCGAGGTGGCCGACTCTAACAATATTGATATCACTGAGCTCCTCGAGGTCCGCTTCTATCCCTACTCAACATGCTTCGTCCATTCTCTTATGCAGCTTCTAACCCATTTCTTCATCTTCCTCAGGAGTGCACAGATGTTGGTCAGGCATCCTCAGCAGGAGTAGGAGAGGCGCCAGCAGGACAGGGCGGGGGCCAGACACCTATCATTGAATTGACAAGCGCTGAGGGGTCCCCTACTGCAATTGCTCCTGCGGCGGCCGAGACAGCGGAAGATGACGCTCTGGACTCCCATAAGTCTCCTTACTTTACTGCTGGTGCTTGTCGTTGACAATCCGTGACTAACCGCAGCATGCCTTGCGCAGTGATCTCAATACTGGAGGCTCGTCGGGCTGTCGAACCTGGGCCATCCACGAGTGGACCAGTGGCAGACATACCGCCTTCTCCGGAACAGACTTCTCACACCGAGCCGGCCCCACCAACTGCTGATCAGGGGGCAACGGACGCCGGCGGTTCTTCCATCGGAGAGAAGTCAGGGGATGACGAGGGTGTCAACGCCGCTGGGGCGAGAGAAGGTCGCCCAGATGTTAGGGGAGCATCAACCAAGCTTCAGGCATCCATAATTGGGCCTGGATCTCTAAGGAAAAGAGGGAGGTCATTCCTAGGAAAGGAGACCTCAGACCTAATCAATGTACCATCCCCCCAACTTGTTCCGACACACGAGCGGGACAACGCTAGGGGCGTTGAGATTTTATCCGAACTTAGGGAGATGAAAAAGGGTGAATCGCGTGTCCCGAATTCAGAAATCCACGACGGTCAGTCTTCCAGGAAATGCCCAAGACGGCAAGCGGACAATGGATCAATCGACCATACCACTGCAATAGACGGACCGAAGGTCATCATTCATATTGCAGGAGGCGGATCACATGTCATCATCAATACCACTTTGGGGGTTCCTTCAGACACAAGGGTGGAAATCCGGATCAAAAGAGCATGCGAAGCGTGGGGCGAAGTGATGACTTGTTCGGACAGAATCTAACACTCCCAAAATTGTGCCACTGTGGGGAAAGCGTATTAGGCGGATGCACCAATCCGGCCGTGAATCACCCCAATTATCAGACAGAACCTCTTTGACGAGGAAACTGTCACTTCCCATCATTGCAATGGGGCATCCCGAGCTGAATCGGGGAGAATATCACAACCGCACCACTCTACCAGAAGCCAGGCCAGACGACCGGCGACGAGGAGGGGCGGGATTTAGCGATCCCTGAGGCTGGACCCGAATCGAGATGCCCGGGCGTTCCTACGTACTCCATCAGGCTGGAGATCAAGCCAAACGTAGTTCTGGAAGTGCAGTTTATCGTCATGCAGGACGTAGAACCTCGATTAGGGAGATCTTAGTTTAAGGTCGTAGAGCTCGGACCATAGGGGCAGATCTTAGTTTAAGGTCTTAGAGCTCGGACCATAAGAACCTCAAAGTACGCCACATCGTGGTCCTATCCCCTGGATATGCGAAGATGCACTGAGGGATAGTGTCAAGAGTGCCGAGATTTTTCCTGGTCAGAATGGGAGGTGGAAAACGTAATGTGAATCATGCGACCATTCACTCAAGGACTGGGGGCACTGGCGTAACGATATGGGAGTACTGCCGACCGTGGAGGAAAAGCAGCATCAATATCGCACTGACCGTTGATGGAATGAGGCAGAAAACGAGCATCAACCGATCAAGTGCAGGATTCATATCGATTTGCTGCCCAAGGCCCTTGGGGGCACCATCCCGGATCGGTGGGAGAGCACTGAGGCATTGTATCCAGACCGCTCACGGGGGGTTCCACCCAGGGCGTAGGTGATGGGTCCGAATGAAGGGGAGCATGAAGCCTGAAAAGTGGAAGGAACCTGACCAAGCTGAACCTGACCCTCCTGGAAATAGACCAGAGTACTCTTGGCACCGGTGGACCACTGCAAGGGGTCGAGGGACACGCCTTGAGGGTGACCCGAAGGCGGCGGATTCCCAAGAGAAGGGGGAATCTTTAAGAGGTGGGGGGCTGGACCCGAAGTTTCAAACATCTGGGTGTTCCTACGTATCCCATAAAGATGGGAATCAAGACACACGTAGTTCTTGAAGTGCGGCGCAACACAATCGGGCACCAGCACGGGGAGGGGTGCGGGTCTGGCCCTCGCACCCAAAAGAAGCGGTATTTGATATCTCTTGTTTGTCCTTAAAGGTGGATGGTTTTTCTTTGTGCAGCGACATGCCTGTGATTAAGAAATCCCTGGCGTCGCCACAATAATCAAGCCATGAAAGGCATTGATAAATGGCGTGGTTATTAACCAGCGCCCAATGTGAGTGTCCCCTGAGGAGAACATCACGATGCAGTGCCGTTTCTCGTCGGGCGGCCAAGACGATCACAGTTTGCGGTCATGTGGTAAGACCAGGCAACACAGTTTAAGGTCGTGTGGCTCGGACCATGGAGGAATCCGCTTATTGCGATACGGCGGACCCAGCGGAGGTGGGGACACATCCCAAACCTGCGGTAACGCACAATTCCAGGAGAAGGATCCTGGGATAGGGGCCTACATATGTCTATCAACCAAGGGAAAGAGATGCTAGCCTCCAACTATGCTGGGCCCAGAACGCGATTGTTCGGGCGACTCCTTCCTCCTCATGGGGACGAGGGTCTAGCTACACATGTCCCTTAGGGAGGACATTAGGATATATCATTGGTGCTCCTATCGTGGGAGCCTCAAAAGGCACCATTACCCTGGTTGTCCTGCCTAACGTGTAGAGGTGTACTGAGTGTCAGTACGAAGAGAGAGTGTCGAGTTTCCACTACAACGCACTGAGGCGGAGTGTGATAAGGACTGCGCAACCAGTGTTCAGAGCCTGAAAGAGTTGACATGGCGATCAAGGATGTTGCTGACCATATTCGCAACACATCATCCGATCGCGTCAGCCTAGGATGAGGCAAGCAAACGAGCATCAACCGCTCAAGCGCAGGATTCATATCGATTTGCTGCCCAGGACCCGCCGGTAAATCGATCGGGAGCGGTAGGAGAGCACTAAGGCATCGCATCCGAACCGCTAATGAGGATCCCTTTGAGTGAAGGCCCGAACAAGAGGAAGCGCGAGGCCTGACAAGTAACACAGGACTTGTCGGGATTGAATCCGACACTACAGGTCGTATACCGGAGTACCCCAAAACATGCTAACAGATCACCGGAAAGGGTAGGAGGACTCACCTTGAGAGCAACCAAAGGACGGCAGATCCCCGTGATCAACCAAGAGAGGGGGCTGGACCTGGAACACAAACGTCCAGGAGGTCCTACGTATCCCATAAGGATGGGAATCAAGTCGTACGTAGTTATCGAGAGGCAGTTTAACGTCGTGCGGGACGAAGTGCAGTTTAACGTCGTGCGGGAGGATGGAGCATGAAGTTTAACGTCCTGCAGCGTGGACGAATGCAGTTTAACGTCATGCGGGACGAAGTGCAGTTTAACGTCGTGTGGGACGAAGTGCAGTTTAACGTCGTGCGGGATGATGGAGCATGCAGTTTAACATCCTGCAGCGTGGAAGAATGCAGTTTAACGTCATGCGGGACGAAGTGCAGTTTAACGTCATGCGGGACGAAGTGTAGTTTAACGTCGTGTGGGACGATGGAGAATGCAGTTTAACATCCTGCAGCGTGGACGAATGCAGTTTAACGTCATGCGGGACGAAGTGCAGTTTAACGTCATGTGGGACGAAGTGCAGTTTAACGTCGTGCGGGATGATGTGCAGTTTAACGTCGTGCGGGACGAAGTGCAGTTTAACGTCGTGCGGGACGAAGTGCAGTTTAACGTCGTGAGGGATGAAGTGCAGTTTAACGTCGTGCGGGACGAAGTGCAGTTTAACGTCGTGCGGGATGATGGAGCACTCAGGAAAAGTACTGCTTGAGGAACCTAGCGTTAGTGGGAGGAGTGACACGCTCACCATCCATAGTCTCTAGGGAGTACGCGCCATTGGGATAGACCTTGTGGACGACAAAAGGTCCCTCCCACTTGGGCTCCAACTTGGGAGGCTTCCTGTCGGGGATCATTGGTGCTCTTAGGGCCAGTACTAGGTCACCCTGCAGGAAGGAGCGGAGTCGAACCTTCTTATTGAAAGCTCGAGCCATTCTGCTTTGATGCCTCTCCAAGTTGTGAAAAGTGTGAAGCCTATTCTCATCCAGTGCTTCCAACTCGACTAGACGGGCTTCAGCAGCTCTGTCCGGTGCTTGCTGGTCGTAGACCGCAGTGCGCAAGGACGGTAACTGGATCTCGATGGGCAGGATGGCCTCAGCTCCATACACCAGGGAATAAGGGGTCATCTGGGTGGAATTGCGAGTCGTCGTCCGATAAGACCATAGGGCGTTGGGGAGCTTGTCCGGCCAACTCTTCTTGTTCTGACCAACCATCTTTTGCAGAATGTTAGAGAGGGTTTTGTTAAACGCCTCAATCTTTCCATTCGCCTGCGCATGATAGCGAGATGTATGGTTCGAGCGAATGTTGTACTTGGCGTATAACTTCTTCAGATCGGCTACTCGGAAATTGGCTCCATTATCCGTGAGGATAGAGTGAGGCACTCCAAATCGATAAATGATGTTGGAGGTCACGAAATCAGCGATAGAACAGGATTTGACCTCTCTGAGCGGAATCTCCTCTGCCCATTTGGAGAAGAAGTCTGTGGCGGTCAGAATGAACTGGAACTGGCGAGCCGTCGCCGGCAGTTAAGGTCCCACAACGTCCAGCCCCCATACTGCAAAGGGCCAAGAAAACCTGGTGGTATGGAGAGGCTCTGGTGGCTGATGCACAAAGTTCACATGAACCTGGCACGCATGGCACTTCCTGCCATACTCGATGTAGTCATGGATCATGGAGGGCAGGAAGTATCCCAACCTCCGAATCTGGTGGGACAGCTTCGGCCCAGTCTGGTGGGCACCACATGAACCAGCATGAAACTCTTGCATGACTCGTGTGATCTCAACTCCCTAAAGTCAAATGAAGAGAACACCATCAAATCCGCGTCTATAGAGGATCTGCTCTAGGCCGGGACTGCTCTGGAGGACAAACTGCGATGCGCGGCTTCGAACTCGCTCGTTCTCGGCCCGATCCGACGGGAGAATGCCATATTGGAGGTACTCAACCAAAGGCGTCCTCCAATCAGGGGCTGGTTCGACTGCCATATCTGTGGTACTCGGGGCTCCAGGCATAGGGGCAACCGTGGTGAGATTACTTACCGATGGGTCGCGATCTCCCTCCGGGATAACGGGAGCGATGAGCCTGCGGTGCGTCACGTGGATGATCAGGTTGTCCTGTTCAGGCTCTGCGAGTGACGTAGCAAGGCTGGCCAAAGCATCTGCTCGACCGTTCTGTGACCGGGGAATATGGACAATTTCTGGCCGAGAAGGGAACTGGGCCATCAGGAGGGGGGTGCACTCCAGCAATGGCACAAGTTCCGGCTTCCTGAAAACATAGTCTCCATTGATCTACTTAACGACTAGCTCGGAGTCCCCTTTCACACACATATGGGGCACGTCGATCTCGAGAGCTAACTCGAGGCCAGTGATGAGGGCATGGTATTCCGCCTCATTGTTGGTACAGCCCTCTGACAACAGGAAAGAGTATGGCAGCACGGCTTGCTCCGGGGTAATGAAGACGATACCCAAGCCCACTCTGTTGAGCTTAGGATTATCGAGTCTTCTACCGGTGGGGCTACGGGAGGTACCGTCAAAGTGCATCTGCCAGCATGGATCGGCACGATCGACCGAGAGAACGACCTCATCAGGAAAGCCCAGATCCAGCGGCTGATCCGCGGAGGTCGGGTGAGCAGCCAGAAATTCCGCCAATGCTTTCCCTTTGATGGCCTTCTAAGACACATACCTGATGTCGAACTGCTGGAGAATCACATCCCACCGCGCTAGACGGCCAGTCAACATAGGCCGGCTCAGGATATATTTCAACGGGTCTACCCAAGAAACCAACTGTACCTCGTGGTGCTGCAAGTAGTGTCATAATTTCTGTACGGAAAATACGAGCGCCAGGCAGCTCTTCTCGATGGGGGAATACCTAACTTCCACATCGAGGAGCATGCGACTGAGGTAATAGAGGCTATTCTCTGTTCCCTCGTTGTTCTTCTGGGCGAGAAGGGCACCAAGGGACCGTTCCAGGGCAGTCACATAAAGGACCAGCGGCTTCCCGGATACAGGCGGCATCATAACCGGAGGTTGAAGCAGGTACTGCTTGATTTCCTCGAAAGCGGCCTGACACTCCTTATCCCATACATAGGTGGAACCATTCTTCATGAGCCGAGAAAAGGGATTACACTTGCCAGCCAGATTTGCGATGAATCGGCGTATATAGGCTAAGTGGCCTTGGAACCCTTGCAGTTCCCGAATGTTACCTGGGGGAGGCATCTGGCTAATCGCCCTGATCTTCTCTGGGTCGATCTCAATACCCCGGTATCTTACCACAAAGCCAAGAAACTTCCCGGAGGTGACCCCGAAGGCACACTTCAACAGGTTCATCTTTAGGCGGCGAGACCGGAGGAAGCCGAACACTTTCTCAAGATCTTTGAGATGGTCCTGACGCTGGCGTGATTTGACCACCAAGTCGTCGACGTAGCATTCCACCAGTGTGCCGAGGATTGGCTTGAATATGCGGTGCATCACCCGTTGATAGGTGGAACCTGCATTCTTCAGGCCGAAGGGCATGACCTGGTAACAAAAGATACCTTGGGGGGCCCTGAAGGCAGTGAACTCCTCATCCTCAGGGGCCATCCGGATTTGGTTGTATCCGGAGTATCCATCCATAAAGGAGAGGGCTTGGAACCCTGTCGTGGCGTCAATCAACAGCTCTGTCACCGGAAGGGGAAAATCATCCTTCGGACAGTGGCAGTTGAGATCGCGGAAGTCGATACAGACTCTGATCTTCCCGTTCTTCTTCCTGACCGGCACAATGTTGGTCAGCCATCTGGGGTATTGATCTTCCCTCACGAAGTTGGCTTTGATAATCTTGTCAACTTCGGCCTCAACCATGGCACCGTGGAATGGGTGAATCTTCCTAGGAGGCTGCTTGAACCCACTATGGTTCGTCGGGAGACCAAGGCGGTGGACGGCTACCTGAGGATCTAGCCCCGGCATCTCGTCATAGCCCCAAGCGAACACATCACGGTGCTGTCTGAGGAAGTCCACGTACTGATGCCGCTCCTCAGAGGGCATGGTGGCACTGACCAATGTGGGTCTTGGATCTACCTCGGTTCCAAGGTTCACTTGTACTAACTCATCGACCGTGGCGGAGACGCCCTCCTCAAAGGCTGGGGGTGCATCTTCCATGTCCTCTCCACTCGGGGAGGGATCGTCCATGGGAGAGACTGCGTTGGAAACTGCATTGGGGCTACCAGATCCTGCTGGGCCGCTGGTGCTGGTTTGGGCGGTCGTGTTCATCTCATCAGGAGACTCACAGGCTGTCGAGACCATGGCTACGTCCAACCGATGGATCGGGAGGACGTAAGCGTCATCCAAACTTGCCCAGGGATCACTTGCAACAGCGACAGGCTCAGATCTGCTTATCATTGCTCTTGTAATAGTCTGCGTCCAGATAGCGGGCTTCACATGAGGCAAAAGGAGAGGCATCTCCCTGAAGAACTCCTACTCGACCATTAAGGGAGTATTTAAGGCATTGGTGGTATGATGAGGGAACCGCCGCATGAAGGTTGAGCCATGGCCTGCCCATCAATGCGTTATATGCAATGTCCTGAGAGACTACCATGAATTCGGTGTTGGCAACCAGGTCACCGAACTGGGTCTTCAAACATATCTTGCCGACCGGAGTTTTCTCGGTGCGGTCATACCCCTGGATCCTGAGGTCGGAGGGAATCAAGTCATCCTTAGACAACCCCAATCTCCGGAGCGTCCGAGTTGGAATCAGGTTAATCCCGGACCCCGTGTCGACAAGACAGCGCCGGACTTCAAGGCCATTGAACTGGCCAGTAACATACAGCGGTCGAATGTGCCCCTGTATAGGAGGGTCTTCATCCTTACCAGAGAATGAGATAACTGCCTGACATTCGGCGTTCTCAATCGCTTCGGCGTGAAAGGCCTCTACAGCCGCAACTTCTGTCTCAAACTGGAGGGGGCTCTTCAGGGCTTCAGCGAGCGCTTCACGCATCTCAGGTGACAGGCGCAGAGCCTCAAGGATGGAGAGCCTTGTTGGGATGTCGGCCAAGTGCTTCAGGACATCATACTTTCTTGCCAAGCGCGAGCCCCTGGTTGCAGGAGGTTGCTCTGTGGTTGGAGGCATGACGGGCCTTGCCGGTTGGACCGGCGGCCGACTGGTGCTTGGCGCATCTCGCTGTTCACTGGTTGAAGCCCGGGAAGTGGTCACCGTACTGGGTCCAGGAGGCCGGGATGGACTCGTGGCAGGACGGAGCTGGTCGCGGCGCGGATGAGGCGGTTCTGCCTGGTCCCACACCACAAACGGTGGCGGAGGCGAATCTGTCATCCCCGGATGGGGGGGATGCGCGCGCTGAGCTCGGTTTTGAGCCCGCTGCCTAGTCTCAGTGGCGTGCACGGCCTGGCTGGAGGTTCCAACTGTCGTGCCCCAGCGACTCCTGTTGTTGCGGTTCCCCCGACGGTGGCGACGACCGGGGACACTAGAGAGGTCCACCTGGTGTTCTTCAACGTCGGGAACCGAAAAGGGATTTACCAGCTTGGCGGTATTAACCGAACCATACCCAACACTGTCACCGGACGAATCATTCATCACGGGGTGGATCCGGGGAGGGACCCCCATCTCCGGGGGCTTGAAATCGGCAAGAGTGTGGGATAGTGGTGGAACTGGAGGGGAGCGCTCTTCCTTCTTGAACCGCCGCCGTTTGCTCTTCTCGGAAGAGGCAGGCTGGGACGACGATGCCGGAGCAGCACCTGCAGATTCTGGGGGCTCAGGCTGATTCAAGCGTGCACGGATGATTCCATGGGTGCGAATGATCGTCTTGCGGGCCATCCAGTCATTATACTTCTGGGATCCGCGGTCGGAGACCAGCTGCCATTCGTCCTCGTCGCCACTATCGTCATCTGATCCCACGAACACACCCGCCACTTGTGCTGGAGCTGGGCCCAACCTGATTACATTGTTGTTAATCTGGTCTTGGAGCCAGTCCTTAAAAACGTAGCACTGCCGGATGGTGTGCCCCAGGGCCCGATGGTAAGGGCAGTAGCGGGGTTTATCCGTGAGATGTGCCTCCTCTGGCCTCCAACACTCAGGCAGTCGCACAATCCTCTGCTCCAGGGCGCTCCGGAAATAACCGGGGACCTGATCCTCGTGAAATGAGTAAGTCAGGTATCGCGGGGCCCTGGGAGCTTGGTCTTGACGAGGGGCTGGAGGGGCCTGCCGAGGAGGTGGACCCCGATTATCTCGCCTGGGTTGTGGCGGTACATTACGCGGAGGGGTCGGCCGGTTCTGGGGCTGCCGCTGCTGGGCTGGGGACTGAGCCCGTGGAGGCGGATTCTTGTGAGTCTGTGGAGCTGGCCTCATCGGCAGCAGCTCCAACTGCCTGGGGGCCTCTATCTGGGCAACAGTAGCGGGCTCAGCCCTGCTGACTCTCCTTGTAGGGATCGTAGGAGGCAGCGGGTGTGCCTGACTGGCCTGTTGCAGGGCTTCCTCAAGACGTTGAGCCTTGTCTGAGAAGTCCCTGAACCCTCTGGGGTAATTCTGAGTGATCAAGGAAGGGACCAGCTCGGTCTTGACGTTCCCGACGCACATTGTCAGCAACTGCTCCTGAGTCAATGGCATGTCAAGGGAATACATGAGACCCTTCCATCGGGTGACGAAATCCGTGATTCGCTCATCAGGCCTTTTCTTGCACTTGAAGAGGTCTGTGATACTCGTCTTCCGGGTCGTGGAACTGAACTGGTAGAGGAACTGTCTACGAAGGTCCTCCCAGCTAGTTATCGACCCGACGGGGAGATGGCTGTACCAGACAAATGCTGGCCCTTCCAGTGTCTGGACAAAGCAGCGAAGCTTAGCGGCCTCCTGCTGCGCCGGAGTTCCCAACATAGGCCCGCACCTCGAGTTGAAATGGGCCAAATGATTTGGCGGATCTCCAGTCCCGTTGAAGGGGGCGAAAGTGGGGTTCCCGAATCCCGGAGGTGCCGGCATGTCATCCACCCATGCTGGGTATGGCTTGCCGTCCGGTGGGATCGCCACTTGCCGAGTCTCCAAGGCTTCCAAGCGGGCGATGAGTGCCGCCATCGGATCATCCGGACATGGGTTCCAGTCCTGGCGAGGATCTCTAACCACGAGCGCATTGCATGGATCTTCAATCGGGTTGTCGACCGGGTCGTCGAACTCGGCAGCTCGTGGGATGGCGGGCGGAGCGGCCCTTGGGGCAGCGGGAGGAATCCGAGCGGGGTCTCTCAGGTAGTCACGCCGTTCGGGAGGGTGTGGTGAAACATACCATGCCCTCTTGCCATAGGAAATGGCCTCTCCCCATTCGGCAAACACGACATAATCACGGTTGCCCGGGAGAGTCTCGTCGAGGAGTGGTTGTTCCTGTCCCTGCTGTCCTGGCCTAGGATCACCGTAGTCATGCCGCCGCTTTGCAGCGCCCTCGGCGAGGAGCTGGTCAACTAGCTTCTTCTGCTCGGCGAGCTGTTGACGTAGCGTGACCTTCTCGGGATCCTCATCTGCCCTCTGTATGGAGGCAGATGGGTCGGCGGGCTTTATAGCCCCGCCGTTCTCTTTACCTTTGCTGACGTTTCGGCTCAACGTCAGTGCTTCAGTGGGTGTGGGGAGACCCAGGAGGTTCCTGTGGTGACGAGTAACCCTCACCGATGGATCCAACGACGTCTTGTCTTCGGGGGGAGAGCCCCCGTCGAGAAGTTCCAAGCCATTCCCCTCTCCCGACAGGTCATCCATATTGACCATTTCCGTCCCTGGGGATGTACCCTCAGGGCCACCTAGCGAGTCGGGCTGTCGTCGAATCGCACTGAAGCGTAGGGCAGCGTACTGCCCCCATCCATGGATATACACGTGCGGGGTGGCTTCCTCGATAACCTTGCGGAGTACTTGAAAACACTCAACGCATCGTTGTTGGAGGGCCCTGTGGTGCCCAAATGACCCGGGGTGCCGAACCGCGGGGAGCGTGGCCAGGTCAATCTGACGGCACTGCTCACCAATATCCTCCAGGTGTGCTTGACTCCCGGGATATGGCATTTGTAGGCGATGAAGACGGGAGTGAGTCTCCCGGAGAGTTCGGAGGAAGCATTCAAACTCATCCGGGGTGAGCGATTCTGGTGCATCAAAGTCTGGTCCTACGACTGGCCAAAACTTCTCAGGGAAGTGGCCCTCTGCAAGGACAGTCCAAAAGCTCCACGACTCAAACTCAGGACCCAGGTCTTCTTGGTCCCCCTAAGCGTCTGGGAATGGACGGGGAACTGGCAGTGGTGCCGAGGCGGGCCGCTGGGCTGGCGGGCTAGCCGGCGGTGAATACGGCGAGTAGGCCGATTGGCCTCCATATCCCGGTCCGCCCTCGGAGGGTTGCGGTGCCCCAGCTGCCACATCATGATAGGACGGGCCGGCGGGCGAACATCCTGCCGTAGCATCGGTGCTCGCCGAGGGTGCACTAGATCGTGGCTCGACCGTCGGTCCCCAAAAAAGGTCTTCGACTTCTCCGATCGAGGCAGAAGGCACTTCCGGAGGGGCCGGTACCAACCGCAAGCTTGACCCTTGGGGGTCTACCAGGCCCTCGCTACTCTGGATATACCTTCGGAGAGAAGCGGGGATCACATCGATCTCGCTCTCGGGGAGTACGAGGCTGACGTGCCGCATTCCTACCCCTGCCCCTGACTGGCGGGATCGAGGGGAGGGCTCCGTCGCTAAATCATACTCCGCCTCTGTATCAGAGAAACGAACCAGTCGGATCTCTGTCCGGAATTCCCTAACATTCCTCCCTCGACGTCGACGCCTCGCCTCCCTGCCCCTGGGTGGTTCTTCGGGGCATGGCTGATCCCTGTCCCGGCGTCCTCTGGCCGCACCGGTGCTGGGGACAAGAGGACTGGAAACCAAGGTGCGAGGAGCACCGGGACAGATATCAAAGGGGACGCGGGGAGAGATGATTCCGGGCAGGCCTCTGGGCCGGGATCGGAAGGTGGGATAACCCATGCCTCTTGGATCGGCCACACGGAGTAGACCCTGCTGGTGAATAGTGCTACCGCGAGGTGGTCCGCGGTGGCTATTGCCTATACCAGCAACCGGGAGAGTCAACCCAACCTACCTTTGGGGCGGTCGGGGCCTCGATCCAGGTCAGGCATAGAAGTGCCCCTGCTCAGGATGCGCAGGGGCCTGGTGACTGGAGCCAACAGTGGCTTGGGAAAACGCGGCCGCTGTTGCTAGGGCCCCAAGGTGGGCATCCTCTTCCGCTCGTGCCCGACGTTGGCGTCAAGGCAGAAGAGTTGGGATTAGCGGTGCAGGCAGGTGGAGAGTCCGTTCTCCGATTTGAGAAGCCTGTCGGCGGTGTCAACGTGGCCTGGTAGGAGCCCTTATCGCGGATCCCTGGAGCGAATCTCGGATAGGGTGGTCCCGGACATCCTCCACCTCATCCGCATAGGGGAGGGAGCTGTCGAAGCGTTCCAGGGATAAACTCCCGAAGCGGTTGGACGTCGAGGTAGGCAGCGGTACCTCCCTGCGCGGCCCTCGGGGGCGGCGTTGGTGGCGAGGTGCAGCTTCCTCGAGGTCTAGGCGAGCCATGTCCCTGGTGGGGATGACTCCCTCTTCCTCATATCTCCGCACCAAGTTGTTGATCACCCTTCTCTGGATGACCTCCGAGGGGGAGAGATGGTGTGGTTGACCCGCAGTTGCGGCTGCTAGGACGGGTGTGGAACGGGCGGGACCGCGCGGAGTAGCCGCGTCGGTGTTTCCCCTACCCCTGCGCCAGTGGGCGGGCGGCGATCGGGCACTGGATTGGGCGACCTGATTCCTGAAAGCAGGGATAAGAACCCATTAATACTGACAGGAAAAGGAATCGACAACCAATCATTAGTGCCACGACGCCTTCCGTGGGGGGAACCCAGGCCATCGACGTCGTGAGACGGAGTGCCCGATTTCCCTTCCCCAGCCCCTAGCGGGTTCCGTGCCCCGGTGCTGAATGCTCGGCCAGGCAACATTCTAGTCTTCCAACACCTCTGAAAGCTATCGGTCTTCGTATTGAGGAGAAGAGATTCACGTCGGGTTCACCATTTCTGTTTCGGTGCGGATGTGCATCGGGTTTCTGTTCCGACGTTGTTTCGCCAGGACGCGTTCGCGCGTGCGCCCGTCGACCCGAGGGGATGGGAGCGCAGCTTGTGGCCCCGTAGTCCCTCTTTCAAAAGGCGAGTGGCATCCGTCCCTTATTCAGGGATGTCTGCTCCTTGATCGAAACCGGGATGATGGGATGTCGGCTCCTCCTTCCGTGGATGTCTCCTCGGAACTCGTCGCCTAATCCGGGTCTCCCTCATAGATTTAAGAATGTTCGTGAATCTCGTTCTCGGTGCCATATCTTCAAGGACACCGGTTAATTACGCTGCTTCCGCCCAGACGCTCCAAGGAGTCTGGTCGGGGCAGCAACCCTCGGTGAGGAGACCGGGTAGCTCTGGGTGTTGGGGGCGTGTCTTAACACTGCGGCTCTGCATGTCTGCCTTCCGTCCCTAATAGGGCTTCTCGAAGGTGTGATGGCCTGAGGAATCCCGCGCTGGGTGCGGGGAACTGCGTTACCTGAGGTTTTCCTCAGCTTCCCATGTTTAACACAGGGTATGCCGCGAGTTTAACGTCCAGTGGGGACGGCATCGGACTGATCAACACGAGGAGTGGATCAGATGGCAGAACCCCTTGTGGGGAACCTCTGACGCTGGGGCCAGCACATGGGCAGCTTCCCGAGTGAAGTGGAGTGTAATGAAATGGCATGACCCCACCGGGATGTGGCGGCCCGAGTAAGGATCAGGATGGATGATGGAGTGAAGAGCTTGGACCTCGTAGAGGCTTCCTACGTACTGCACGTTAGCGCGGATCAAAGTCAGCGTAGTTCGGATATACAGTTTAACGTCATGCTGGACGATGGATGCCTGGCAGTTTAACGTCCTACAGCGCGGACGAGGTGCAGTTTAGCGTCATGCAGGACGATGGATGCCTGGAAGTTTAACGTCCTGCAGTGCGGACGAGGTGCAGTTTAGCGTCATGCAGGACGATGGATGTCTGGCAGTTTAACGTCCTGCAGCGCGGACGAGGTGGTGCCGCCAATGGGTCTGTGTCACTTCGCGCGAGCCTGGAGGGCCGCACGGGAAGACAACATACGGTGCGGGCACCCGGGATGAAGATCATCGGGCGCCACGCAGGCGGGTACCCTCAGGGGGTCAAAGGGGGTGACCCTTGGCGGTTTGCGCGCAAAAGAGGATCTTGGTGCGCAATACCGAGGGTCGGCGCGCAATTGGGCGGGCTGGCGCGCAATTGGGCCAGCGCTTTGCGCGCGGAAGATGGATATTGCGCGCACCAGGCCTCTGATAGCGCGCGGGGGCAACAGCCCATTCTTTAACGAATGGCCTCTTAGTAAGGGGGGTGGGCGCAATCGGGCTGGATTGCGCGCACCCGAGGGGCAATTGTGCGCAAGAGGCTTCTTTTGCGCGCGAAGGCCTTTGGGTGAGGAGTTGGTCAAAGGAAAGAAGCCAAAGGGGTTGCGCGTGAAGGCGAACCCCGGGACTTGCTTGCGCAAAATAAAGGAGGTTACCTGAAGATCGTCATTGCACGCGGAGGGGGCGGGATTGCGCGCACGAGCGACCCTTCGAATTCTGGCAACCCTCAAAACGTTGGGGGTCGCCTTGTATTTAAAGGCAACCCCGGGTGCACAATTCGGCTCGCGGGCGCGCAATTCGGCGCGGGCGCGCAATTCGGCGCGGGCGCGAAATAGGGGCCCGGCGCGCAATAGGGCCGCGCACGGGCGTCGGGCGCGGAACATTCCGTGCCGACTCGGCCCATTGCGCGAATCCCGGAAGGATTGCGCGCGCATAGCCAATATTGCACGCGTGCCTCCGAAATTTCGTGCAAGGTCTTCGGGCCTTCCGAAACGTGCTTCTGACTCCAAATATGACCTCGCTTTCCTCATCCGGAACTTCATTTGAGGAGCAACGGACTTTTCCGGCGTCTACAATGACAATCGAGTCTCCTTAAGCTCTTGAATTTGCAGCTTCCTTTGGATTCCAGCTTGTGCCAAATCCATGTTGCATTTCTTTATAGCCCAATAAGCCCGATGCTCAACTTCCACTGGGAGATGACATGCTTTCCCAAAAACAATTCGAAATGGGGACATACCAATGGGTGTATTTTATGTTGTCCTATAAGGCTAGAATGCATCATCTAAGCTCCTGCTCCAATATTTCTTATTTGGCTGCACAGTTTTCTCCAAAAATTGTTTCAATTCCCTATTTGAAACCTCAGCCTGGCCATTTGTTTGAGGGTGGTATGGTGTTGAAGTTTGGTGTGTCACCCCATACTTTAGAAGGAGGGAAGCAAAGTTGTTATTGCAAAAGTGTGTCCCTTGGTCACTGATGATGGCCTTTGGTACTCCAAACCAGCAGAAAATTTGAGCCTTAACAAAATCCACTACAACATGAGAATCATCAGTCTTGGTGGCCTTGTCCTCCACCCATTTACTCAGATAATCAATTGCAACCAAAATATATAAAAATCCAAATGAACTAGGAAAATGACTCATAAAATTGATTCCCCATACATCAAAAATATCACAGAATAGTATGGGTTGTTGGGGCATCTCATGTCTCCTAAAAATTTTCCCAGTGTGTTGGAAACAATATAATGACCTAAAAAACACATGGGAATCATGGAATAATCTTGCACAATATAATATAGAGTCCAAAACATTCATAGCTATCTGTTGCGGTCCAAAGTGTCCACCACAAGCAAGTGTATGACAAAAATGTAAAACAGACTCCAACTCATGATCAGGAACACACCTCCTAATAACTTGATCACTACACATGTGCCAGAGGTATGGATCATCCCAAACATAATACCGAGACACACTTTTTAATTTTTGGATTTGATTTTTCTTTAAATTTGTAGGGATTTCAGAGGCAACAAGGTAGTTAACTAAATCTGTATACCAAGGATGCGTACCTGAGATGGAATAAAGATGCTCGTCGGGGAAAGTGGCATAAAGTGGTACCTAGTCCAAGGTGTCATCCTCTAGTGTGTGAGTAAGCCTACTCATGTGGTCTGCCACCATTTTTTCTGACCCCTTTTTGTCCTTTATCTCAATATTAAGTTCTTGAAGAAGGATCGTCCATCGAATCCGCCATGGCTTTGCATCTGGCTTCTTCAAGAGGTACCTATGAGCTGCATGGTCAAAAAAACAACTACTTTAGATCCCAATAAATATGAAAGGAATTTATCTAAAGCAAATATGATAGAAATAAACTCATTTTCTGTGGTTGTGAAGTTTTATGGGGCTGAATCTAGTGTCCTCGATGCATAGGTGATCACATGTGAATGTTTCTCCACCCTATGAGATAAGACAGCTCCAACCGCGAAGTTGGAGGCATCACACATAAGCTCAAAAAGAATCTCCCACCATGGGGGTTGTATGATTGGTGGAGTGGTTAGACACATATTTAGCTCATCAAAGGAAGTCCTGCAAGAATCATCAAACACAAAATCAGAATCCTTTTGAAGTAATCATGAGATAGGAAGAGAAATCTTACGAAAATATTTGATGAAGTGCCAATAAAATCTTGCATTCCCTAGGAAAGATCTAACATCAAGCACAAATGAAGGATAGGGTAAGGATGAAATAATTTCTATCTTAGATCTATCAACCTCTATCCCATGTTTTGACACTACATGCCCTAAGACTATGTCATGCTATACCATGAAATGACACTTTTCAAAGTTCAGGACCATATTCTTCTCAATACAAGGATTCAATACCTTTCCCAAACTATTTTGACATTCATCAAATGAGTAACCATACACTGTAAAATCATCCATAAATAACTCCATGTAGGTCTCAACAAAATCTGAAAAAATACTCACCATGCATATCTGGAAGGTACCTGGGGCGTTGTAATGTCCAAATGGCATCCTTCGGTAGGCAAACATACTGAAAGGACAGGTCAATGTTGTATTCTCGTGATCCTCCGGAACAATAGGAACCTGAAAATATCCAAAAAACCCATCCAAGAAACAATAATGTGTTTTCCCAATAAGTCCCTCAAGCATCTGATCAATAAATTGGATGGGGAAATGGTCCTTGCGAGTAGATTTATATAGTTTTCTATAATCAATACACACACAACAACTGTTTTGCACCCTCATTGGAACTAACTCATCTTTCTCAATTTTAACAACACTAACACCAATTTTCTTAGGCATAACCTAAATAGGACATACCCACTGAGAACTTGAAATGGGATAGATTATACATGCCTCGAGCAATTTTTCAACCACTTTTTAACAACCTCCAGAAGGGTTGGATTGAGTCTCCTTTGTGGTTGCCTCACCATTTTAGCCTCATCCTCCAAAAGAATTTTATGCATGCAAATGGAGGTTCTAATACCTGATATGTCAGCCATGGTCCCCCTAATTTCACTGATGTTCTCCCTAAAAATATTCAAAAAAATTTCTTCATGTTCTGAAGGGAGATTGTTAGAAATGATAACAGGTAATTTCTCACCCCTTAACAAGTATGAGTATTTGAGATTTGGTGGCAATGGCTTGAGTTATGGTGTAGGGGGGTGGTGTATGGATGGGGTCATAGAAGGAACTGAAATATTTGCACAAAGAGCATCAGTATCAGAATATACATCATCAAAATCAGAGAATAAAGCATCAAATCCATCAGTATACTCAATATACATGTCATAATTAGAGTTCACATGATCAAAATCAGAATATGATTCCCTTTCAAAATAAAATCTTAGAGAGTCTTGTTTTTTAGAAATTGGTGTGGAAGTAATCTTAGAAATCAAACTAGAACCAATACTCATAATCTCTCTAAGCATAGGACAATCCAATTCCATGGTGTTTTTACTTGGTGGTTCAAATGGGAGATAACAAATGTAGAATGATCCTCTGAGGGGTACTTCGTTGAATCCATAACATTAAATACCACAACTTCATCCCCAAATTCCATGGAAAGTGTACCCTCATTGAAATTTATGATAGTTTTTGTAGTTTTGAGGTAGGGCCTTCTTAAGATAATGGGGGCATGAGAACTTACCCAATCATCCTCCATGTTAAGCACGTAGAAATATGCTGGAAAGATCATGTCTCTTACCCAGACAAGTACATCATCAAGAACTCCCGCTGGATATGTCGTAGCTCTATTCGCCAACTGCACCACTATTCTCGTCGGTTTCATCTCACCAACATGCAAAGAAGAGAATACAGAGTGAGGCATCACATTTATGGAAGCTCCCAAATCAAAAAGTGATTCAGAAAAGTGTAACTCCCCTATGGTGCATGGGATAGTGAATGTCCCAGTATCCTTGCACTTTGTTGGCATTGATATAGTTTGTGTAATGAGTGCTGACACATTCCTTACAAGATTGATCCTCTCATTTCACTTGATCCCTCTTCTATTGGTACAAAGTTATTTTAAGAATTTCTCATACCTTGGAATTTGATTAATGGATTTAAGTAGAGGAATGTTGATCTCCACATGCTATAATGTGTCCAAAACCTCCTTTTTCATTTCTTCTTCATCCATATTCTTGGTTTGAACAACCCTGTTTGGAAAAGGAAGGGGTTTAGGAGGAACATCATCAATCTTTTTCTTGCCTTTATCTTTCTCCTTGGATTGCTCATCTGTTGGTATAAAATGCGGCTTCTCTGGAGTTGAGGTGAATCTCGTTGGAATGGTAAGTACATATGTATCATTCATTTTCTTCCCACTTCTCAATGTGATGGAACTAACATTCCCCTTTGGATTTGGAGTGGTTTGGCAAGGTAGATTTCCAAAATTCTTACTTACAAGTCCATGGAGGGCGGTGGAAATCTGGATCATTTGAGTCTTCAACTCCCTCAGCCCCGAACCTTGACTTTTCATCTCATTTTGTTGATTAAGAACAATTTTCTTCAAAAGGTCATCGGTGTTAGAATCTACCTTGGGTGGGGGATTCCCTTGTTGTTGGCTTGTTGATTCTTGAGATTCAAATCTCCTTTGGGGTTGTTGGAAACCCTGTTGGTAAGGTGGAGGCTGCTGGAAGTTTTGTTGAAAAGATGGCCTTTGTTGTTGTCCAGAGCCATACCTCATGTCTAATTGATCCTTCCACCCTTGGTTGTATGTCAAAGAAAATGAATCCAACTTCTTTTGAAGGTATGTCTGTTGTTGCTGCTGATATGGTCTCCCTAGGAATAATGTTGCGGAATCCTCTGTCTCTTGTAGTTTTGGGAAACATTCAGTTCGGTGGCTTGTCTCAGTGAAAATTCCACAAGGCCTTGAAGGAGTGGTTTGGAATGCCTTTGATCCAAAGCAATTTGCCTCACCATAGTGGTCAATTCTTTCAACTTGGTACCAATCAAATGACTTTCAAGAGAAGAAGGACTTACCTGATGTAATCCCCTACCATGTGGTGTACCTCTATCGCCAAATTTTTGGGAGTTTTGGGCCATCTTGTCGATCAATGCCTGTGCATCTACTAGTGTCTTGTCCACCACTGCTCCTCCAGCCACAATATCCACCATGCTTCTCTCCATAGGTATGAGTCCTTCATAGAAGTATCGGATGAGTAATTACTCACTCATTTGGTGATGTGGGAAGCTTGCACACAACTTCTTGAATTGCTCGCAATACTCATACATTGACTCCCCTTGTGCTTGTTTGATCCCTGAGATCTCCTTACGAATAGAAGTGGTCATCGCTGCTGGAAAAAATATATGCCAGAAAAGATTGTTCAAATCATTCCAACAAGTTACATCTTCGGGTTGTAAATAATACATCCAGTCTTTTGCAGCTCCATCAAGTGAGAATGGGAATGCTCTTAGTTTGATTTGATCTTTATAGACATTTCTAGGTTTTAGGGTTGACAAAACCACATTAAATTCTTTAAGGTGTTTATTGGGATCATCACCAGAGAGGCCATGAAACTTTGGAAGTATGTGAATTAACCCAGATTTTAGTTCAAAGTCCAATTCAAGATTTGGGTATGCAATACAATTTAGTTGATAGTTAATATCAGGTGCAGCCAATTCTCGAATAGTTCTATTAAGTTCATTTCCATTATTTTCATCTATTGGTTCTTGTTTTATGTTTGAATTTTAATTGCTTCCAATTTCAATGATCTGATATTGGAGTAATTATCCAACTGGTTGAATGTTGAAACATCCCGTAGACTGAGAATGTCTAATTCGAGCCCTAAGGCTACATTCAATCTCAGGGTCATGATCTAAGATATATTTTGTATTAGTTCATGTAATAAATCAATGAAATATGAAAAGAATGAAATTGGACCATAGTAAAATAAATATTAGAAGTTTTATTTGATGGTCCAAAAAGAAGTATAAGAAAATAAAAGAAGAAGAAAAAAAATAAGATTGGGTAAAGAAGGAAGAAAAAAGATAGGAAGAGAATAAAATGTAAAATAAAATAAATACCTCTAATTATTTGAAATAATTACTTGCCTCCCCAAAAATGATGCCAATTTTAAATATCACGGTCGTGGGAACCCTCAACTGATTAGTGGTTTTGGGGTACTTAGGTGCAGCAGAGTGGCTGACCAAGGTCATCTCACAAAAGAGGAAGTAAATTAAAACAACTTATAAAAGGTATTATAAAAATAAAAGAGAATAGAATTAAAAGACTACTTAAAAGGATGGGGTTTGTTTATAGTTTATAAATCTAGAAGAAGTTTACTCGAAAATGATTGTATTTTATGTTTTTAGTTTTAAAATGAATTTCGATTAAAATGACACAATAAAAAGATTTTATTTTTAGAAAATATTTGAAAAGGTGTAATCGATCTAACTCTACCTCTTCACTCTATTATTAATCATTATCATTTAAATTAAAATTCACTTAATTATGATCCCTTAATTTGTTAAATCCCGAACCCTACGATAATTAACATTACAATGAAGATGAAGTGAATTTAACCCTAGGCTAACTTCAGAACATGCAATCGCAACACCCTTCTTTGATTGATGTTCTAAGATTAGATTATGGTCAGTGGTAAATTAAGGCACATTTCCCCTCTAAAAATTATAATTAATTGAGTTTAGGTATTATGTTTGAACACTAAAAATTGATCCCTTATGGTTTTGTATAACTGATTATGTTCGCCTTCTCACAATTTACACAAAATCTCATCCTCACGTGTTTTTGTGTTAATTGTTCAATTTCTTGCTTAGTTTCAATAAAATTAAAAACTCAATTAATTGATCATATTATGTTAATTACATTATATCATTTATTCAAAATAAATGAATGTAGAAGGTAAGAGTTAGATCAATTACTAAAATACTACGCTTCCATGGGTGGCGTAATCATCGTAGAAGCGAATTGCATTTGCAACGGTTTATAATGGGTATAACCTAATAACGCTTCTAATCAAGAATTCCCACCCAAATAGGAAGATTAAAAGAATAATTAGTTTAAATAAATAAAGAATAAAAGAGATGAAATAAAATAAGGACAAAGAAGTTTAAAACACAAATGAAAATATTACAACATGAAGATGAGAAGGAGGCTTCCATGAGGGGATTCGTGCTTCAAGAGCTACCCATCTTACAATGGTTGGAGAATTTGGGTGGAATCAACTATCCTCTGCCTCCAATCTTCTAATTCATGTCCCCACCCCTCCAAATGATAAAAACACTAATTTATAGAGTGGTGGGAAGGGTAGGTTTAAAGTGGTTTAAAGTGTGAATGGGAAATCTCGGACAAATATTTTAATACAACTTGCAGCACAAATTTGACCCCCAAAACGTGTGAGATAGCTCTCATTCCAGATGGATGATTTGTGAGAAAATGAAACCCCGAGCTCCTCTAAAACTTTGGGCCTAATAAAAGCATGTATGAAGAAGTTATGGCCCAAATACAAAACATGTGACCATTTGGTGAGTCCAGTCCAACTTTGACTTCATGGCGCATTTTGAACAATCAAATGAACTTATGAGCTCTTGTGACCTGAATAAAATTTGTAGACAATTAAGTTAGGAAAACTGGTACAAAATTCAAATTTAAATAATAAATATAAAAATATTTATATTCTAAATACTACATCTCACTATAAAGGGTAAAACTGGAATTTTCACCAAATTTTCAAATGAATGATCAAATCCAAAATATTTTATAAATAAACTTATTTAACACAATTTGAGGAAATTATGTCATTTATTATCAATAAAATATTCAACAAAATAGTGTTTTATCAACGGTATGTTGTACGTACGCACGAGCGATGATATCATTCACTTAATAGTTAAATGTTATGTAATTGGATGGTATTTTAATTATAAAAAATAATTATCATGTTATATTCATTATTTAAATCCATTAGAATCATCATTATACACATCCAAATTAAAAATATTTGAATAATAAATTACACTAAGACGTAGGATGGTAAGTCGTACATACACACACATGGTGATATTGTTATTCATTGGATGGATAAAATGAGGTATACAGTTGTACAATAATTATAATAATATCTAACCATGTAGATGATACTGTATTTATTAATTTTGTATGGAAACAACATAAGAAGAGGAAGAATAAGATAAAAATAATTTTGAAAGAGGTTATAAAAATTTACCTCTTTTTCGAGTATCTCCTTTTGATTTGCACAAAAGGTCTCTTTAGGATAGATTTATTGCTAGATTGTGGCCTCTAGGATTATGGGAGGGATGTTGAGAGCATATTTGAGAATAATTTGGATGATCCAAGGGAATTTAGAGGTGTGAGTAAGTTGGAAGATGTGGTGGCATTTTATAAGATGGAGGAGGGGAACCTTAGGGAATAATTGAAAGATTATTTTATTATAATTTATTTTCAAATACTAATAGATCCAAAGTGATATAAATCAAGGATAATATGATGATAGTTCTAAATATTATCATCCAATAATTCTAAACCTTATCTTTTTAGTTTACCCTTAATTACTCTCTTTTTATTTTAATTGAGGTAACATCATTTTAATTATTAAGATCCTATTAAGTTTACATATATGGAATAACTTTCCCATTATTTAAAAATTAATTAGAATTTTGACTATATCATATCCACTTTGTAATTTTAAAATATTTTTATTATTTTTAAATATTTTAATAAAATATTGTTTTAATAAAATATCAACAGTTTCAAATTTAAAACTATTCATTTCATTGAATTTAAATAAAATACAAACAGATATATAACTTCAAAATTGTAATGGACCAAACCTATCAAGTCCATTACATTACTGAAATGTTGTGTTAGAGGTGTTCAGAGAGGTCAAGGTGACTTATTCCCAACACTTTTCCAAATTTATAGTTCATGAAAAGTGCTTCCATAATAGTAGACTATTTTCAAAAGAAGGCTTTTTCCATTTCCAAATTTCTAGTTCATGAACAGTGCTTCTAGAATAGTAAGCTATTTCCAATAGAAGGCTATTTCCTTTTCGAAATTTCTAGTTCATGAACAATGTTTTCTGAACAGTAGGATATTTCCAACACCAGGCTTTTCCCTTTTCCATATTTCTAGTTCATGAACATTTTTTCCAGACTAGTGAGGTTCTACAGTGTTTCTAGACCATTGAGGTTTCTAGAATAGTGATTCATCCTACACTTTGTAAAATTTCATGTTTGGTGTATAGTGTTTCCAGCTTCCTACTGTTTCTCCCCTTTTACATTTCCATGGATGTAAAATTATTTTAAAGCCTCATTTTAAGGACTCTAAGGCCAATTCAGAGGCCATAACTCTGGTTTTAATTTTTTTAATGGTGGGGAAACATTTACTTCTTCAAACCGTGGATTTTAATGTGATCCTATCATTAATGGAAAAATTCAGCGTATCTTAAATCGCTGAAACTTTAAATCTTATTAAGGGATGAGATATACTTATTACCTTTTTTATTCCTTCTTGTTCCCTAGTGCGAGATGCTCAAACCCTTCCTCTATTTCCAAGAAGTCATGGTATCAGTCTACACTCCTCAGATCATCCATTCCTTCGGGTTTCACTCCGCCTATTGCACCCCTGTTTTTGGGAAAACCAGGAGGTATCCATCAAGTTCCAATATAAGTTATTAACGTGAGGAATAAATGAATATCTTTTGTCATCAATGTATGAAATTATACCATCGTTTATCTTTTATGTGTATCATGCAGGGTGGGTATGACAATGCTTCCATGAGACAGTTGAAACCCAACCTCTAATAAAGATAGTTAATGTCTGTTAAATGAAAGTGGGGGTCGGGAAGATATGATGTTGTTATTATTCTTTTCTACATTTTGAATTGTATAGGCTTAAGCCTACTGAAAATTGTGGCTATTGGTGGTCCTTTTTTGTGCACTGGTAATGCCATGTTTTCTTGACATGGAAGTGATTAAAAAGGTGCAACATTAAAAAATGGTTAATCACATATACTGGGAAATTTAAATGAATTCCTGATGAAAGTAACCCATGTTTGATCACCCTGACTAAACAATCGAAAAGTAGGAACATTGTGAAGATTTTTAGTTGAATATGTAAACTCTTTAATGTGTTTTAATGATATGCATGGGTAATCTGTTTAGTGCCATGTACAGGTTATGTGGTGGTGTTATTGAGATGATGGATTGGCACTAGTTGAGGAATAGAACCTACTCTGGAGAGTTTGATCTATTGTGGACTGGATGATCTTGTAGGCAACTAAACTGCCATTTGTTTTGTTGTGGCCGCAAGCCGGTGGGGACGTGGTTTGAGTCATCTCCCTTTGTTTTTTTTCTTAAAATAAAAACAGCAAGTGAACTATTAAATCACAACTTTTCTATTTCTATTTTGTTTTTGTTATTACTTATGGTTGTGCGTATTAGTTTCGCAGTAGTAAACGAAATGTTTAACAGTAAATTTTCAAACACGATAACATAAACAGGGAGTTTAGGGATTGTTTTTCTATTCAAGTCGCAGGGGTAGATGTGATGTGTCACATGCATGGATATTTGTTTTAGAAGCCGTAGGATGGGAAAAGTGATTTTTAGTAATAATAATGTATTTTTTCTTCATTTTTAGAGATAACCCCACCCATGTCGAGCACTTAGTGCTGAACACCCCCATCTCTTGGGGGAGGGTATTTTCCCTTGTCGTTATCCCTTTTCTGCTCCCTCTACTAGAGGCTGTGATAGCCTGAAGTGGTTACATTAGCCCAATACTCTTCAGTCATGGTCTGTTGTCTTAACCTAGAACCTTCGGGTAGTTTTTTATTATGGATATAAGGCCTAGGTGTTTTTAGGAAGAATGATCCTAGGTGTCTTCGGGATGAGGCCAAGGTGTCATCAGGTAAGAGGTGTGGTTGTAGTTTCCTAGGTGTCTTTTGGATGAGTTCTGGGTGTCTTAGGGAGAGATGTGTGACTGTTGTGGATCTCAGGTGTTTGAAAATGTTTATTTTATAATCATAAGGTCCAAATAATGTAATTAAGACTCTTTTTTTTGGACATTATGAATAGTAACGACGGAAATTATCTTTAATTATCGTGATTAATTAGTAATCGGGTAGTTAATGGTAGTAAGATTATATCATAATAATATAAAATGACCCCAACTTGTGTTCAAATACTTTTTTTGAGTCATGGACGACCATGGGATGCCTTTTTCCAACCTTGCGACCCCATGGAATCACTTTAGTGTGATAGTGACCTTTTATCATATTATTTTTTAAAGAAATCAAAATATAACCAAAGTATGTATCACCTAAGTAAAACAATTTTAATTTTGTTTACATACATGATCTCTTAAAAGATAAATAGTAATTAAAAAGATAAAAAGATTTTATACATAATGTTATTTTTTTATAATTTTTATACATTAAATAAATAAATTTATTTATAACACCATGATGATGCAGTGATTACCTCATTAATGAACGATTTAAATAAAATGAAAAGATATGGTAAAATATAAGACTTAAACTTGTATAAAACCTATTTTATGGGTGTATTTCAAACCCTTATCACCTTATCCTTGAAATATATCATTGGAGGACCTTTAAAATTTGAAAATAATTTCATAATAATGTAACATTTCATGACCTTCCAAGAGTGCCCCTCCTCCATCTTATAAAAGGTGCCCACCTCTACCAGCTTACCCACACCTCTCACACCATTGGCTCATCCAAACCCTGCTCATATTATCTCTCCACACACCTCTCTTACTCCTAGAAGCCTCACTTTGGCCAGAAGTCTTCCCAAGGAAGCCTTTGGCTCAAATCAAAAAGAGTTACCCGATTTAGAGGTAATGTCTTCTCTCGAGTTTCTTTCTTTTATTTTTCCTTATTCACTCCCCCTAACATTCTTATTCAATGATTCCATAACTAAACCAATAATCTAAATATACTAGGTTTTTTATGAGAATTATTTGATTTACACTTTCACACACCTCCGTCAAATTGTTAAATAACATACTGTTTCTATGGGTGGTGAATTACTGCCTCACGAAACGATGATTGTTCAATCTTCTTTTAACACCTTTCATGGTGGCCATTAACATGTCACTATTTTTATATGTGATATATATTATTTTTATGTTTTCTTTATGCTTATTTATTTTTCTTTTTTATCATACCTTTATGGTTTCAATTATGGTTAAACACGATAATCTCATTAGAGGAAGTGCGGACTACCGCCCTCTCAAAGTGATTTGAATTGTTAATTCCATATGTGGGATGTATAAAGGATGGATTTAATGATATTATATATGATATTATACTAGAATTATAATATACCTTTATATAATTTTTTATTTCATTCCATTAAATATGAAATAGAAATGAAAGTAGCGTTCATGCATACGCACGACTTACCGTCTCCATGAACGGTGCATTTCATTTCTTACCTATAAATGTGATGTAATACTATAAATGCATGTATATACTGGATATATATGATATATATGATATCTAGATCATGAATATAATTCTGGAGATAATGGATATTTTACCACCTGAACAAATTGTAGTTATAAGAAGTTCATTTTTTACTCAAGTACCAAAGATCGATAAAACGATTGTTATTAACTTAAATGATTACATAATGTTCATAAAATGCTAATAAGTGATATAAATGGAATAATGAACTTGAAAAAGGTTCTTAAGAAAGTATAAATTAACTCTAGTTTTTATTTAGTTGATTAAAGAACGATCGAGTCAAGTTGGACATGAGGTAAGGGACTTCATCTCAATCTCCTTTCATTGAGGCATATTTTGTTTTAAACACGACTTTCTTTTATATGGTGTATAAACCCTTTTTTACTTTTACTTTTATTCAAAAGGAATATTTTATCTACGAATAGTTTTACTAAACGACAAAATGTATGGTTCTTTTTAACATACGTGGTGACAACGAACTTTCCACCGTCGTGAGTATTATTTGATCTTTGGCTTCCTTAACAAGCTATAATATTTTTAAAAAGAAAATAAATATTGTATACTATTTTATGTATTTTGGTATTGAAAATGGTTTTGATAATAGATTTGATATGTCAAAATATTGTGATTGAAATGTGGAAATGTTTTCTTTCCTTTATATTTTTGGTATGTGTTATGGTTTTATAATGGTACTTGGACTTTTGACAGGTGGTTATGTGATAAACCAAATGACAGGTGATGCCGTGAATACCAGGATGGGTGGTTACGTTATAACCTCCAATGCATTGGGTATGGAAGTCAGCCATATAGCTATTCCATTTAGTGATATGTGTGGAATTCGGCCATATGGTTATTCAATTTAAGTGTGTTTATGTCCCAAGTTACCTTTATATGTTATGTGTTCTTTATATGGGTTTTATGGTGATCTTTTGGTTACAAAAGGGTAAGAAATGATATTTTATTCAGTGAAGAGTATTTACTACTTCATAAAGGTGAAAAGTATTACTTATGATTAAGTGATCATGATTTACTTGTGTTTTTTAGAAAATAATAGTTTTCCTTCTTTTTGTATCCCTTACTGAGCTTCTTATGCTCATCCCAAGTTTTTGAAATATTTTTCACAGGACTTAAAGATGAATAGGGTCAATGGTTGGATCAAGGAAAGACATGCTATCTAAAACATGGAACTTGACATGTTTCTTTTTAAGTGTTTTTATTTTATGAAAAAAAATGGAAACTGAGTAGAAGTTTCTACTTTGTAATCTTTTGAGATGTAATAGTTATGACCTAATTCTCTATAACTCTAATCCTAAAAATATCATCAATGTGAATTATTCATTTAATTCAAGATTAAGTAATGTTTTAAGGCTGGGTCCTTATAGTTGGAATCAAAGGTCGGGTTAGATAACTTTAGGAGTTATAGTTATATTAAATGATTATCCAAAAATAGTTTTTATTTTAAAATTGAAATGATATAGCATTTGAATATTACAATGTTGCTTCATCTAAGACATGCATGTTCAGAATGGTTTTTTGTAGACAGGGAAGCAGTTCTTGGAAGGCATACAGAAGGAAATGACCTTCCAAATTAGCATCCTGAGATGGTCGGAATTGGAACTAAACAGTTTGTTGCAGTAATGGCGCATTTGAATCAAGCGATAAATGGTGGTGGCTTCCATGCACGAGATCAGCCAAATCAACTGTAGAGGAGCATGTCAGTGGTGGAACATTTGATGAGGCAACATCCTCCATCATTCAAAGGATCATCTGACCATGTGCTAGCTGAAGGGTGGATAAAAGTACTAGAGAAGATTTTTGATGTCATGGGGTGTTCAGAACATCAAAAGGATAGTCTCTCTATTTACCGTTTTGAAGGTGAAGCTGATCAGTGGTGGTCAATGGTGAAAAATATCAAGGATAGTGAGACGATTGATGATCTTGACTGGGATGAATTCAAATGTATGTTTCTTGAGAAATATTTTCCTAAGGTGGTTCGTCTTAGGATGAAAAAACAATTCGTAGAATTGAGGTAGGAGGATGACTCAGTGGCTGCTTATGAAGAAAATTTCACTCGACTAGAAAGGTATGCCCCAAATTTCATATGATATCTTGATAGTGAAATCAACCATTTTTACTCAGGGTTAAATCCAAAATATCGAAGGTCTTTAGCTTCTCGTGAGTTCAAAAGTTATGGAAAACTTGTTAGATTTGTTGAGAAGGTGGAAATGGAGTTTTCCGATGATCAGGTGTTCTCTGAAAAACAACAGAATTAGAGGTCCAGTTGGCAGGAAAAGGGAAAGAATTCATCAAAGAAGCCCGGAGGTAAGAAAACCTAACATCCATCATGTGATAATTGTGGTAAAATGCATCCTGGAGAATGTTTATTCAAGTCTGGAAAGTGATTTTGGTGTGGTAAGTCTGGTCATATTTCTCATAATTGTAAGGAAGATGATCAAGCAGGAAATAAAAATCCAGCGGTAAGATGTTTTAAGTGTAATGAAATTGGTCATTTCAAAAATGAGTGTCTAAAGAATAACTAAACTAAGGGAAAGCAACCAGACTATAAGCAGTAAGGGGTGGTAAAATCCTTTGCAACTACTTCAACATATGTTTGTCCATCGAATTAAGTAGTATTAGGTACACTATTTGTTTGCTTAGATTATGCCAATGTGTAGTTTGATTCAGGGTCAACACATTCTTTCATTTCAGAGAAGTTTTCTAGTAAATTGGGAATTCCATCTCAAGATATGAATCCTGAACTTATGGTAAAATCACCAGGGGGAAACATTGAGACTAAAAGAAATTATAATAACCTTCCTATCCTTGTGGGTGGAAAGAATCTACCAGCAAACCTTATTTGTTTGCCTCTAGTAGAGTTTGATGTTATTTTGGCCATAGATTGGCTGTCTATTTTTCATTATAAAATTGACTTCAGAGCTAAAGAGGTTTATTTTCAGAAAGATTTTCAATTTGTGTACAAGAATGAATCCTTGATTTTGATAACATATCAGGAAGTTGAGAAACTAGTAAAAGAAGAAAATGAATGTTACCTTGAACATATTGTTGAAAACAAAGGAACTGTTCAGATTAATGATGTGCCAGTGGTAAATGATTATCTTGATGTTTTTTCTGATGAGTTGCCTGGTATTATACATGATCGGGAAGTTTAATTTATTGTTGACTTAGTTCCTAATTCTAATCCAATTTAAAAACCCCATTATCAAATTACTCAAGTTGAACTTTTAGAGTTAAAGAAGAAATTGCAGGAGTTATTAGATAATGGTTTCATTCGACCTAGCACATCACCATGGGGTTATCCTATCTTGTTTGTTAAAAATAAAGATGGTTCAATGAGACTTTTCATTGATTATTGAGCAATTAATAACATCACTATTAAGAATAAGTATCCTTTGCCTCATATCGATGATTTGTTTGATCTGCTCCAGGGAGCTCAGTATTTTTCGAATATTGACTTGAGTTCGGGGTACCATTAGTTGAAAGTAAAAGAAGAAGACATTCTGAAGACTGTGTTTCGTACTAGATATAGCCATTATGAATTTGTAGTTATGCCTTTTGGGTTAACCAATGCACCTGCTATATTCATGGATCTAATGAATAGAATTTTCCATGAGTTCTTGGATAAGTTTCTGGTTGTGTTCCTTGATGATATTTTGTTTTATTCCAAAAGTAAAGGGGAACATGAAAGTTGTTTAAGGGTTATCTTGAAAACCTTAAAATAAAAGAAACTTAATCGAAAATTCATCAACTGTTAGTTTTGGTTAAAACAAATTTCTTTTCTTGGTTACATTGTTTCAAAAAATGGAATAATTGTTGATCATGCTATAAAAATTTGTTGAAGAATGGCCCAGACCCACAAATGTAACCTAGATTCGTTGTTTTATTGGTTTGGAAGGTTATTAATGGAGGTTTGTTGAAAAAATTTCACGGTTATCTAGTCCAATGACTAAGTTTACTCGAAAATGTGTTAAGTTCATTTCGAAAAAATAATGTGATGATTGTTTTCAGGAATTGAAAAGAAGATTGGTGAATGCTCCAGTTTTGGCACTTCCTTCCAGAAATGGTGAGTTTGTTATCTACAGTGATGCTTTGTTGAAAGTACTTGGTTGTGTCCTTATGCATAATGATCAGTTAATTGCTTATGCTTCACGTCAGTTGAAAACTCATGAGTTAAATTACCCTACACATGATTTTGAATTAGCTTCTGTTGTTTTTTCTTTAAAAATTTAGAGGCATCATTTGTATGGTGTAAAGTGTAAAATATACACCAATCAAAAAAATTTAAAGTATATATTCACTCAAAAATAATTGAACATGAGATAGGGGATATGGATGCAATTAATCAAGGATTATGATTTTACAATTTATTACCAACCAGGAAAAGAAAATAAAGTGGCTGATACTTTGAGTCGAAAAAATAATGCTTCATTAACCATGCTGCATTTGGAACGAGATCCTTTGTTTTTTGATTTGATGAATTTTGGAATAGAAGTTGTTAGTGTAGGAAGTTATTATATATTTTTTTAGGTGCAGTGAGATCATCTCTATCAGACAGAATTAAGCAAGTGCAGAAGGAAGATAGTAAGTTGCAGAAAAAGGTAGAGCTGGTTCATAAGGGTATGTTGTCTGAATTCAACATTGATAATGATTGTGTTTTGAGATTTGGGAAGAGATTGTGTGTTCCTTGTGTTTCACAATTGAAGAATGAGTTGTTATGTGAGGCTCATAGTTCCCCGTTTTCAGTTCATCCTGGAAGTACTAAGATGTACAGAGATCTGTGGGAGTATTACTGGTGGGATGGAATGAAAAGAGATATTACTAATTTTACTTTGAAGTGTTTGACTTGTCAGTAGGTTAAAGCAGAGCGACAGTTACTAAAAGGGATGCTTCAGTACTTACCGGTGCCAGAGTGGAAATGGAAAAATATATCCATGGACTTCATTGTGGGATTACCAAAGACATCTTAAGGTAGTAATGCAATTTGTGTTATTGTTGATCGATTGACTAAATTTGCTCATTTCCTTCCTATTTGAGATAAATTCTCCCTAGATAAAATTTCTAGGTTGTATGTTAAAGAGATAGTCAAGTTACATGGATTCCCCCTCTCCATTGTATTTGATCATGATCTCAGGTTTACTTCTAACTTTTGGAAAGGCCTTCATATGTCTTTGGGTACTGAATTAAATTTAATACATATTTTCATCCTCAATCAGATGGGATGTCAGAACGAACAATTTAGACCTTGGGGGATATGTTAAGTGCTTGCATGATGGATTACCAGAGAAGTTGGGACCAACATCTTTCTTTGGTTGAATTTTCTTATAATAACAGTTTTCATTCCAGTATACTGATGGCTCCGTTTGAGGCATTATATGGTAAATAGAGTCGAACTCCAGCTTTTTGGGATGAAGTGGGTGAAAGGAAGTTGATGGGACCATAATTGGTGGAAGATATGGAAATGAAAGTTTAGTTGATTCAGAAGCACATGAGAACAGCTCAGATCCGGAAGAAAATTTATGTGGACAACAGGAGGAAGGATCTTTCTTTTGAGGTAGGTGATCATGTTTTTCTCAAAGTATCCCCATGGAAAAGTGTGATGAGTTTTGGAAAGAAAGGAAAGTTGAGTCTGATGTTCATTGGACCTTATGAAATTCTGGAGAGAGTTGGATCAGTTTCATACCGAGTGGCTTTACCTCTGATTTTATCCTAGGTACACAACGTTTTTCATGTTTCAATGTTAAGGAAGTACATGCCATATCCATCTCATGTTTTGAGTCCAGAGGTAGTTCAAATGGAAGAGAATCTATCTTATGAGGAACAACCGGTCCATATTCTTGACCTCAAGAAGAAAGTTTTTCTAAATAAGGTGATTCATCATGTACAGGTTCTATGAAAAAACCATATAGTTGAAGAGGCAACATGGGAATCTAAAAATGCAATGAGGGATAAATACCCCCACTTATTCGATAAGTGAATAAATTGGTGGGACGCAATTTCCTAAAGGGGGGAAGGATTTAACATCCCAAGTAAGTAAATAATAATATATTTTCATATCTATGTCTATTTATGAATTAGATAGTGTTTTAGAGGATTAAAATGAGAATAAATCCAATCTTAAGCATAGAATACTCTAATATTTTTAAAAGATTGTTTTACCGCCTTTTGATGGAAAACCATTTTTAAATATACCTTTGGAAAATTTTATAAGCTCTATTTTTTAAAATAAAATTATTCATTAGTTGAAATTTACTTTGGATAAATTTTTGGTATTTTCAGACAATGCTCATTTTTTAATGAATAGTGAAAAATACTGCATTTTACTTTAAAACTTCTTTTTCATCTAATTTAATTATATGGTTATATTATTATTATTTTAATTGTTTTTAACGTTTAATTAGAATATATTTTTACTATTTAATCCAATGGTGGTCATTACAATTAATTTATCTTTGAAATTGGACATAAACAATTGTCAATCTTTTGATAGATATTGTTTCTTAAAAACACGTTATTTGTTTGACAATGGGAATTATTTTTAAATTAATTACTGAAATTTATGTGTTTGGAATTTGGTAAAATGGATTCCATATTTAGAATAAAAATGTCCAAATTATGTAATTAAGACTCTTTTGTTTGTGGACATTATGAATAGTAATGACGACAATTATCTTTAATTATCGTGATTAATTAGTTATCGGGTAGTTAAGGGTAATAAAATAATATCATGATAATATAAAATGAACCCAAATTGTGTCCAAATCCTTTTTTTGAGTCATGGCCGACCATGGGATTCCTTGTTCCAACCTTGGGACCCCATGGAATCACTTTAGTGTGATAGTGACCTTTTATCATATTATTTTTTAAAGAAATGAAAATATAACCAAAGCAGGTATCACCTAAGTAAAACAATTTTAATTTTGTTTAAATAAATGAAATATTAGACTATAAATATTAATTGGAAATATAAAAAGATTTCCTACATCATGATATTTGTATTTTAGTTTTTAGACATTAAATAAATAAATTTATTTATGACACCATGATGATGCAGTGATTACCTCATTAATGAACGATTTAAATAAAATGAAAAGATGAGGTAAAATATAATACATACACTTGTCTAAAACCTATTGGATGGGTGTATTTATAACCCTTATCACTTTATCCTAGAAATATATCATTGGTAGACCTTTAAAATCTGAAAATCTTTTCATAATAAAGTAACATTTCATGACCTTCCAAGAGTCCCCCTTCTCCCTCCTATGAAAGGCCCCCACCACTACCACCTTACACACACCTCTCAAGCCCTTTTCTCATCCAAACCCTACTCATAATATCTCTCCAAATACCTCTATTACTCCTACAAGACTCACTTTGGGAAGAAGTCTTCCCATGGAATCCTTTGTCTCAAATCAAAAAGAGTTACCCGATTGAAAGGTAATGTCTTCTCTCGAGTTTTGTTTCTTTTATTTGTCCTTCTTCACTCCCCCTAAAATTCTTATTCTTTTATTCCATAATAACACCATTATCCTTAATATAATAGGATGTTGTTATGAGAAGTATCTGATTTACACTTACACACACCTATGTCTAATGTTTAAAGAATATATTGTTTCTGTGGGTGGTGAATTACTACCTAAAAAACGATGATTGTTCAATATTCTTGTAAAACCTTTCATGGTGGCCATTACGATGTCACTATTTTTATATGTGATATATAATATGTTTATGTTTTCTTTAGTCTTCTGTATTTTTATTTTATATCATACCTTTATGGTTTCTATTATGGGTAAACACGATAATCTCATTAGAGGAAGTGCGGACTACCGCCCCCTCAAAGTTATTTGAATCGTTAATGCCATATGTGGGACGTATAAAGGATGGATTTAATGATATTATATATGATATTATAATAGAATTATAATATACCTTTATATGATTGTGATTTCATTCCATTAAATATGAAATATAATTGAAAGTAGCGTTCATGCGTACGCACGGCTTACCATCTCCATGAACAGTGCATTTCATTTCTTAACTCTAAATGTTATGTAATATTATAAATGCATGTATATATTGGATATATATGATATATATGATCTCTACATCATGAATATAATTTTGGAGATAATTTATATTTTACTACATGAACCAATTGTAATTATAAGAAGTTTATTTTTGACTCAAGTACCAAAGATCGAAAAAACGACAGTTATTAACTTAAATGATTACATAATGTTCATAACATACTAATAAGTGATATAAAAGAAATAATTAACTTGAAAAATGTTCTTAAGTGAGTATAAATTAACTCTAATTTATTATTCAGGAGATTAAATAATGATCGAGTCAAGTCGGACACGAGGTAAGGGACTTCGTCTCAATCTCCTTTCATTGAGGCATATTTTGTTTTAAACACAACTTTCTTTTATACGGTGTATAAACCCCATGTACTATTACTTGTACTCAAAATAAATCTTTTCTCTATGAATCATTTTACTAAACAACAAAATGTATGTTTCTTTTTAACGTACGTGGTGACAACAACCTTTCTACCGCCGTGAGTATTATTTGATATTTGGTTTTCTTAATAAGTTGTAATGTTTTTAAAAGGAAAATAAATAACATATACTCTTTTATGTATTTTGGTATTGAAAATGAATTTGATAATGGATTTTATATGTCAATATATTTTGATTGAAATGTGGAAATATTTTATTTCCTTTATATTTTTTGTATGTGTTATGATTTTGTAATGGTACATGGAATTTTAATAGGTGGTTATGTGATAAACCAAATGACGGGTGGTGCCGTGAATACCAGGACGGGTGGTTACGTTATAACCTCCAATGCATTGGGTATGGAATTCAGTCGTATGGCTATTCCATTCAGTGATATGTGTGGAATTAGACTATATGGTTATTCCATTTATGTATGTTTATGTCCCAAGTTACCTTTATATGTTATGTGTTCTTTATATGGGTTATATGGTGATATTTTGGTTACAAAAGGATAAGAAATGATCTTTTATTCAGTGGAGAGTATTTAATACTTCATAAAGGTGAAAAGTATTACTTATGATGAAGCATTCATGATTTACTTATTGTTTTGAGAAACTAATAGTTTTCCTTCTTTTTGTATCCCTTAATGAGATTTTTATGCACATCCCTAGTTTTTTAAAAGTTTTTCACAGGACATAAAGATGAATAGGGTCAAGGGTTGGATCAAGGAAAGATATACTATCTAAAACATGAAACAGGACATGTTTCTTTTTATGTGTTTTTATTTTTTGGAAAAATGGAAACTGAGTAGAAGTGTCTACTTTGTAATCTTTTGAGATGTAATAGTTATGGACTAATTCTCTAAAACTCTAAACCTAAAAAGATCCTCAATGTTAATTATTCATTTATTTCAAGATTAAATTTTGTTTTAAGGGCGGGTCATTATAGTTTGTGCGTATAATTGTTTGGGATGTGGTTGTGATAGGGTCCAAGTGTCTCTGGGCAGGTTGTGTGGTTTTGTCCCAGGTGTTTGAGGGCAGGATATGTGGATTTTTGTGGACCAGGTGTGTGCGGGAGGGATATGATAGTGGAACTTGAGGGGGTGGTTTTGGACATAGGATTTCTAGATGACTAGTGGTAGGGTTGTGTGGGGTACCCTATAATGATGTCCTATACTAATATATACTTGGATTATGATATTTGGGAATTGTATTTTGTGAGGTTGGGTGGTTAGTTTCCTTCATCGATGTCTAGTTACTTCTATTTTTTAGGGAACATTAGAATTTATCCCCACTTGTGCACGATAGATTTAGGTTCCCTATTGAGTATACTTGTATGCTCATCCTACATTTACTTTTAGGTTTCAAGGAGGGATTGAGGACCGTACGGGACCCTACTATTCTGGACCTTAGGAGTTTTTGCTGGCCAGTGCTCAGTTTTCCTACTGCTACTCGGTTTTCATTTTTCCTTTTTGGTATTTCACTTTGTATATTCTTGTAATTTGGTTTCAGTTTTGTTTAAAAAATTCATGTTGGATTGTCTTTGGGTTTCTTTATACATATTATACCTTGGTTTTTGGTGGTTGGCTTCTCTTACCTCCCAATCTAGTTAAAATAAAATAAAAGGGAAATGCCACCTATATTGTGAAATTATATACCCTTGGTTATAGATTCCACTCTGGGGCCTACTAGAGGTGGGACCCAGGGGTCATTATCTCATCTTCGTCTGGAGGAAGGAAGAGAGCAGCAGTTTTCCACCCATTCCCTCGTCTTTCCAAAGGCGGGTCGTGACAGAATGGTGTCAATGTTGATGGTTGAGAGATACGATGGATTGTGGAGTTAGGCATAGTGAGAATTGCATGGGATGGTCGGGCAATTGTGATAGCCAATCTTGGTGCATGACATAGCCCAGTGAATACCAGCAAGGACACGGGATATTAGGCCCCCTCATGATCTGATGCAAGGACTCTGAGCCTACCGAAAGACCAGTGAGCCTACTTTGATTGTAGGGTAGAGACTCTAATAAAGTTACATGCATTATAATGACTTGTGTTCTTACTTTAATTTGGGTGTATTGGGGTGAAAATTTAATAAGATGATAAAGAAATTGTAAGTAAAATTCATGGCTACTCGGCCTTAGGCATTACTTGTTTACAATGAAGTTATGGCACTCGTACATTGTCCACTTGTGGCATAGGTAGTTGAGGCTCAGCAGGTCATTTTGGCCAATAAGAAGAGGGATGAACAAGAGGATGAGGATGAGATGTGGCAACATACTTTTCATTCCTTCCAATGATAGACCCTTTGGAAGTAAGAGGGCACTGTCTCCGATATAGAAACAGAAGTTTGGATCGAGGAGATAGGGACCACATTCACTCTGATATATGATCTGAGGGAGTACTGGGTCCTATTGGAAGTCTTCCAGATGATAGGATCATCATGTCAGTGGTGGACACTCTACCATGGGTAAAAGATGGAGACAGAGGTTCTGTGGGCCGTTTCTAAAAATGAGTTTCAAGAAGAATTCATTTATTCTACGGAAAAAATATGAGAAGAGGTAAGAATTTATCTCCCTTTCGAAATTAAGTATGTATGTGAGGGAATTGTGGATAAATTTCAAGGATCTCCTATGTTTTTCTCCGGAACTCATTCCAGATGAGGAGTCTCGGGTGAGATGTTTAGAGGAGGAACTTCAACCATCTCTTCTGCATATTGTTACACCTTTTACCCTTCCAATGTACTTGGCAATGCAGAAGAAGGTTGAGGTGTTGGAAAGCATGCACTCATGAGGGGGTGTGCCATGAAAGGGGATCCATCTAGGTTCATCAAAGGGAAAGACAGTCAGTAGTAGATTTTTAATGATAGTTCCTTCCAGGTTTTGACCAGAGGGGATTAGGCCTTAGCAGTTCCAGTTTCGATCCTCAGGTCCTCGCCCTTTTCCTATGGTTCTGGGACTGAGATGAATTTCATGTGGTGTTTTTAGGTACATTCAAAGTCAGTGCCCTACTCAATCTTAGTATGTTGGGAGTGGGCAGGTTCAGTGACCACCATAGAATTAGTAGTTTTAAGTGAGGCATTTTCATCATCAAGCCCCAGCTCCTCCAAGGGAAGACGTCGTAGGGGGAGGCCGACCTTAATATTCTGCTAAGGGACCTCGACTGAGATGTGTTCAAGGAGGTGTTCGACATTAGAGATGAAGATGAGCTAGGCGTGGACAGTTGCATATTGTAGAGTTAACTATTCTAGTGGGACTGAAGGTTGTTTGAGGTAAGATTTGTTTGTTCAACACTCTTTTTTCTTTCTTTTTTTTGATTCGAGGTCCTTAAATTCCTTCGTTTCACCTGATCTTTCCCATGCTCTAGGTATGGATGCAGAAAGACATCTTGTTCCCCTAGTGTTACGTACACCAGTTGAAGGTCAGAATAGTATATTTTATGTTTTCTGATGATGTAGACTGATGTTAGGGCCACATCAGTCTAGTGGGGATCTTCTTATATTGCAGATGCAGCCATACGATAACATTATAGGCATCGATTGGTTATTATCTATGATTTTTTTATCAACTGCTTCTAAAGATGTGTTGTATTTTCCGAATAAGAAGGCCAGCATGTGGATTTTGTCAGTGAGTGGAGTTGTCAGATGGGAAGCAGGTGTGTGGAGCCTCTTCTTTCTATATTTCCTGAACTGTCACAGGATTCAAAAGATGTAGAGAATGTGGGAGTTTTGGGGGTTGTCAGAGAGTTTCTATATAACTTTCCTAAATAGGTTTTGACTCTACCCCCCTCGACATGACATCGATTTTGGGATAGACTTACAACCTGGTGCCCTTCCAGTTTCGATGGACCCCTATCAGATGATGCCTTCTGAGTTTCAAGAGTTCCAGATTCAAATTAACGACCTGATAAAGAAAGGTTTTTTCCAACCTAGCGTGTTTCCATGGGGTTCTCTATTTTTGTTTGTGAAGAAGGAAGATGGTGGTCTCAGTATTTGTATAGACTACCAGAGGTTGAATCAGGAAACGATTAAGAACCATTACCCTCTCCCAAGGATATACGATCTCTTCATCTAATTTAATGGAGAAAGATGGTTCTATAAGATCGATTTTTGGTCTATATATAACTAGTTGAGTGTGAATGAGAGTGATATCTTGAAGACGACATTCAGGTGTAGGTATGAGAACTTTGAGTTTGTAGTTATGTCATTTGGTGTCCTGAATGCACCAGCCGTGTTTATGAACCTCATGAACTCTGTTTTAAATGAGTTTCTAGACCAGTTCATCATTGTGTTCATCGACGACATTCTTATCTACTCTAGGTCAGAAGAGGAGCACATTGAGCATCTCAAAATAGTCTTGGAGTTCCTTCGATGCCACCAGATCTACGGGAAGTTTTCCAAGTGCATGTTCTTGAAACAAGAAGTACTCTTCCTCGGACACATTTTGTCTCAACATTGGGTAGTAGTGGAGCCATCAAAGTTGAAGGAAATTGTTTCTTGTGTAACACCCAATAATCTTGCAGAAGTTCATAGTTTCCTAGGCTTGGTAGGCTATTACCTGAGGTTTGTGCCATACTTCTCTCGATTTTTTGCTCTGTTGATGGCTTTGACTAGGAAGGACCATGCTTTCATGTGGAGGGAGTAGTTTTAGGTAGTTATCATCTATCTGAAGGAGAAACTAGTCAGTGCTCCGGTGCTCAGGTTAACAGAGGAAAGACTTTTATTAGAGGTGTTTTGTGATGCTTCCGGTCTTGGTTTGAGATGTTTGTTGATGCGGTAGTTGGGAGTGATCTCTTATGGTTCTAGTAAGTTACAACCTCATGAGTGTAACTATTCCACCCATGATCTGGAGCTTGAAATAGTAGTGTATGCATTGAAGTTTGGGTGTAATTACTTCATCAGGGAGAACATTGCGGTCTTTACCAATCATAATAGTTTAAGGTATATCTTTTCCCAGTGGGATCTGAATTTTCAGCAGCAGAGATGAGTGGATTTTCTATAAGACTACGACATCAAGGTATCTTACACTGGAGGTAAGGGGAACTTTGTGTCTGATTACGTGAGCAAAAAATTGCAAAAGGAAGTAGTTCAAGAGTCTGTAGATGCATGGAGATAATTGGGATAATTGGATTCCTTGCACCTAGATGCGAGGGAGGATGGTTGTTGAGGATGTTTGTTTCATATGATGATGCGTTCATATCTGATGTTGTAGGTGGAGGAGTCTGAATGGGGAGACTTAGAGGCTAAATTGATTTGTGATCATCTTGATGAAGGAAATTCTCTTGAAGGGTGGTCGAAGAATGGTCTGAATCAGATGTTTTTCTATGGAAGTTTGTTTGTTCTAGAGGCGATGCATGGGAAGTTCTTTGGGTGTTCCATAACTCATCCCTAGAAGTACACCCAAGAATTTCAAAGATGTTATGAGGATTGAGGGGATGTTTTTGGTGGCCTGGGGCGAAGAGGTCAGTGGTGGAGTTTTCAGAAAACTTCCTATGGTGTCAGAAGGTAAAGGTTCAACATTATGTTCCTGAAGGTTTGTTGCAGCATTTAGATGTCCCAAAGTGGAAGTTGGATGAAATCTCAATGGATTTCTTCATAGGGATACCTAGGACTCTTGGAGGCTATGATTCTATCTAGGTAGTGGTTGGTCGGCTGAAGAAATCGGCTCACTCCATGGCGATCAAGGATTCGAGCCCAGTGAGTGTCTTAGCACAAAGGTGTGTAGGTGAGGTGGTGCGGTTTCATGGAGTTTTAAGGTCCATTGTCTAAGACTAGAATACACAATTCACCTCACGATCCTGGAGGGGATTACAACATGATTTTTCACCCAGCTATGCCTTAACACTTCCTTCCACCCCCAGACAGATGGGCAAACAGAGTGGAATATCCAGACATCGGATGACATGTTATAGGAATGTGTTCAGGATTTTGGAGGATCAAGGGTACGAAACTTGCCTCTGGTAGAGTTTTCCTACAACAACATCTACTACTTTACCATTTTCATGGCACCGTTCAGTGCTTTATATGGAATTTTGTGTCATTCACCTGTGTGTTGGACAGAGGTTGGTGAGGTAGGTGTTCTTGGGAGGGAGGTGGTGCAGAGCACCACAGAGAAAGTTTAGCTTTTGCGTGATAGGATGAAGATAGAACATAACTATAATAAGTCATATGCTGATATTAGGAATAGGTCGTTAATGATCGAGGTCAGAGACCATGTGTTCTTAAAGGATTCCCCGCATCATGGGAACCGAAGGATCTTTTACAGGAGTTAGCTTTCTCCCTAGTTTGTTAGTCCTTTCGAGGTATTTGATCGTATTAGAGCTGTGGAATATCAGATAGAACTTCCCCCATAGATGATCTGGATACATAATTGATTCCATGTATCATAACTTTGTCTTTATCTTCATGAGGACTCACATTTCATCGATTGGAGCGCGATCGATTTTGATGATGATGCGACTTTCGAGGAGAGGTCGGTAGAGATCCAGGATCTTAAGGAGAAGGTGTTTCATTTTCATTCTATTCCCTGGGATCGTGCCATGTGGTGATAGAGTGGCATCAAGGATAGTACTTGGGAGAGGGTGTCCCAGATGTGTGTCCAGTACCGAGAGCTATTTTAAGTTGGTGTGCTGAGTTTTCTTTGATGAATTTTTTTGTACCTTTGATGTGATGTTATACTTCACTTATTTGGATATGGAATGATTATTCCCTTATTCTCTGAATGTATGTGATGTGTCCGAATTTTTGGGAAATGGAGGACTATACTCCTAATCAAGATGCATTAATGTCAATACAATTAAACCTGTGCAGGCGAGTTAGTGCCGCCTAAAGCAGATAATATCCTAACATGTAGGATGGAACTCCCAGACCTATGTGCCAGGATAGTTTATTCTTTAGGGTTTCTGTAGATGTTTAAATGTGATAACTCTTGGGGGAGTGTTCTCAGATAACAAGGTTTTGTTCCAGATTTTAAACAACTCTGGGTGTTTTTCTCCATACAGGTAACTTATGGGGTGGTTGTTTAGACACCTCTTTTCTTCTAGGTTGGTTTGGAATTCTGGGGGACAAGAATTTTTTGAGAGGTATCTAATGTAATGGATCGGACCTCTCCAGTCCATTACTTTTATGAGATCCGGTTGTTGAGGTGTTCTGGTAGGACAAGGTGACTTATTCCCAACACTTTGAAAAATGTCTATTCCATGGACAATGTTTCCAGAACAGTAGGCTATTTCCAACAGCATGATTTTTCTTTTCCCAAATTTCTAGTTCATGAATAGTGCTTCAAGAATAGTAGGCAATTTTCCAACAACAGGCTTTTCCCTTTTCCAAATTTCTTGTTCATGAACAATGTTTCTAGACTAGTGAGGTTATACAGTGCTTCCAGACCAATGAGGGTTCTAGAAAGGTGATCCCTCCAACACTTTTTCAAATTTCATGTCTGGGGTACAATGTTTCTAGCTTTATAAAGATTTTCCCCATTGACATTTCCTTTGACGTAAAATTATTTTAAAGCCTCATTTTAAGGACTCTAAGGCTGATTCAAAGGCCATAAATCCTATTTAAATTTTTTGTAATGGTGGGGAAACCTTTACTTGGTCAAACCGCAGAGTTTAATGTGATCCTCTGATTAATGAAAAAATTATATGTATCTTAAATCGTTTCTCCGTTAAATCTTTTTTAGAGAGAAGATATCATTTTTGCCTTGGTCATTCCTTCTTTTTCCCTGGTGTGAGATGCCCGAACCCTTCCAATGTTCGCAATTTGTCATGGGATCAGTCAACACTCCTCGGAACATCCCTTCCTTAGGGTTTCACTTCTCCTATTTCAACCACTATTTTGGGAAAACTTAGAGGTATCAATCATGTTCTAATATAATTTCTTAACGTGAGGAATAAACGAAGATCATTTATCGATAAGGTAGTAAATTATACCTTCATCTCTCTTTTACGTGCATCATGCAGGGTGGGTATGATAATGATTCCATGAGACAGTTGAAACCTTACCCCTAACAAAGATAATAAACTACTGTTAAATGCAAGGGGTGGGGCAGAGATGATTTTGTTATTATTCTTTTCTGCATTGTGAATTTTACAGGCTTAAGGCAACTAAATGTTGTGTCCATTGGTGGTCCTTGTTTGTGCAATGGTAATTCCCTATTTTCTGGACATGGGAATGATTGAAAAGGTGCAACATGAAAAAAAAAAGTTTAATCACGTATACCTGGATATTTAAATGAATTCCTAATGAAAGTAACCCATGTGTGATCACCCTAGTTAAACAAAAGAAAGAGGGGAATATGGTGACCAGTGTTGGTCAAATATGTAAACTGCTTGATCTGTTAATTGATATGTATGAGAAATCTTTTTGGCACCCTATATGAGTTATGTGGTGGTGTTGTTGAGATCATGGGGTGGCACTAGTTGTGGAATAGAACCTACTATTGAGAGTTTCATCGATTTTGGGTTGGATGATCTAGTATTCAGTTGAACTACCTTTGGTTTTTTTGTGGCCGCAAGCCAGCAGGGACGTGGTTTGAGGCATCTCCCTTTGTTTTTTTTCATACGCAAGTGAACAGCTAAATCACTACTTTCCTGTTTCTATTTTTTTTGTTCCTTGTTATATTTGTTCCTATTAGTTTACCAGTAGTGAAGAAATATTTGAACTATAAATTTTCAAAAACAATAACTTGAATGGGGAGTTTTGGGATTGTTGTTCTATGCATGTTGTGGGGGTTGCAGTGTTGTGGCATGTGCTTGGATATTTGTTTTAGAATCCATAGTATGGGAAGAGTTCTTGTTCAGTATTAAACATGTATTTTTTCTTCATGTTGATAGTACACCCCACTCATGTTGAGAACATAGTGTCGAAAACCTCTATCTCATGGGGGAGGGTGTTTTCCATGGTCGTTATATCCTTTATGCTCCCTCTCCTAGAGGTTGTGATGGACTGTGGTGGTTACTTTAGACCAAGACACTTCGGTAATGTTGTGTTGTTTTAGCCTAGAACCTTTGGGAATTTTTCTGTTATGGATATGAGGCATAGTTGTTTTAAGGAATAATGTTCCCAAGTGTCTTCAGGTTGAGGCTGATGTGTCTTCTGGTGAGATTTGTGGTTGTAGTTTCCCAGGTGTCTTCGGGATGAGGCATAGGTGTCTTTGGGTGAGATGTGTGACTATTGTGGAGCCCTGGTGTGTGCGGGTAGAACTTTATTGGATGTGGTTGTGATAGGGCCCAGGTGTCTATGGAAAGGTTGTGTGGTTGTGTCCCAAGTGTTTGCGGGTAGGATATGTGGATAGTTGTGGCCTAGGTGTGTGAGGGCAGGATATGGTAGTGGAACTTTCAAGGGAGGTTTGACGCGTAGGATGTCAAGATGATAAGTGGGAGAGTGGTGCAGGGTACCCTGTAATGATGTGCTATACTACTATATACATGGATTATGATATTTTTGGAGGGTGCCTTGTGAGGAAGGGTTATTAGCTTCCTTGATTGGTGTCTGGTTACTTCTGTTTTTCATGGGGCATTAGAATGTCTCCCACATGTGCATGAGAGCTTTAGGTTTCCTACTGAGTATACATGTATACTCACGCTATGTTTACTTTCAAGTTTAAACGAGGGATTTGAGAACTATGTGGGGCCCTATAAGTCTGGACGTTGTGAGTTGTCATTGGCCGGTACTTAGTTTTATTACTGCTGCTTAGTTTTCCATTTTACTTTTTGGTATTTCACTTTGGATATTCTTTTACTTTTGTTTCGATTTTGTTTAAAACATGGATGTGGGTTTGGCTTTGGGTTTTTTATACATATTGTACCTTGGAGTTTGGTGGTTGGCTTCTCTTATCTCCAAATATTGTTAAAATAAAAAAGGGTAATGCCTCCCATATTATGAAAATATATACCCTTGTTTCTAGTCTACACTATAGGGCCTACTGAATACGGGACCCAGGGGGTCATTATCATGTCTTCGTGTGGATAAAGGAAGGGCAGGGCACTTTGTCTCCCCTTCCATCATCTTTCATCAGGCGGTTCATTACAAATCCAAAGAACTTTATAGACTTACTACATGTCATATTCTTTTATAAAAATCATGGATGACATAAAGTATTTCAAATAATATTTTTTTACTATTTATAATATCATTTATTTGATATTTCTCCTAATAAAATAATTATTGTATCACTATTGTGTCAATATTTATGGAAATTATTTAACATCTAAAATTTATAAATAAATTCACATGATGTAGATAATTTCATTTTCATTCTAGATACTATTTTTGTTTTATGTTTTATCACGTTTACCACTAAATTAAAATTATTATACTTATAATAGATAAGAGAGTGACATATTGTCACTTTCTTTTGTTTTAATTATAATTACATCACATTCATGGAAATAAATCTATTAAATGAATCAATTCTAAAACTTATGTGATATTGGTTGAAATTAATTAATCCAATATAATTTTTAAGGTGTTACAGTAATTTTATTACCTTAGTCATATTTTTTATTACCCCAATTTACTTGATTTACCTTTAACCATTGTAAATAAAAATTACCATAGTAATTATTCATAATATCCAAAAAAAATAAAATTAACCTATTAAAATAATTTAAAAACATTGATTAAAAATATGTAATCTATTTTTAAAAATTAAAAACACAAATATTGCATTCATTAATTTAAAATTAATTCTCGTTGTCAAAATGATAAAATGAGGTTTTTTAAAAGTAAAAACCATCAAAAGAATGATGTGTGGTTATATCTAATTTCAATGTAAAATTACATCCAATGACCAAAATTGGATTAAATGATAAAAAAATAATCTAATTATACTTTTAAACCAATTAAAAGGACTACCTTTCCATATTAATAAGTGAGATAAAAAAGCATTTTTTTTATTAAAATGAAGAATTTTTCACTATTCATTAAAAATTGAATATTAATGAAAAATTGCCAAAAATTCAACCAAAGTATATTTTTATATACCAAATCCAAATAATATGAATATTTTATCAAAAATAACTTGTAAAATTGAAAAAAAACTATATTTAAAATGGGTTCTCCATCCAAATGTAGTAAACCTGCATTTTTTTTAAAACGCTCATTTTATACATAAAATTGATTTTGTTCTAAATAACATATAAGATTAATTTTAAATTTTAAATTTAATATATTAAATAAATATTTAACTACTAAAATCTATAAAGGGTTATTTTATTATTTTATAGACTCACTTTTTTTCATTTACATTGGTTTTTTAGAAGGAATTTAGTAATATTCATACCTGTCATTATAATGACTAGGTTATAATATTTAGATATCACATATACTATGTCTTGAGTGAAAATAATTCTATAAAAATAACATGAAATTTTGTATAACATAATGAAATAATAGTGTTGTGTATACTGCAAGCTAATAAAATTTTGTGTATAGCGTAATCTAATCTTGGTCTAGCATACAACACAAGACATCAAAGAAATTAAAACGAATCTATCACATAAAATCTTGTGGAGTTATATTTGATGTGTTTAAGCTCAACATCTGGTTCTTTGAGTTATTACTCACTATATGAAATCATTATGATTTCTAAAAAATTAAGACCCACAATGACATGGCCCATTACCGGTTTCTCTAACTCTGTCACATTATCCTCCTCTTCTTATTCCAAACACTAGAAATTCATCTTCAAAATATATATAGATTCATTTTTCCTTTTATAAATTTATATATTATATGCATTAAAAATGTAGTATTTTTTTATTAGTTAAATCACATACATATCTTTCTTCTTCTCAAATTTAATATTTTCGAGTTTATAATAATTTATTTTTAATATTTTTATATACAATATCTATTCAATAATTGTATTGTGACTATTCGTAGAAAATCATAAAATAAAACAAGTGATATTTATACCATGATATCAATGAATGTTCATCCTTTTTAATTAGTTGTCCAGAATGGTTTTCAAAGGATTCATTTTTCCACATCTTAGTCTAAATAAATTAAATTCCCATTTAATTCAAATAATAGTCTTCTGATATTTTTTTCTAAAAAATCACCTATAGTCAACAATAAAAAATAATCTTATATATTTCATTAAATAAATATTACTAGTTTATTATGATATTCCAAAACACTATAATCCATGAAAGTTTCTAAATTAATAAAATTAAATTCAAATTGAGCAATATTCATCAATCAGATTGATTCAAAAATATTATGAATAATTATTTTATTTAATATAATTAAGGAGATTAATAACATAGACATATTTACTTATAAAATTATATTCCTTATGTTCTTTAAATTCTAATATTCTATAAATATGTCGACTATTACCTATATTTTCTAATCTATAAACATCTAAATCTCACTCATAAATACCACCAGGAGATGTGTGAATTTATCAAATTAATTTTAACTAATGGCCATTAGATAATTTTTTTACTTTTAATTAATAAAATATATTAACACCCTTTTTTCAAATTTTTAGATAGTGACACATATTATAGAGTCTGTAATTCTAATGAAACTTAGTGTGCTAAAAATTAATATTATATACTAATGTATTATTTTTTATCATTGTTTCATTTCTCTTTTCTTAACAACAATGAAACTTATTTATACGACTTGATCTCGTTAATTTTTTGAATTTAAAATACCTTATTTACATTATATAATATTATTTATACATACACCGTTTATAAAATTGTTATCCCATTTCAACATTTATAGTGTCACAAGTTAGTATAATTCTTATTTTTTCTGGTAGTTTCATCCCATTTTCATATTTAAACATAGTTATTCTTGATGATTCATATGAATTAAAGAGGTTTTTTTGGAGTTATCTATATTTTGTTTTAACTCGTGATTTATGAAACATGTTAAAAGAGATTAAAACTTATTCAAATCACCTTAGTGAATTTTAAATCCACTCTAAAACATCCCCAACCACTTTAAATGATATTTTCAATTGATAGAATATTTTTAAAACACATAAATCATATTTATACTTTATTTTTAAAATATAAATACCCTTATTTAGTATTTACATATACCCACGACATCTCTAAAATATATATTCACATCATAATTTATATATCATTATACAAATCTTGGTTATCATGTTATACACAATCATTTATTTCTAATAATCCAATGATGGATTCCCAATACTTGATTCAAACATGATTTTTTAATTACAACTCTTCAATCTATTTAGTTACAATATCAATAAAACACCATTTGAAGCTATTTTATATACTTACCATAGTATGCCAACTTCACTTTTGAATAATTATAGTGAAGATCAGCCCTATAATAAGAATATATATGGATGTTATGATGAATATTCCTACAAAAATATTTTAAAATGAAAACAATATTTTCCATTATTATGTGTAAAATAGCAGTCCCCATATTCATTAAAAACATAAAAATTTAACCACATAATACAACGGAAAAAACTCCATTCAAGGTTTTTATAAATATAACCCATCGATATATTTCATCTACTTGTCTCATGAAATATTTCATTAATCATAGGATATTTTGATATTTTCATTCATAGGGATATTCATCATCTCCCAACATCAATGGGTCAAATTTATAGTGACCCAAAATTTTCGTACATAAATAATACAACATATTTGAGGAATATTAAATATATATAAACAAGATATTGGATTGAATTGTAATGTTTTAGTGTATTTTGAGACTAGATACATAAATATATTATTTATCTACATTATTCATCATCTATAATAATTGTTTTTTCACTTTTATCCTTCATAGAAAAACCTCTTTAAAAACATTCTACATTTCCTGGGGAAAGGAATCATTAGAAAGGGTGATCCTAGATGATCAGTATGATAAAAGATTAGAGATACCAATTGATTATCATATGAAGCTATATGATAAGAATAATGGTATTATATAATTAACATAATCTATGATGTTCATTATTAATATGTAATAGTTTATAAGAATTATGTATTAAATAAAACTATATCATTTCATAACACATGAATAAGAACAGTGATTATTATTTATAAATCAATCATGAACCATAAATTCAAATCATAATCATAATAATATATTATAAAATGTGTGGAACCATCATTGGAATATAAAGTATTTAATATGTAAAGGTTAACTACTAAGACCACCAAATTATTGTGTACATGGCATAGAAAATTGTTATCCATATTAAAATGGATCATGTGTCCCAACTTATTTCCTCGAGTCATTTAGGAATTTGTACTATTTTTCCACAGTATATTAGATATCCATACCTAATTCATATAGGGGATTGAGCTTACCAATTCATTTCCCATAACTATCTCATACAATATAAGATCATACCCAAGGAATTAGAGGGATATAAGGGAACTAAATATCCCATAATGAAAACTATACATATATTTTCCACAATATCGTAATACAGTAATCATTTCACCAATTGATAACTAGTAGATATGAAATATAATTCATAAACAATAAATAATTTCATCATAACACAACCAATGTGAAATTAATGAGTTTGGAAAAAATATTTTCATCATAATCATAAAACACATAGTTAAAGAATAAGGATGGTATCATTAGATCCTATACACAGTAATGAAAACTTATTATCAAAATATGTAATCATATATAAAAATATCAATAAAAACACTAGAATGTTTCGTTAGAAAATTAATATTTTCATTTTTAAATTTCTTATTTAAAATAATATTATTTCTAAGATACTATGAAAAAAATTAATTTAATTAGAACAATGAAACATGTAATAGAATCTCCAAATCATTGATCGGTTATGATGGAATGAAATTATATTAATGCCATAATTGATAAAAAAACATTTATTTTTTACCTCATTGATAAAAAGATTGTTCTTCATGGAATGATATGAATATTATTTTTAACCATGTTTTTTTAAATTTAAGAATGGGTTAAATAAAATTAAACCATAATGTTTTAGTCATCATAATCCTTCATCAAAAAAATTTATAAAATAATGAAAAAGGTCTTCCACCCAAGGAAGGATAAATAAGGATGAGTTTTCATAAGAACATTTCCTAAACTATTTTCAGTATCAATTAGAGGAAGTAGGTACTAAAACATATAAACTATATGAATAAAATGAGGAGTATAAAAATTATAGCGGTGTTTTAGATAATAATTATATAATTTACTTATTTTAAATTCATTTATAAAAAATCCTACCCAAAATGGGCTTGAAATATAAATCCCTTACATCAAGTATTGTCTTTATTCACACACGATCAAACATCCATTATTAAAAAAATAAATTTATTATAAATTTATTAATTAAAATACTCATAAATATTTACATCATACCAAATATGATTTACTTATAAAATATAATTATAATTTTATTGACAATTTTTTATTCAAATTACTATTCTATGCAATAACAACTTCTTTTTTCATGTATGTTTTGGTTTTCCAGTCCTGATACTAGTACATTGATCATTTTTATGTCATATGTATAATTTGAATCATGATTTAAATATCTTATATATATATAATCGTACATAATATATTTGGAATTAAAAATGAATAACATTGTTCACCGAGATGGTATGTCGTATGCACACATGAACGACATTTTCACTTTTTGACGGATGGAAAGAAAGAAAAGAAGATTATAATAGTCATTTATAGAAGACATATAATATAATATATATCATATATATTCATTAAATTTATCCATATTTCCATCTATTTAAATTTTAAATAATGAAAAATTCACATTGCTTAGTGGAGGTGGTAATCCACAGATATGCAAGAGACAAGTTATCATTTTCCAGCCGATTGGGTAGTAAGAAAGTAGATATTATATTATAATTCTAGAATCATAATTCTGTCCTAAATATAATATACAAAAATTAATGACACCATAATAACCATCCATGAGATTTCGTTATGGAAATTGATTTGTGTCTCAATGTGGAGGTGGTTGTCCACATGTATGCACCAGAGATACTTTCAATTCCAATTTAATGGAATAGAGGGTGGATAATAGTGTTTAAATAATATTAATTAAATATATGTATATTTATGGTACTTATGATATAATATTATTTTGAATACTTTTTATTAATAGTAGTAAAATAAGAAAATTATTTTAAATTTCTTTGGTAACATGATTTCCTCTTCTTCAAAAATGCCTCCTTAAGATCCCTTCTTAAGGACCCTTAAAATAGATTATTCAGGAAAAAAAAAGAAAATTTAATTAAAGGATATAGAAAATAACAAGATTAACTGGATGGGTTTGTTCCTAATATATGTGTCTATGAGTTGTTTAAAAAATAGATAAGGTGTGTCATTTTATAAGGGTAGAAAAACACACAAATAGAATTATTTAAAATATTTAAATATAATTATTGAATTTTTCATGTACAATGGTCCCTAATAGGCATTAATTTGATTAAAAAATTATATTCTTTAAATGTACTTATTAAATTAAATGTATATAGATTTTGGTTTCATTTTAATCTTTAACTTTTGGTTTAACACCTTCATTAACAATTTTAACTTTAGTTATAGAAATGAATTTTTAAACCATAATGGGTTATAATATAATATATTAGCCAAATATTTACTCCAAAATTGTAAATGGATGAAATTTTAGACAATTTATAATCATAATTTTTATACAAATATATTTTTATGACTTTTTATTAATTTTATTTATTATTATTCTTCATAAAATATGATTAATGTAATTTTGACACAATTCACTAAATTAGACTTTTAAGAAATAAAGATAGAAATTTAGTTTGAATATAAACCTATAAAAAATATATTATGTTTTATTGATATATAAAATTCGTGGGTATATATATCTCACCAAATAAATATTTTTTTAGTATTTTTTTAATCATTTAAATTATTTTTTGCTTCTTCCACAGGAAATGTATTGATATTGTGTAAGCAGTAATGTTAATTATTTTATCACTAAAAATTAAAAATAAATTACCAAGATGTAAAAAATAAATAATTATTTCAAATTTATATTTATAACTGACCATATACACTATTTATCCTAAATTAAAAATTTTGTAGTTATTAAATTAATGAGAGTGGCATTGTGGATTTTTTATATAAAATAATACAAATGTCATTATCAAGGGAAATGGAATCCAAGTGAGTTATATTAGAAATTATAATGTATATGGTTTCATTTATACCTTATAATCAAATAATAGATAGTATTTTGATGATTTTGAGGCATTATCCCTTTGTTTTAACCCTTTTTTAGCTATTTTACCCTTATTTGGGTGACATATATTTACCACAGTTACTATTTATAATGAAAAAAATGTAATTATTATAAAAAAATTATCCAATTCATTCCAAAAATATAATCTATTGTTCGTTATTCAATAAACCTAATTTATAGAATATAATTTAAATTAAACTGGAGAAATGCGATGAAATATTGTTTTTTGGAAAACAGATTTCTCTATTATAAATAGTTTTTACAAAAAAATTGAACATAAAATTTATTTGAATTACCATAATTAAATTACTAATATTTTAAAAGATATAATACTAATTATAAAATCTTCATATAAAATTTATATTTTTTAATTCATAAAACAGAAAGATAGTTTTCAACAAAATAATATATTTCACTATTCAAAGAAAAATCAAATTTTTTGGAAATTTTTAAAAATTTCAATGTAATATAATTTTGAAAATATTATTTAAAAAATAATTTATATTTTAAAAAATATATAAAAGAGAAATTAATTATATTATCCTCTAACATAATGTATTAAAATCTATTTTTGAAGAATATTTTATTTTTATAGTATATAGTAACTACTAACAATTTATTTTCTTTATCTAAATTATTTGAACATTTTTTTAAAGTAATTTGTTTATTACAAATAAATTATCAAATATAATGTATAATTTATATGAATATTATATATAATGTTTCATTTAGAATGGGGATGTGTTTATCGTAAGCATTTGATGAAATTAATTTTATATATTGTGAAATACATCATAAAATATAGGGGTGTTACATTTTACCCCATACAATAATTTCTCTCTATAAATTTCATCACACTCATACAAATAACTGAGGATAATCATGCTTGATCACATCCTTGGGTTCTCATATAACTTGTAATGTATTTCTTCTCCACAAAAACATGACTAGGTGAGTGGTCTTATTTCATAGAACATTCTCTCTGAAATCGAAAATCTCCACTGATTATCTCTCATAAAAGGGATCATCTTCCAATGGTATTAAATTTTGTTCCAATACATATGGCCGACAAGGTATGTAATTCCACAAGGGATATATGTGGAACACTTCATGTACTTAATTTAAATTCAATAGATGTTTCGTCTAACTACAATCATGAATCTAAAAATGAGTGATATATATAGGGATCAACATTCCCTTATTTCAAAACCTCATAAAATTATTATATAGATATAATTATTGTAATAAATGTTCACAAAAATTGATATCTAGATCTATTAAAATATTATAAGAATAACTATTCAATGGACTCTATGCTTCTATTTTGAGCTATTGAATGTCTTTAAACTAATCTAAAATTTCTTCATACATATTTCTTCCATGTAGAATCATTTCTCCAACATCATACGAGAACATTTAAATTCAACACTTAATTCCATATTATAATTCTTATGTATCAATCTGAATTCTTTATTGAATAGTATTGTTGTACGAAAGTTCCTCCAAAGGATTATGTTGATGCCAACAAGTTTTGATGTATATAGTATGATATCTCAACACAGCATATATAGTACGAATGGTCATATCAGACTGAAAATATATAGTAATATGATATATAATATAGAAACAAAAAAATATTTATCAAGAGCCTTTGAAAGAATTATCATGAAAATCAAGGTAATCATTAGATCCAGATTACGTAAAATAGAATTTTGTACTCTATGAAATATTACAACTTATTTAATATATAACCTAGTTAGTTGAACAAGAAAGAACTCTTATTTGATATAAATTATTTGTGAAAACATCATAAGGTGATCCAATATATATAAAATTTAATTATACCCTTTATAATTTTTTTAGTCCAAATATTAAATTCATTATAATGTTTTCCTATTAGTATTCAGCTATGGGTAATGGTTTTATCATCTCCATATAATTTATTCTATATTCCTTGACATACTGATATATTCAACACCAATATACATAATTTTAAATATCCATATTAATTTTATCCCACTATATATTCACTTCCATCTCATCATACATCTGTGATTAATATAGAGTGATGAACTACGATCATCATCCAACAACTCTTTCATCAAATATAGTATGGAAGAGATAAGTATATGATCTTGAACCTTATATTTCCATCAAAATCACGGACTTACTTATAAAATATTATTATCATATTTTTGAAATATACACCATACATGTATTCCTATTTATTTATCACATTTTTAGATAGTTAAACACTCATATGAGTAATATTATATTTCTCAACATCATTTATGATTTCTAAATCCATATATTGTTAATCAAAAAATATTGAATTATATGTGATCCTAAACATAGATATACTATCCTGTTTCATTGAACTTAGAGAGTATTCCACCTTTTTATCATTTCTAGGTTATTAATGTAATGATAAATCCAAATATTTAATCTACTCTAACCAACTTCTCTAGCGAATATTAATCCCTTTCTTAGTAAATATATACTATAATTGTTTATGATGAGTATATATTTAACACCATTATTCATAAATATAATTCCACCATATAAATATTTTAAAAATATCATAGATAACTCCAAATTATGATTAGGCTAATTTTTTACATGAACAATAATTTTTTTGTGAGGAATAATCATAACTATGTCATTATGCCTTAGAATCAATCTCAATCGCTTCATAAATGTGTCTATATATATCACAAATTGTAATCCAATACAAGGAAAAATAATAATAGGTTAAATATCCAAACTTTTATTCATCTATATGAATTTAACTTCACATTAATATGTTCACAAGAACATATATCATTCATAGTCAACATTGTAAGTGAATTAGATAATCTTGATAAATATCTAACAAAATCTAGGTAGTATTTTACTGACCAATGAAAAAATGAATTTTGGTTTCCAATGTTAGTCTTCATCATTTATCCACAACTAATGTATTCAAAGGATCCATCTATTCACCCAATATTGACACCATTTGTCCTAAGAATCAAACATTACAAAGAAAAAAATTCAAACTAGGTGAATTTTTCCAAAAAAATCCTTCCTCGAGATATTCTGCACATTTGATAAGTGATCTAAATGCTCTTTAACGTGATTTGAATATATAACAATATATTCTATATATACTACCCTAAACACATCAAGATAATCCCTATAGAAATATTTCATTAAATAAATGATGATAATAGAGAAATTAGTATGTCCAAATGGAATCACTATAAAAATTTGATTCTCCTAATTCATGTGAAGGGTTATCATGTTCATGTTATTCTTGATAACCATCAATTGATGATATCAAAAATGAAATAAAATACTGAAAAAATATTTATCTCATCATTATTAATCAAAAAAAATCGATACGGGGAAGAGGATTCTTCCTCCATTTAACACCTTGAGTTTATATGAATTATTATTTTCAAGTAATATAGAATTATTTGAAGGCTTAGAGTTCATGATACACTATGTTATGCTTTATTTAAATTATATACTGAGATTATCTTATGGAAAACAAAAAACATATTTTATATTCTGGTAAAAAAACTCTGTTTTTACTTTGTTACATGAAATATGACTTTTTGACTACATTATATGCAACATTAATCTTAGCTTGAATTATATGTGACACACTACATAATAAAATGTGAAATACTATTAAAATTTTATTATATTTATCAACAATCAATTTTAATGTATGGTATGAAAATGATTAAATAAATTATTAAAATATGGTTTATGTATGTTTATAAAATTAATTTTATGGGGACCAATTAATTAAAAATGAAATTAAGAGCTCATTGAGAATAAATAATTTTATTTTTTAAAAAAATAATTATTCGTTACATAAATAGGTGTAATCTCAATAAATTAAAGAAACCCAATATGATGAATTATTTTAATAAATTTTATATATTATATATTCAATCAAATATTTTACATTTATCTTATGTTATTTTTAGACAGGAGATTAGAATAAATCCAATTTTACATATAAAAATATGTGTTTGTCTAAAAAGTAGTTTTACAGCCTTTTAATGGGGAACTTATTTAAAAATAATTTTCTCAATTTCATAAATTATAATCAAAAAATTATTCATAATTTTAGAATAAAAAAATTAAAATTAGGTTAGGGTTTTTTCTTCGGATTTATTCTGAAAAGTTTCATTTTTTGATGAATACTAAAAAATTCTTCATTTTAATTGAAAACTTTCATTTTATTCAAATAATTTATATAGTTAAATTATATTTTTGATTAATTTGTAATTATAATTATATAAATTATACATAAATTAATCAAATTTAAATCATTAGAATCAATTTTGTAATGAAATTTTATATAAAACATTTTGAATAGTCATATGTGATATATATCACATGAAAATTATATTAGAATTATAATATATATATTATATCATTTACTTTTCTTTTATTCAAGAATACAATAAGCTAGGAAAATTGTTCATGCGTACGTACGACCTACCATCTCAATGAATGTTGTATTTCAATTTTTATCACAAAATTGCATAGATTACTATAAATATAAATATAATGAATATATGTTATATTTATATCATGTATATAATTTTTATTATGAATATAACATGATCAAATAATAGGACCAAGAGTAAATAATCAAAACATGTATGGATAACAAAGTTGTTGTTACCTGAAACAAAACTTTAACATGTAATTGTTATTAAAGAGGTAATATAATGTCATAATATAATATTTTATTTTATGATATATATGAATATGGTTATATTATATAAGTATATCTAACGATTAATTCATATATAGTATTTTTTAATGAATATAAAAAAATTCAAGACTTAAGTAAGGGATTTACGTCTCACTTTTTTTCTATTGTTAGACATACGATATATTCAAAACCTCTTTATTCTATGTTTTGTATATACATACAATTAATTTACCTTATGATGATAAAAAATAAATTTTTTTTATTTAAAAATTCATTATAGGATCTTTCTTTCATTGTGTTATGGTTTCAAAGTTACCATAGCAGTAAGGGAATTTTGTCTCAATTTTCTTTCTTTGAGTCGCATGTTGTGTTATGCAGCTATATATTTTAATGAGGTTCATATACATCCCTATAAACATTTTATATCATGAATATCCTCATTTTAGGTATGTTTTAAAGTTAATGTAAAGATATTTTTTCATATGGATTATTTTTCGAAGTTACCAATGTTGTACATGTTTATTCTTAAAATATCGTCATTTATCAAGATTATATATGATTATACTTCCATTGATAAAATATTTGATTGGTATATCATGAATCATTATGAATTTAAATATCCACTAGTAATTCATAATATCTTTATGTAATGGTACCATTATTACACTCATTGGTAGTTAATATTAATTAATAAAATGTTTTTATGGAAATTCTACTCTATTTCTATCTTCGTTTGAAAATATATTTTCTTTGAACACTAATATTTTAAAAAATAATTTCAAATTATTTCTAAATATTAATATAAATTTATTATCAAGAATAATGATTATGATTTTTTTTCTTTTTTAAATGTTAATTTTAAATGATTTTCAAAGATTCAATTGTATGTTCTCAAGGTTTTTTTAAAGAAAAATATTTTCAAAATGTTTTATGATATAAAAATAGTTTTCAAAATGGAAAGTTAATTTTATTCAAGAAATTATTTACATTATCCTTTGAAATTATTTTCCATCCATTATTTTAGTTGTTGATGTTACCTTTACTTACTTGGTATATGATCCAAAGATATCATTCATATTCTTTCTCTAAATGGTTTTTGTTTTGATGTTATGATGTCCATAAAACCCATTTATTTTTTTATAGGTTATACCATTATATGATCCTTAATAAAAAACTTTTATTTCCTTGGGTTGTAAATTGAAGAAATAATGAAATTTTTATGAAACCTATTTATTTTACACATAATATATTCTAATTAAATGTTTATGATATCCATTTCATTTCAAGGGTTATGATATTTTGAATGTATATGATCATTTGGAACATATATGAATTATTTCATTATGATATGGGTGGGACATATATTTGCCTTAAATTTATTGGGTAATGAATTATATCTCATGAGGTAGATTGGACTTGAATGGGGATTTAATTAAACTCAGTAAGAAAAGATTGTAATGGAGAGTTAACTATGTCTAGTAAGACAAGGATAGAATGAGGAGTGAACTAAATTCAGATAGAAAGGACTAGAATGAAAATTTCACTTGATTTATTAAGAAAGTACTCGAAGGGTTAGAGAATTTGGTTCAATAGTATAGGGCTCAAACTGGAAGTGATCTGGGTATAGTAGGACATGGCCTCCACTAGTGATGGTGTTGTGTCCCACCCCTGATGTGTAATCGCCTATGAATGAACCTAATTACATGTTCATAATTATTTGTAGGAACATGTTTACATTTTCATAATGTTATGTGTAGACATTATTACATGTCCATTAATTTATGTGAGAGAAAAATTTAATTTCCTTAACTTAATAAGGAACATGATTCTATTTACACATGATTACAATGTTATAAGTTCATGTGTTTTCCATAAGTATATGACTTATTCCAATGTTATGATCTTATTAATCATGTTCTTTAATTCCCTGTGATTCATGTCTTATGAAATTCTAATCCTTATTTCATGACTCGTGATTATAATATGTGATATGTTGGGTATTTTTTTTCAAATGTTATTCTCATGTTCTCACACCATTATGTTCATGTTATGATTAGGTTTCACCCTTGTTTACCCTTACAAAGCATCTGAGATCACCATTTCTTTCGTTTCCATTTCCCTAGGATATGAATATGTGTATAATGTATTATATATCTATAAAGGGTTTTATTTGTGAAGAATGTAGTGGGAGATGATGTATCTCACTAATGGTACATTTTTTTATGATTCCATGTTTCATAAGCAACCAATATATTATGGTTCATGGGCATGAGTTTATGTAATGTAATTAATATTCCTACAAAATTGTGTAATGTATATGTATGAAAATCTGGGGTCACTATATTCCTGATAGTGATATTTTTTAATTCCTTATAATCAATGGAATGATTTGTTAAGAAATATTTCATCTTAACAAAAATAAAAGTTACATCCCATTTTGATTCGCTTGTGTGCAAGAATCCCTTAGACATATTTATTTTGAGGTTATTATTCACAATTCAGGTTAATAATAAGTAAATCTTCTGTATATACATCAAAAATAACATATAAAAAATTCATATCCTCAATGTATAGTTTCTCCCTTACCATATAATATAGATACCATTCATGGATTGGAATTATGATCCACAAGATAGACCTCATTTGCATTGTAATCTCATATTCATCATCTCATTTATAAATGATCATTGGTTAATTTAGAATATGAAATATGACTCACCTTCCTTGTAAATTAATATAGGAACTATATAAGAAATATAATTCCATTCTTATACATATAAAAAAATTAATAAAGGGGGATTGATAAGGATTGTAAAAATCACATTAAAAAACATGAATTAGTGTAGAATTATAGACATTATATGATATAATAGTTCCATTAGGTATTTTCACTAATAACTCGCCATCTAATCATTCATAAAATGAATTAACATTATAAAAGACATTTAATGACGTCAAATAAAACATATGACTATACTAAAATAAGATAAATCATTATTTTTTTACATTCACCACCTCAACTTTGTCATTCAATATTTTACCCCCGAATTAATCAAATTTCTTTAATGACTTGAATGAATTATTAATAATAGTGACCCATCATATAATACTAAATATCATTCATTTTATGTCTAAATGATGTCAAATTATTCTCAATATATGGAACCTAAGGTATAACATCTATATTCCATGGTCATTACCAATAAATTATGATGGTATCCAATATTTACATTAATCCCAAAGGTTTTCAAAAATGATATCTAATCTGAAGCTCTAATGATTAATTAAACTATTTTCTAAAAAAAATAATAGAATCCCATAATTTTCATACAAAAATATTACCTCATTATAGGTGAATATTCGATGCATAACATTAAATAATATAAAAATGTAAAGGTTTAGTTTATTTGGAGACTAGATATATAAAACTATTATTTAGGCACATTAATCATCATCTCTAATAATTTTATTATCACATGTACACTTCTGGACATACCCATCATAAAAAATTAAACAACAAACATTGTAAAAGAAAAATATGAAAATGTGATCTCATATTCTCAATAAAGGTAAGAATGGGAGATATAAATAGATTTTCATATGAAAGAAAAAGTTGACTATTGGTTTGAGATCATAAAAATAACTTACAATGTCTATACCCAATTTATCATAGATCATAAATATGATTCATTGAAAATAAATTTATATTAAAAAATGAATCATAAGAGTGATGAATCTACATAAATCAATAAATTTACAAAATCTAGATTATAACTGTAAGAAGAAGTAATAAAAATTGTGGCACCATTTTATTAATTGAAACCATTTCATGTTTTATGAATAATTATTGAGAATGTAAAATCATTGTAGACAAGGAATCAATAGTTTTTTAACATATCATAACTAATTAAGAACCATGACTATAGTGTAGCATACATATCTAACATTTTCTCATAGTGGATCACACAACCTTACATATTCCCCATAGTGGATTGGGAACATCGACTCACTTCCAATATTTATCTCATGAGATATAAGCATTTACACAAATAAATAAAGGTATTTAATGGAATGTTTCATTACATAAAAGAAACAATAAATATGTGTTCCACAATATCATAAAACAATTATCATATTATGAAATCATAACCCTTAGAAAGTAAATAATTTTTGGAAAAAAATCATATATTCTTTATTGCATAAACTATGGGGAATGAATGGGTTTTGAAAACATATTATCATCATAATCATAAAACATATATTGAATGAATAAAGATTGTATCATAGTATCATATACCTAGTTAATTATAATTAACATACAATGATTTTATAATTGATGAAATGTATATTTTAAATATCACTATAATATTTCATGATGAAAATACTCTTCCCATTTCAAAATCAAAAATTTATAATATAAATATTTTTGAAAAGAAATCTAAAAATCTATATTTTAATGGAACCATGAAAGCACTAAAAGTAATATTAAATTGATTTAGTCTTTATGATGTCAGAAAAGTTTATTCATTCCATAATAATTTAAACAAAAATGATTATGTTCACACCTTTGGTAAAAAATTCTTTTTTCAAAAAATGATAATAGGATTTTTTTAACACTTTTGTAAAAATTAATTCATAGATAAAATATATTTTTAGAAAAAATATGGTTTTAAAAAATAATTTTGAAAAAAATAGAATATTATAAATCATTATTTAATAATATTTTAGAAAACAAATAATATAGGTTTTTTTACCAAAAGTGTTGAAATAATGTCATCTTTTTATATAAAACATTACAGAAATAGTTTGAGCCCCGAAAATAGGATGATGGTAGTCAAATATAAAATTTAAATATTTAATGCATGAGAATAAAAATATAATGGTTTTTAAGATAAGTAAAAAATAATTTCCTCAATGGAAAACCAAGAATAAACATTATCAATTGAAATGGTATTGAAATATATATCACATGCATCAAGTATTTCCTTTCATCATATGTGTTCAAAACTCATGTATAATAATTATAGATTCATTATACATGTATTATATAACTATAATCATACATATATACAGTATCATTTATGATTTTATAATAATATATTATCACCAATTTTTTTAAAAAAAAATTATAAAATCATTATTACGTATGATAACGATTTAATTTCTCAAGCATGATTCTTCTCGGTAGAAATGATAATTTTATAATGATAATGGTTCCGTCAACTAAAAAATTTAATCATGATATAAGAATCATATATATTAATTAGATATATGTATTCACGCATAAAATAATATGAAATAAAAAATAAATTACATGTATTATGGAGATAATACGTTGTATGTATGCATGATGTTGATTTCACATTTTGACGGATAAAAAAATAAATATAAATAATAAATAAAACTTAATAAATATTGTTTGTATCAGAAAAATCATATATATTCCTTAAATAAATTATTATTACAATAAATTAACATCTAAAATCGAAATTAATCTCATCTCTTCATGGTAGTGATAGTTTAAACGTTTACATGAGCGGCGTTATCATTTTCCAATGGATGAGAAGGAAAGATGTAAGAAATGAAATTATGTTTCAATAAGAATAATTATATAATATTTATAATATATAAATATTAAAAACATCATAATAACCATCCATGATATATGGTTATGGAATAAGAATTTTTTCTTTTTGTAGAGGTGGTGCTCCACACTTACACACAACCTATTGTTTCTCAACCCATTTGATGGAATAGTCTGTGGATAATGATTGTTTCACAGTAATAATAATATTATTTATGTATATTTTTTATACTGATGTTATTATTTTACATATATAAAAAGGATTCATTGGAGGTATATTAATAAATAATTTTAAAGAGGTATATTATGATGATTGTATCTTCATTTGTAGGCCTCCTATAGATATCCTCTTAAGGACCCAAGGCATAGTACATTAAGGAGACATGAAACTCTAAATATTGGATATATGTGTATAAAATATAATTTTTAGGGATTTTTAATCTATACGGATCACGTATGTGTATTGAAAACATATAAGGGGTATCCTTTTACAAGGGAAAGAAAGAAAAAAATTGAAATTATATTAAATATTCAATTATAATTATTATCTGTAACAAGTTTAATGATTAATAATATACAAAAAATCATATAAAAAGTGTCAATGGAAAAAATATCATTATAAAATTAAATTTTGATATTTTTTGGTATCATTTATAACATTATAGTATGGTTTAACCCCTAGGTTAACAAATTTTAATTTTAAATTTGGTAGTAATGTTTTCAATCTTAAAAAGTTAACATATATATTATAAGTTAAAATTAAATAATAAATGTTCAATATATTAAATTATACACCATTTCTCAATATAATTTTACTCATTCCTAAATTTTATGATTTATAAATAATTTAATAAAATAATATTTTTCTAAAAATATAATTACGAACATTTTCATACTAATCATTTATTTTGAATTTATTGGTATAAATATAGATATTTAATTATAATATAAATTTTTGTAAAATACAAATTATTTTTAATTAATTTAAAATGTTCTCATAGAACTATAACTCACATGAAAAGTAAACCTTTTTTGTATTGAATATCATTTACAATATTTTTCTATTAATTGCACAAGAACCGTGTTAGCGTTGTTCATGAATTAGAGGAAATTATTTCACAACTAAAAATTAATTATAATTTAAATTTGTAAAAAAAGTACTAATATTTCCAATTGAGATATATAAATCAACTTATCCTCATTTTTTCATAAAGAAAATTTTGTACATATATTTAAATCAAGAGAGTGAAATTTTTTAATTTTATTTACATAAACTAATATAAATGGATTTAACAAAGTAAAATGTCACATAAATCAAATATATTATATTTTGGGATTTATATGGTTGAATGTATCCCATTAAAAGAAATAAATTTAGGTGTTAATTTGATCATGACACCTTGTGTCGTGGTTCTTATGATGTTTTACCCATTTCACCCTTACTGAGGTGATTTGTTTTACCATTATTACTATTTACAATGATAAAAAATAAAAGGGATCGACTTTAAAAATATGGTATAAATTATTTAAAATATAAAATCCATTTTTCACGAATAAATTGATAATAATGATGGAATTTTATTTGAAAATATACTTTTAAATGGTGATAAGAAACCATATTCTAGAAAAATGTTTTATGATGTATAAAAAATTTATTGAAGAATTCAACCCGAAATTTAATCCAATAAACTAATGTGGATTATTTATAAAACAAATTAACTACTATTAAATTTATAGAAATATTTAAACTTTTTTAAACTTTTTAAATTATTTAAAATAAAATGAAATTTTCAATAAAATCAGTACTTAACATTTTTCAATGATAAATCATTCATTTTAGAAAATTTTCAAAAAAACACACTAAGTTAATTTCTTCTTGATGATTTAATAAATGAAGGTAATATTTTAAAATATATTTTATAAAAGTGCTATAAAGTTTTTATAATATTTTCTAAAAAATAAATAAAATCTATTTTGGTTGAAAAGTTTATTTTTATTGAATATAATGAAATTAATAAAAATATATTTACTTTATCTAAAATGATTATATATATTTTTCTCAGAATGTGTTTATTTATATTAATCCACATAATCTAGAAAATATTTCATAATGATATACTTTATCAATGTTTATTAATACATAGGGTCTTGTACGTCACATGATATACAAGAAGTTAAATTTATTTGAAGATAAATATATAAAAAATCATGTCATGTTAAAATATCGAATTTCATCCATTTAACACTTTGAAAACAAATAAAACACTTTATCATAATAAATTTGGGTTCATTGATCACCCCATATAGATTTTTTTTACAATACAAATTTCAATTATAATATCACTCTTACTCTCCCCATTTTGTATAAAAATCAAAAAGGTGTAGAAGTATGGGAAAATTATTCCAAATCTCACCCTACTTCCTTGATTTGGACTATTTTATATGTTCCCATTTATTATTTCATTTTCACGAGACATAATGACTTATTCACTTTAGATATATATTAAATTACATTCCATTTATTGATTATTTCTTAATTAATCAACTGTAATTCTGTGTGGGAAATGGTTGGTTTAGAATATAAGAGTGAATAATATAGAGACCAAATATTTCCATAAACTGTCGAACATGTTATTCCATCATTATTTTATCTTTTCTTGGTTAGTATAAATATATTTATAAAAAAATCGACAACATTAAGTCGTGAAAACAGTCAAATATAAAACATTCAATTTAAATGAATATTACTACACAATCATGTAATGTTTTTGTTTAACAATCCCCCTTCCGTATGTATTATATTTTATATAATTAAATAAAATAAGTAAAAAAATTATGAAATTTTTAAATTTTTAAAGGCTATAAAATATTATAGATTTATCCTGAAATAATAAATATTTTGTTTTGTCAGATTCTTTTCTACTCCACCATATGTTTTGAACTCTTATAATGTTATTCCTGGAAGTTCCTTAAAAATGATCTTAAAGAATATTTTGATACCAATTAATTTGAATTAATGATCCTTTATGTAATCCATAATGGATTACATTCCTTGTGGCCTTCCTTTCACAAAATTAATTCAATATTTCCTTCAATATATCACCTTCAATTCCCTATAAATGAAGTCTAAAAAATATTTTAATATGGTGAGTCTTTTTAAATACTTAGATAGAAAAATAAATCATATATATATTTCTCATCCCAAAAAATCTCTCCTTTGTAGAACCATATTTATAATAACAATTCATGTTACCTCATCTTTTTTCTTTTTAGATATGATCCTCTTTTTTATCATGGGTTCCCTCACTTTTTATCTTTCTTTATAGATCTGATATGATTTTTCATCATTTAATAAAAGAAATTTCATTATATTATATTTTCTATAACTACCTATCCTATTGAATCTATTCTTACAACATTGATTAAAATTATCAATGAACATTATCGGCCTTCTTTTTATCTTTGTAAAATCTTTTAACATTAGTAATATTTGGACACTAAGTCACTGGTTCTTTATCATTATTTTGTCAATAATTCACTTTGTTTAGGTACTCATGTATTTTACATGAGATATATTTTTTATATAATTTATACCTACCACATGTAATTATAATATTTTCATAGTTACTCTTTTTACGAGTCATCTAAAACTCATTTTTGGGATTCATTTAGCTAAACCATTCCTAATATTCCACTCCTAGATTGATTCTTTTGTTGATTCCATCTATCTCCCATATATCTTGAGGTTCATGGATAGTTGTTAATGGACCATTAAATGACAATTTATTCCACATTAGATTTATATTCTAATTTTTGGGTAACATTCATTAGAATACTCTAATTTTTTTTACTTTTGTTAAATATTTCTCAAATTTTATATAACCCAAGGAAGACCTGTCTATTTTTAATGCTTTATTTTATATAATATTATACTTCAAATATATACTTTTGGAACATTTTTATATAATTTTTCCTAATAATCTATATACTTTTGACCACATTAGCTTCATATTTCGTCAAATTCATTAAACATTAAAATATGTTTTTGGTTGAAAAATTTATAATTTTCTCTGGAATTGTATTTCTTTACAGTTTAATTCCCTATTAATTCATCTTGTTACCCATTTAATATATTCCTTTTAAATATTTATATAATATACCAACAATAAATTCCTTTTTGAATAAACCCTTAAATAATAAAACAATGACCAGTAAATCATTACCTAATTTCATTACATGCATTCTAACAAGATATTAAAGAATTCTATTATGGGTTGAAACTTCATTATTTTTATCAATATTTAGTAATTTCATCTTCCCAGACATCCCCACATCTACACTAGAAACATTGGTGTGATTCTAAATATATTTTATCACCCATTATATCGTAAAATTTTAATTTGAATGTGCACTATTAGATAAAGGACATTAGTATAAATATTTTCAACTTCATAATGTTTTGAAATTTTTTATATGGTTCCTTTGGATATCTCAGGGGTGATTTACTAATATATTTCCCCCTAATAATAGTCCTTTTATAACAAATAATATTATAAAAAACACCTATGTAACATATTTCATTTATTTTTTTTGAATATTATTCTATGTGTTTTCCATATATCTCAGTTTAACCTAAAACATAGGATGTTTCATATTTAAATATTTATTAACATCTAAATATTATTTGACCCCATTTTCGCACTATCTTGTCACATTTCAGACGTTATGACCATGAATGTTTTTTTTCTCTTATATATAATTATCAACATCATATATCCAATTTTTGATAATTTATATCCAAGAACCGTATATGTTCATAGAGAGTTGTTATAGTTTACATAATCCACAGATCACCTCTAAAAAAAGGTTCTCAATCACAAAATTCCCAAAAATCCCCTTAATAATCAATTTTTAATCAGGAAATACCATTTATTCCACAGTGATATATATTGTTCCCTAGATTTTTTGCGTTTAGAAAGACTGTTACATTTTTAAAACTTCTTTTCCAACACATTTCCAATTTCACTTTCTTCTTATTTTAATTAATATTTGTAAAAAATAGTCCTTTGATGAATGATTTTTTTTAAAACTATAGTTGTAATGTTGTTGATGTTTTTGACATTATAGTGGAGTTATTCGATATATTTTACTAACTCATACTCATAAAAACTTAAAATTAATTTATTAATGGATTAATATTTTGAAGAAAAAAATAAATAATTACCACACTAATAACCAATAGGAAATGGTGAATCCTATTTAAATTTGGAATTACTTTTCATATTCTATGTCTATCATTTTTATTTTTATTTGAAATATTTGGTAATATATTTAATTTATTATTTGATATGAATAGAAAATAAATTTTTTGACTAAAGAAATTATAAAATATTTATAAATATTCACTTCATATGATCTAATAAAATCGTATAAGAATTAATATTTATTTCTAATTATTGGGAACATGGTTTTCATTTATAGCAGTTGATTTTACTCATGATATTTGGGTTCAAATAATGGGGGGGATCATTGAGAGATATTTTATTAATTTTTTTTCTTCTATAATTATCCCCAATTAATATTTAAAATATAATTATTTGTTAACATATAATTGATATAATTTTTACATACTTGTAAAAATATATTTTATGAAATATAGATGATAATGTAATAATAAAACAAAAAAATGTTTTTTGAAGGCTCTCCCCTATGGTATGTGGCCACATTATTTCTATGATTTCTTCTAATTAAGGTATACATTTTCTAATAATATTTACTTTTAGTACATGTGGTGTGTAAATTGTTTACCCTGCCTCTTATAAAAACACCTTAAAACTACTTATATCTCCTTATAGTTACTATTATATTATATTTTATTCCATTTTTTACATGAGTTCTCCCTAATAAAGATGGTCATCAACTCGCAATTGATGTCACGATATAAAAATTTCCAAATATACTTCCACAAAAGTGTTCATCACTCCCTTTGTAAAATATATATTATAGTATGAATATAATTCACAATAAATAACCTTTCAATTAAATAATACAAGGAATTGGGTCCAGATCTCATGGAATTACTCAACTCACATGCCTCTTGTAATCATAAATAAGTTGAATCTCCTTATATAAGATGATTTATTGGTAAGATGATTAATAATAATAGTGTTTTCTAGTCATTCATAAAATTATTCTTATTATTCATAGTCTTCCTCTATCATTAAATTATATAATAATGTATAATATATGACAGATCTCCAAAAAAATATCTCATCCTCTCCTTTCATATATTTTTCATCGCCCTCTTCAATGCAATAGATATAGTTATTCAGCATCTCGTTAGCTTCATTCTCCCTTTGATACATAATGAGATCTTTTGCATGAAAGAAGCATACACATCCAATCAAATTCATGTACACCTCATTATTCTTAACTCGTTATATTTTTTTTAATAAAAACTTTATTTTCAATATTTATAAATTTTATAATTCCCATTAATATTAGTTCTGTGATTATCCTCAATAATTCTTCAACTGTAACACATGGTATTTCTCTTAGAACATCAGTGAACATTCGTTCTACCTAACTATTCTTCCTTAATGATGTTCCAAGAGTACCATTTTTAAAATTTTAATATAAAACAAATAAATTTCCATTTAATTATACAAAAAATACCTAGGATAATTTATTTTACATAATATTGAACAATGAATAATAAAATTTTCATCATATCATTATAATAAAATACTAAAATATTTTTGTGTTTCATGGGAGAACTCTTAAATTTTTTTGTGTCTATCAATTCAAAAAATCTACGACCACTGGATTCATCTTCATTAAGTAGATTAAATCAAAATTATTATGAATATTTTTTATATATAAAATAGTCAACAATTGTTCTAGTATAAATAGTTTTACTTATATAAGTATTATATATACTTTCCCAATCTCCTAATATTTTTCATGTTGATGGGCTCATACATTTCATTTTTTTACCTTTATTCAAGAAAATGATTCTATTATGTATCACAACAAACCATAGTACTATTTCAAATTAATTGACACTAATAACACTTATTTATGTTTTGTACTAAACAAACATATTTCATAAGGGAATTTGGAATTGTGTATCTTTTTTACGACAATATATATATATATATAAGAGTTAGTGATTCTTACATAACACATTGTGTCTCAAAATGAATTTTTTCATACCCACTCAATATTATTAACTATTCCATATTCCGATTTACACTATCGAAAATAAATTCATGTATACAAGTTGATCTACCCCGTTTAATGAATTGCAACTCATAGATGGTCGTTACATAATATTCTTTATAAAAAATATATATTATGTAAAGTTCCTACCTATTTTAATTTTTCAATGCCTCTAGTGATAATTACATTTACTTTCATAGGAAGAATCGTGAATTTGTTAAATTTTATCTTAGTTATTCTAGATGGATCATTAAAATTAATTTTTTGTTTTGTATATAACAAAATTTTAGAAACAGTTTAGATTTCCATAAATCATCAACATATCACGGTAATATTTCAAATATCTTCATGGAATTCCCATTATAATATAAAATATAGTAACTAGAAATAAATGACTATGGAAAATATAGAAATATTCTAAAACCACTTTAATATTATTTCCAATGTCATAATTATTATGAATACTCTTATTGAATATTTCAATAAACCTATACCTCATTATTATTACAACTTCACATAACACATCTCAAACGATCATCCATGTGTTGTTTAAAATTTCTTATTTAAATATTACTTATTCATGATATATGGATGATTTATTAGTGTTATAGAAGAATTTTAATTTCTAATTATAATTATTTATGTTTTTTAGTAGAAATATCTTTCAAACTCCATTTGAAATGATTTTGGAATGTGTAATCAACATTTAAAGAACCCATATAATGAATTATCAATATATCTACAATCATTAGATATGTAGATGACACATTATATCAATTTACACTAGAAAATTCAAGAACTAATAATCCAAGGAAATTATTTGGGTCATAATCTCATTCCTCATTGTCATTCACAATATATAAATGGAACACCATTATACCATTGTAGAAAACCTAGTCTATGATTATTCATAATTATTTATGTTGATTTCTTAAATATCCTTATATAATGATAAACATCATCAATCATGGAATATTAAAACCTCTTCATTATTGAGATTTTCATCTTCACCTATATCCCTAAGATTTTTTTGATGGTACAATATATTGACATATTATTTAATAATATAACACATAGTCACAATCCATTTTTTTACTCATAATTGGTTCTGAGAATAATGATGTGTACATAGATAGAGTTATAAATATAATATTGAATTTGACATCATAACATTTTAAGTTATAGAGTTATAGAAATTAAATATGTTAATGGTATGAAACAGTATGTATATGATTACAAAAACACATTATTTTTAAAACATATATTATTAATATGCATTACTCACCAAAGAGTTCATTATCATGTTTATTTATGTTTTAACAATTAACGTGGAAGGAATTATCAGTAAATTACATGAGTTGGAAAACCCCCTAAAAGTTTAGAAGACTTAATGCAGACATGGGACTCTATTATATATGATAATTAGATTGTGCATCCTTTATGGTTTTATTTTTTATTCAAGAAGTACTTCATGAATATAAAATATATCAGGTTTTAGAAAATCCAGTGTAAATTTTTTCATTAATTCACTTTAGTAGAATATATGTATATATTGAAATAAATTAAATGATATTAAATAATAAGTGATATATAAATGAATAATATGGAGTTATACTTAACTGATGGTCATCAAAGATTACTATTAGTTATGATTAATTGATAATTAATGGATTAGTATGGTTCATTTATCAAGATATGAGACATTATCATGAGGCACCAAATAGGTTTTTGTGTGCATAAAAACCCAAATAGTATATCCTATATAGTATAACACATAATTTATTTGGTGTAATCTAGGTGCATAAATCATATTTAGAGTTCCCACTCCTTGTGATTATTGAGATACCATGCCTTATAATCATTAAATATTAACACTTTTCTTATGAAATTCTCACGTATTATCCAATCAAAGTGAGGTTGAGTATTTTTATTATATTATTTTTAGTTGGAGATGAATGGATATAATGTTTTTATTCTTCTATAAACCGTATGAAATCCCAACTATCGATTGAGATAGACCAAGGATGTGTGTATCCACACAATGATAATAAGAATTATGTTCTTATATATTTTAGTTATCATCATGTGATGTGTTAATATATAAACATGTGATATAATCATTTAATATTTCAGTCAGTACATGAAAAATCGACAACATATATGTTTTCAATATGATATAGATGAACACCCTATGCCATGGTCTCTTGATTCCATGATCAAAATGATCATATGAGAAAAAATTCATCGAACTCATTCAAATATTTGAAACATCTATATAGATACATGTGTTTGATGGAGATCACACTGAATCACCATATATCATGATTGGAATTGAGTATTTGATATATTCCACTATTTTCTCAAATTTAAGGCTCTAATTAAAATAATTTTTTTCAATGACTCAATTGTTTATGGGACCATATATTTTTGTGGGACAATAAGAATCTGTTTTAAAAAGAGTAATATATAACTACTGGTGTTAGTATTGTATTTCATATTGTTTTTGTTTGTTATAATATAAATTATGAACATGGGTATAATTTGAGATGGTGTGGAATTCATTTTTTTAATTTTTGGGAAGAATTATTTTCCATATTTCTATTGGGGTGGGAAAACATCCAGATGTGTTGTTATTTAATATCTAAAATATTATAGATATTTTCATTAATTATATAGAATATATATGGACCTTTAATAAAATATTATCACTTGATATTTTATTTGTATCAATTAGTTGTTCAATTGAGATGGTATTTATTGCAGGTGATTCATAAAATAGGAAATTATTAATGATATTGATGCATTATTCCCATGCACATGGACAAATAACTCATAACTATTTAAATAATGATTGCAATTAAGAATATACAAATTTAGTGATAGGAAAACCTCATGCCTAATATATTAAAGATAATTAACACATGAAATGAGGTTCATGTGTAGATGGATTGAATGAAAATAGAGAGTTTATCTTGATATAGTACTAAATGGATTCTAGACATGACACATTAGTATAATTCAATTTGAATAGAAATATAAATAATGATATCAGTGGAATATATTAGTGGACAACCATATAGTAATACCAATAGAGGTTTGATAAGTGTTGTGTACAATCTCTATGAATGTATAGAGTCTATCCTTTTCTAGAGACGATTTTGTGTCCTGGATTATATGAGTCAAAAAATATTTCTTTGACCCACCAAACATAATAAGTAATGAATGTAATAATGGAATGTTTTATATATGTATAAAAAAGTACTATACTAGATTATATCATTGAAAATAATTATTAATTGGATCACCTATATAAAAACAAATAATAACTACTCATGTGTTATTAATGTGTGCCAGAGTATGATTTGGAAATTAACATAAAATGGATATAACAAAAAATAATCAAGAATTCCTTTATAGATGAATTTAATGAATATATATACAATCAATAAATTTCATTGAGAAATGGTATATCAAATTATTCATTGAGGGATCATGTCATTGAAAATGGGATAAAGTAATGTTGTAGGATATGAAACATGAGCATTGATTAGAGAATATATCTTGGAGTGTTAAAAGAGAGGTATTTCTGAACTAAATTATTAAAAATTAAATTTTTTGAAGTTTTAGATTCATTCATTCTATCCATGGATGATGTTGAAATAAAATAATTATGTTTATTTTGACAATAGAAACAAATGTAAATGAAAAAAATGAGGTTTCTTATATTTTTTATAAAGTTAATAATTTCTCAGGGAAAAAAATATGAGAAAATGAATTAAAATGGGTTGGTTTATAGTTAGGGTTATAGGTTTCTATAATCATTATGTTTTTTACATGTATTTATTTAAAATATTAAAGGGATTATTTTCAAAGGCAGGCACTAAAAAACGTGAGATTTTGATGCCTAGTGTACCCATAATTAATTTTGGAATTATTTTAAATATATTAAATATTATATGTGTGTAGTTTTCCTGGAAATGTGTAAAAACACTAAAATATGAATTTAACTTTGATATATAAGGCTCTCATTATGTTTAGAGTGTCGGTTTTACCCTAGGTGAGACCTAACACTATAGAATGTCAAACATTAGGGTTGGGCACGGTCAAGGGTGAACATTTATATAAATTAGTCAACAAAATTAATTTTTCTAATTAAAATGACATGGCCTAATTTTTCCTCTATGTAAATGGTTATGATGAACTCTTAGGGGTATCAACATAACCCTAGAACCATAGGAGAGAGTGTTAGAGGAGAATATATGGGTGAACAGGGACCAAACCATGGATAATCGATTAAAGTGCGACAGAACTCGAAGATCTCACTGGTGACAATAAGATTGATTTGTTCATAACAAATGATTGATCCACTATTAGGTAGGGAATTTTTTTATATCCATTTATCCCTATTTTTTATCCTATAAGGAATTTGAATCAATAAACTAATGTATTAATTCACGTATCATTCATATATTAGGAATGGGTTTATTTTTTTGAGTATTATTAGGACAAATGATTATTTTATATGGATATGTCTTCATCATTCTAATGGAAATGGATTGAGGCCAACCCAAACAAGGCTAAGGTTTGTTCATTTTTTGAGTGTATCTTTATTTTCTACCACAATACATTATAAAATAATCACTCAAATTAATTTGTTCTAGTGGTTTGAGAAATATCAGATAAAAATTCATTTTGCATCTATTTCTTAGTGAAAAATATTGTTGTCGCAGATCCAGGTCCAGATCAATGATTTGATTGGGATATAATAATAGATCAAGGAAGGTTCGATGTTCTTTATGTGGGATTTTAAATGAGGATACTAGGAGATGTGATGGGGGATTTTTCATGTTATTTTGTGGATGGATTCCAGTGAGAGGTGATAAAAAGGTTCAACTAGGCCAGATACATATTCTCTAGTGTGTTCTGTAGTAGGATTAGGTGCTGAAGGAGTATATGACAATGTATGAGTATAGTCAACAAGTTTCATAAAATTATGTGTTACACGGTGTGTCATATAAGATATCACACCCTGTGGGAATGCCTCTATGGGGTCAGGGTTTCTATAATGATGATAAATATTACACGGTGCGTGAAAACTTTCACACGACATGTGACCCCTCCATGGATGCTTGGCATGTACCTCATAGGGTACATAGAAACGACCAACAGTATATAGACAAGGCTATATAATGTGTAAATAAGCATATCTATGTATATGGACATGGTCTAGAGTACATAGAATCATATATGACATGTAAACGAACATAGACATGGACATGATATGTGATACATGGGTAGAACCTGAGGCCAATAGAATACATCATGTTCTACCATTACCCAACTTATTCTCCATAAAATAAGTCTTAGAGTAATTTTCCTCTTCATCATTCACCATTTTCATTAGGGTACTTTCCCTTGATCCATTCCATATGGTTATTGAATCATGTCGCTTTCATATGATGGTTATCCCCTATGAAGAACATTGGTGATGGATAGAGTTGTGGAATCCATTCATGAGGCCTGAAGGGAGATCATTTGTCATCATTATGCTAGGTGGGGTTCTTGATGTTGTCATTACCAACACTACATAGGAATAGATACACCACTTGGTGAGTTAATCCAGATTGGATTATTAGTATACCCTATGGCTCTGGGAGATATCCCATTTTTCTGTATCGATCTTTTTATAATTCCAATGTGTATTTATTTTGGAGAGACCCAATGAGAAAGACATTTCAGATAGATTCCATCAGTTCTATGTGACTCATGGCGTGATATATCTTGGATGTGTTCAATATGAAACCATCTAAAAGGAATCCTATAATGGAATTACTATTAATACATCACCTTGTGACTATGTGTATATATTCATAATATCAGTATATTATTAACATATGATGTGTAGGGATATATTTATGATGAGGTAAAAATTATTATAGATTTTATATTATTTTTTATTTCAGGGATGCCTGATAGGTATTGTTATACTCAACCATGCATTGGATTTTCCCTCACATTTCATGTATTATGTAGATGATCAAATTTTCTATGGATTCCTAGACAGACATGAACTTGGAAGGTCTTAGTGAGCTTGAGAGACAAATGTGTGTTCATGTGGTCACCTTGATAGTATACATCAACCCCTTTACAGGATGGAATTGTTTTTAGTTTCTTCATGGTGGTATTTTATTTGGCCCTTTTTCTTTCCATTACATGTTTTCATACCATGATGATGGGATTTTAGATATATTCATTTATAGTTATCAGTTGATTTACATTTTAGTATTGTATGGTCTTGGGGATGTGGTTTTGTGTGTGTGTGTGTCTACATGTTAGTGGAGGACCTCCCATATGTGTGATATACCTACTCAGTGTTGGTCGGAAACCCCTAGCATATTAGAGGCAGTCTTGGGGATGTTAGGGGTTAGGACTATTGAGATGGGTTTTGAATAAGTTGTATCAATGTAGTTATTATACCATAGGACTATTGTGTGTGACGTTGGTTTGGGGAAATATTGTTACGTGATTCATGTTTTGATGTCAAGATAGGGGCTCCATTATTGGTGCAGTGGGAAACATATCCATACAATAGGAATCTAATTACCTTTTTGTTAACATAGTATATGTAGACGCGAGTTACTAAGAAAATATTGGTACATGCATCAAATAGGAATTTTTTTATCTTTTCTTATCCTTATTGAGTCATCTCTCCTAATATAATCATTAATTGTGTAACATAATGTATATTTTAGGATGTATCCATGAAATTTTATAGGTAGGATTCAGAAACATGATAATGAGTATGATACAATAAATAATGAGGCTTAGAAATAAAGACATGATCAGGAGTTGTTGCCTCGAGGTGGTGCACCAGTCTTCCAACCACCTTCAATAAGAAGATGATATCAGTAGTACTAGTGGATGAGGTTAAAAGGCTGAGTTAAAGTATTGAGTTTTAGAAACAGTTACCCCACACCTTCTAAGAAAATAAAGACCAATTGGTGCAATAGGACAGTTTTGAGGTAGTGACATGAGTTTCCATCTTGTTAGGACACCTAAAGACCATATGGTGTCTCTAATAGTGGTCTACTCCATGAATCTTCAGGACGATGGTGTGGATTGTTGATCCAATCATATGATTAAGAGAATATTGTATAGTAAAAGTTCAAGTTATTTTTCAAATAATATTTCTCTCTAACTACATTTTAGGTTGTTTTTCCACATGACGTTCTACTACTTTAACAGGGTAGTATGAATGTGGCTATGTATTCAACAAGGTTCACATAAATCTCTTAGTACATGATGGATATGGTATGTGATGAGTTGTTTTTGGATTAGACAATCAAGTGAGGATTATATAGAGATATCCAAGACATCATGATTTAATTATGAATTACTATATATGATTGGGTTTTATATCATGCTTTGGTGGTCATGAGTTTCCTGGATGAGTAAACATGGACAGTTGGGGTCAGTAGTGGGGACATTGGAGTAGAGGCTCCATAGGTAGGTATCCAATTACCAAAATAGGGACCTAAAAGTAATATATGTTTCATGAGGCTATACCAAGATAGAGGGTCTATATTTTTTGTCTCATAGGATATATATAACTAGCCTAGGGAGAGGTAGTGCTTCTCTTGTGAAGGCAGGGGATGTCTCGCCCAAGATTATCTGACCCACCATGTGGATAATAGAGGAACAGAGGATGGGCCACCTAACTACATTTAGAAGTATGATAATGTCAGTATATAGTTTGGATAAAGTGGTTGAGGATATGGTAGAGTTGTTGGAGGTGGTTGAAATTATGTCTTGTTACCACAACCACACTCAGGTGATCCTAGTCAGGCCTATGGAGCTAGATTCAAGGGGAAAGGGTAGCTGCAAGTGGTCGAGTATTATGACCCAGAGGCTTCAGTGATGATATAAGGTATGATCTATGTATTTTATAACTTACATATAGTAATTATAAATAATAGTTTCATTCATTCTGTTCATTCCGCATATTGGTTTAGGTAATTATATATTATGGTGGAGTTATTTTCTCAACCATTAGGCTTGGATAATTTCCCTACTGGGGGTACATAGTGGTCAAACACTTGTATCTATGGCCTAGAATCACTTTTGGATGTGATATTATCATTTGGTATCTCTTTATATTAATGATTATTATAATTATATCATCTTAGGTATGGGCTGGTTATCTATGGTCCATTCCCAGACATACTGTTTCAGGTGGGGGATGTGGTGTGTCTATAATTATGGAACTAGGTTTTCCTTTTTATGTGACACTGAAGCCCTATAAGATCTTTATAAACTCATGCATATGAGGATTCAAAAAATTAATCAATAGTTATCTACCAAGACCCTTGGTGTAGTGAATGTTATGAGTTACCAATTTCCTGCAGTGGTGGTGGAGTATGAGTACATATTTCTTGAGGACATTTTAGGCTTACATCCCCATTGAGAGAGATAATTTTTATTATTGATATACAACCTAGGATGACCTCGATGTCTCTTCCAGCATATCAGATGGCTACCATATAGTTTCACAAGCTAAGGAAGTAGTTGGAGGACTTGTAGAGGAAGTGATTTATCAAGCCATGTCTATCTCTCCTGGAAGACCAACTTTTATTTTCTAAGAAGATGGATGGGAGATTGAGGTTATATGTGTATTAATTTTTCAAAAAATATGTGACCCTAAATAACATGTATAAACTATTTAGGATATATGACCACATTTATTAGTGTACATGGGAATGATGGTTCTCTAAGACTTCCCATATATCAGGTTGTTATTAGTTGTGAGTACTGGAAAAATATATATTATGGATGAAATTTAGAAGTTTCTAAAATCACTATGCATACATGATGATTCCATTAGGTGTGATAAGCTCCCTATAAATGTTCATGGGGCTCCAAACCAGATCAATCATCCTTTCTTAGTCCAAATTATTATAGTATTGGTCAAAGAGATCCTAGGGTACTCATCATCTGAAGAGGACCATGAAATAATTTTTATGATATTTATATACATACTTTGAGAGTCCCATATTTACAAATAACTCTTTATAAAAATGTTATGGATTCAAGAGGCCCACATTCTTTCAAATATTATCATAGTATACAGTTTGGAAATGAAACTAAAAATCATTAGGGCATCAAGAGCTTGGGAGCCACTAAAGGTCTTGATGGAGGTTCAAATCTTTCTTAGTTTTCCAGGATACTATAATAGATTAATCACTGATTTCTATAGGATATTATATCCCTTAACAACATTAAACCATAGGTGACTACTTTCATTGGGGAAAAGAGGCTCCAAAAAGAATTCAAGGAGTTGAGGTAGAGATTGATGAGTGGTCACATCATGATATTACAAGAAGAGGTTATCGAGTACATAGTCATTAATGAATAATTACGAACTTTTAATGGTTTTGTTATGATGTAGATATAGATGGTGATTTCCTATGGTTCATGTTATTTGTGACAACATGAGAAGAACTATGTGACCTAGGATCTTAAGTTATAAGTACTAGTCTTCGAACTGAAGATGTGGTGGTACTATATGACTTGATAGTGGTTTATCATCTATTTTGACCATAAGATTCTCAATTATATATTCTCATAGAAAGATATTAACATGAGTCACAAGAAATTCCCGGAGTTCCTCCAAGAATATGACTTCAAGATTATATATACTCCTTCGAAGGGGGAACATGGTAGTATATTCTCTTAGTATATGATCTTATTTTCAATTGTTGAGAAATTCATCAGAGAATTTAGCCTCATTGTAGTTATCCATTGTAGATTGAAATAGAGTAGCTTACCTCTATTTGAGAGTTATTAACCCTACCCTTTTATAGTTAGTAAGGGAGGCATATCTTGGGGATTCTATCTATAAGACACTAAATACCAAGATATACATTGCACATTACCTATATAAATTTTATAATGGTGTGGAACATATCCATATTTTTATAGGAAAAATGATGGTACTGATTGTATTGATATAGGAGGTATTGATGGATTTTCATATATCACCCTTAGTGGTATATCTTGGTATGGAAAAGATATACCAGGACCTTTGGTGCTAGATTTTGAGGCTAGGGATGAAGAGTTATTTTGTATATTTTGTCTCAAAATTCCTTAGTTGTCTGTAAGGGAAGGTTGAGAAAAATGTTCCTATGGGTTTATCTCATCTTTTTGAGGTTCTAGAGTGGAAATGGGATGGGATATCCATGGAATTTGTGGTGATTTTTTCATGTTTGTGAAAGGGACATGATTCTAGTTATGTTATTATATTCTAACACACCAATTCGACCCACAAAAAAGCTATTTGATAGTATAATTTAGTAGAGAGCATTCGAAACCACTATATGTAAAAGATAGTTTGAATCCATGTAGTTCCCTCAATTTTTATTTCTGACCATGATGTTCACTTAACATTTCGGTTATGTAATGGATTTCAATAGGAATTTTGGATTTAGTTATACTTGAGTAGATTTTTCAACCCCCAGTCTAATGGCCAAAATTAATAGACCATGAATGACATATTGGAAATGTTGTCGGATTTTATTTTATACTTTGGACATATTTGGGAGGATCACTTACAATTGGAGTATTTTTTCTACAATGACTACTACTATACCACCATCAACATGGAACTATTTGAGGCCTTTTTGGTTACTTGTAGGTCAATTCTATAATTGAATGACCCATGAGAGTCATCAAAATTGGACTATAGTTGGTTCAATACACTATAAATATGATGAATATTATTCTAGAGAAGATAAGTACTGCACTAGTCTATCATAATTATTATATATGCTGATTATGGAGGCCTTTGGTGTTCGAGGAGGGAGACCATTTTTTCTTATGGTTATCACCTTTATATGGATTATGGAGATTTTGGATGGTGAAAAAAGATATTGATAAGATTCATTATGACTTTCTAGATAATTTTTATATTTTTTGATGTGGAAAAATAATTTTCACTACCCCTACAGTTAGACTAGGTACATGACTTCTTCCATGTGTCGTAGCTGAGGAGGCAAGTGCATGACTCGTCGCATGTTACTAACTGAGGCGACATGGATATCAAGTAAGGTTCTACATTTTATTAGTACATGGTAGTGATTGAGGATCAGAAATATAGGATCCTTTGAGGGTGATTGATTCCACTAGTGAATGTAAGGTGTAATCATTAGAACCTTTAGGAGAGCACCTAGAAGAATGAGAATGAGAAGCATGATCAGTACCCACATATCATTGTGTAGCCTTTTCATCTTGGATTTCTTTGATGTAAAGTTAAAATTTCACAAGAATATAACAACTATGATTTTTAGATTTATTTCATTGAAATGTTAAATGGATTATTTTTTGACCTAGGATCTATGACAACATGATATTTTGAATTTCGGTGTGCCAAGAATTAATTTAAGAAATATATATATTATATTAAACATCACATGTGTATGTTTTTCTAGAAAATGTTTAATAACTCTTAAATTGGTAAAGGATGTATAAATATGAGGCCTCCTTTTAGTTCATATAATGGGTTTTACCATAGCTGCAATCTAACCTTGGTTCATGTCACATGTTTAGGTTTCGCACGATCATGAGAAAACATTAAAATAAATTAACTAATTATGTTTATTTATTTAATTTAAAAATGATAACCTTATATTCATTCTATAGTTATATGGTTATGATGGAATCTAAGAATTTTTTTCATAACCCTGGAACTTTTACAGTGAGAAATGGAGCATATTTAGCAAGTGAACAACCAATGTATCATGGATCTTAAATTAGTGTTTGACAAAACTCCATGTTCTCCCTAAAAAACATGGATTCGGTCAATGTTAGGGATTGATCCACCTTCAGTTATAAAATTTTTATTATTGGGATTTATCCCCATTAACTTATCCTATGATTAATGAAAATCAGTCAACCCATTGATTGATTCGTGGATCAGTCATATCGTGGTATAAGTTTATTTTTGCGGGGATTATTAGGAGAATTTTTTATTTTATTTGAATTATCATTCGTCATTCTAAAAACAACAGATCAAGTCCAACTTAAATAGAGATGAGGATCATTCCTATTTTTAATGTGTCTTTATTTTCTCCCACTTTTCATCAATCCATCATTTCTAAGATTCTATTTGGCTGATGGTTTAAAAAATATCAGATAAAAAATCATTGTGCATCTGAGCCAGGAGAAATGGATTATTATAAATCTTGGTTTGGATCTATGATAGGTTCATATAAGATAATTAATTAGTACTATACTAGAGTTATTCTTGTGGGTTTTATGTGTGACTACAAAGAGATTTGATAGAAAGATTTACAGTGTGAATTGTTTGTGACATTCAACCAAGCGGTGATAGTAATGATCGAATAGACCAAATCAATACTATATGGAATCATTTGTTGTTGTATCAGAGGATAGTGGAGTGGACAAAAAAACATTATGTGAATCCCTAGGTTTTTTAAAATTCCAAGTTACATGAACTGTAATACAGGTATGCATGCCTTATGGGACCCCATGTGCAACACTATAGTTTTTACAAAGAAGATATATATCACAACGCATGTGAAAACTATCGCATTCCATGTAACCCATACCTGGAAGCTCGGTATGTACCTAGGAGGTTACACTAACAAGACCATCCATTTATGGACATGGCCAATCCTGGTGTACATGGTTATACTCCTGTACATGGGCTTGGTCAAGATTACATAGTCTTGGAAAAGCAATTTACCTAGGCCCAAACACATGAATGGGCTTTGATAAACTGTTATAATTTGGTTCTAATGGAACAGACCATATACTACTGATACACGCCATGTGCTTCTTCAAATAAATCTTAGTTCCCTTGTCCTCTTCACATTGTAAATGTTTGGTTACGTTACATTCCCTTAATCAATTACCTAAGGGTTATTGAATTTTTTTCTAGTACATTGGATGATGATTACCTCTAAGGAACCTAAATAATTGATAGAGTTATGGAGTCCCTTAATGAGGCCTGAATTATGATCCACTAGCGTCATTTCCCTATGTGGGGTTTTTATATCATCATGAACAACACTATGTTGTCATCGATCACCAACAAAGTAGGTTATTACATTTAGTATTGTTGGTGTATGCCTAGGATTTTGGAGAGATACCATTTCTATTAATTGATCCATTATGATATCAAATCCTTACCTATTATTGTAATAACCAATGTCCATAACATTTTGGATTGATTCTATCAATGTAATGTGACTGGTGGAGTGAGTTTTCCAGGACTAGTGTAATGTGGAACATTTAAGATAAATCCTAGGCTTGAATTGTGTATTTGACTTTACCTTTAGACTATATGTCTATGTTTAGTATATTTGGTAATTATAGTTATATATGTTGTAGGAATATACCTTTGATGAGATAACTGTTATTCTTAATGTTATATGTTTGGTGAATTTGGGATCTCCTAATGGGTATTGTTATACTCAACCATGTATAGGCATTTCCCTCATATGTCATGTATTATAAAGACGATAAACATTTTGATAGAGTATGAGAGGGAATTGGACCAATAAGAGATTAGAGATATAGACAGACCGAGGTGTGTTCCAACGGTCACCATGAATTCAGTCCTCACCTACCTTACAAGTTGGAGTTCTTTTAGTTTCATTGTAGTGGGATTTTATTTGGCCTTTTTTATTTAGATTACATATTGTCATACAATGATGTTGTTATTTTATATGTATTCATATATGGTTATCAATCATTTTACAGTTATTCATTGTAGGGACTTTGAGATGTGTGTGTACAGATAATTTATCCTACAGTTGGGCTTGGTTGCTTGACCATATCATATTGGAGGTGAGCATGGGGTATTCATGGAATGGGACCTATTGAAATGGGTCATGAAATTTTCATCCTCAAAATCTCTATCTTGAAATATTTTTAAAACTTATGGTATGTGATTTTTTCAGATACTGAAATATGGAAGAAGGGAAATTTAAAATTTATGTTTAAAAGGAATGAATGAAAGGTGACTAACGTGAGATGTAAATGATAGTTATGAATATATTTTTTCATGAGTATATTTAATAAACATGAATCTAGTAACCTATATCCGGTGTCTACATTATTACATTGGCATCACACTTATGAAATGAAAACCCAAAATACAAAATGATTTAATACTATTGGAAAACAAGATAAATTCATGAAATTAAAAACAAATTTTAAAAAATAAGAAATGGGTGATCTTATATTTTTAGTAATGGAAACCACATATCAGAAAATACCAGGAATAAATATGGATAATAAATATAGAAAGCTAAATAACTAAAACACTTTCTAATTAAAAATAACTTAAGTGTCATATAAATGGAATAACTAGTGATCTACATAATCAAAAGATATTGAAATATATCCATGTATACTCTATATAATTGAATAATCGTAAGGAAATCAATAATATATCTCATAATTAGGGAATTCATAATGTCAGGCAGTAGAAACATACACTCAAGACCATTGACATGACAGTTCAAAATTATGGGTAAAACCTCATTTAATTTGAATAACAGATTTTTCTCTTACAAAATGTTGGTGAAAAGAGGGCATATCTATAAATAGGACCCACCCATCACATAATAATTCAAATTCATTACACTTATAAATGGGGTGATTCATAATCAACACAAATTTTTAAATTGAAAATCTAATATATGAAATGTCAATACTTATCCCAATAAAATAAACCTAATCAAAAATAATCTAGAGTAATATGGTGAATGGTAATAATATTTTAAATACATAGACAAAGTTATTATAAAACATCCGAATAAATAATTACTATGATAAAAATACAACATATCCACAATGTATCATAAGTACAACAAATGTTTTATGTTATCGAAAAATATAAACACCATGATAAGATCCTTAAAAACATTATTGGGGAAAACCAACATTGTATTTTGTAAATCACTTATTAAATATATATATATAAATATATATTAATAAAATATTATCAAAATAATTTTATTTCTAAACGAAAATTATAAATTATAAATTATTCATCAAAATATTTCTTAGTTATGACGATGGAATATGTTATACATGCCCTATAAGTTAAAATAATGATTCATGTCACATTTTTTGTAAAATCCAATAAAAACTTATTTATAAAATGAAAAAAAAATCCATTGAAAAAAATTAAAAAAAATACAAATTGGAAAAAAATTTATAAATTTATTTTTTATGTCATTTTTAGAAAACAAGATTTTAGAAGAAAAATTATTTTGGCCAGAAGACTCAAATGAAGTCGGATTTTATTTCAAAAAATTCCTTATAATATTGATTACCAAAGAGAGTCATATAGTACTATTACTTGAAAATTTTATGAATAATCATAGTTGAATATAATTAAGGGGTCTTATTAGAAAATTATCCAAAAAATTTCTTTAATGGAAATTCAAGTATAAACAATCCCAATTAAAATTAAATTAACCATAAATCCTTTACCACTTTGGTGTTATCGGAATCATAAGCACCAAAAATCGAATAAAATAATATGGAACATTATATAACATGAATATATATATTCAAAACATAAAATTTAAAAATGTTTATTGTATTCACCACACAATGGAATAAGTAGTGAATATGACATATGTGTCACGGAAGGAAAATTTAGTCGAGAAAGCCCTTACCTCTATTATAATTTTTATTGCATGTATTAGAACCACATGTTTAATAAATATTTGGTTATTATACATCAATTAACGAACCATAATAATTTAATTAATCTTATATATGATTTAATTATTGTATTTTATCACCCATTTATTAACAATATGTAGTTAATACGATTGTTTCATGTTATAATTAATCTGTTTTACATGTATGTTTTGGTTTGGATGTTTTAGAACATTTTAATCTATCATGGTTCCATCAAGTATTGAATGTTAACCATGATGTAAATTTTATATATATTCATTATATATGTATTTAATTTAATCTCTTAATGGTTCAAGATATAAAAAGGGTTACTCCATTCAAAGAGACAGTATGCCATACGTACGAATCAACACATTTACCATTTTCTCGATGCATGGTATGAATGGAAAATAAATGTTAATTCACTATTCTAGAATAATTATTAAATTATATATGTTATATATATTATTAAAATTCCTCATTAAAATCCATGTAAAAATTAAAATTATAATCATTTCACATTTCTATGTGGAGGTAGTAGTTCAGACGTATGCACGAGCGATGTTATGATATTAAATATTTGAAATAATTTTTCCCATAAATATTACATATATTTATTTAAATTATCCTTACTACCTTCCATTAAAATCATATGTTAAAAAGGAATCACATTTCTTCATGATACGGTAGTTCATTGTAAACTACATCATTGTTTTTGTATTGCCCCAAGAAATGGTATGTAACATGGTATATGTTATATAACATTTCCATATGTATAATAATTTTATAAATATAATTAATTTATTTAAAATAATTCATTATATAAATACATTAATGGTGGTGTTAGAAAAAAAATTACATCAGTTTTTGAGGTGGTATTCCACCATACACATGAACAACATATTCATTTCTCAGTTGATGGATGGGGAGAGGGATTTTGGTTATTCCAATAAAATTAAAACATATCAGCATATATCTTATGGTTTTTTGTTATATTTTCATAGTTTATAATTATTTTAATATTTTTTATGAAGAAAAAAATTACACATGTTTATGAATTAGACCTCTCATTGGAGAGCTACTTTAGGTTTACACCAAAATGCTTCATAGGAGGGATTACAAAACTATATAAGGCCATTAGGAAGTGGAGAGATAATTATTGAATAGATTTTGGTTGGGTGTGATGAAACCAAAGGTCACTTGAAGTTTAATGAGGGGAAGATAGGGGTTTATTTTTATAAGTGGGGGGGACACACTTTGATATTTCAAAAAGATAAATTGATACCCACATTTTTTGCATTATACCAACCCAAAAATGAGCCATTATTGAACCATTTAGGTAATAATATCAAAATATGGTAATCCAATTGGTTTACAGCATGTTTTTTGTAATTTATATCCCTTATATTCATATTTAAGACCTTATTAAGCACATTTTTACCTTAACCATGATAATTAATTTTTATTATTACCACTGTTAATTATGGTGAAAACTTAAGTTGAACATTTTTGATAAAATAAATTATTCTAATTCCAAATATGGAATTCATTTTTCCAAATTCAATTCATATAAGTGGAAAAAATCATTTTAAACTCAAACCTACCGACGAGTCGAAAGACTATTTTTACAAATAAAATCATTCAAAATATTAAAATATTTTCATATTAGTATTCAATGTGAAATTGATCTCAATGACCTGAATTAGTTAGATTTTATTATAAATGAACTAAATTTACTATTAAACCAGTTCATAATATAACTAAACCTTTTGAATAATTTAAATTAAAATTTATTTTTCAATAAGAACCATTATTTTTCACTCTTCCTCAAAAAAATTATTTTCATAAAATTATCAATAATTGATCCAATGATAATTTTGACATGTAGATTTCAAATATTATTATTTATTTAAATAAACTTTTAAAAGTGGAAGAAATTAATTTTTAATTTTTTTTGAAATTCATGACTAAACCACTTTTAAGAAAAATAATTTTTCATAAAAAATTACTTTTTCATTAAAATTGTAGTAATTTTAGTAAAAAATAATAGATTACCATTGAATTCAATTTATATATGATTAAAAAATATAAATTACATAATTTTTTTAGTTTTATTCATACCCTCTATCATAAAAAATGTGATATAATGATCATGTTTAAATAATAATATTTTAATAGTGTATCAGATTTCATTTAACCCTAGTATTTCATGAGTCAAAAGCTATCAATAAGATTGAATTCATTTAATAATGAATATATTTTAAATTATTGGGGTGTTACATTCCCTTCAAATCATGGTGTTTCATTTCTATTTACTATCATATATGATATTCCATTTTTATTGTCTTGGTGTATTAAAGTAGTGATGAGGAATATATATTAAATAAATACATGTGGAAAGACATATTGAAGGATTAAAAAAATTGATTGCTGGCCATTTATTATTATTTATTTTATTAAAATTTCATCATAAATTATATGGGGAGGGAACCTAAAAAAACTAACACAAAAAAATACCAAAAATATTATGTAAGTTTTAAAAAACAATTTTTAAAATTCATATGATAATATTTAAATATTTTTAGTAATATAGAAGAAAATTCCACTACTGAAGACCAAAATGATATTTGATAGTTCCTAGATGTTAATACCATTGATATCAATTGGCATCTCATTTTCTATCACCGTTTAAAACCACTAGAATCATAGCTCATGAGACAAATATTTCTAGAACATCCATTAAGAATCCCATATCATCACTGTCGATGGAAAACCCAAAATCCTCTATGTTGAAAATAATTCTTAACTTCGAAAAAAATCAAACATATGATAAAATAAAATCATACAAGTTATCAACAAAAAAACAAAACCAATTCAATTTTTAATAATACATTACCATCTCCTTGATGAAACTTGAATTGAGTGCTAACTAGGAGTTGTTATTGAGGTTCATGAATGGAATCTTGTTCCTAAATATATGACATCTAGTATCAAATTTGAAGGTAGAAAATGTGGGGTATAAATTTTACTTTTTAAATATTTTATGGTGAATTTTGGTAATAAATGATTTTAAATATAGGCATACATTTAAAATGCAGCATATCCCTATTTAAGGATGGGAAAATTATGGGTTAATACCCTAGGTTATGTTACTACAAATTTGAAGAAAATGAAACTGACTTTTGACTAAAAAGTTATGAATATTTAATTTTAGGGAGTCAGACAACAACATGGATCACCTATGACATTACAAGAAAACCATAGTGGGGGAAAATATTTTTGAAAGGATGGCAATGGGTTATTATTAATGGAGTGAATGTAGAGGATTCAAAATTATGTAATCATTATATGAAACAGTCGAAAATGTTTTTAAGTATAAACAAAAAAAATATGAGGAGTATGAGGGACAATATCTTAGGATTGAATAGTTATTGGTTCTTAATGTAGAGGATTAAAAATTATGTGCATTGGGAAGCATCCAAGGGTGGAGGAATTTCTAACTCCCTACTCCACCATATTCCAGATAAGTATGAGGGTCAAAATCTTAGGATTGAATAGATATTGGTACCTGATGTCTAGTGTAAATTTTACCAATAAATGGTCAAGGGAATACTAGGTAAAATACATGGGATAATAGTATGAGGTAGAGATTTGCTACATCAGGTTGTATAAGGTGGTGTGGAGGTCACAGTTCCACATTTACTGTCAACCGGTGTTGGTGCAATAGCTCTTTAGTCGTTGGTCCCCGAATACGATCACACTCCATATCCATGATGGATAATTCACTCTCATTCTTTCAGGACATCCACTACATCATCATCATTCCATTAGAATTAATCTTTTATGATGGGTTTCTTCTATCAATGAACATAAGGAGCAATGATGCACGCATGTCATAGTGTGTGGAAAAAGAAATTTAATTTTCCTAGTGAAACACAGTGGTTGACCAGGGTCATCTCACTTGAGGAGATTTTTCAGTTCGTTCACTCACTTAGACTATTTCACCTTAACTACTTTACTTTGGATGTTTTTATTTAATCTATGAAGGGAATGTATTTTATTAAAATAAATGAAATGAAAAAAAAAATTAAATTCATGATAATATTAAATTCTAAACAAAATGGAATTAGTGAAGAAAGGAAGTTCTCCTTAGAGATCATTCAGGAAGAACCTTCATTGACCAGCTTCAAATATTCTTAGTGAACACACTCCATTGTATGTGTGCACACCTTGGTCTACCCAGGTTATGAATGAAAATTCCACTTAGTAATCTCCATGAACACCATCTATCTACCTCTTTAATCAAGGGATAATGGTTGTAGATTAATAAGTTCAACTTTAGACAACCACAGTGAGGATTACACCCACTATAAATTATCCATATAATTAACTCAAAAAATATTTAAAACATGGTCTTGGGTTCAAGAAACTGATTACTCCCTCATGATATTCCTCAGATTAGTTACTCATGATCATGAGTATTATAGTTCATGATGGTAAGATGAGAAGAAGAAAAGAGGGTGGATTGGTGGACAAAGAAATAAAACAACGCAGGAATTTATTATAAATTTAAATTACAATTGAAAACTAAAACGTAAATAAATAAAATAAATAAATTGAAAACAGAGGGGAAATATTTGAGTCTGTCCTCCCTTGGTTGATATATCCTCCTTGGATCCTTGAAGGAATGGGATGATTTGAGAAGGAGGAGATCCCCTCCTTTTATAGGCAGAGTTTGTCCCCCCGATATTTGATGTTTTGTAGACCAAATAAATGACCTATTTATGCATTTCACCCTTCATGAATGTTGTTCATAAATAACATTCATGCCTCTACTCAAAATTTTAGTGTATTTGGACATCATATGTTGAAGTTATGAATTTTTCTCATTGGAAATTTCTTTTTTAGGGTGAATATTCCAAGAAGATTCCTTAAACTTATAACACCCAATGGAAACATTAATGACTTCAAAACTCCCTAAAATTAATTTTGGATTCTAACCTTTGTGTTCATGTTCTATTAAATGTTTAATCACTACAATTGGAGGTGTGTAGGCTGAGATGTACTTCAATTATGGTCGTGAGGTCTATACTGTCTTCCTGGAAAATCCTTCAACTTCATTAATTTCTTAAGGCCTCTAGATGCTCGAATATTACCCTAGTCCAGAAGACAAAGTTGGAGGAAATAAAATAAGTACTATAAAAAAATATTCACTAAATTTGGATTTATATTTTTCAAAAAATGACTAAAATACCCTTGATGTAAAAATCTGTCCAAAAATCCAAGATTAAGCGCTTTTCACCATTTTTCTCAAAACACATCATAAATCCAAAATTGATTTATATAAGATAAAATTGATAATTTTGGATGATTAAAACAATTTATATGAATAACAAAATGTGAAAAATATTAGATATATCAATTCCCCCACACTTAAACTATGCTCGTCCTAAAGCATAAAATCTCAACATGGAATTCAGAGGATATCAATGTTACCAATATTCAAAATCCCATGAAATTAAATTTAAAAAATTTCATTTTCAAATAAAACATTAAAAAATAAACATAAAATATCAATTTAATTTACCATTTTTCAAAGAAAAAATTAATTTATATATTTTATTTTTCCCCTTTGAAAAAAATGGAACTTCTTCTTTCATTCATTCAAGCTTCTCAAATCATTATTATTAAGCATCCCACATCATGATTTACCTCACCTTTGAATTTTTCCTCTCATATATTATTATAAAATTCAAGTAGATTAAATCTCATATCATGAGAACATGAACCTTATCCATAATCTTGTTAAACAACAAATTTCTACACTTTTTTAAGACAAAAGAAATATAAAATCATGAGGAATTTTTAATAAAGGTTTAAATAAATATATGTCTTAAGGTTGGTTTGATTTTAAAAATTTAAGGCTCAAGGAGGTGGTTTATCTCTTAATTAAAATTCAGGATATCAAAAAGTGTAATGAAATTCTCCCCTTAAAAGTAGCAACACCCACTTCCCCCAAACTCAATGTAAGGTCATGATCAAGTAACCACAATGAATGATTTCTACACACTTGGGATTATTTTTATTTTGTATATATTTTTTTCCTTTTAGAATGTTAATATTAGATGAAACCTCACATCCATAACCTAACCACATACTATTAGAATATTTTCTATCTAAAAAATGGTGGTTTTTGGTTCTCCCAAATGACAACCCATTTTTCACATTTTTTTTTGTTTTTTTTTTCATTTTTTTCACTTATTTAATTCAAGTAGAGAAAACAATGACGTAAAATGGATGACTCAAAAACCTTTTATAATTCACATAATAACACCCTCAATATTTTTCTTTAAAAATTAAATCATCCCTTCCACCATGAATCCCTTCACCCCCACACTTCATCTTTAAAATATCATTTAAATCCTATGAGTAGGGTATAAATGGCTAAAAATGGATTGAAACATGGCTCATCCCAAACAAGGTCATTCATGGTCTCTATGGGATAAAATAAGGATTAATATAAAGGTTTCCTTTAAGTATAAGGGTTTTTCATAAGTTTTCTCAATCATTTTAAATATGTTTTTGTGAAGTTATTGCTTTGAAAAGCTCAAATGCAAGTTCTAGGAGGTGACATGTCCCAAGATCACTCAAGAATAAATAGGATGTACTTGGTCTATAAATCCTCTTAGGAATGAGACATATTCTATTGTATAATCACTCAAGTCATTATTTATAATAACAAATCAATTCACATGAATTTCAGAAAATTAAAGTATGAAAAATGGTATAGACATTTCATTTACATAAATCAATTAATTCCCTTAAATCACGAGTCATCATTTCAATATCCATGGTTCACATTAAACATTAAATTTATCATTTTACTCATTCAATCTCATTGAAATTAAAATCTAAAATATGTCATCATAGTGTTCTTAAAAAAATCATGTCTCTTAGATAAGTCAAGTAAGCATTAATTCAGGTGTGGGTGTACAATTTTTATCATTAAACCTCAAAAACAAATTGTACTAAAAATGTAAGGATTTTAAATGTTAATCATAAAAAGAGAACTCCCTTTTAAAATTAAGATTTCATCCTATTCCTCCAATGCTTGTGGCTTCCTTCTGCCATCATGAACCTATAAAATAAAAATTACTCAATTAATCATAAGGATCATTTCTTTTAAACTCAAAATGAAAAGAGGGAGTGGGCCACATGCTAGAATAATTCCAAATAATGAATTTGAAATTTAAATTCCTAATATTTAAAATTAATGTACTAAAAATAAAGTGAAGGATAAATCTTGGTATGATCCCCCAATTGTTCCTTAGCATCATTTACTTTCTTTAGATGGCAGTACCATCTTTTATCCATAATATATCAGTGGATGAAGCTTATTTGATTTAAACCACCACATGTGGCTCTTACCAGCTTGTAGTTCTTTGTTCATGTTGAGGAGGAATCCAAGGAAAAAGTATACCAGATCATCCCCCTTTTCAATGTGGTAAAACTTTCATATAGGGGGTAGGATGAAGTAGGTAACCCTATATTATTTTTTTGCTACTTGTGAAACCATCTTGTCTTCTAGTGATGGAATCATAGAGGCTTCATCCTCTTGTTTGATTTCATCAGGCTCATCAATTTAGATCTATTAATAATGGGGCTCCTCCAGTAGATATTCAATGTCATTAGGGAGATCCAAGATTTCTTCAATAGGTGCATCATTTTTTACATCATCCTCTAAGGCGTATTATGAGTTTTACGAATCTAAAATTTCAATAGAATTAGGATAGATACTCAAATTAGTTTCAACAAAATTAAAATAATTTGAGTTCAAGAATGTATCATCTCCTTAATTTGGTTCAGCATTAATATACTCTTCAATTGAAAGTGCCTCCTAGAGTTGGTCTTCCCTAGATGGAGGTAGGTAGTCAATCCCCTCCATTATTACTTAAAATTCTACCACTCTGGTGGTTTCTTCCTTCGGTGATGATGAATCTTCTTCTTTGCAAGGATTGGGGAGATCAAGAAGTTACTCACATTACTCTATAATTTATCCAATTCATCTTGCTCTCCCATATGTGGATTAGTGGGAAATTACTCCTCCCTTTCATCCCCAGGTTCTTCAATTTCAAAGATGAGTGGTGAAATTTCATTCACCACTACCTTATGTTCTTTTTTTGGCTCAAGGCCAGGTTGCTCTTGGGATGTGCATATATATTCAGCAATCAATTCTATTTGGCTCTCCAGATTTTTCAATTTATCACTAATCCTTTATAACTGATAATAAAGATCATTACAAACATTTTATGGCACCTGATATTGTTCAGTCCATGAATAATAATTTTAATTGAAAGACATCGTGAAAAAAGAGTGTTTTTAATTTTTTTTAAAATTTACTATTTTTTTATGAAAATCTATTTAAAATTTGGAAATATAAATAAATATGTAAACTACATATTATATCCCTAGAAATGGTTCTAATTTTGATGCATGCTAGTTATAGGGTGTGGTATAAGAAATTTAATTTTCCTAGTGTAGTAAAGTGGTTTAACAAGGTCGTCTCACTTGAGGAGCTTTTTCAGTTCGTTCACTCACTTAATCTAATTCACCTTAAATACATAATTTTGGTTTTTTTATTTAATATATGAATGGAGTTTATGAAAATAAATGAAATCCAAAAATTCCATTCAAATTTATATGAAATTCTAAAAAATGGAATTATTGAATAAATGAATTTCTCCCGATAGAACTTTTAGGGAGCAACTTCATTGACCAGCTTCAAATATTCTTAGTGAACACACTCCATCTTATGTGTGAACACCTTAGTCTACCAAAGTTATGAGTAAAAATTCCAATTAGAGATCTCCAAGAACACCCTCCATAAACCTCTTCAATCGACGGAAAATGGTGGATGATTATGAAGATAAACTTTAGAAACCATTGTTAGGATTACACACACTATAAATTATCCTTAAAATTAACTCAAAGAATAATAAAAACATGGTATTTTTTTCAAGAACCGGATTACTCCCTTGGGATATTACTCGGATTAGTTACTCATTATCATGAGTATTATTTTTCACGATGGTAAGATGAGAAGAAGAAGAAAAGAGGGTGTATGGGTGGACACAGAAAAAAACAATGCATGAATTTATTAGAAATATAAATTGAAATTGAAAACCAAAAAAAATAAATAAAATAAATAAATTAAAAAAAATGGAATATGTGTGGCCGACCTCCCTCAGTTTAGATCTCCTCCTTGGTGCCTTGAAGGAATGGGATGGAAATTGGTATGATTTGAGAAAGGGGATCTCCCCTCCTTTTATAGGTAGAATTTAACCCCCAAAATTTGACTCATTGTATCCAAAATAAATGAAATCTTTAGACATTTCACCATTCATGAATGTTGTTAATAATTATATTGGCCATCACTCCTCAACATTTCATCATATTTTGACATTATATGTGGTATTTATGAATTTTTCATTAGATGTTTCATTTTCTGGATGATGTTTCTATGATGCTTCTTTAAAAATTATAACACCAAATATAAACATTAATGAATTCCAAACTCCCTAAAATTACTTGTAGAGATTAAAATATGTGTTATTGTTCTATTATGTGTGTAATAAACACAATTGGAGGTGTTTAGGTCGAGATGGACTTCCGTTACAGTGGTGGGGTCCACACTATCCACCCAGAAAATCCTTCAACTCCATTTATTTGATAAGGCCTCTAGATACTCAATTATTCCCTTGGTCCAGAAGAAAAAGTTTTAGTAAATACCATAATGATTCAAAAAAATTATTCACTCAATTATGTTTTTTATTATTCAATAAATGACTAAAATACCCCTGATGTAAAAATCTATCCAAAATCCAGAATTAAGAACTTTTCACAATTTTTCTCAAAACACATCATAAATCCAAAATTCTTTCATATAAGCTCAAATTGATAATTTGGGATGATTAAAACAATTTAAAAGCATAAAAAATTTGTAAAATATTATCTCTATCAATTCCCCCACACTTAAACCGTGCTTTTCCTCAAGCAAAAAATCTCAACATAAAATTCAGAGGATGTCAATGTTTCCAATATTAAAATTCCAAAGTAATAAAATTCAAAAAAAATTAAATGTAAAATAAAACATTAAAAAATACATATAAAATATCAATCTAACTTCCAATTTTTCAAATAAATAATTAATTCATATATTTTTTCCCCTTTGAAAAAATTGAACTTCTTCTTTCATTCATTCAAGCTTCTCAATTCATTATTATTAAGCATCCTATATCGTGATTTACCTCACCTTGAAATTTTTCCTCTCATCTATCCTGATACAGTTCAATTAAAGTTATTCTTATATTATGATAACATGAACCTAATCCATAAGCTTGTAAAATAATAGCTTTCTCCCTTTTTAAAGACAAAATACACATAAATTGATAAGGACTTTCAATAAAGGTTTTAATGACTCTAAGGATTAAGGTTGGTAGGATTTTTAAAAATTAAGGCTCAATGAGGAAGTTTATATCTTAATTAAAATTCATGATATAAAAATTTTTAATGAAATTCTCCCCATAAAATTAGCAACACCCACTTCCCCCAAACTCAAAGTAAGGTCATGATCAAGTAACCATAATGAATGATTTCTCAACCCCCTTGATTTTTTTTCTTTAGTATATATTCTTTTTCTTTTTTAAATGTTAATATTAGATAAAACATAAAATCTATCACCTAACCACATATTATTAGTATATCTTTAGTTTGGAAAGTGGTGATTTTTTGTTCTCCCAAATCATAACCCATTTTTCTCATTTTTTTGGTTTATTTTTTCATTTTTGCCAATTTTTTTAATTCAAGAGGGGAAAACAATGAAGTAAAATGGATGAATCCGCAACCTTTTAAAATTCCCATAATAACACACCCACACTTTTTCCTAAGAAATTAAATCATTCCTTCCACCATGAATCCCTTCACCCCCACACTTCATCTTTAAAATATCATGAAAATACTATGAGTAGGGTAGGAGTGGATAAAAATGGATTGAAACATGGCTCATCCCAAACATGGTCATTCATGGTCTCTATGGGATAAAATAAGGATTAATGTAAATGTGGTATTTAATTATAATCGTTTTTTATAGATTCCTCAACCATTTTAAATATGTTTTTGTACAGTTATATCTTTGACAAGTTCAAATGCTTGTTCTGGAAGGTGACATGTCCCAATATCACTCAAGAATAAATAGGAAGTACTTGGTCTAGAAATCTTCACTATAATGATACATATGCTATTGGAAAATCACTCAAGGAATGGTTTATAATAAATAATCAATTCACATGAATTTCATAAATTCAAATTATGAAAAATGGTAGAGAAATTTCATTTACATAAATCAAATAATTCCCTTAAATCGTGAGTCATCATTTCAATATCCATGATTCACTTTAAACATTTAATTTTCTATTTTACTCATTCAATATCATTGAAATTGAAATCTAAAACATGGAATCATAGGGTTCCTAAGAAACTCAGGTCTCCTTGATAAGTCAAATAAGCATTAATTCAGGTGTGGGCATTCAATTATTATCATTAAACCACAAGAAATGTTTTGTACTAAAAAAATGTAAGTAGTTTAAATGTTAATCATAAAAAGTGAACTCCCTTTTGAAATAAATCTGTTTCCTATTCCTTCAATTCTTGGGGCTTCCTTCTTCCACCATGATCCTACAAAAGTAAAATTACGCAATTAATCATAAGGATCATTTCATTCAATATCAAAATTAAAAGAGGGAGTGGGTCTCATACTAGACTAATTGTTAATAATGAATTTAAAATTTAAATTCCTAATATTGAAATTTAAAGTAATAAAAATAAATTAATGGATAAATCATGGTATGATCCCCCAAGTGGGACCTGGCATCTCTTACTGCCTCTAAAGGGCAGTTGAGCTTTTTTCATAATCTTTCAGTGGATGTAGCTTCTTTGATTTGAACCACCACATATGGCTCTTCCCAGCTTGTAGTTCTTTGTTCTTGTTGAGGAGGACTCCATGGATATAGTATACCAGATCCACCCCCTTTGCAATGTGGTACAACCAGCATGGTGGGGGTAGGATGAAGTAGGGAACCTCCTCTTATTTTTTTTCTACTTGTTCAACTATCTTGTATTCCAGTACTGGCTTCATAGAGGCTTCAGCCTCTTGTCTGATTTCATCAGGCTCAGCAACCTGGATCTCTTCATGATGGGGCCCCTAAAGTAAATATTCAATGTCATCAGGGAGCTCCAGGAATTCCTCAATAGGTGCGTCATTTTTCACATCATCCTGCAAGAAGTATTATGAGTTTGGAGAATCTGAAAATTCAATAGAATTAGGAAATATACTTAAATTACATTAAATAAAAATTAAAATAACTTATGTTCAAGAATGTATCATCTCCCTGAGTTGGTTCGACATTAATATCATCTTCAATTAAAAGTGCCTCTTGGAGTTGATCTTCCCTAGATAGAGGTAGGTTGTCAAGATCCTCCATTATTACTTCAAATTCCACCACTTGGATGGTTTCTTCCTTCGGTGGTACTAGTTCTTCTTCTTTCAAAGGCCTGGGGGGTCAAGAAGTTCCACACATTCACTCTAGTATTCATCCAATTCATGTTTATCTCCCACATGTGGCATAGTATGTAAGTATTCCTCCCTTTCATCATATTTTTCTTCAATCTCAATGATGAGTGGTGAAATTTCATCCACCACTACATTAGGTTCTTGCTCTGGATAAGGGTCAGGTTGCTTTTGGGATGTAAGTACATATTTAGAAATCAATTCTATTTAGCTCTCTATAATTTTCACTTCATCACTAATCCATTGTAACTGAGAATAAATATCATTACAAACATTTTTTGGAACTTGATATTGTTCAATCTATGAATACTAATTTTAATAGAAAGAAATCATGAACAAATATTTTTTTTCTTATTTTTTTTTAATTTATGATTTTTTATGTTTTTAAATGAAAATATATATACAATGTGAAAATAGAAAAAGAAATGTAAACTAATGATTGGATCTCTATAAATAGCGCTAGTTTTGACACATTCCTGTCGTAGGCCATGGAAAAAGTGATTTAGTTTTCCTAGTGGAGCACAATGGCTGACAATGGTCGTCTCACTTGAGGGGATTTTTCAGTTCGTTCACTCACTTAATTTATTTCTCCTTAAATACCTCATTTTCGATGTTTTTATTTAATATATTAATGCAATGTAATTTATGAAAATAAATGAAATGAAAAAATTCAATAATTAATCTAAAATACAAAACAAAGTGGAATTAGTGAAGAAAGTAAGTTCACCTGAGAGAACTTTTAGGGAGCACCTTCATTGGGTAGCTTCAAATATTCTTTGTGAACACACTCCATCATTTGTGGGCACACATTAGTCTACCCCAGATATGAATGAAAATTCCACTTATTAATCATCAAGAACACCCTCTGTCCACCTCCTCAATCGAGGTAAAATGGTTGTAGATTATGAAGTTAAACATTAGACAACCACAGTGAGGATTACAACTACTATAAATTATCCTTAGAATTATCTCAAAGAATATTAAAAACATGGTATTGGGTTCAAGAACCTGATTAATCCCTTAGTATATTCCTTAGATTAGTTACTCATTATCATGAGTATTATAGCTCACAATGGTAAGATGTGAAGAAGAAAATAGGGTGGATGGATGGACATAGAAACAAAAAAATAGATGAATTTTTTAGAAATCTAAATTAAAATTGAAAACTAAAACAAAAATAAAGAAAATAAATAAATTCAAAAGGATTGGGGATGATTTGTGGATTGCCTCCCTCAGTGGAGATCTCCTCCTTGGTTCCTTGAAGTAGTGAGATGGATAATGGGATGATTTGAAAAGGAGGATCTCTCCTCCTTTTATAGAAAGAATTTGTCCCCCAAAATTTGACACGTTGTAGACCAAATAAATGACCTCTTTACATGTTTCACCCTTCATAATTTTTTTGCATACATAACTTGGATATCTCCCATAAATATTTCATCATATTTGGACATCATACATGGGAGTTATGAATTTTTTTCATTGGAGGTTTCTTTTTCTGGACAAAGTTTCCAGGAAGCTTCCTTTAAAATTATAACACCCGATGGAAACTTTAATGACTTAAAAACTCCACACTATTAATTTTTGATTGAAACCAATGTGTTCTTGTTCTATTACATGTATAATCACCACAATTGGAGGTGTGTAGGACAATATGTACTTCAGTTATGGTGGTGGGGTCCACATTGTTCACCCAGAAAATCCTTCAACTTCCTTCATTTTATAAGGCCTCTAGTTGCTTGAATCTTTTCTTAGTCCATAAGAAAAGTTGGAGGAAATAAAATAAGGATTCTAAAAAAAGGATTCACTCAATTTGTATTTATATTTTTCAAGAAATGACTAAAATACCACTGATGTAAAAATCTATCAAAAATTCCAAAATTAAACACTTTTCACCATTTTTCTCGAAAAACATCATATATCCAAAATTGATTCATATAAGCTCAAATTGATAATTTGGGATAATTGAAAAAATTTAAATGTTTTAAAAAATGCATAAAATATTAGCTCTATCAAGTGACATGAATCATATTCCACTCCCAATGAAAAAATATCCAAAAGAAACTAAAGGAAAAACTTTTCCATTATCAAATATTCTATAAAGATATTAGTTTCAAAACATCTTATGAGATGTTTCTTGAGAAGGAATTTAAAGTGAGGAAGATGGTTTAGGGAAAAAATTTAAATTGTGTCATAAAATAGGATGTCTATATCATACTGATTGGTCCAAGAATAAGGAAAACATTAGAAATGAGGGTATTACATGGTGGGATGTTGGGATCCATTGGTCCGCTACACCACATTCCTCACAAAATTCATGAGCGGTTGGGTATTTTGGGTAAGTTACACATGAATGAGAATACTCATTGGGATTTTGGTGATGGAATGGAATCTAGCATCCAACAACAGATACAATTTGTGAGTTCCCATTCTTGTGAGGATCTACAACATACTCCTTCTGGTTGTGAGGGGAAACATTCCAAAAAGGAAATATTTTCCCTTTTAGTTTTTACATGGCTAGATTGCATCACAACTTGGGGGTTACAAATTCTAATATTCCATTATCCCACCATATACTGCACTACGAAAGTCTCTGGTAAACATTGATGTAGTCTAGCAAGTGATTCTTATTGAGGAAAATGTCAATTTTCATATCAAAAATCATGTAAAAATAAATTTTTATCCCTTATCAACCTCGGATGGTCTAATGGTGGAAAACATTAAATGAATCTGGGAATATAATGAAAATCTAAAATGTTTCATATATGGAGAGTTGATGGCCCAGATCGACATCCATGTCTTCAGTGATCCAAACATGTCTTCCATGTTTTCCAACCGTCTGTGTTCTTTCAATGAGAGATTAAGGGAGTCTACATGGTCCCATGAAGAGAAAACTCATGTATTATTCATCAATTAAGGAATATACTAGTGAATATAGGGTTTAAGAAAACAATTGATTTATCCCTAACCAACATCAATAGTGAATTATTGAAGGAAAATGATAGAAAATGGGTGACATAATTTCTAGAGGAAATACTATATAATCACATTCAGGTGGTTGAGTAAGAAATTGAGGAACTGGATCAACAAGGAAGTAGTAAAGATTCTCCCCTAGGTTTGAGAAAAAATTATGAGGTAGCACAATCTGGAATAGCGGCGAGAACACCACTAGGTGCTACCACAGCCTTTCCTCCTCTAGGGGAAGGGTCTCAAAAGTTACCATGGGGGATAGCAAGGCAAAATACAATGAGGAATTTGATATTATTACTATATCCATCTACCGATGTTTTATTTCATTATATCTTGTTTGACTGGAGGATTTTGTGGATGTTGATGTTGATAGAGGGCATGTAGAAGATTTTGACCCAAAATAGGGTCGATCTTCCAAAGGTTGGGATTTTGTGGATGATGTTGAAGGTGTACTTTCATGAGATTCACACATACATTTCCACAATGGATTAAATCACATTCCAATTTTTAAAATCCATCTATCCTTATACATGAGTTCATTTAATGTTCGGTGGTGAGGTGTGGCATGAGGAGAGACCACCAATTTATAATTAATGTGAGGAGGCATCAATCGTTTAGGAAGTAAAGGAGTCTTATGATGATGAATCTTGGGTGTCATCCGCTCATCAAGGGAATCCTCAAGAGAGTGGTGAGATTGTGACCTTAGTAAAATACTTAAATGAGTACCTTGAGGTAAACCATAAATCACTCTCATCCTTCATTGATCCTTCTCATTAACAATCTAGATTCTATAAATGGAACATGTCCTATATTTTATAATCTAAGTAATGGAAAAGGGGCCCCTACTGTAGGGGTGATGGTTCACCGATGGGTGTGGAAGAGCACACATCGGGACCTGAGTCTGAGGATTATATTGATGATGTGCTAGTCGAAGTTAGGGAAGTCAAGGTGATAACTTAGAAACCCCAAGACCCCCTATTATTTATGGGGGGAATAAACTTGAATTCAAATAGTGGAACCTAATTCTTGATAAGTGGTTAACCTGATAAGGATCTCCATAAAATTTCCTCTACATCATGGTGAGATCATAAATTAAGTCATTCACCCATAATCATATTTCCACAGAGCCTTTATGTTAATGTGATTACTTGTTTCATGTATCTCTTACTCGGCCAATTTAATAAGTACCAACACTTTTCATAGAAATAACAACTTGTTCTAAAAGATCTCCTATGGTGGAATCCCCTTCCATGGATTAGGATCTCAATATATTAATGATATTCTCCTATATTTATTTTTCTTTAAAAAAGTCAAACATTTCATTTGGTGATTAGACGGACTGAGGTATTAAATTTCTAAATAGTGCATGAGGCACTGTTCACTTGGAAATAAAATGATGCTAGAACATCCCAGGGCCCTTCTCTGACTTTTGTATTGGTTCATGAGGAGAAAATCATCCATGCTAATATGACGCTAGTACTCGATGGAAATTCCACAATGGTTATGATGGATTCTAAAGGTGGGGTAGAACTCAGGCCTGGAAAATATGGAATTGTTGAGGTAGGGTCAACTTAAGATGATCATTCTCACTATATGGAATCCATCCTACCAAAGAAGAGACTAGAGGTGGAACCTTATACTGATCTTCTTGTTGCTTTTCCTTTGAATGATTATGTACTTATAGGAGATATGGAGTACTCTAAACCTAATATAGTTTAATTTAATCATATAATCTTATAGAGGGAATAGAAATAAATAAAGTTCATTATCTTCTAGACTCTAGAACTGCAAATGGTGGTCCATATGGGGTATATTCATAATTTGTTGGGACATATTTGTGCTAGAGGGGCATACACTTGTGGTGTTTACACGGTGGTCTGTGATTTTCTCCTAGAATGGGTGTGCAATAGAAGACAATATCTGTACACTTTCAAGTGTCATGATAAGTCGTATATCATTCATAAGCACTAGGAGTCCATCTATAAAATCTAGTGTCTAGATGAATAAAAAAATATCCTACCACTTTCATCAACACTCAATAAGAATTCATCAAACAACTAAGGTCTCATCAAGATAATACTAAGAGGAAGATGAGGTAGGAATCACTTCATGTAGCTAATTTTTGTGAACATGGATCTTATAACACCCTAATTACTTTTTCAATGTGAACTAATGCTTGAACGATATAACTCTAGGGGAATTGAAATATATTTGAGAAAATGATAATGAGATATGTGAATAAAAAATTTCAAATTAAATAACATATGGAGATTTTCATGGAGATATAGGATAACTTATGATCGTCTGCAAAAAAAATTATTTGAATCATTAGCCTAGAATGCGGACAAAAAAACATGGGTCAACCACTAACCATGTTGGAAACACGGAACTTGACTCATAATTTCATACAATTCCTTACAAGATGTTGTCCAGGGATGGTAGGTGGTCCAAAATGGAATGGTACCAAGAAATTAAGGGGACCCTTCATACATCGAAGAGGACAAGAATCAAAATAAGGGGAACATGATGTGTGGGAATGGAGTGATGGATTGTTCAAATGGACTCCAACACTATTGTAAATATTCCACTATTTCTTAGAGCTCATTGGTGTAACCATATTAGACTGTACAATGATTAGACCCATATTCTAAGGGACCAATATATTTGATTTTGAATGAGTTCTAAAGGAATATTGGTGATATGGTAGATAAAAGGAATTTATGGAATGGGTCTTAGGAAAGGTCCTAAGATAACCTATAATTTTATGTCATGTAAAAAAGATGACAAATATGCATTTTTATGTTGTACAGTAAGGAAATTTGACATTGAGTTTAATATCATATTGTAATGATAGAGAATGGTATAGTTTAACATCATGTGATTATGATGAATCCCATAGTTTAATATCATATGACTAGTACATTTCAAATAGTTTAATGTCGTACTATGTGAACAATATTTTTAATATCCCAAATAAACGTGTGAAGTGTGACAGAGTGAAAACCCCAATGTGAATAAGGGCCAACAAGACCTCCAACACCACACAACATGTCACTTGGAGGACAACCACAAGATAGTTTAATGTCATGATTCATGGGGTTGAACACCCAATTTAAGGATGTGGAGTTTGGATGAAGGGCTCATTTGTGCCACTCATCCACATCAACACACAATCTAACATAATTCCTAAGAACTAATGAGTCATTATCGATGTGGTATAAAAGGATTCATAAGAGGTTTTTCCAAACAAGTGTAAGTGAACATTAGTAGGGAAACCAAGGGTATTATAATTCCACTAGGATATAATAAAGAGGAAAAGAGGTTTGTTGAGACTTATAAGGTCTAAATCATGGGTGACCTATGTATAGGGATAGACTATTAACCATATTAGAAACACAAAATCTAAACCACAATAGTTAGGAAGGAGGTGAAAAAATTAATGACTGATTTTTGACTATGTTTGAAACACATGATCTACCCTTTGTTACCAAATACCCATCAGGGAATTATTCGAGGACAGAAGGTGGTCCTTGGAAAAAAAATCATCATTAGGGGGGCCATATGGATTTTAAGGGTGATTTAAATCCAAACCATGAATGACCCAAAGCGTTTAATGTATTCTATCATAAAATAATATTTGAACTTGGCTTTTAAAATTATATTATTATCACATTTCATGGATGATGGATACTAGTCTCATTTCATAAATCTTAGACCATAAGTTCTTAGTTTATGGTCATAATTATTGGAACATATTGGAATGTTTAGAGTTATGACATTTAGAATACATGGTATATGTTCAATAAAAGGGTGTATATATAAAAAATAGGTAACATTCGAAGTGACTGAGGCCAGGAAGGCCCACATTCTACATATATATCATAAGATAAAATTAATATAGTTTTATGTCATATTGACTGGGCCAAAACTAATTAAAAGGGTCCAAATGGTTTTGAATATGTTGTTGGGTTAGAAGATGAGATGTATGAGTGTCTATATGTATCACATAAGGACGGAAATCAATCCACACATAGTTCCCAAAATGGGTATGGTAATAGATTGACACTGGTAGTGGTGTTATTATTTGATGAGTGAATTCAAGGCTTCCCACTATTATAATGGGGAATCCCTTGTTGAGGGAATGGGGTAACATTTGTTAACCATACCGTACTTATCGTATGAGGAATACAGTTTTAAAATTGGGTAAAAATCATCCAGTCTTCAAGAGGAATCATAGGATTTTCCAGGTTAAGACTACAGTTTAACTTTGTGTGCTAGGGATAATGAAGAAAATTATTCTGGAAGGGATGTGCATGGAACAGTGGTTATATCCTGATGAAAATAAGGACCAAGGTAGCCCACGTCATACAACAAACTCCCAAGGAATACTTGATCATAGTTTAGAGTTGTGATTCTGGGACTTAGATTCTTAGTTAAAGTTCATAATCCTCATACTACAATGGTGAAAATGGGGTGAAAGATTTGATATATTTGAGGATGATCCCTAAATAAAGGAATCGAGGTGTTTATACCTTACCCATAAGGATTGAAATCAAGTCACATGTTGCTCTCAAACAAAGTATGGTTTAAGAACAATTGCATTTAATATGATCCTTTATGATGATGGAACCTGATAAATCCAACTATTATAATGAGGCATCCCACATTTAAGGCATGGGGTAAGTTTTTTTAATCATCACACCCATATCATCTAAGGAATCCTTATCTTAAAAAAGGTAAACATCATATCTTATTAAGAGGATTCCCCATTTTTATAGGGTAGAATCATAGTTTAATGTCATGGGTTGAGGATATTAGGTTATTAATTTTAATGTCTTACAACTCATTCTATAGGGTCTAAAAATAATTGAATGTTATAACGTTCAGACCTACGAGAAATAGTTTAAGTTAAAGTTTCCTAGACCATATTAAGGCTAATATTTTAAGATATTAAGGATCAAACCAAATAGGGGTGTTAAAATCAGATAAGATTGGCACAGTGTCATGATAAAACCAATAGGAATGGGAGACAAGTGGTCCCAAAGCCACACCACACTTTCTTAAGAAGGAATACACATGGTTTAAAGTTGTGATGATTAGAAAAAATTATGTTAGATTAAGGTAATTGTGTTCATATAAAATAGAGGATGTGCTTTATTGTGGTTCACATAGGGTTATGGATCAACAAACATCACATGAATGATGTCCTAGGAGGCCTAACTCCATATGCCACATCCTAAAAAAACCAACATGTGGTATAATGTCATGATTCGTAGACTAGGAATGGTCAATTTCAAGGATATAATTGTTGAATGACACATAACCTAACATGAAAGTATAAAAAATTATAATGTAAAATATACATGACTATGAATGGAATTCATTATTTTTAGGGTTGTAATTCCTAACCAATAATTATGGGTAAGGGGGAAAGTTTGATGAATTTATGGTTGGGACCTAAGAAAAAATGTATGGGAATAACTACAAAACCAATATGTATGGGAATCAAGCCACATATAATTCACAAAACACAATGTGGTGAAATACAAACACTGGTGGGGGAAGTCCTCTCTGGTGAGGGAACTGAGGCATCCCACAATTATCATGAGGCATCCTAAACTTTCTCAAGGTAGGATCACAGTTTAATGTCATGCGTTTAGGATGTTAAGTCATATTTTATCATCATATAATTTGGAACATAAAGGGGGGATATCTCTAATGGGTATCTGTAGTGAAGTGTAATGACATGCGTCATGTGAATAAGGGACAAGGGGATCCAACATCAAACAACACATCTGAGAAAAAACAATCATACAATGTAATTTTTTGATTCTTGGAAATGGGATCCTAGTTTATGGTCATAGATTTTGTACCATTGTGAATATTTTAAAATCATGTTGCATGGACCATAGGGTATCCATTTGTTTAAGGTCATAAATCTCAAACCATGGTGTAAAAACACCAAAAGGGATATGCATAAAGAGGTGTAATAACCATCCTAATTTGAATGATGGCTAAGGAGGACCACACACCACATATGCATTCTTGAGAAGTCTTACGTGTATTTTAAAGTCATATTCTTGGACCAATATAATATTTTATAATTGTGTTGCTATGAAGAGGGTCATGTGACATGAAAGAAGTATCATCATAGTTGGTCCGATGAATAGAGGCATAGGGGTCACTACATATCTTGTGTGTACAAGAATCTAGTCATGCATTTCTATTAAATGGAATCACTCTTTGTATGTCTCACCCATGCATAGGGTGGGGGAAAGGGAGATGATAGATGATGAAAGAAGTGTCCACTCAGGTGGGAAAATTGTATTGTTGTGCATTTTTTTGTCATCTATTTAAGATGAAAATTATTATGGTGTTTAATTTCGTGAAACATTGACATTGGTTTCTACACACATCAACCTCATGAAACTAAGACATAGGTACTATGTATTTTATCATAATGTGGCAAGGATGATAATGATTCATTTTATGTTCATGTAATAGTACTAGTCCATGCAATTTAATTTCATGTGGTAAAGAAGTTGGTAGATCCTCACGTGAAGAATTTCGAATGAAACATGTCATTGGTGGGAGGAGTAATGAAATTATCATCCATGGTGATGAAAGTGTATTCACCACTTGAATAGAACATGTGGATTATATATGGTCCATCACACATGGGATCTAACTTTTGTGGATTTCTTCTAGGTATCATTGGTGTTCTAAGATCCATTATGGTGTCACCCTAGAGTAAGTAACCAAATGTTAACTTCCTTGTTGAATTATCTTGTTTTCTTGTTTTGGTATCTCCCTCTATTATTCAAGGCCTAGATTATGTTCTCCTTGGGGGCTTCTAACATAGAAAGATATTGTTTTTCTATTATATGTGTCCACTTATGGTCATAGACAAATATTTGGATTGATGGAAACTAAATATCAATTATTAGGACTACCTATGTTCTACAAACTATGGAATATGGTGTCTCCTGGGTGGAATTATGAACCATTTATAGATAGTTCTAGTTGATGTTGGGAAATTTTTCCAAGAAAAACATCTAGTTCTAACTCACCATCTATTGTAGAACGTTGGAGAGGGTTTTTTTAATGTATATATCATTCCAATTTCCTCCATATAATATCAATAAGAATAGTTGAACCGGGTTATTTACTTAGAATATAATTCTTCAGCTTATCCACTCTAAATTTGGTTTCATTATCAGTGATAATTTTGTGAGGTACTCTAAGTTAATGGATGATGTGGGAGATCAAGAATATGATCATGGATCAGGGCTTCAATTCCATAATAGAAATTTATGTTTTCCACTTGAAGAAGAGATCCACTAAAGTCATAATGAACCTACAATAATGGATGATGTAGTAACTCAATATGTTGGTGTCATTATCAATGAGAATAATGCTTCTCAGAATTTTTTCTTTAGCGATGGAGGTATTCTCTTCTTCCCCATGACGGTTCTTCTAGGCATGGATGTTCTTTGGCACTAAGAGGACCTTTTTGATGGTGGATGATAGCACAAGGATAACCTCATCCTTGATTAGTTGGGGTATAGATTGGGTATCTTTATCAGTTGTTTTCAAAGTGGGGAGGACCTACAATTTGACTGGTGTAATATGTAGGGTACCGACACTCTTTTTGGTGATGAAACCGGTGGGAACTCTTTTGTGGTTGGAAGATACTTTGGTAGAACCACCAAGAATAAGCGCAGGGACTATCAACGATTTGGTGGGATAAAGAGCGAGGAGGTCCTTAACACTGATTGAAACGGACCCAGAAAGGATCTCTATGATGAGGAGACAGAATATGGGGTGGACCTATGTACTAGTTTCTGAATGATCGATGATATCCACTTCTTTAGTATATGGAATCATAGGGAGGACCTCCATGTTGATTATTGAAGGAGTGAAGAGGAACTCTACTCTAGTTTATTGTGGCATTTAGAGGGTCTCACTTTTGGTCAATGGTTATAGAATGGGGAGGTCCTATGTACTAATTTTTGATAAAGTCGGGATGACCTTTGATTTTATTAATGATGGAGTAAGGATGGCCTCCTCTTAATATAGGGATGATGTAACGATGACATTCGCATTGACTGTAAGAGACATGAGGAGGGACTCTATGATGTATGGTTGTAGCAATATGGGTATGACCTTCATACTAGTTTTCAAAGTGGGGAGGACCTCTTCTTGAATTGGGAATAGAATGAGTATAAATGTTGCATTGATTGTGAAAGTAGGGAGGACCTCGGGTGGGGTTGGTGTTGGCGCATGGAGGACCTATAAATTGAAACTAATCAACACAAGGTGGACCTTAATGGATTTTTTAGGTGCTTATGATTGATAGATTAAACCCAGCCTACTTGCAGTGTGGTTGAGGTCTTATTCCCAATCAGGCATGGATGGATCCCTCTTTGTTGGTTGAAACAATCTAGTATAATACACTTGTGGTGGTAGGGGACACAAGAGTAGTATAATATGACTCTCATTGATAGGAACTCTCATGAGCTTGTGAATATGTTGGCTTTGGGTTGTTCGAACCAGGGCCAACGGAGGAGGTGTATAGTCCACATTTTCTTTGACCTGAAGGACCGTTGTAGCTGGTGTTGATGTGTCCTAGTGGGAGACCATATCATCATTTCAAGTGAGGGAGTCATGGATGTGGTTCTGGATCATCCCCCACTCTACTTTGGTGTTTCGAGAGTGATTCATAATATTACTCTAGGGATGGCCTCCTAAAGATATTCAACATTGTAGTGGGGAGAAGTAGCTCCCTATGTGGACCTTGGGGGAAACAATGTTGAAGAGGTGTTGTTGCATCCAGATCCCAGTGGTCCATTTCCCTTGTGGGAATTATCCCCTAATTATTCAACCATCATACAAGGGTGACCATCAACCTTATTTGTGTAATCTCATATGGTGAGATAGGATGTGGGTTTCTAGTAGCTAATGGTGTAGCAGAATCCATTATTGAGGGGTCATCATGTGGGACTGCCTCATTAACATTTCTTCATCACCTATTTCAATGGGCGTTGGATGTTTGGTTTCTTGTAGAAGGGGTCCTCCAAAGTATGTAGATTTATGGATTCAAGGAAAGAAATTTCAAATTTGATAGTAATTTCCATTTTTCATGAACTACGTGAGATATCCACTCTAATGAGGTTATATACATGAAATTCTAATGTTTGAATGCACTAGTTCCTAGTGAGTTCTTTATTGGGCCCACTATTTTCATGGTGGGTCCTAACAACAGATAGCTAGATCAGGTGACATTATAATAAAATGATTTTTAGACACTAATTTTTTCCATGATGAGGAGTATAGTTTCACATTGAGTCCACCGTTTGGGTTGGTGAAGCCTAATTCTAGAAACATATGTCACCAATCCCTAGTCAGATGACAAACATGAATAAAACCCATGGTTTCTATTTTCACTCAAGTTCCCCACCTTGCATGTTAACTTACACTAGTGTACATTATTACCATGCATCCCACTTTCTAAAGGTTAGAAACATCCATAATTTTCAACAATGATGTCTACTCCATGATTGAAATGGGATGACAGAATGTTGGTTACTCCATCCAGTTTTTCTTTTAAAGAGATCGTTTCCTAGTCCAGATATCCCTCATAAAGTTAAGTCATGTTTATGGAACTCATTCAAAGTTCCATCTATTTGTGGATGCCAGTTAATTATGATTATTATATATAGAAACTTTTGTGGTATTGGATATATAAGAAACCTTCAATGGGGATATTATTCACATTGGGAATCATTGGAATGTTTTGGACTCTAGGAACATTGGCCACTTATATTATTCCTCATAGGATGGAATATCGTAGAGGCATCTTATGAATGGAGCCCAATACATCCCATTTGGACCACATGATATCTAATGTAGAAAGAATATATCTTTCAAGGCTTTAAATATAGACATCCCTTATTTAGCATGATATATTTGATTCCATGAGAAGATATCTTCCAAGGCCTTCTCCACACGTATCCCATTTTTAAAATGAGGTAACCATTTGGGTCATAATTTTAACTTCTTGTGGAGATGGATTGGGACATGAGTTTAACATATTATTTAGATAGATGTTATTGATAATGATATCCCATAGAGATAGACCAAAAAAGAGAACCCCTAGAAGGAAAGGAATCACACATGCAGGTTTGCTAATGTATGGATTGGAATTCTCTAGGAAGAAAGATCCAATAGGTGTGTCCCGTAAAGGGGAGATGTCACACCCTGAAGATGGATGGGTTAGAACACCATGTAGGATGGGATTCAGGAGGTGTATCAAATAAATGGAAGATTTCACACCATTAAGGTTGACAGAAACACCATGGGAGGTGTATAAAAGTGGTAAAACCCTATGGGGAAGAACATTGATTTACCATTTGTTGAGAATGAACATCGATGAGTTGTCCTCCAAATTCCATTTTAAAGATAGGGATAAAAATCCACATTGTTTGATGTCACAATTTAAGCTAGTATCATAAGACTGGTCCATGAATTTTAAACCAACGTGGTAAAGATGCTCTCATCAAAAAAGGTGCACTAATATTTTATGGTGTGTGGCTTATGCATGTATTCTTACCATCTCAAGAGAATTCAACATAGTTGTAGTTAGTGTTGGGATTACACATTGAGTTGCCCGATGGACCTAGAGAAGATGGGTTCTCGAAGGTGGGTGGAGTGTTGTTAACAAGGATGTGGAAAAAGGTAGATGAGGATAAATGTGGATGTTGGTTTTGGACATTAGGGAGGCTTCCTACGTATCCCAGTTAGTTAAGAATAAAATCCCACATTGTTTTGAATAGGTTGGGACTTATACCTAAGGTGGAGGCCCAAAAGAATATATGGATAGGATTATGCATGAAATCTACCTATATGGATGGAGGTTGGGGCTTTTATCTATATATAGGTCCCAGAGTGGTGGTCGGTTGGATATCATTGTATCTACCAAACTCTAATCCCACATGAGTCATGATCAGTGTGAGAAACAAGACGATGTAGTGGACCTGATGCCCATGTTGCAAAAGATTCCCTAATTAGAGATGGTGTGTGACTTAAATGTGGAAGTTGTACAAAGGAGTATGTCATTTAATGAGAGGATGATCTCAATAAATCTGAGGAGGATCACATTCTCAATGATTCATACACAAATCATAGTATGATTGTCCGACATGGTAGGTGGGGATTTTGTGTGGAATCTACCCATCGGAGGAGGTTTGTACTCTATGGTGGGAGAAGGTGGCATCCCATGGTGATCATAAATGGGGAATAACATTTTAATTATAGAATTTAAGACTATAATTTTATATCATTTGTTGAGGAAATTGGTCCTATGATGTTTTACATTATGTATCTTGGATGTGGGGGAATCACTTCCTACCCCTTGGGATTATATAACTGTCGTCCATGCACCTTTGGAAGGGGCATGTCATTAGTAATGCCAGGGATCAATGATGTCAAGGAGTGTTTGATCATGAGGACCATGTTAGCTTGTCTATGATCAGAAAAAAGGCACAAAAATACCTATGTTTTGAAGAAATATGTTTGAAAATGGATGAAATAGAGGCATATGGGTCATCTATTGAGGGAAAATAAAATTATTTCACACAATTTTGGAGTGTTTCAAACAATATGTGCAAGAAACATTGGAGTTTTTTTATGAAAAAGGTTATCATACATAGTTCTTTGACCCAATTCCATGCCATGGAGACTCAAATAATGGGTTCATAAAGGATTGTAGGTTTGAATAAAATGTCATGGGTTAACACAAGAGTAGACCTTGTGCCCACCAGATCTGGGTTGAAAAAGATTGAGAGAGGATTACACAGGTATGGTCCCAGTCAAGGGTGGACTCGGAAGGAACCTTTCAGGAATGATTTTCTACCTTAAAGGTTTCATGCTATCATGATGTCACAGAATCTAAATCATACATGTAGAAGAGTGACAATTCATCTTATAGGGGATCACTCAGAATAGGGTGGCTGAAATTTTATTTATATCCAAAATCTTCAGTATTGGGTCGATAGGATTTATGTATAAGAGAGTTCTTTTGTGAACATTCTTACTTTCCCTCCACAGCTGTTGATAGAAGGTTCTGGTTTGATATAAACTTTGTCACTCAATAGATCTATGCATGGATTAGGTATCATGAACATAGTGCGACAATCATGCATGAAATTCCCTTACCCATTACAGTGTTCTTCAAGGAAAGAATAATAAACTCAGTTTTCTTTTAGAACCCAAGTTTCTTGTGAAATGATTCTAATCTGGAACGCATATGATGAAACTTGTGTGATCCTTCCATTGTGTTCTTAGAATACTTAAATGATTCTAACGATGCCTTTGATTTTTTCAAATTGGACATTTTTTTCTTCCGGATGAATTTTGACACGTACAGTTATATCCCTTTTTTAACCATGTAATCATTATTAATTATACACCTCTAGGCATTCCTTCAAATAAACATAATTTAGAGAAAATTTTTGTTTCACATATCTCTACCATGCCTCTTGCTACTCCTTGGATTATATTTGGGCTTATTTACTACTATTCTCAATCCATCATCATTATAGTCACCCAACAACTCAATGGGACTTTGTGATTATACACTACCATTGTGGATGTCTATAAATTGTTCATTTTGTCCCATTTAAAGTGGAAACATTAAAAATTGACATTTGAATAAATTATTCAAGCGTGGTTTCACCAATAAATTTGGGTATCCTATTAAAGCATCATTCTACATGAAATTTTTGGTCCACTATTCTCTATAGTACCACCAAAACATCAGGTTTTTTATTTAAAAATCGGATCATCTATACTTTTAGATCCATAATTATAGGGTTGTTTTGGCCAACTTTTTTTAATATGTTATCTATGGAAACATCATCAAATATATGTAATCAATATTAATCATTTTCATGGTATTTATATAGAGGTAAGGTTTCCTTTATAGAAAACATTTCATTGCCTATCATTTCTATGATGAATATTTCACACTAAGGATGTTGGATTAAAATAATTAGGTGGTTTATAAGGGAATATTTTTATTTATTTTTATCTTTTAATGTAATAAATATGGGTATGTTTAGTTTGATGGGGGTACTGTTATTATATTTTGGTTGTTTTTAATTATTATACACCCAGGATTAGTGATACTATATTGAGTTGTATTTTTAGAGTATTTAAATATTTTGGTTTTTAGGTAATGTTTCACTAGGATAGCCTTATACCATATATTTGTAATTTTCAATCATCTTTTAAAATTGTTCAGTTTTATTTATAAATAATCCTTTTGAACTCACATGAAAGGAATTGTTTTTAGTCCTCCCACCATACACACTTAAAAAATATATAAAATATTATTGGGGGAAGGTGATGGAACATGTTTTTTATATTAACTGGTTTTTTTTTTGGAAAGTCCACCTATACAATATATTCTCTTCTATTTGGCTTTCTCAAAATAATTATTTCATTAATATTATGCATAAATATATATGAAATAATACATATACTCATATATGAATTTATATATTGATTATTATTCTAGTGAGAAATCACATTTATATTGATATAATATTAATACATTTTAATATCTATTATTGAAATTTTTAACTCTACATCAGCAAAAGAATACAATGATGAAATTTGTATATTTATTCATAGTTTTACATTTATGCATAATAGAAAAAAACCAATTTTTATTTCTGGAATAAAAATATCCATATACTATATGAACCAATATATGCCTCTATTTTGGAGGTTGCACTAATAATCAATGGTGATTTATAAAAAATATATAATGATTATGAATCATTTACAATATTAAAATTTATAGATAAGAATTTTTTAGATTATTTCACATAATGAGTTCCTTTAGTTGTTTTGAATTTCAAAAAAATTATTATGATCCATATGAAAGTGTAATTCATAGAATATTTATGAGTAATTTTTATATATGTAGATTTTCAAATGATATTAATAATTTTTAATTGGTATCTTTTTTTATTATGAATTTTTCCCTTTTTACACAATATTTAATTTGGAATTTAAAGAATTTTGGAGATTAACAGTAACAAAAAATTTAATCAACTGTAGTTATCACTGATTTACTATATATTATTTTGAACACAATATACGTGGTCAAATATGATGGATTTTTTTTCATATTAACATAGAATTGAACCGAATATTCAAGGCCATTATAGAGGTGATAAAAAAAGATATTATCTATGCGGATAATAAGTTTCATTATCATTTTTATTGCGCACTTACAATTGAATGTGAAAATATAGAAATAAAATAGTTTGGTTTTTATTCATGTTATCTTACACTTCTTTAGTTGAAAAAAAATAATGATTCATCCACTACTAGTTGTCAATGAGTTTCTACCTATGATGTTTTAGCTTAATACAACAACATAAAATTGATTAGATGTTTTTATAAAGCTTAATGTATGGAAATGATCAAGGAATAATCTTTGGATGATGTTAGTGAATATATTAGATTAATCTACCTACTTTATCTAATTTTTCCCTCATAGATGAATTTTATTTCCATTTTTTATTTTTTTTATCATATTCTTTATATAGGGATTGATGAGTTATGAGAATCTTTGACATTATAACATTTACAAAAATAATTATCAAGGTGATTCACTCATTTAATTTCAAGGTAGGTTACTTTATCCCTTTTATTATAATTTTTTCATAGAATAAAATATTGATTATTTTATAGAACAAGAATTGGATGTTTGTTTCAAAATACTAAATATACCATGATTAGTATCATTTAAATAGATAATGATCAGAAAATAAGAAATATTATATATTTTTATAGATGGAATAAATTAATTTTTGTGATATTTGTTTAATTATTTTTCTATATTTCTCTAGTTAAATTAAATATAAATTTTGGGTTATTATTTTATTTTATTGATATATTAATACGAACATTTTTTAATAAATAAATATTTCATGTATATATTATTTAATTAAATTATTAAAATCAAAGGATTGTTACAAGTAAATTGTATTGTTGTTCACAACTATTGAAATAATTTATTTAATGATTATAACAATTTCATAATGATTTGGATAATATTTATTTTTTTCATCCTAAATATGTTGATTATTCATATAATATATTGGCTAATATTTGGATATATGGTCATTGATTTCTAAATAAATGATAATTTATTTATAAGTAAATATTTTGATAATGAAACAATGATCTTATTAAAATAAATTATAATTTTCTCAAAAAGCATTAATTTTTTTGTAATTTCCAAATATAATAATTATATTTTATAATTCAATGTAATATAATATAAATGAATTTACTTATTTAATCGATTAGATGATTTTAATAAATGAATACTAGTAAATTAGATAGGGTGATGATTATATGTTATATAATATAAGTGATAAATACTTATAAAAATTGTAATAATAGTTTAAAGAATAGAATTTCCATGCCATACATAAAGTGAGTTTTAAATATAAAATAATATGTTGAAATATTTTAGTAAAATAAAAGTAATTGAAGGTTTTAATTAATTTTCTAGTGGGGTGATGATGATTTTTCATGATATTGATTTGATTATACTATCTAAGATAAATGATATTATGACAAAAAATTAAATAGTGATCTTTTTATTAATGTTCTGTTGTTATTAATGAATGAGTTTATTTCTTTTATATGGATATGTTGATTTAGAAATGATTAACATTTAATATCATGTAATGATAACTGGTATACATAATCATATGTGATATAATATTTAAATTTTATAAAGTGATTATGATTATTAGTCTTAAGGTATAATTCTTTTTCAACATTACATGGTGAATATAATATTTTTGTATAACCTTATTTGTTGGATGAGGCCCTTAAAAAAGTCTATTGAGGTGAAATAGGATCAATTTACCTTAGACTACTTGTCAATGTACAAGTGATATATTATAGTCAATCATGTATAACATGTTTATATTGTAGGATATTACATAACCCTCTTCCATCTTCTAATAACCCAAATTGATGTTAGTTTAGATAATTAATATTACTTAATTCCCTCTAAGAATAATACATGGGTATATTTCATGGTTTTTTCTTCCTTAGTATAATTCTTAATGATATTTTGAATTATAAAAACCAATCTTCTCCCTAATTTTATGACTAATAGAGATGCTCCTTGTTTGAATATATTTCCTTAGAGTATTTCCTGATATTATTTAAACACTATAAAATGAAACACTATTTTCTCCTTGAGTCTTATATTATGGATTATATCATGTAAATTATGATTTATAATAAATACTCAAATAAGGTTTGACCCTACTTATTTGTAATAAGGGATAATTAGTTATTTCAATTTTTTTATTCATAAGTGTTTTTTTGGAATTTGTGATATTTTATTCTATGCTCTTTGAGGCTTATTATAATATATATTCACTAATCATCCATGATACAAAGAGTTTATCATATGGTATTATCATGATAGAGATTTGGAGTAGGATGGTGACTCCCTAGTGAGTATTTTGTACTCTCAAACTCTATATTCATCTAGTCATATATGTAGTTTATGTTGAAATTAATTATAAGGTATTTGTTGGAATTTTTAAAATTATAAGAGGTTTTATGAGTAACAGATACTTAAGAATAGAAACTACTTATCTATTACTTGGTCTTTGGTCGCTATTATCCCTTTTGTATATATATTTCAACACTTAAATTTAATTTAGGAATGAATATTTAATATTAAATGAAATTGATTTTATTTGTAGTATATAATGTTATATTTAAATTCTTAGTTGAAATATTGATCTTGAAGTTTTATTTTTGATTTTTTATGTGATCCTTAAAAATAACATAGAGAATGTTTTTTACCTGTAGATGATGGGTTTATTTTAACTATATACACTTTATCAAAAATTCATGGTCTTATATTATCATGAGGGGAAACAATTATTTAGATTGAAAATTATTCTTCTTTGGAAAAAAAATTGACCCTAGGAAACAGTATTATGTATCTAGTGATTGAAGAATGTTTTTAGTTCATTTAGTGACCTCTCTAGGGGAGGTTGAGGTATTCCTTGGTCAATATTGTTTTAGTGGTATTCGATACAACAATTCATGAAAACCAATTAAGAAATTAAATTATCTAAATCAAGAAAAACAATTAATATAGACAAAATATAAGTTATATAGTGTAAACTTTTACTTGTTAATAACATTCAATCACTAAGATACAGATCTAGTTAATAGCATATTCTATTAATTTTTATTTACACTCCATAAAACCATAAATAATTATTATGAGAAATATATTTCATTTTTTATAAATATAAATCTTCTAATTTATAGTTTTTTCCTTAAAATAGTATTTCTATAATTCATGTTCATGAAATTTATATACAATATAACTAAAAATATCATAAACTCTTTAATCAATAAAAATTTATTCAATTAAGATATTATAGAGTAAAAAATATTTTTAATATGAGATCCCATAAAATTATTCCAAAATAATAATCAAAAAAATATATTTCTTTTATGTTTATAAAATATATTATATTACCTTAAATTTAATTATAATATGTTATATAATTATAAATCCTCCAAAAAACATGGACCTAATATATCATTTTCCATCAGGGGTTGGTGGGGAGACATCAACACATCTGGGATGAGAAAAATTTAGGGTGATGGAATCTTTTAAAAATGAAGGGGAGACACTATAATATATATATATGAAATGCCTGAAATTAAAACATGGGCTCAATCTTCCATTTTCCTCCATGTTTTAATGAGGAGGAGTTTATAAAAGTTTTATAAGAAATATTATAGATGAGAAAATATTTTTAATAATATTTTGATGGACTAACATCGAGTGGGTGGGGAAAATAGTTGGGACAAAAAATCCTTTATATAGTATTAATATATAAGATCAATCTATGGAATAAATAGAGAAACATGATATAAGAATAAAATATTCCCAGAGTATTCTGTATTTTTATATATCATCCATGTTCATTGTTAATAGGATAATTAAGATACTATTTTTATTAAAAATATTTAATTTTTTTTATTATGATATTTGATGTACAAATTTTAGATATGAGACTGAATGATCTTTATCCAACATATAGAAATGATGGCTATTTTGAACAGAAAAATTGAGGATATAGGGATAGAAATTCACTCATGATCACTTCATCCACACAAAAAACATTCTTTATATATTTCGTTAAAAATCCATAAAGTTATTTCAACCAAGAATGTAAAGTTATATATTTATATTATCAAATAATTATATATATTCAATCTTTTTAAATGTGTTTTTTGGTAATTGGTTGTTTTTTGAGTTTGAACACCTATTTTACGAGGATGTTTAATATTTGTGATTTTATTGAAAAGCTATAGACTTTTCATTAGGGGTTCAAATATTAAATGATATTGATAATGGTATATGTATTCTAAATCTTGATGGTTTCATTTATATTATATTCAATTTCATGTGTATGGTAAATAATGTTTCCATGTAATATTCCAAAGGTTTTTTGGTGTACATGGTTGGAACTAGGATTGTGATAGTAGCAAGATTTTTGGGTTTATTTATAGCCATGATGTTGCAGATATATATTAATATATAATAGGGTATAATTTTTACCATTTCAATGTTTTTAAATACTTCATTCTAGTGAAAGAATCATTATTTGATTTGATTAGATTCAATATTGGATTTTTGGAAGATGTTATGATATTTAATAGATTTTCTTGTGTATTAAAATTCAAAAGAGATCTTAAATTTATTTATTAGGATTCACTATGTGAGAATCATTTTTTCGGATGTGTTTAGTTTCTAGAATGGTTTAACATTGGTTAAAACAAATGGATCTTGATTCGAGAAAGATGTAGAAGAAACTGATGTCCAGAACTGATATTTTTGTGACTAAATTTAATAGATGAACTAATAAAAAACGCTATATTTATTTTATATAACAAAAAATTGAAGTTTATTAAAGGATAAATTAGGTTTTTTAGAGTTATATGTATGATTAAAATTATATTTGTTTAAAAAAAATCATTGTTTATTAGATGGGTCAATTCATTCAATGGATCTCAGGTAGTGGCCATGATAAAGTGGAAAGACTTACAAAAATATTATATGCAAGTGGAACTAATTCATATAAATGATAGTTGTGAATCTAATATATAAATATATCAAGTTGGGTTCATTGTTATTGTACATGAAATAGTTTCACTTATGATCTTTCAACTTGATATTTAGAGTGTTCCACTGTATTATGTCGTTTCCACTTCTACTGATTTTTTCATTTCCAATGGGTTAAGACTTCATCTAAAACATACTAAATTATGGTGCTCTATCATTATGTGAGTTACATTATTTCATTTTTTCATTATTTAGGGTTTTTAGTTTTGAGTGTATTCTACATTTCAAAAGGTAAAACTTTTAGGTTCTTGGGATTCCTAGATCCAGATACACTTATTGGAAGAATCATATAATAAAAAAATTAGTTAATTGGTTCCATATATTTTTCTAGGATGGAAACATTATTATTTTAGATGTTGGCGGTTCTAAATTAACCCTTTTGGAATAAAAACTGACATAAAAAATATGGGTTTAATTTTTAAGGGAATATCATATAGTTTCTTCCAGATAATTTGAGTTATATGTACATTACCCCTTTCTAGATCTAATGGGAGAATTTTATTTTAGAATATGTTTTTTGGAGAGGATAAAAAATTATAGAAAATATTTATGGTTTATACATTGGTTTTATTAAGATTATGGTGGATGATTTCCCATTTCAAAAGGATTGTGTTCATTTTTTGATTAGAGAAATTAGGGGTGTAACATCAAATAAAGAGTAGTTTGAACTCGACCAAAAGTAGTTTGGTGTTCCTGGGATGATAATATCCTAGAACATGGATGGAAATATCCATGATGTGATGGAAATAACCTAATTAAAAGTGAATATTAGAAACACCTAATATAAAACCTATAAAAATAACATTGTTTTCATGTTGTGGGAACATTTTAGAAAGATGATATCAGAATAAAGGATATCACATAATCATATAAATGAGTTAAACATTATAAAAATCTACTAATAAACTGTTTGAGTGAAGTATGATGAGGGTGTATGGGATGTAATTAGTTTTTCATCAATTTAAAAATCATGAGATATAATGGTGAAAACTATGGAAACCCCAAGGATAAGAATGATTTTGTATATAATGAGATAAATTGTGTGATTTTGAAAGAGGATATTTGGAGGAATGGTGATTCAGGTCCCGATAAAGATATTCAAAATGAAAGGCATGACATGCTTCACCTAATGAAGTTAGAATAAGAGACTGGATAAAAAAACATAGGATACATGTGATATCAATTTTTCATATTAACTCTACATGTTGGCATAGTGAAAAGAAGGGAAATTTTATGAAGGACATTTGGGAGATGTATATTAAATCAAAAAAACGTGTTTCACTTTTATAAACAACATCCATCGGTATTAGAGAGGATAACCCCTTTATCTGATGTGTCATGAATTTGATAGATTCATGTATCCTTGAATCATTATATTCATTTCATTCATATTCTAAATTATGATACTTATAAAACTATGTATCTATAATCATTTTTTGACTTCCTACTCTGTGCATAATCTATAACATTCCCCTTTCTAAGTGTATACGATATTATAAAGTTATAATATTTCAATAATTCCATCAACCAACGTTTATGAAAGTTCAAGTAGCACTAGGGGAAGACATACATATGCCTCTTTTGTTAAAAAACAACCACAAGAACTATCCGATGAGATAACGTCACCATAACATTAAATAAAACACAACTATAGATAACTCAAGATTAGGGGAGGAATAATTATGCTCATGGATATGTAAGTGTGGATACCCTACCCCAGTAGCGTGGATCTAGTGAATTATATTTTTACATATTCTTAAGATAAAAGCAATCACATCACAATGGACTAAATAGTTTAGTAGTATTTGAAAAAATATACATTTTTGAAATTCAAATTAAATTTTAAAAATAAAATAATAAAATATTTGTTTGAGAACACAATTATTCTCCAAACTTAACCCTTTATATTAGTCATAATTAACATCATGGAATCCTAGGAAAAAATGAAACACAATAATGTTTTGATATTAGATACTCTGTAAGCGTACACATAAATGGAGGTTATAATAAATAAGCATAAAATATTTTTGAAAGGTAGTTAACTAAAACACATGCCATTTAATCAATAGCTAGGGAATATTATGGTTGAAATAAAAGATTAAAAAATAATGACATATAAATAGTCATAAGAAAATTAAATATAAAAATGGATATTCTATTAGTCGAATAATCACTTGGAATATAACTAAACACATAATAATTGAATGAATTGTATGAGACATATGAAATATAAAATTGTGGATTCTTTCCAAGAATATAATAATGTCAAAGCATTGTGGAAAGAATATAACATCACCAAGCATTCATATCAATAATCTAATAAATTGGAAAGGATTTGGACAAAACCCAATATAGTTTATCTCATGAGACTTATCGTTGAATCGATGGGATTTAGTTGGCCCCCACTATTACTAAGTCTGGTTCATTCCTCAAAAAAATGGGAAAACCTAAACAACATTAACATTCATATTGAAAAACCAGAATATGAAATGTGAATACTTTCCCCAATGAATATATTTATCCACAAACCTATAAGAGTAATAAGTTGAATGGTATAAAAATAGTACTCCACTATCAAACTACCCATAAACCATCCATTTAATGAATGAGGATGATATTAATAAAAAATATCACTACTATATCTAATGTACAATAATGAGTTGATTCTATTGATGAATAATAGTTTTGTTAAAAAACATTATTGAGGAAAATATAATTTTGTCCAATTCAAATTCATTTTTTAAACTCAAATATAAAAGATAATTTTTTAAAATACTTTTCATTGAAAAAAAACTTTTATATCATATCTAATCTAGTTTAAAAAATTTATTTGACATGAAGGCTATAAATTCAGTTCATTTCGTACATGTTAAAACAATGATTCGTTTCATGCTTTCAATAAAATCCAAACATGAATTTTTTTGAAAATGAAATGAAAATTTCTATTAATAAATATTATTATAAATAAATAGGGGTTAAAACATAATTTAAAAAATTACTCAAGAATAATAAAAAAATTAAATAATTTATTGAAAAGTTTGACATAGTGGAGAAATATTCCCTAGCATATACTTAAATAGAAAAAATCTTGAATAATGATGAGATTGTGAAATAGACCCTTAACCCATTATAATAAATTGAATCATATTTCTCATAATTTAAAATAAAACCATTAATACCATGAATATTGGAATATTTGTGATATTATTTTAAAGGTTAAATATTTACACCACACAAAATAAGTAATTTTTGGATAAGGCATATATACCACAGATATAAATGTGAGATGAAAATATCTTAACATGTTCATTCCTTTAGTTCCACATGAATTAGACTATTGTATAATGGTTTAGATAATGTTATTAATTTATACCATAACAATATCCATATTTATTATATCATATATTATCCACTTATATCTTTTTATCACTTGTTTGTTAATAATATATTTTAATTTCCTTATTTTGGGTGTTAAATGATTCATTTTTCTATGCATGTTTTGATCAGGTATGTACTAGTTCTTGTGTAAATAATATTATTTAGTCATATCTAAAATTATATCATGGTCATAGATATCTAATTTATTCAATATATACATTCACTGAATCATTCTTGAATTGTGACCATATAAAATGAATCACATAGAATCATGGAGACAGTGGGTCGTACGGAATCATGTGGGACGATATCATTCCATTAATGGTGAAATGGTAAGGAAGTGCATGATATGTAAATTTTTTCCATAATAAATATAATATTATATTTATTATATATATCTATTATTTCTATCATCATATTTATCCAATTAATGTAGTGATTAAATATATATTACATTATGGCGTAGAGACGGTAAGTCATACATACACATGTAGGGGCCTTCATTTTTCATGGGAAAGATAAATGGTTGAATAAAGTTTTCCCATAAACAAAATAAAATATAATAATACATATGATATTATAGTTATTAATTTAAATTTGAAATATAGAATGAATGATATATTGAAGCGGAAATGAACTTGAATGAGTTGGTAAAACAAATACCTCTTCTTTAGTGGACTTCCTTTAGTTCTCCTATTAAAATATCCATATTTGGTATTTTTGGAAGAATATGAACTCTGTAACATGGATACAGATGTTGGTAGGAGAACTGGTAAATTTTTATATGATCTATATCAATCAATATAGGGTGAATAAGTGATAGAGTAGGTGACCATTTATAATTGAGGTGAGGGGCATGTTAGTAAACCCCAAATATATTAAATTAATATAAATTCTTGTTTATTTCAAAATGGGTCAAAAATGAATTATTTAGAATCTAAGATGATTATGGGTATCAGACAACAATTTTTAAACCAAATTAGGTGACATTCATACCCTTATATTTTGATTTTAACCACTATTTTACCCCTTCAGTTCTTGTCGTGACAACATCGATTTTCACTTTTTGGTGATTAATATTGTTACAATAAAATGATAAACGTACCATAAATGACTCATGTATGAAATTTGAAACTATATTAAATTTCATTTCCCAAAAATTATTTTTTTTATAATTTTAAATCATTTAATAAAATATTATTTATTTAAATATAACATTAATTTCAATTTTGACACTATTCATTACATTGACTATTAAAAAAATCAATTATTGAATATATCTTATAAAATACTCTTTCAATGCATCAATAACATGAAAAATGTGTCTTAAAAATACATGTATGACATTAATTATGTCCTATTATTTTAATTTAATTATTTTTAATATCATATATTTGATATTTCCATTAATTAAAAATCCATTTCATCATCATTATGTAAACCATTAACTGGATCATTTATTTCCTAAAAATAAAAATAAATTACCATGATTAATATAAGTATTTTATATTTCCAAATACTATTTATATTTTAATATTTCTCATAGGTATCTTAATATTAAAATATTTACCTTGCTAAAAACATAAGTATGCCATCTCTAACATGTCATTAAAATAAAAAACTATAACGTGATTAAAGTCATCCTAGTGGCTCTAAGAGATCAAAAACATACCATAGATTATATTTGTCAAAATTGAGTCATATAGTAAAATTGAGAATGGTTTTAAAATAATTTTATAATATTTATAATATTATTTTTACCTTTAATTACTTGATTTACCCATAATCGTGGTAATAAAAATTACAAAATTTACTATTATTATTTTCCAAAATAAAAAGGAACCATTTAATAAATCTATACCTTTTGATTAAAAATGTGCAATAAATTATTCAAATTAAAAAAATGGTAATATTAATCCAAAATTAATCTTTTACAGTGGGTGATAAAACAGGTTATAAAATTGAAAACGTTCAAAAGATTACATTGTTTTTATATCCAAATTCTATGTTAATTTAATTCAAATGTCCTAAAATGGATTAAATAATATAAAATTGATCTAATTATACCTTAAAAACAATCAAAAATATAATTTAACATTATAAATTATTTAGATGAAAAAAAAACTTTCAATTAAAATCCAATATGTTTTGATACTTATAAAAAAATGGAAAGTATCCTAAAAATACAAAAAATAAAATCAAAGTAAATTATGATATTATTAATTAATAAATGAGGTTTATTTTTTGAAATATATTTTATAAATGTGCCTAAATTTATTTTGAAAGTAAGTGCAGCATCATAATGTTGTAAAACTGCCCTTAGAAAAATATAGCTTTTTATACATAAAATTAGATTTATTTTATATCAAATGTATAAAATAAATAATATTAATATAAAAAATTATATTTAACACATAATATATAAATTTAATAATGTTTTTAATACCATTCAATACCTTAAATTTAATGGATATGTCATAATAATAATTCATTGTTCGTTTGTGATGGGTGTTCTGTGTAGTGTAAGCTATCAAAGAGATTAAACTTAAAAAGTGAAATTACATATAATAAGTGGGTTTTACAGTAACTTTAAAGACCCATAATAAATAACTAATCAATCATGAATCAGAATATAGCCTAAGGTAACAAATTAAGGGTTACAAAAAACATAAAATTGGTATCCCTATACTCGAAAAGAATGATCCAAAACATAGAAAAACATCTCATTAATGTACTCAAAAGATCTATAACAACGGTTAGTTCAAAAGAATACTAGATTCATTCTAGAAAAAGGAATTATAGGAGTCCCAACCGAAGAGAAATTGACTATGAACCTCCTTTAATAACCTATAATAGAAAACAAAATCCTCACATATTCCACTATCTTATAGGATTTTCAAGACACAACTATGTCTATATTTGAAAGATTCATAGCTACTTCTTGCATGGATACCACATGCTATAAAAAATAGACTTCGTGAACCCATAAATCACACTTATATAACTTCCCTAATAACTTCTCATTAATATGAACACCCAAAATGGAACACATATTCTATGATATCTCATAATAATATGTGGAGTACACAAGGATTTCATAAATTAAAACCACCATGAACATATCTAGGAACACTTTGAAAAATGAATTCATAAACCCTATAAACATAAATGGAGAATTAGCCACACTAAATGTCATTACAACATGATCACAATTCCCATGAAAAAAAATATTCTTATTAACATCCTCATCCTAAATCGGTGTATAATGATATCTGAAACACAAATTGACAATAGAGAACCATATTATTCCCTTGAGTAGATCAAATAAATCATCCGTCTATAGAATAGGATAGAAATTATACACCTTCACATAGTTAAAGAGATGATAATCTATATAAACTTGAAAATTTACATCAACATTCTTCACAAAAAAACTGGTTCATTAAAAGGGGGAACACTAATCCAAAAAAAAACTCATTACAATAGATCATCAAGTCATGCTTGCAGCTCTTGTAACATAGAAGGTGACATCCTATAAGGAAACATCGTGATAGGATAGACACTTAGTTGTATCTCATTCCCAAACCTAGCCTATCAGATAGGGGTAATGAAACAACTTCTTCTATAAAAACATCTGGGTACTATTCCACAACCATGGTAAACACCAACTAATTAACCTCTAAAAATATCATTAGCATCTCATCCATCAAAGGAGAAGAGTATAAAACACACATGTGACCCATAAGAGGGTATCTCTCATGAATAAGCACTACTATATCACCACTAGAGTCATAAAACACAACAATCATCTTTAATAAATCCATGATGGACTCCACCAAATACAACTAATCCATACCTTGGATGATTTCATATGGATGTATCTGTAAACATGTGAAATCTCTATGAGAGTATTGATGCCCCATCACTATCTCATAGTCTCTACATAATTCATATAATTCAACTCGACCTCCAACTAGCATAATCAATGCCAAGAGAACTAGAATCATCTCTACCTTGTGTCCCAAATCATGGAAAAGGATAGGGGATATAAAGCAGTGTGTCTCATTTGATTCAAACAAGGTATTAATCCTAGTCAAAAAAGATAATTGTATCTTGAACGACATCTGGATCAAAGATTGATAGAAACCCTAAAGCCTGAAGCTAACCACGACTATATTCACACCCCCTATAACCCTAATAATGACCACCTCCATGTTTGGGCTCTGCTCTCTTAGGATAAGAAGAATATATGGGTTATCCTCAACCAACCCTATCTCATCTATACTGATCCCAAACTAGAAAACACTATTGTCACTACCATGGTTGATACTGCTTTAATGGAGGAACCTGGAGGGGAACACTTGGAACAGAATGAGTACTTGGAAAGAGAATGAACTTTTCCATTGATAATCTCATCCTCCATAAGAAAAAACACACATCTGGTCATTTGAAATATGTCTGAGAGACATTTCCCCCATAAAAATCAGATGATAATGGCTAGGAACTAAATATATCTGATTGAAAACATCTATTTCATGACAACTGGGGACCCCAGACAATAGTTTTACTTTATGAGGAATCCTGAAAACTCACCTATTGTGATGATCCATTTCTCTTCAGTGTCTGTTATGTAACCTATACTCTTGGAATCAACTTAAGAAACATAATCAACATAATCAGGGTGATCTAGTGGTTAATCTCTAGATGAAAACCCTCTTATTAGATCCTCGACCTAGCCTCCTCAACTACCAACAGTACTGATGAATATTATAGAATAGTCCTAAAATGGATTCCAAACACTAACAAACTGGAGCTCCCCTACTAAAGGATAATAACATCCTGGAAACATTACACCTTTATGGTTGAAGAATTAAACTCTTAATAGAATTATTCTTCAAACTTATCCATAACACTAATAACTCTATGAGATCCCAAAGGAACAAGAAAACCCACTTCCACACTACTCTATGTACAATCGTCATAGCCAATGAAACCCATTGATCCTTCTTAGAACATATCGAATTGAAAGATATCTCAACCTCCTCCTACCAGTCTTTTATGATTTCATCTAAAATGAATCCCTCATACCTCTAATAAATCTATCACTAAAACTCTTATATTTTCCACCACTAAATGTCATCATCATCGACATCCACTCTACAGTGATCTTTTATAACATATTACTAAAAATATTTGATGAAAACCTAACAAGAAATTATACCTAGATCCATGTTTGGAAAATATACATATATATAGATATTGATCTAATAAAATTGTAATATATATTATATAAAATTATTAAATTAATTAATTTTATTATCTCATTTATTCTTTTTACCTTTCCCAAGGTCTACCCGTTTTAAACACAGGTATAAAGAGGAATGGTGCATGATCCATTATTATATCACTACCTTATAACCAGTATCACTTAATTTAGTAGGATTATTAAACATTAGTACTTTTACATCAGATCATAGGGGCCCAAAATACATATGTGTCGTCTGGTATTCCTGGTTTACTTCACTGACAAAACATAGATGACACTATTTCCCTACAAAACCATGCAAGGTCACCTATGTTGTAATATCCTACCCTTATATTAATATGTCTCATGCTTGTCTACAGGTACTATTTTACCATTATCTTGGCATACAATGGATGGGTTTTTTAGTTTTTTCAATGTAAAAATTGAGATTTTTGGAAGAAAAATGGGTAGTTCATGGTTGGAGGATGTTTTTTCCAAACTAATCTCACACTCCCAGAAAACGATGCAACCCTATATAGAGGATGATTTCATGGTTGGAAGAAAAATTTTTAAACTATACACCCTATTAAGAAAAATTTTACACCCATTAGGAAGGGTGCATGGTTAAGGTGCAAGGTTAAGAATGTCATTCACCCCAACATAGGAAAGCATCTGTGAAGGTTTTATTAATCTAAAAAGTTTATTTTATTTTCTTGAATCCATGGTTATTACCCTAAAACCACATACATTGTTCTAACTCATTATCCAAAAAATTTAAAGGCCTTCAAGAGGATAACATTTCTCCATGAACTCTGTTCTTGGTGAATCGATGAACTTATTGAAGTATCTACATATCTTCTATTATGTAATCTATTCTCGATAATATTTCTCCTACTCTTACTCTCTCCCATCCCTCATCACAGATGAATAAGAATGTTTTATCCCCCATTAGAAAGGGTTATATCTAGGTTTTAAAAAATACTAAACCATTTACACTTATATCCATATTTACAAGGATCTTAATAATTTTTTATATTGGATAAAGTTTTTTGGTTCTGAAACTCTTCCACCATTAGGAGATTAATCACTCCATATAAATTTTAGGATTTCCATTTGCGATCCTTCACCAATAATATTGAGTTTTGTTTTCAAAATTTCAATTATCATGATCTTAATTTTAATTATGTTTAGGAATTTTTGAAATATTAATTTCCATTATTGGGTAATTCCATCTAAACATAAATTGATTAAACTGAATTTTCAGGTGATAATGAAATGGGTTGAACATTGGGTAATTGGAATTGTTAAAATTTTGATTATTAAATTAATTGATTAATGGTATTATGAATTGATTGATAATGAGAATTAATGGATGGTTTTCATAACCTTGAATGATTAACGGTTATTATGACAAAATTGTGATAGATGGTTAAATGGTTAATTTTTCATATTATTCCCTCAAACTAATGTGAAGATCTATGTTTTTTGTATTAAATTGAAATTTTATATCATGATGAGAATGTTTTATAAGAAGGTTATTGATGATTAACCAAGATAATTGTGATATATATTATTTATGTTATATTATTATTTATGTGATAATGAGTATGGGACATACAATGATGCTTCAAAAGACCGTATTTGATAACTATAATGGTAGGACATGGAGTATTTATTCAAAGCCCATATGTGATAAAAATGATGAATGGGATAGGGACAGATGCTTTAAAATACCATGCCATGATAGATATGAAGTTATATGCCCAAAATGCTGGCATATCAATATGGTTCCATGTATTAGTGATACGAATTGAAATTAAATTGATAATGGAATCCCATGATATAATGAATTTGGATTTTCAATGTAATATGGTTCTAACTCTAAAATGGGTTGAAGCATGTACTGATGATTCAGGTTTCATCGTTATACTGAGAAATTTATGTTCTTAATTAAAGAATGATCAAATGTGATAAATATTTACATTATTTTACTTTATTTTTTATACAATTGAATACACTATTTTAGAATAGATATTGTTTTAGATGATGTTAGTTGTGGCCTATTGAGTTTTACTCACACATTACTTTGGTAGCCAGATCTGTACCAAAAAAGAATAAATTTTTGTGGGATAGGATAAGGGAAACATCTATTTGTTAGATGGTTATATTGTGATGAAGCATGGATAGGGAAAACAGGCATGTTGTTTGTTCCCACATGGGATGTTTTCACTTTTTATTTATTTGGGTTTTTAATATTATCCCTTGACTTGTATATTGAATGGAATATCTATTGTTTTAATTTTGGATATTGAATCCTATTTTGGTTTATAATGTGATACTAGTTTATTCAAAGTTGTAGTATTATTCTGGTTATTTCACTTTTTTCAGTTTTTTCTACTTTGATAAAGAGGGTATAGTCTCTTGATTTATATATTGGACCCTCACTGCAAGTCATTAGCCTCAAGCATATATCATGGCATGTCTAAGGTCATGAAACCAACTGGATCTAGGCCCTGATATGAGGATCCAAGGACAATATGTTATAATGTGGTATCAAAAAAGTTTTTTATTTTATTTTATTTTATTTTGTCATACTATTTGGGAAAGGTAGACACAAGAATAGGATGGTGAGATCCTTGGATAAGAGCTTATTCAAGGGAGTAGCTAACCCGTGTACAAGGGTAAAATCCAAGTACCCAAGTTGGGATTTCTATTATTAATGTTTACTTTTAAATTTTGATTTTATTTTATCACGATTGGTATACTTTTTTGGTGATGTTATTAATTTTTTATGGTATTTTATTCATGTATAGATATGGAATGAAGGTTGATTATACATGCATCCTTCTAGGAACTCGTGATTTTTGTTTTACATTCATCAGTTTAGGCATGTATGTTAGAGCTTGTTTTGGGGTGAGTTATTTTAATTGAAAATTAATTTCATACTCCTTTAATTTAAATGAAAGTGGATCCTAATATGAAATTGTAAATTGTAAATGATTCTAAAATGTGAGAATCTAAAATGGATAAATAGTTTTATGATGAGAAACATGATTTATGGAAAAAAAGTACCCTTTTCTATCCATGAACTAGATGATGGATGGTGGAGGGTAGTGATAGTTCCTTGGTTTTTTTGTTCTATATGGTTTCAAGGATGACTTGTTATAGATTATTATGACTCCCTCTTACAAAAATGTGATAATGTAGTGTAATGTGTCCTAAGTTGTGTGTTTGGAATTGTAGATATATTCTTCTATAATAATGCTTGTGGATATGATGGATAGAGAGTATGGTTAGAAATAATCTTCTTGAAGGGGGTATAGATCCTCTGCTACTTCCATGTTAGAATTTAGGAGAGCATTTCCTTGAAAAATTTTCTCAGTTTATGTAGTTTATAAAAATTGAACCAGGGAAGATTGTAAAGAGTATGTTAGACCTAACAAGGTAATTCATATTCCAACATCCTTGGATGATTATCAGATAATGAATACATAAGTTATTTGAGTTCTAGATTGAGTCTATCTAGATGATTTATGACCGTTTTGAAACTCCTACTGAGAATAGAGTCAAGATTGAAACTTATATGTTATGTGGTCAGCTAAAGCATTTGGGGGACCTCCTGTCTTGATATGGATAGATAGATAATATGGAGTGAAATTTATTTTAGGAGAGTTTATTTTTTTACTTTTACCCTGAGACACTCATATAAGATAAGGAAGTTGTTATTATGAGGTTGGCCCAAGTAATCATGACTCTGAGGGACTATGTTGGATGCTTTAATAATTTGTAGTACTTTGTTCTAGAATTGGTGGGGGATGAGTCTACTATAGTTAAGATTATTCAGGTTGGTTATACATTTGAGATTCAGTACTATGTTAACATCTTTAGGCTGAACTCTTTTTAATATGTGTTGAATCAAGATCTCAATTCTTATGAGAACATAAAGGGTGATTCTAGAGAGATGCATGTCATTTTTATAAAGGAGATAGGTGGTACACCTTCCTAGAGTAGGAAGAATTACTATGAAAATATTAACCAAATAAGTGGAAAGTCGTGTTTCTAGGGGGATGGTTTAGTTACTCAGACCTTACTCAAGTGATCTGTCATTAGTATAGTAGGTCAAGAAACATTAATAAATAGTTCCCCATACCAATTAAGAGTTCCAACATTATGGTAGGATGAGACATCTACAATGGGTTTTTAGGCACCCAAAATAGATGGGTAGTGGTGGAGGATATATGAAGAATAAGAGAAATTTAATGAGTCTTATACCCCATATTAGTTTGGTAATTGGATTTCTACTTCCCAATGATGTATCGACCAGAGTTTTTATGAATAAAATATCCATTTTTAATTTAATTGAATGTTCTATAATTATATAAAACACATGAACTCCTTTTGATTTATTATATCCAATTAGATTTATATTACCATTGGGTATCATTATCGTTTACAATATATCCATTTAACAACGATCACATGACTGGTATAAATATATGGGTGTTAACAACACCATTTGACGCAGACAAAGGATGTGATGGACTCGACATAGAGGATCATACCCTATGAATCCCATTTATCAAAGAATTCAAGGGAGATAGATTTTTTGGGATTTTACTTTGAACAAGAATACGATTATATCCAATAACTTAATCATGAGCGATACCATTTATAGTGATATACTTGACATTTTCCATTTTTCATGAATTCACAAGTATCAACCAGACCCCTCTCATGTGATCAATATTGGTGGTGTTAAGCTTAAGATAGATGAATCATTTAAAGAGGATATAATACATGATTTGGATCACATTAAGAAAGTGTTATGAAAAAATACTATAATGGTAGACATTTTATTGTGGCAACATAGACATGTTCATGAGGAAACGTTGGAGGGAGAAGTAGATATACGGGATTAGTGGCCTCATCTTTTTACCTCGAAATCTTATAGATGCATGGGTGTACAGCTCGAGGATGAAATACTATAATGTTGGTATATTTTAATATTCTGAGCATTTCTAAATATGTCTCATGATCCTTTAAAGGTACACTATTACTAGTATTTTGTTTTTTTTTCAAGGGTTTTTTTGGTGAAAATATGGTAATTTGGAAGAAAAAGGGGCAGTATAACATTGGAACTCAATTTTTCAAAACCATTTTCCCACCCCTAAAGAACCATGAAACATTAGATAAATAGGGATTTTAGGGTAGGATCACCACTTTCCAAACCATGTTCTCTATAAGAAGAAACCATGAACCCCTTAAGAGGGGTGCAAGGTTTAGGAACACTTATCCTGAAAATTTTATTTTAATTTCCCTAACCACATGGTTATTAACCCTAAACAAAATAATTCTTCCAAACCCATTCCACATCATTTTTTGTGGTCTTAGATAGGATTCAGAGGCAATTTGAACTCTTTTCTTGATGAATAAAAAATTTCATTGAAGGATATGCACCTCTTCTAGTATATAATCACTTCATGATTGGTTTCCTCCCTATATTACTCTATCTCATCTCTTTTCATAGATAAAGAGGAATATTTTATTCTCTATTGTAAAGGTTTATATCTGGGGTTTCAAATTTCCCAATCAGATAAATCATATATCTATATATTTCATGGATCAGAATAGCTTTAATCATTAGTCTAGTTTTTTTCTAAATCTCTCCCATCATTGTGAGATTGATCACTCTATATCAATTAGGGGATTTCTGGTGGCAAGCATTCATCAACGAACATGAGGTAGGTTGCCTAAATGTCAATTCCCATATTCATATTTTTAATTGTGTGTATGACATTATGAATGTTTAATTTTCATGTTCAGGAAATTTCATCTCAAATTGAATTGATTAATTTGAATTTCCATGTGATAATGAAATCAACTGAACTTGGGAAAAATTGAATTAGGTGTATTGTGATTCTGAAATTGGCTGATTAATGGGATTATGAATTGATTAATAATGGGAATTAAGGGATGATTTACTTAAACTTTATGGTTAAATAGTTAATATGATAAAATGTTCATAGGTGGTTTAATGGTGAATTGTTAATACTATTATATATTATTAAATTAAAGAACCGTGTTTGTTCTAATGAATTCAAATGGTATCCCATGATGATAATGGTTGATAACAATTTTAATAGTGATTAAACATGATAAAAGTGATATATGTGATATATGTGATATTTTGATTTATGTGTTAATGAGTGCGAGACAAGTACTGATGCTTCAAAAGACTACATGCGATAACTACAAGGGTAGGACATGGACTAATTCATCAAAACACCCCATCTGATAACAAAGAGGGGTGTGAAAGCGGCTGATACCACAAAATTCCATGAGCTACTAGATATGTTGTTCTAGGAAAAGATATTGGCATTAGACTATTCTTTCTAGTAGCCTTGATATAAATGAAAATTAAATTAATAATGGAATCCCATGTTATAATGAATTTTTATTTCCTATGTGGTATGGTTCAGAATTAAAAATGGTATGATGTAGGTTTTGATGGATCTGGTTTCATTGTGAACCCGAGTAATTTATGTTGTTGATTAATAAATGGTGACATGTGATAAATGTTTAATTTATGGTACATTATTATTTATACAACATCCAATGTGGTATTATATTGGATATTGTTTTAGACGTCATTAGTGGTGGATTACTGAGTTGTACCAACTCCCTACTCAATATGCCTCATCAATACCAAAATAGAAATCATCTTTTCATTAAAGGATTAAGGAAAGAGACTTATTTGAGATCATTGAGATGGGATGGAGCATAAATTATGGAACTATACATGATTTCAGTATACTCCATGGGAGTTTTCAGACTATATTTATTTTTTTGTTTTACATATTAAACCATCACACATATATGGTGTGACATATCCATTATTTTAGTTTTGAGTTTTATTATGTTTTAGTTCATCAGGAGGGACTGGTTTTTTCTTATTATAGTGTTATTCTTATTTTTTATAACATTTGGATAATGATTATTTATTTCTATTATTGTAATAATTTGATAAAGTGGGTATATTATCCACTTATTATATATTATACCCCAGCTACAATTCAGTAACCTCTGACATATGAAGATGAATGCTTGAGTTCAAATAACTAACCAGTTTGGGGCACCGGTATATAGCACCCCAGTCAGAAAGTTAAATGTGCTTACTCCAAACTCAAACCTATCCCATAAACCTAAAATCTTTGAAACCATTATTTTATGACCCCTCCCTATAAAGATAACATAATTTGTGGAGATAGATGGTGACTTCCAATGTTCATCCTTCAATAGGGTGTGGTTTGGAAACTATCAACAAGTGTATAGTAAAAATTCATATTGAGGGCATTACCCTCTTATAGAAACATAATGAAGAGAGATATAAAAAGAATAAAACAACTAAAAAATTATTATACATATATATATATAATAAAAACCAAGAGAAACATGAAATTTCATATATTATTAGAACAACTAAAAGTGAAACTACAAGTACCAAAATTGTAAAGATGGCCTCGACCACAATTCCCAAATAGCTCCTACTAAACCCTAAGTAACATTCATCCTTATCACCAAAAATCTCCAACTAAAATGAAAATATATATATATATATATATAAAAAGGGTAAGAATAACATTATACTTTGTAGGATATTCTGAAGATCCACTTATAGAAAAGATAACAAAATCATACAAAATCATATTGATCAAAAGTGAAACAAACACATCACCTAATCATGTATACTAATTTCCGAACTTCACCATATATAAATATCACCAGGTAAAACATACAAGAGAGAATATAATATAATAACAAGACATCATGGCTACCCCTCTTCTTCTTCCCCACTAGTTTCCCACTTTTTCCCAACACTTCACATTTGGAGAATCTCTCTCCAAAAGTAAGCCAACCAGAAGACACCTTGGAAAGGTATCACAACATGCACCTCATACATCACATAACAACAATATCCCTTGCACATTAACATATATAGTAACCATGTAGTTTTGGGATTCCCCCAAAAAATGTATGATACATATAAAACATTAGTTATTTTACCTCAATCCACTAAACCTCATTCACCATGTTAGCACCTCGAGCCATCACAGCCTAAACACGTCATACCTATAATAATAATTTTGATATAGTAACTGATAATATATTTTTTTGAAATAAACACAAGCCATCATAGCCCTCTATGAACATATGGAAAAAATAACTACCATGTATACCAATATAAGTAACTACTATGATAATAGACTATAGATAAAAAAGGCTAGTCATCCATCCACACTTCAACCGGGTTATCGGGGAAACACACTTCTAAAGACCATTTGGTGTGAGTTTCCCTAAACAAAAAAAGTGTGGTAGTGAATGAATCTGTAGAATATATATGGTGTAATATATATCACAACCACATTATGGGAATAACCATGTATTAGATGAAATATTATAAAATGACACTTATACTCCCATAATCCATTATTATGACTAGATATACTATAAGAAAATGAGCATATAAAAGGGTGACATTAAAATCATTCCTTTAAAATAATTCTTTTACCATTAATTAAACAGTTACATTATTCCCCATTAAATTACATTAATAATCATAGTAAATTCCATACCCTCCATTAATTATCCAAACCAAGGTCATGGTTTACCAACAATAACATCATTAAACATTTTCATTTAAACATCAACCAACACAATGGGTTATGAATTATTAAATTCATCATTAGAATAATTACAAATTTAGGTAATATATGAATCCCATCCTAAGTTACCACTAAAATATTATATGAAACCAAACACCTATAGATACATCAGAAAATGGGTAATGGAATGTAGGTAAAAAATCAAACCTGGCCATCATCCATTAAAAACATTCACAAGCAGGCATCCCAGGTCTTGGAATTATATCAACGGGTAATCCGAACATTAACCCATTTCAATATTCAATTAAATCCCTAGTTTAGCATGCATATACTGATTCATATCTCAATTAAAATCATTATCTGATTCCACATAATCCAGGCCTCCACACCCCCATACCACAACAGTCATCCCAGACTTCGCTATAGTAGGATCAAATAACATCCATGTGTCCCTGCACCATATCACACATCAGTCCTCTATGCCAAAACATACTAGGATCACACCATAAGGATCATATCCATAGAACACTACAATGTAGCAAGAAAAAAAGTAGAAATCAATAGGGAAACTGGTCCCTCAAAACTGGGCATTCATCCTTATCATTCAAACAAGATATCATGTCTCCAAAAAACGACTCCCATCCTTCTCATGAAGATGAGAAACTCAGGCCCAAAAAATTTATCTTTAACACAGAACAGGTTCTTATCCCATCATTAATTAATTGAATCATTTATAAAATTGTTCCAGATATGGTAAACATAAGGAATCATGTTATATATAGATATCATAAATTAATTAAAAAATTAAATTAAAATTCTTCCAATAGTACATTCCAAGTTCAATAGACTCATGAATTACAAACATGACTCTTTAATTTCATAAGAATATTAATTATCAATTAATTATATCTTTACATTCATTACCGATTTCCATCAAACAAAAAAAAATTAATCCATATCATAAACATTTATTCTAACAAATCATGGAATAGATATCATGTTATCTATAAAATAATGAGGAAAACTATTGTCACAGTATAAAAAATAATCACCAACATATGATCATTATCCAATATATTTAATCTGATTTAATAATTATAAGTTCATTTTAATTTCCATCAAAATGGATAATGAATTATAAATTTACCATTTCATATATGATGATATATAATAAATGAATCCCCTACCTCAAAAGTGTCATCATTATTAGCATGAGAATAGACTATGTTATGTATCTATGATCACCTATCCCGCACAAACTACATCTATACAAGTACGCTGGAGAAAAATTGCACAAAAAACAAACAAAATCCCATTATAAATAAGGTATATCTCCACCATCACATGACAAGAAGAACATGTGTAAATAAGATCAAACCAGGATAAAACTCTTTAAAAAAATATATGAATCCTCCTTGAATCAACATTAATCACCATTGATAAAAGGAGGAAGGCTAAGGATTTATTTCTAGTTGATGTTAGATTGAAATTCTGAGAAAGGAATCTATTGGTCATTAGAAACAAAGATAAACCACTTCATCTGTGTGGTTTGTAAAAAACCTGAGTGGCTAAATTTTTTTACTGATGTACAAAATCAAGGATTTTCACAACTTGAAATCACCTTTTACATAACATAATCCTTATTGATAATTTTATGCTAAAAAATAATTATACTTATTATTATTTAACCCCAAAAAATCACATCATGAACCTTCCCTGCACAATTCATGAACCGTACATAAATTATGCATAAGTCTTACATGTTATGTAATCTCCCTGTTTTCATCATTTCACAGCCAAACTCCACCAGGCCACTTCCAAGTCGCCAATATGGTCCAACAACCTTAGAAACACACAAAAATTGGAAAGAATTTATCTAGTACCTGACATAAATTATTTATATTTGTTTCATTTCATCCATTGATAAAAACATAAACAACATTCATGTGTACGTATGACCTTACATCTCCATGAACTGTGTATTACATTTTCAGTGTCTAACTTTTATAGATTAAAATAAATACCTATATATATACATAATATTTATGATATTTATATCATTTTTATTATTTTAGATATAATGTAACCATGATCAAATTAAGTGTTCCTAAAATAAAAAATCTAAACATAAACAAAAAACAAAACAACAATTACCTAAAACATGAGTTTAACATGGAATTTTTAATAAATTAATAAAAAACGTTCATAAGAAAATCATATGTGCTTTGATATACACTAATATTATTCAATAATATAATTATAATATAGATTCATTTATTATAAAGGAGGTTCAAATTTATACTATTTAAGGTGAGACTTATTTATGAGATTTTAGTATTACATTTATTCTCCATGAGACACATGTAATATCCCACACATCTACTTTTTTATGTGGTGTATATAATACACACTAATTAAATTTATTATTCTTATACTAAAATTATTTTTATTTTCATATCAATTTTAGGATCTATCTTTTATGGGTTTTATGGTTCCAAAGATTCCAAAGCCCTAGGTTATTTTTGTCTTACTTTGTCTTATTTGGGGAATACATTATGGTAAAAATCAATATTATTTTATGAGGTGTAATATAAAACCCCTTTAAAATTTAATATTATTTATTTATTTATTATTATGATCTTTTATGTTTAAAATAATTTTATTCCTACATGGGGATTTCGGTTCGTTATTACCAAAATAGTAAGTGTTTTATAATACAATCTCATAATTTATCGGGATTTTTTATTTTTAATATTTCTATGACGAAATATTGTTATTTTTTCTCGACAAACTCATAAAATTTGTTAATATATAGATATTTATTGAAAATAAATGGTTTACCTTCATTTATCTCCCTTTTAATACTCTTTATTTCATAATAATGTTATTAAAGATACTGAAATTATTTCACTCTTCAGTAAAAAACTCATATTTTTTCCATATCCATGTTTTCTAAAAATGCATTCAAAATATTTTAATATTATGTTTTCATTTTTATAGTCATTTTTAACTTTTTTACTTTTTTACAAAAAAAACAGAATCCTTCATTCATTTTCAAAATAAGGAAGATTTGAATTTTACTGAAAATGTGAAATGAGACATTATTTAAACATTTACAACATTTTCATCCATCCTGGCCAATAATTTTATCAAAACGTACATTATAATTTACATGTTTATTTTCAATGAATTGTATTTTTCAAAAGTTTAATGATTTTTATTAAAAAAAGTGACTTTCAATTAAATTTTATTTTCCACAAGATTTTTTTTAAAATTTTTTTAAAGATACTTGAATAAGTTTTCAAGGTTATTTTCAATTGAATTTTTTCACACAATACTTTATGAATTTTTTATTTTTAAGACATTGTTTTCAAAGAAAGTTTATTTTCCTCATGAAATGTTCCATGTGATTTTACTATGAAAATAATTCCCCATATAAGATTACATACTTCGACGATACTTAAGATTTACTGGTGATAAGATCCAATGATACCATCTATATTATTTCTACATATGTTTTCTATTTATGATGAGATGTTTTTCATGAAATGTATATTACATTACCATTTTATAAATTTATAAAAAAATTATGAAACCCACTTCTTTTTTAAATTATGAAATTATTTTGAAACCTTTTTTCTTTTACAAATATAATTCTATGATGAAATGTTTATGAAACCCATTACTTTTCATGGGATATCATATGAATGTTTTACGAACTTTCTTCATGTGTATTTTTTATTTTCATTATATAATGGTGGTTAAATTATAAAAAAAATTATATAATGTTATAACTAATGAAAGTTGTGACTTATATCCCCATCCAATGCATTGGGTAATGACTAATGTTATATTAGATGAAAAGATACATGAGGTGTTATCTCAAGCCCAAAAGTGGGTGCATATGAGGTTATCCCAATCCATAAATTGGGTAAATTTTCGGTTACCACATTCCTAATAGAGTGTAAAATAGAGGTTATCCCAAGACTAAGGTAGTTGGATGGGTGTTTGGAAATACCCTAAGATATTACGAATTCCGTGGTGGATTTCCTTGACATGTGATTTTCTATCCTTTTGTATGCCACAATTCCATCTCTTATGTCATTGTTATGTCCTCATGGATAACATTATATTATTTACTTATGATTCGTGTCTTATGAGCGACAAATATTTATGAAATTATTCAAAATTATGATTTGTGATTTGTAATGTTTGGTTTAAATATGTAATGATCTTGTTATCATCCCCTTATTCTCACATTATGTTTATGTATTTACCTTACATACCCAAACTAAGAGTTTGATCTTTTTTATTCCTATATTTCTGTTCTCTATGTTATGATGATATGTATTACATGTGATATATCTAATAATAGTTTTTTTTATAAGGAACATTTGGAGAGATGATGTAGGTCACATATGAACCAGTTGTATATGTTTCCATGTCACCAATGGAACTATATATGACGAACTAGTCTAGGTACCATGGTAAAAAAATAAATGAGAAAGTCATAACGTTTCTCAAAGGCCAATCTCGATCCCCAGAAGATGAAGACTAGCACCTAGAAACATAAAAAATAAATGCGGGAATTATTATTTTCAAAATCATTATGTAAGTAAATAAAAAAAATCTAGAATTCATTGAAGAAAAACACGATATGGATTAGTTAACCAGATGTTTAATAGTTATGAACAACCAAAAGTAATATTGAAAACTACTAGAAAATAGGAAAAAATACCCATTTCCTAAAAGATTAGATTCTCCAAATTCCTATATCAACAGCTAAAATCTCCTCTAAGTAGTTATTTACCCATGATTGAACCTAGAAGGATATAATTGAAAAACACCTAAAGGCATTGGTAGGGTGTGAGCGAAAATGATCTTAGGTTATCACCAAAGATTCCATAATATATTCCAATATTTTATGAACCAAATTAATGAATTTCAATTTTATATAAACATTTTTTTCATTTTAGAATCATATTTAAACAAATCATGCTTTACATTTTAGATGATTAAAATACATTAAACAAATATATTAAATAAAAATTTTATATAAAAAAATTTATATAATTTTCTAACGCTTTTAAAACAGTTCACAAACATTGGAATAAATTTATATCTCAAATATAAGCATGTGAGCAGCATCTTCACCTTTTAAGTGGTTCAATAATTCAAGTTTATTGGATCCCCACACACTCATGTGATCATAACTGCAATGTTTACACATTTCTATCAACACTGGAAATAATGAACTCATCTTTTTCTACTGGGGAAAAATGAATGCAAAAAAGTGTTTGTTAGTCTTTTAAAATGTTAATACAGAGCTAAGTCATTCCCATCTAAGAGTTTTTTCTCCAAATAAATCACTAACTTCCTAGGAATTCTTGTTTTCTAGTAAAAATCATTGATCATCAATTTATTTTAAAAAAACATAATAAAAATTAACTCCCATTTTCCCATTTAAAAAATTACAATTTTCCATTTAAAACCCAAAATGGGATATTAATCAAAACATACCTTTTACAAGATAAAACCCAATTGTTTCTATCAAAAACATTTTATGAATTTTTCAAAAATTAAAAATTTAAATAAATTTCACTAAACCAATTTCACAATTCAAATCCCACAGTTAAATTAAATAATTTAATTGAAACAATTTCGATCAATTTCACAATTTAAACCTCCATAATTTTTTATCAATTTTATTATCGCAATAAAATTCAATAGAATTAGGGGTTTTCCCAATTTCATTCCAAAAATTAATTTCCCAAAACAACCCCAATTCAATGGAATTGTTTTTTTAATCTATCAATTGAAATAAAGTTCATTTATAATAGAAATTTTATTTAAATCAACAATTTAATTTAAATCAAGAAAGTTTGGTTTCATAAAAATTGGGAATCAAAACAGAACCACGTACTACGTGATCGCTATATATTGAATCAAAAATACCTAATCGGGATTCTCCAATGAAGAAAAATGGATATAAGAATCCATGAATTAATCTTAGGTTTAAGATCTAAATCATGCACATGAGCCTTAGCCTGGTTGGTAAGGACTATGTAAGTGCATCTGGGAGACCCGGGATCAAATCCAGTCGGAGACATTATTTGCTGGGGTATTGTAGCAGCACTATGGTAGTACTGTAGCAGTACTATAGTAGGAACTATAGCAGGCACTGTAGCGGGAACTGTGCAGTATTGTAGTAGGTACTATAGTAGGAACTGTAGAAGGTACTATTTGGCACTATAGCAGCAGGGAATATGCCCCCGTTTGGGCCTTCGAGCTACCGATTTGGACCTCGATTCCTTTAAGGCCTTCGGGCCACCCAGGCCTTCAGGTTATTAAGGGCTTCGGGCCACCTCAATGCATTCAGGCCACCTTAACTGCAGATGCAAACCAGATGACCTACGAGGAACAAGCTCTACAAGGAGGATGAGAAAGGAGCTTTCACCACAGCAGAAGCTAAATGGATTGCAAGAATGAGAGGGTATGGCACCTATCATAGCTACAAGACTTTGCATGCATGGTAATTCCTAGCCTAATATCCATGTGAGGTAGAGAGCTGATTTCATGATGAAGATTCTAGGGAGGAGCGGTTCTAAGTATCTAGTCTGGGTTGTATGTAATGTTTGAAGTCTATGGGAAAATAAATCTCTATAAGACCTATGGGCCATGTAATACTTAAGCCTACGGGCATTGTTAGGGTTCCACCTCACCCCTTGAAATGTGTATTATAAAAAATCAATAAAAAATGAAGGCCTTCGAGCCATTGGAGGAGAAGATCTAAATCATGGGTTATTATATCATCCCAAAACATAGTGGTCTACAAACCCCTAGGGATAAAATAGGATATAGTGGTAGAATGGTAATTAGAAGAGAAAACTACCCGGTTGAGGACAGACCATCATTATCTAAGCTTCTATATACTTATAATAGGGTTCGAGGGGCCAAAAAATTCTCTTGGGATCTCTCATAGAAGGAGAAATCAATTTTGGTTAATATAGGTCTTTCAGGGATGTAAATGGGGGGTTTGGGGATTTTAATACATCTGTTCAGATAAAAAAACATGTACCCATGGTTAGCAGGGTAGGGATCCACGGTTAGACCAAACCATGCATCCAATCCATGAACCTCCTTTTTCAAGGTTCCAAGTTTCTAGTTGGTGGTTCATGATTTTCAAAACCATGTGCCAACAATTAAAAACCCCGCCGCCTTATGTTTCACGGTTTCATTTAGCATGGTGCATTGTTTGGGAAAACCCTGTTCCAACCATCACTAACACAGAAACATCCAAAACCTTTAAAAATTTCACACAATTCCCCCTTAAACAAAACCCAAATAAAGACTAGTTAAAGTAGGGGTTTAGGAATACTAGAAAAATGTAACAAGATGTTACAACCTACACACCATAGAATCTATATGTCCTTTAGAAGAATACTTATAAGCATCGATGCCAAAAATATGATATCGCTACTCTCTCATCAGGGCTACCCACTCCCATGTCCCATGATTATAATAACTATGCTACCATAGCACACGAACCAAAGGTATCACCCTCCCATGATATACTTTGGTTTCAGAATCAATTATCCTAACCGGTTTTTTAGTAATAGATAAATCAGGATCAACATTGATACAACTCTAGATCAAAATATGATATGGATCATATAGATACGTTCGGAGCTATGATACATAGAACACGCTATGTATCGATGTGAGTAGCAGTGGAAGTTCTAAATGATATGAAACTTTTCCCACCTTCTCAACACCCCCAAAAGGTCCCACAAAAGAAGGAGAAAGCCTTAATTTCTTACCATGACATCAATGACCCAAATGGGATAAAATATTCAATAACACCTAGTCACCAAATAAGAGTTCAAATGGTCTATGATGAAGATCAACATACGACTTATACTAGCTATGTTCCATATAACTTATCTAACAAATGAACTGAATCTTTGTTGTCTTCTCTTGAACCAATCTAGGTTGAAACAGTGAACATTCAGAAATCTATGTCTAAAGCAATAGAGATCTGAAATTTTATCTATACAAAGCCTCGAAATAAGTCATTCTGACCGCAGACTAGTAACTATTTTTATAAGAAAACTCCACCACCCCTAGTGATCATCCCAATATTTCAAAAAGTCTATAACACAATCATAGAACATATCCTCAAGAATATGTATACCTATTTATATCTGGGCATATGATTACGGATGGTATTCAATTCTCAAATCAACATGATATCCTAGTTCCTCCTAAAGGCATCTCTATAAATAAGTATTGAACCGATTATATCATTAAAAATCTATATAATACCAAACTCTGTTAAAATGAAAAATATCTTTCACATAGAGATTTCCCAACTCCTCAAATATATTTTTATTGAGAATGTGTATAATGCTCTCTAGTATATTCAGCCAATCAATCACAACCCATATCAAATTCTTCTTTCTCTCTGTACATGGAAACCCAACCATAAAGTCCACAAAATATCTCATCCCACTTTTAGAAAGGGACTGAGAGGGGTTGAACAAAGATCGAAGGTTTTTGGTGCTCAGCATTGACCTATTGGCATGTATAGAAATGAGAGATAAATTCATCAATTCCCCATCTCATACCAAGCCACCGGGATTCACTCTGCATGTAATTTAACATCTTTGTGGTTCCTGGGTGTACATCCCTCTTAATGTTATGAAAATCCCCCATCACATATTTCTTTACCACTAACAGCACAAATAAGATATTCTAATAGAAAATAATTACCTTGTAAATACTGACTAATTAGAAATGGTATCCCCACCATGAAGTTAGTCTTTAATTTTATGGATCACATCATCATGAAATTGGTCTTTAATAATCATCTCAAGAATATATGATGTCAACTAGGCACTGGCCAAAGAAACCTCATCCCCTCATTCCTGAACTCCAATATGCTACTGTGAAAAGAGATCCATCAAGTTCCACTCTTCTGAAGATTCATTCATGGTATGGGTTAGAAGATTACATTTCAAATAATCTATAAGGACATTCCCTTTATCTAGGGTATTCATGATTTAGAAGTCAAAAGATAGAAGGTATTCCACCCAACTCCTCTAGAAGAGATGAAAATCTTTTTATGAGAATATATATCTCTATAACTTGGGGTATGAAAAAATAGTAAACCATTCTCTTTAAAGGTAATGTTGAAAACTATTACGAATTTTCACCACATCAACATGTTCATGGTCATGGGTGGGATAATTCTTCACTTATGGAATAAGCTGACATGTGCCATAAGAAATGACATGACCATCCGATATAAGAATGCATCCCAAACCAGAACCTGATGCGTCACAAAAGACTACATAGCCCTACCCAGTCTCTAGGAGAGACAATATTGACATAGTAGTCATGATACGTTTCATCTCAAATAAATAACAATAAAATTATTCATACAAGAGAAAAATGACACCCTTTTGAGTCAGATAAGTCATTGGAGAGGCCAACTTTGAGAGGTCCTTTATTAACCGGTGATAATATACAGTTATATCCAAGAATCTTCGAATCCCAAAAAAATTTCATAGTTTTTCCCACGTCATAACAGAATTTAACTTTCTAGGATAAACTAGAATACTATTTTATGAAACCACATACCCCATGAATTTCACTTATAGAATCCAAAAATCAGATTTCAAAGGATTGGAATAAAGTCGTTGATTTCACAAAAAATATAAAACATCCCTCATATGATGCACATGAACCTCTTCATACAGAGAGATAACAAGGATTTAATCCCAAAGGACTACCAATAATGTATCTATATACTCATTGAAAACCATGTTCAACAAAACCATAAAACTGAAAGAGCGCTGGTTAGATCAAAGAGAATAATAAGGTACCCATAACTGTCATACCTTCTCAAAAAAATGGTTTTCAGAGTGTTAGATTTTTTTATCCTCAAATGATGGTAACCAAATCAACGTTCGGTCATAAAAACCAATTTTATCCTTTCCACTGATGAAATAGATCATCAATCTATGGCAATAGATATGTGTTCTTTATCATGACTCTGATGAGTTTTATTCAGTCAAAAAAAGGTGGAGTGGAACATCAGCATTATTAGAAAAGGGATCGGTAAGTCCCAAAGTGACAGACTTGGGATATAAATACTTTCCTTATAAGATCATCCAACTAATTATTCATCTCTATAATTTCACCTAGGGCTATGTGGTAATAGGGAATTGAAAATGGTTTATTAACATGTGATAAATAAATAGAAAAATCTACCTACCTTACCTATAGAAAACTAGAGAAGCTATAGAGAAACACGATTGGAAACTCGATGAAAACTGGAGGGAGATAAACATTCAATAAATATTTCTATAGATCAAAAGAAAAAATATATATCACAGTCCCCAACTCTAGATAAGAAGATCTAGCTCTTCTTATCCATGCGTCTCATTCTCCTTGAATGAAATAGTAAACACTACGTGGTACAGTAGAGGAGACCCATCGAAGATATGAATCAATCAATGATTTATTAGAAATGGGTTGATTTATCCCAAAAATGATTTTAAGATATTTCATATCGAGGACTTGGAAGAGTTCAGTGATCTTGATAGAATTATGTGTGTTCTTGTGGTCACCATGACAACAGTCATCACCCACATTGAACATTGGAATTGTTTTCAGTTTCTTTGTGGTTTGATTTTATTTGGACCTTTTTCTTTCCATTACTTGTCTTCAAACTCTGGTGGTGTAATTTTAGATATATTCTTGAATGTTTATCAATATTATTACATTTTAGTTTTGTATGGGCTTGGAGGTTTGTGTGTGTGTGTGTACATGTACTTTATGGGAGGGCCTCCAATGTGTGTTATATACCTACTTGAAATTTGATGGAATCCCCACGAATATTGGAGGTGGGATTGGTGGTGTCATAGGCTAAAAGCTATTGAGATTGGTTGTGAATAAGATGTATAAATTTTTTTTGTTATACCACAAGACCAATGTGTGTGATGTTGGTTTGTGGAAATATTGATAAGTGATTCAAGTTTATCTTTTAGGGTAGGTACTTATATGTTGGTTTAGTGATGAACATGTCTATACAATTAGACTCTGATAACCAGTTTGTACACTCGGTACATGTAGACACTGGTTGCAAGGAAAACATTGGTATACGCATCATATTTAAATGGGTTGTGGTTTCCATGTCCTTATTGAGATATCTATCAAGATAAAGTCAGTGATCATGGTATATCTTGTCTATTTTAGGACACCTCTAGGAAATTTTTCAGCTAGGATTCAGCCTCAAGATCATGAGGATGATCCCGTAAGTGATGGGTCATTGTTATAAAGCTATTTCCAAGAAGCGTTTCTTCTAGGTGGTGCAATAGTCTTACCACCGCCTTTTGAGAATCATATGGCATCTATAGTACTGGTAGATGATGTGTGAAGTATTAATGCACTTAATGAGTTTTATAGATAGTGACCATTCACATTCCAATGAATGAAAGACCCACAGGCATATGAGAATGGGCTTAAGGATGTGATTTGAGTTTTCTATCTTGTCATGACACCTATAGAAAAAATGGTGTTCGTTGAAGAGGTCATTGTAACACCCCAAGATTCCACGGTATGCTTCTCTTTGAATAATACAGTAGCATGTGTTGTACGCAACTTCGAGTTCTAACACACCACAACCAATCAAACTAGCTATTAGGAATAGTAATACCCACTTTTTTAAATTTATAAATTTTATCTTTCAAAATGGACTTCATTTTGGGATTCAGAATATCGAAATTAGCTTAGGGTGAATTTTTTGTATTTTTCTGAAAACTTTCAATTTTTGATGAATAGTGAAAAAACACTGAGTTATAGTTTAAAACCGAATTTTTATTTAATTAATTATTTATTATATTTAAATTTAATTAAGGTCAAAATAGATACATAATATCTATATAAGCTCAATGTAATTCATTGGAGTTATTTTAGAATAATTTTACATATATAAAAAATTATTTTACTTTTCACCGTCTTTTACCAACCTCCTAGGAGAATTTGTAAATTCACATAAAACATAATTTTTCCGCTTCTGTGAGTGGAATTTCGAAAATCCAAGAGACACAGTTAATATCAAGGAGTAAAATGTGGTTCAATAAGATGAAAATATTTTTTGGTGAATAGTAATTTTTTACTTTTATTTCTTACGGTTAAAAGTAAATAGGGTAATTAAAGGTAAAAATGATATTATTATTACCCTAACACATGTTATAATTCTATTGGATAAGTATAATTCGACCAAAAACGACCTTAGGAATGAAATATGAACCTTTTTGATCCAGTTGGAGTAGATTAGGACATTTATTATTATTTAATTCAAAGAAGAGTTAAAAGAGTTAAAATCAAAGTGTAATTACTAAAACATTTTTAATAAAGGGTTATATATAAGATAAAGTCAATTGTAAATATTAATTAGAAAGATAAAAATATTTCATACATAATTTTATTTTATTTATAATTTTTAGACATTAAATAATTTAATTTATATATGATACAGTGGTGATGAAGTAATTGCCTAATTAATGAAATATTAAAATAATTGATATTATAAATATCCAAATAAATGTATTTAGAGAATTTTTATGAATTAAAATAATTTTCTAGGTTAATATTACATATTAGGATTGGTTATATGAATTTTATTCTAAGTAATAATGTTGTTATGAATTTATCAAAAACAAAATACCCAATAGTGTCAAAATTGACATAAAAGAGTTTTTAAAACAAATATTATATTCTTAATTGATATTCTATTTCTAAAAATATAAGGTTCTACCAAAGGACTTATATATTGATAGGTGTATCATAAATGGACCACTTGGGGTCTCATAGAAGTTTATAGTAAGTTTATTAACTATATAATATAAAAATACAAAGAGACATGGTAAATGTCAAACTATTTAACTAAGAGTTAAATCACAAAGATAAAGTTAATATAGTGACCCAAACCTGTCTAAAACCTATTGGTTGAGTGGTTTTCGACCTATCCACACCTTAAACTTTAAATAATCCACTTTTTATCCATTAGAAACTGAATGTGAATTTATTATAAAATAATATTTCTAGCTTTTCCTAAGGTGCCCCTCACCCCTCTTATAAAAGGGCACTCCCCCTTATCACTAATTCAGACCTTAAAAAGAATTTGGCTCGGCCAAACCCTGACCAAATACCCTCCCAATTTCCCTCACTTTAACCTAGAGGCCTTAGTTTGATCAGAAAGCCAACCTGTGGATCCCTTTTGATCAAATCAAAAGGAAGAACCCGAAGAAGAGGTAATGTTTTCACCACCCTCTTTCAAGTTCCTTTCTTCTTCAACTTCTTCTTTCATTGTTATTTCCATTATAAAATAATAACTCCAGTATCTTCTATATAATGTGATTTTATTATAAATATGGTACAACCATATTCATTATTTTATCCACCCTTTCAATGACATGTCACCATACGTGCGTATGTACGGCTTACTGTCTCCACGTCGTGGTGTAATTAATATTCAAAACATTATTATTTGGATGGGTATGATAATGATGTTTAATTGATATAAATAATAAATATAAAATGATAATGATTCTTTATATATGATATACCATCCAATTATATATTATTTTAACATCAAAAGAATGATATTGTTGCTTGTTTGTATGTACGGACTACCGTCTCCACGAACGCGATTAGATTCATTCCCCATCGTATCCATTCAAGAATAATTTTCATTTTATGGTTAAAAATAATGTTTAAGGAATTGATATAATTCTGTATATGAATAAGATACAACCTATCCATAAAAAACATGGCTTATGTAACAAAACATATAAATGAAAATGACTAAGTTAACAACCGAAACAACGATAATACTAAGATATTATTAACAAATCAATGTTAAAAGATCATATATCACTACTGGAAATGGGAGTTTTCCCAACAGTTGTATACCAATGGTTCCTTGAACCATTGGAATATGTTGTCTTTCCCAACGGTTTCTATAAACCGTTGGGAAAGACCTTCAAGAACTTACTTTTCCCAACGGTTTCATAAAACCGTTGGGAAAAGTGGGGGAAAACATAGTTTTCCCAACGGTTTTCATAAAACCGTGGGGAAAGATTGGATTTTCCTTAGTTTTCCCAACGGTTTTATAAAACCGTTGGGAAAGATTGGTTCTTCCCAACGGTTTTAAAGAACCGTTGGGGAAAAAAGCCCCAAATACCAAAATGCAGGTAGTGGCCTCCCCACGATTCCAGAAGCCTTCCGCTCATCTCCTAGAGCGATTCCTTGGCAGAAGGACTTCCCAATCCCCACATCTTCCATCGGATCAGCACCTACCAGGTTAGACTCCTTCTATATTTTATCAAGGATATAGTTCCACCTCTTATAAATCATATCCTTCTATTTTCGATTTCGTTATTCCCAATTTTTAGGGTTTTTGTAAAATTTTATGATTGTTCCATGAATTGTGTACTCAAATCCCTATATCGGTGTATGTCCAATTAATGTTTTCATTACACATTTAAATTTATAAGTGCATGGTGTCTCTTTATTGTGTTCTAATTTTGAAGATTCATAGTTTTTTTTAATCTTCTTCAAATATTATAGCTTCATGTATAAGAACTAATAAGAAATTGTTTGTAATATTTATTGATATTATTTCATGAAAATAACTCCTTTCATTAAGATCATTCCAAACATAAATATCTTGTTCATCTTAATTTTTGTACACTATGTGTATTACATAACAAGTATGTATCATGTTTCTATCAAAATATATATATATATAAATGACACACGGTTCACTTATCCTTTGCACAATAGAACATACGGAGTATCTTCTTGAACTTTTCCAAATAGTATGTGGTCCCTAATTAGTACTTCTTCCTTCTACATGAAACTAATTCACAGAATTTCAAATTAGCAATATTAGTGAATATTAGTTTTTCTAATATAACCATTAATCATTCTGCCTTTTACATAGTACATGTGTTATTCAATCACCTTTTTAAAACACAATGACCATTTTCACTGATTTGGGATCCCTCAAAATGCTTGGGAAAATCAGAAAAATGCATGTATTGAATCGTGTTTCTCATATGGTTTCATGGATACAAGTTCATCTAGAAAATCATGACTGCATGGTTAAAATATCATGAGGACCATGAGATTATTATTCTTCACACAAATGAAGTTTTTTTTCTAAAACTATGTGTTTTTGTTTTCACTTTTGATTTGGCCGAAAGGGGAGCTTTGTGGTCATTAATCATGGTTGTGGGTGGTCATTTATGATGTAAGATAATATGACTTTATTTTACTTGATATATCCAATATTATTATTGATTTATGTTTAATTTGATTATCTTTAACTAGTGATGTTATTTAATAAGTTGTTATTAATGGTTGTAATAATGACGATATGGTATAAGGGTTCATATGGTGTGTATAAGGGTTCATGTGGTGTGTATAATGGTTGACATGGTATCAGTGAACTCAATTCATTAATTTAAGCCCTCATTCTCACTAGCATGTAAGAAATTGAGTGATGTCAACTCATCCTCACATTATTTCTTACCTTAGATAGTGTCCAACATATGGAATACGAGCTTTTGAATTCATCAGTTAACTAGGATCATATATTCCATTTCCCCCAAGATGATTGTACTAATATAACTTTAGGGTCAACTAAATATGGTTCTCATTGTACGTTGTATATTATGTGTCCTTCTTGTACAATACTCACTTTTATGAGGGTGGGGTGCTTTTCACTACATTTACTAGAAACTTCTTCCTTTATCGTTTACTTAAATGTATTTTCTATTAAAGTTCAATCCTATTGAATTGTTTATGACAAAATGACTTATATAAATTCTTTTTACAGAATGGACAGAAGTTGGATGTATGAAACCAATCGGATCTCAAGCGATTTTCAAAACAATTTAGAGAGATTTATAGATTTTTCATTTCACAATGCTTCAGATAGTGGTCGCATACACTGCCCCTCCTTCCTGGACCCTGGACAACCCCCCACCCTCCTCCCTGGACCCTGGACAGCCCCGCCGGACAGCCCCCCAGACAGCCCCCCGGACAGCCCCCCCACCCTCCTCCCTGGACCCCAGACAACCCCCCGAACATCCCCCCAGACAGCCCCCCAGACAGCCCCCCCACCCTCTTCCTTGGACCCCAGACAACCACCCGAACAACCCCGGACAGCCCCTGGACAACCCCCTGAACAGCCCCCCGGACAGCCCCCCCACCCTCCTCCCTGGACCCCAGACAGCCCCCCGAACAGCCCCCCAGAGAGCACCCCCCCCCCCCCACCATCCTCTGTGGACCCTGTACAACCCCCCAAACACCCCCCGGACAGCCCCCCGCACAGCCCCCCCCCCCCCCCACCCTCCTCCCTGGACCCCAGACAGCCCCCCGGACGTCATTTGAAGTGAAAAACATCAACTGGCATACAGAAAATGACCAAACGCATTCTTATTGTGTCGATACATTATCACAACGATCCATGGGTCATATGTGATGTGTACGAGTCAACCCTGCCTTAATCTGAGGCACGGTGTGGCCGAAATCACTCTAAGTGGCTCTCTTTTGCTTAAAATGGACAACAATTTAAGTACATACGGAAAACTGACCAAACACATTCGGTTTCCATTGAAACTTCAGGAGAACGATCCATGGTTCATATGTGACGTGTATGAGTCAACTCCACCTCAATCCGAGGTGCGGTGTGGCCGGCACCACTCGAAGTGTCTGCCTTTTGTTTCAAAAGTACATCATTTTAATTGAAAAACATCAACTGGCATACAGAAAACCGACCAAACGCATTCGGATTGTGTCGATACATTAGAAAAATGATCCATGGGTCATATTTGAAATGTACGAGTCAACCCCGCCTCAATCTGAGGCCCGGTGTGGCCGACACCACTCAAACTGCCTCTTTTGTTTAAAATGGACTTAATTTTAAGTGAAAACAATAACTGACATACGCCAAACTAACCAAATGCCTTAGGATTCTGTTGAAACTTTAGTAAAATGATCCATGGGTCATATGTGATGTGTACGAGTCAACCCTGCCTCAATCTGAGCCGCGGTGTGGTCGGGACCACTAAAACTGTCTCTCTTTTGTTCAAAATGGACTAAATTGTAAGTGAAATCAACAACTGTCATACGGGAAACTGACCAAATGCCTTCGGATTCTATTTAAACTTTATTAAACTGATACAAGGGTCATATGTGACATGTACGAGTCAACCCCGCCTCAATCTGAGGTGCGGTGTGGCCGAGACCACCCAAACTTCCTCTCTTTTGTTCCAAATGGACAATATTTTACGTACATACGCCAAACTGGTCAAACGGATTCTGATTGTGTTGAAACTTTAGTAAAATGATCCATGGATCATATGTGATGTGTACGAGTCAACCTCGCCTCAATCCGAGGCCCGGTGTGGTTGACACCACTCAAAGTGCCTCTATTTTGTTTAAAATTGACTTAATTTTAAGTGAAAACAACAACTGACATACTGGAAACCGACCAAACGCCTATGGATTCTATTAAAACTTTAGAAAAACAATCCATGTGTCATATGTGACTTTTAAGAGTCAACCCCTCCTTAATCCGAGTTGCGGTATGGCCTGGACCACTCAAACTGTCTCTCTTTTGTTCAAAATGGACTAAATTGTAAGTGAAATCAACAACTGACAGACGAGAAACCTACCAAACGACTTCATATTCTATTGAAACGTTATAAAAATGATTCATGGGTCATATGTGATGTTTAAGAGTCAAAAATTCCTTAATATGAGGCGTTGTGTGGCCGGGACCACCCAAACTTCCTCTCTTTTGTTCAAAATGGACAATATTTTACGTACATACGCCAAACCGATCAAAAGGATTCTAATTGTGTTTAAAATTTAGGAAAAGGATCCATGGATAATATATGAAATTTAAGAGTAAACCTCGCTTCAATACGAGGCCCGTTGTGGCCGACACCACTCAAAGTGCCTCTCTTTTGTTTAAAATGGACTTAATTTTAAGTGAAAACAACAACTGACATACGCCAAACTAACCAAATGCATTAGGATTCTGTTTAAACTTTAGGAAAATGATCAGTGAATCATATTTGATGTGTAAGAGTCAACCCTGCCTCAATCTGATGCCCAGTGTGGCCGGGACCACTCAAAGTGTCTATGTTTTGTTTAAAATGGAATTAATTTTAAGCGAAAACAACAACTGACATACCAGAACTGACCAAACACCTATGGATTCTATTTAAACTTTTGGAAAACAATCCATGGGTCATATGTGATTTTTACGATTCAACCCTGCCTCAATCCGAGCCGCAGTGTGGTCGGGACCACTCAAATTGTCTCTCTTTGGTTCAAAATGGACTAAATTGTAAGTGAAATCAACAACTGACATACGAGAAACCTACCAAACACCTTTGCATTCTGTTGAAACTTTATGAAAATTATCCATGGGTCATATGTGATGTGTATGAGTCTACCCCACCTCAATCCGAGGCACGGTGTGGCTGGAACCCTTCGAAGTCTCTCTCTTTTGTTTCAAAAGGACATCATTTTTAGTGAAAACAACAACTGACATACGGAAAACCAACCATATGCATTCAGATTCCGTTGAAATGTTAGGAAAACAATCCATGAGTCATATGTGACATGTACAAGTCAATCCCACCTCAATACGAGGTGCGGTGTGGCCGTAACCACTTGAAGTGTCTCTCTATAGTTTAAAATGGACTTCATTTTAAGTGAAAAGAACAACTAACATACGGAAAACCAACCAAATGAATTCGGATTCTGTTGATACTTTAGTAAAAGGATCCATGGGTCATTTTCAACGTGTATGAGTCAACCGCACCTCAATTTGAGCCTCGGTATGGCCGCCACATCTCAAAGTGACTCACTGTTCATTGAAATGGAAAGAATTTTATGTGAAAACAACAACTGACATACTAAAACCCAACAAAACGCATTCATATTCCATTTAAACTTTAGGAAAACGATCCATGGGTCATTTTTGACGTGTACAAGTTAACCCCACCTCAATCCGAGGCGCGGTGTGGCCAGAACCACTCGAAGTGTCTCTCTTTTGTTTCAAAAGGACATCACTTTTAGTGAAAACAACAACTGACCTATGTAAAACCAACCAAATGCATTCAGATTCCGTTGAAACATTAGGAAAATAATTCATGAGTCATATGTGATGTGTACGAGTCAACCCCACCTCAATCCGAGGCACGGTGTGGCCGGAACCACTCGAAGTGTCTCTCTATAGTTTAAAAGGGACTTCATTTTAAGTGAAAAGACCAACTGACATACGGAAAACTGACCAAACGCATTCAGATTCTGTTGATACTTTGGTAAAAGGAGCCATGGGTCATTTTTGATGTGTATGATTCAACCGCACCTCAATCCGAGCCTCAGTGTGGCCACCACGTCTCAAAGTGACTCACTTTTCTTTGAAATGGAAAACATTTTAAGTGAAAACAACAACTGACATACTGAAACCCAACAAAACGCATTCGGTTTCCATTGAAACTTTCGAAAAACGATCCATGGGTCATTTGTGATGTTTAAGAGTCAACCCCGCCTCAATCCGAGTCATGGTGTGGCCGGTATCACTCTAAGTGTCTCTCTTTTGTTAAAAAAAGAAAACATTTTAAGTACATACGGAAAATCGACCAAATGGATTCTGATTGTGTTTATACTTTAGAACAACGATCCATGAGTCATATTTGATGTGTACAAGTCAACCCCTCCTCAATCCGAGGCACGGTGTGGCCAACACCACTCATAGTGTATCTCTTTTGTTTAAAATATACATCATTTTAACTGAAAAGAACAACTAGCATGCGGAAAAACGACCAAACACATTCGGAATCGGTTGAAACTTTACGAAAACGATCCATGGGTCATATGTGACGTGTACGAGTCAACCCCACCTCAATCCAAGGTGCGGTGAGGCCGGAACCACTCGAAGTGTCTCTCTTTTGTTTCAAAAGGACATCATTTTTAGTGAAAACAACAACTGACATACGGAAAACTAACCAAATGCATTCTTATTCCATTGAAATGTTAGGAAAACAATCCATGAGTCATATGTGACGTGTACGAGTCAACCCCACCTCAATCCGAGGAGCGGTGTGGCCGGAACCACTTGAAGTTTCACTCTATAGTTTAAAATGGACTTCATTTTAAGTGAAAAGAACAACTGACATACAGAAACTGACCAAACACATTCGGATTCTGTTGATACTTAAGGAAAAGGATCCATGGGTCATTTGTGACGTGTATGAGTCAACCACGCCTCAATCCAATCCTCGGTGTGGCCGCCACAACTCAAAGTGACTCACTTTTCTTTGAAATGGAAAACACTTTAAGTGAAAACAACAACTGACATACTGAAACCCCACAAAACGAATTTTGGATTCCGTTGAAACTTTAGGAAAGCAATCCATGGTTCATTTTTGATGTTTACGAGTCAACCACGCCTCAATCTGAGCCTTGGTGTGGCTGGGACAACTCAAAGTGACTCACTTTTCTTTGAATTGGAAAACATTTTAAGTGAAAACAACAACTGACATACTAAAAACCAACCAAACGCATTAGTATTTCATTGAAACTTTAGGAAAATAATCCATGGGTCATTTGTGACATGTAAGAGTCAACCCCACCTCAATCAGAGTTGCGGTGTGGCCGGGATCATTCTAAGTGTCTCTCTATAGTTTAAAATGGACTTCATTTTAAGTGAAAAGAACAACTGACATACGGAAAACCGACCAAACACATTCAGATTGTGTTGATACTTTTTGAAAAGGATCCATGGGTCATTTGTGATGTGTATGAGTAAACCGCGCCTCAATCTGAGCCTCGGTGTGGCCGCCACAACTCAAAGTGGATCACTTTTATTTGAAATGGAAATCATTTTAAGTGAAAACAACAACTGACATACGAAAAACTGACCAAACGCATTCGGATTTTGTTGAAACTTTAGGACAACAATACATGGGTTATTTGTGACGTTTACGAGTCAACCCCTTCTTAATCCGAGTCGCGGTGTGGCAGGGATCACTCAAAAATGTCATTTTTTAAATGAACCACATTTTAAGTGATAATAACTGGCATACAGAAAACCAACGAAACCCTTTCGGAATATGTTGATACATTAAGAAAATGATCAATGGGTCATGTGTGACGTACACTAGTCAATCATGCCTCAATACGAGGCATGGTGTGACTGGTACTACTACAAGTTCATGTATTTTGTTTAAAATGGATACCATATATAGTAAAAACACCTGTATACGAAAAACCGATCAAATTATGAATTGAATTCCAAATTTCACATATAATTGTCATTTAAATTTGAAATTTAATTCTAAATGAATTTTAAAATGAATTCTAAATGAATTCTAAATGAATTCTAAATGAATTATAAATGAATTTTAAAATTAATTCTAAATGAATTCTAAATTATGTATCTTTATAATTATGTTATGAATTCTGATTTAATTCTGAATGTGTATAGTTTCAGGATGTATTATATGTTAAATGTATATGAATTTGTTCTATATATGTATATGTTAGTTGGTTATTGCAGGTAAAGGAGAGGGATTGAAGAATCACAGGTGAATGGATACCCTGCTCCTCCCCTGTGCAAATTGCACCAGGCTGCTGTGCAAATTGCAGGCTGCTGTGCAATTTGCACAGCATAGGCTATGCCAACGGTTTAAAACCGTTGGCATAGTCTTCTAAGGAGGTTTATACCAACGATTCAGATGGAACCGTTGGTATAAACTCTTTCCCAACGGTTTCAAACCGTTGGGAAAAGATGTATAGTTGGATTTTTTCCAATGGTTTTGAGTGAACCGTTGGAAAAAACTAGAGATTTTGTTGGGTTTTCCCAACGGTTTACTTAAAACCGTTGGGAAAACATATGCCAACGGTTAATGTAACCGTTGGTATAGGTTTATTTTTCTAACCTATCCCAACGGTTCTTTGTAAACCGTTGGGAAAACTTTTCCCAACGGCTTACTTCCCCACGGTTTGCAGAACCGTTGGGATAGATATTCCCAACGGTTCTGCAGCCTTTCCCAACAGTTGTAAACCGTTGGAAATGCCTCTTTTTCCAGTAGAGTATGATATCATACTAATGTATATGATTCTTGTATAATTTAATAACAATTATTTCACCATTATATAGAAGGTTAACCTACCCTCGACCAAGTAAAAGTACAAGGTAAGGGTTTATTTCACAATCTCTTCATTATCTGAGGTTGTTTATACGTAATTATCTACTGAGACCTCTTTATCATCCACATCTATGTTTATTAAAAATGTATTTCAAAACATTCTTAATATTTTAAATAATATGTGTTAAAGTCATTTATACCCTTTTTTGACTTTTTATAAGAAGTTTATAAAGGAATCTTTCTGTCGTTTTCCAAATAAGGTCCTTTTTAACCTTTTCGACAGAATTAAGGTAAGAATGTCTTTTTAAAATTATATAGTGGGTGCGGCTATTTTCCACCGTTATAAAATCGTCTAAGCTTCCCTTAAATTCTTATAATAATATTTTCAAAGTAAATTTTTTCTTATATAATTATGTAAATTTTAAATGATTTAAAAAAAGAGATATTTCTCTCAAATAGTTTTGATTTCATCTATGTGAACATCCTTTGATGGATTTTATGCTTATTTGAAGTTGATACCAAAATTCCATATTGTATTAAAGGTTTTGTGATATGTTTGACTGTGGATGGTTTATATTTATATCATTCATGGTTTATGGAGAAAGTATTGACATTTAGTATGCTAGTTTTAATATGAATGTTTATGTTTTGTTTAAACCTATTCATATGAGGAATGAATTGGACTTAATAAGTGAGGGGTGGAGCCTGTTATAGCTCCTCGATGCATCAGTAGGTCTCATGAGACAAACTAGTGTCTTGGTACAAGGAGTTGAGAAAATATTATTTGTATTCTTGGCACAAGGCCTTGACTATGTGGTTATGATAGTCTGGCATTATGCATTCCATTATTATAAAAGTGGTTATTGATATTGCATGTGATTATTTGACTAGTAAAATATACATGTGAATAATTAAATGGAATTATTTCATTTTATCATTTCCACATCATGCTTAAGTTCAAGTTTAAAAGGATTTTGTTTTAGTTATACATTGCCTTAAATGTTTATGCTTATTTATGAAAGTTTCCACTATATTGTTATCCTTAATGAGCATCTGAGCTCACCCCTTTCAATGTTTTATTTTTTCCAGGATGTGAAGAGGTATTTTATGAATGACCTGTAGGGATAGTATGAGGGGATATAAAGACAAGATGTTGTTGTAGTTTTTTACATTATGATTTAATGTAAGACTTATGAATATATCTAGTGTTTCCAAGGCTACTAAACTAATCAGTCTTTCAAGACTTGATATTTTGTGATCATTCCAATATTACGTAATAATGCACCAACTATGGGTAACTGGGGTTGGGGAATTACAGTTGTTATCAGAGGATGTTTAGTACAAACCTTGGAAGATAGATTTAGATAAACTCTGATTAGAGAACATAGACCTAAGATGGACTTCGAGGATTAGTGTAGAAGAACTTCCTAGAATTTTGGTATTGTAGAGATATTCTGAGTTTTCGGAGAAATACATCCCTGTCTAGATACGAGCTGGTAGATCCGGATTTGGCACAGATGTACCTAGGGGTAAAACCCAAAAACACCTCTTTAAGCTAGACTCGAATGGGAACTAGTGCACGACAACGGGACTTGCTGCACTCTTGGTTACGACACTCCCAGGGGGTATGCTTAGGATGATTCTCATTTTCTTTAAAAACCATTATGAATGGTTTATGAGTATATACTTCCTCAAAGAATACATTTTTATGATTATGGTTTATATCCATAAATTGTTCAATTCAAGTTAAGTGTTTTATATGTTTGGATTGATGTATTGCAATTCATAAACTAATCTAGTGCATGCCATTGTTTAGAAATGGTGCCTAGTAGAAGAAATGGAAATTGTATCAATGAATGCACTCCATGTAGGGATTTCCCTCCTACTCAAGATAATTATAGTGGAGCTGGTGATGCAACTGGTGCTAATAAGCTAATCACCATACTGGGACAACTCAGTCAGGTTTTGAATAATAACCTTACCCGTATGGAGCACCCTGATCCACAGCGTGGAGGGTCAATGTTTGATCGCTTCATGAGGCAACAACCAACAACATTCAATGTGATTACAAATACATTAGTAGTTGAGCAATGGATAAATTCCTTAGATAAAATATTCCATGCCTTGGGGAGTGGTGAAATGGAAAAAGTTATCATGGCAGATTACCGCCTCACTGGAGATGCTGATCAATGGTGGTCATTGATTCAAAACATGAAGGAATATGATGAAGTATCAAATATGGAATGTAGGGTGTTCAAAGAGCTGTTCTTAGAAAAAAACTTTCCTCATGACCATCGAGTAGATATGGAAAGGAAATTTCTGAGTCTGAGGAAAAAGGAGGATGAGAATGTCACAAAGTATGAGGATAACTTTGCAAGGTTATCAAGGTATGTTTTAGATTATATACATAACCCAAGAAGTAATATTGATCATCTCTTTTATGGGTTAAAACAGTTTCTCCATCGAGTATTGGTCTCACAATCCTTCTCATCATAATAAAATATTGTCTCGTGTGCTATCAAGACGAAAAAGCAATTATCTAAGTCTTATGACTATAAAGAAAAGAAAGAGAAGAAGAGATCTGCTAATTATTCTGGAAATGGAAATAAATAGAAGAAGGGAAATTTTGATTATCCATCCTACAGTAAATGTGGGAAGAAACACCACTGTACTTGCTTGAAGGGAATGGGAGTCTGTTACAAGTGTGGTGACAAAGGGCACCAAGCTCATGATTGCAAGGGAAAGAAAGTTGTTGTCAATGTGGAATGCTATAATTATAGAGATATGGGACATTATGCAAATGAATTTCCTAAGAGTTAGGTCAACTTACCTCAGAAAAGGCCAAGGGATCAAGTCCAAGCTTATGCTATCACTACTGCTGAGGTAGAAGCTCCAAAAGACGTAGTGGCATGTAATTTAATGGTTTCCTCAAGTTTAGAAAATGAATTATTTGATTCTGGATCATCACATTGTTTCATATCTTCCCAGTTTGCTAAGAAAATTAGATATTTTTAATTTGATCTAACAAGTGAGTTGTCAGTTAAAACTCCTAAGGGAAATATCATCACAACAAAGTTTTGTGAATCTGTTCCCATTAGATCATATAAGTGTTCTTTATCTATGGCTCTCAATGTCATACCCATGATTGAATTTGATATAATCATTGGTATGTATTGTATTTTGGAACATGATGTGAAGATTTATTGTAAGAAGAAGTTGGTTACAATTTTTGATGATGATGATAAAGAACACCTTATCTTTAGAGTAGAATCATCACCACCTGATTCTTATCTAGATCCACCCCCAGTAGCTCAACTAAATTCAATTATTGGGGAGGAAGAGAATGAAATAATTGTGGGTAAGGAGAGGAATGTTCAAATAGAGTATGTACCTAATGTGAAAGAATATGTAGATGTGTTTCCGGAAGATTTACCTGGACATCATCCAGAACGAGAAATTGAGTTTTCCATTAATTTAATTCCTGGTTCAAGGCCTATATCATAGACCCCTTATAGAATGGCCACTATGGAATTAGTTTAACTAAAGAAACAACTAGAGGAATTGATTAATAAGGGATTTATTCACCCTAGTTTTTCTCAATGTGGAGCCCCTGTCCTTTTTCTTAAGAAGAAAGATGGATCTATGAGGTTATGTATCGACTATAGGGAAATCAATTCTATAACAATAAAGAACAAGTATCCCCTACCTCGCATTGATGATTTATTTGACAAACTGCATGGGGCTCAATAATTTTATATGATTGACCTTCGATCTGGATACCATCAGTTGTGTGTGAAGAAGGAAGACATTATGAAGATAGCATTTCGAACCAGGTACGAGCATTAAGAGTTTACAGTAATTCCTTTTGGGCTGACTAATGCACCCTCTGTTGCCATGGATCTAATGAAAATAGTTTTCAAGGAATATCTTGATGATTTTTTAGTGGTATTTATTGATGATTTCTTGGTATACTCCAAAAGCTACTAAGATCATGAAAATCAATTGCGCATTATCCTGAAGACTCTGAGAAGACATGAATTATATGGGAAGTTTAGAAAGTGTGAATTCTGGCTTCAGTAGATTTCTTTTCTTGGACATATTGTCTCTAAAGATGGAACCTATGTTGATCCTTCTAAGACAATAGAAATCCCTGAATAGAAAGCACCAACTAGTATAATTGAGGTACACAGTTTTATTGGTTTAGTAGGTTATTATCGACATTTCGTCCAGAATTTTGCACGATTGGCTAACCCATTAACAAAGCTCACATGTAAAGGGGTTAAATTTTTTTCGAAAAAAGAGTGTGAATAATGTTTTGTAGAACTGAAGAGAATATTAGTCAATGCTCTTATTTTGACTCTACCATCAGTAAATGACAGTTTTGTTATTTATAGTGATGCATCGAAGAAAGGACTTGGTTGTGTCCTCATGCAGAATGATAGGGTTATTGCCTATGCATCACGATAGCTAAAACTTCATGAGAAAAACTATCCTACTCATGATCTTGAGTTAGCTTCTATAATCTTTGGTTTGATGATTTGGAGACACTACCTCTATGGTGAAAAATGTGAGATATATACCTATCACAAGAGTTTGAAGTACATTTTCTCACAGAAAGAACTCAACATGAGGCAAAGGCGATGGCTTGAACTACTCAAGGATTATGATTGCACGATACACTACCACCCAGGGAAGGAAAATAAGATAGTAGATGCTTTAAGTAGAAAGGATCGTGGATTTTTGAACAAGATGAGAGTTGAAAGGGATCCTATTTTCATGGATTTAGTAAAGATGGATATGGGAATCACCATGGAAGGTGAAACATCAATACTTTTTCAAATGGTTTCCAAACTTTCTTTACTAGAAAGGATAAAGTGTTCTCAGACCGGTTATGAATAGTTTAAAAAGAAGATTAAAGTTGTGAATGATGGGAGATTGAGTGACTTTGTGTATGAAGATGGAATTTTGAAATTTGGGAAGAGACTTTGTGTTCCCAATATACCTGATCTAAAAAGGGAATTTTTGGATGATGATCATAGTTCCAATTTCCCTATACACCCTGGGAGCACCAAAATGTATAGATATTTGAAGGAACATTTTTGGTGGGACAACATGAAGAGGGAGATTTCTGATTTTGTGTTAAGATATATGGTTTGTCAATAAGTGAAAGCTGGAAGGCAACAACCTGGTGGAGTATTGCAACCTCTTCCCATACCGGAGTGGAAATGGGATAATATTACGATGGAATTTTTCATGGGACTACCAATGAATCCTAGAAAAAACGATACAATATGGTTCATTATTGATCGTCTTACCAAGTCAGCACATTTTCTTGCTATAAAAGAAGATCTACAACTTGAATGTCTAGCAAGACTATATATTAATGAAGTTGTGAGACTTCATGGAGTACCCATATCGATTGTTTCTGATCGTGATCCATATTTTACATCAATATTCTGAAAAAGTCTTCAGAAATCCGGGGATACTAAACTTCATTTGAGCACTGCTTACTACCCCCAAACTGATGGACAATCCGAACAGACTATTCGAACCTTAAAAGACATGTTTAGATCATTCTCACTTGGCTTTCGAGGTATGTGGGATAAATATTTACCTCTGGTAGAATTTTCCTATAACAATAGCTTCCATTCAAGTATTCAGATAGAACCATATGAAGCGTTATACAGAAAGAGATATCGCACACAAACTTGTTGGGATGATGTTGGTGAATGAAAACTCCTAGGACCAGAACTGGTGGAGGAAACGATGGAAAAGGTGAAGGTAATCCAAACCCACATCAAAGCAGCTCAAATTAGGCAAAAGAGCTATTCTGACAACTGAAGGAAGAATTTGGAATTTCAGTTAGGAGATCATGTTTTCTTGAAGGTATCTATATGGAAGGGTGTTATACGTTTCGGTAATAAGGGAAAATTGATTCTCAGGTACATCGGATCATTCGAAATTCTAGAAAGAATTGGGGTCGTAGGTTACTATTTGGCAATGCCGCCATGTCTCTCCAAAGTTCATGATGTGTTCCACATATCACTGTTGAGAAGATACATGCCTGACCCAATGAATATACTCACCTATGAGGAATTAAAACTGGAACTTGATCTGTCTTATTGCGAAGATCCTGTCAAGATTCTTGATATGAGAGAACAAGTGCTGAGAAACTGAACGACTCGTCTGGTAAAAGTTCTATGGAGAAACCATAAGATGGAAGAGGCAACGTGGGAACCTGAGGAACTTATGATGAAGAACCACCCGAGTCTTTTCATGTGGTAGTATTCTAGAAATTTTGAGGATGAAATTATTTAAAGGAGGGTAGAATGTAACACCCCAAGCTTCCACTGTACGCTTCTCTTTGAATAATACAGTAGCGTGTGTTGTACGCAACTTCGAGTTCTAACACACCACAACCAATCAAACTTGCCGTTATGAATAGTAATACCCACTATTTAAAATTTTATAAATTTTATCTTTCAAAATGGACTTTATTTTGGGATTCTAAATATCTAAATTATCTTAGGGTGAATTTTTTGTATTTTTCTGAAAACTTTCAATTTTTGATGAATAGTGAAAAAACACTGAGTTATAGTTTAAAACCAAATTTTTATTTAAATAATTATATATTTTATTTAAATTTAATTAAGGTCAATATAGATACATAATATCTATATAATCTCAATGTAATTCATTGGAGTTAGTTTAGAATAATTTTACATATATAAAAATTTTATTTAACTTTTCACCGTCTTTTACCCACCTCGTAGGAGAATTTGCAAATTCACATAAAACTTAATTTTACCGCTTCTGTAAGTGGAATTTCAAAAATCCGAGAGACATGGTTAATATCAAGGAGTAAAATGTGGTTCAATAAGATGAAAATAATCTTTGGTTAATAGTAACTTTTTACTTTTATTTACCAAGGTTAAAAGTAAATAGGGTAATTAAAGGTAAAAATGATATTATTATTACCCTAACGCATGTCCTAATTCTATTTTCTAAGTATAATTCGACCAAAAAAAACCTTAGGAATAAAATATGAACCTCTTTGGTCCACATGGATTAGATTAGGACATTTATTATTATTTAATTCAAAGAAGAGTTAAAAGAGTTAAAATCAAATTCTAATTTCTAAAACATTTTTAATAAAGGGTTATAAATAAGATAAATTTGATTTTAAATATTAATTAGAAATATAAAAAGATTTAATACATAATGGTATTTTATTTATAATTTTTAGATGTTAAATAATTTAATTTATTTATGACACAATGGTGATGCAGTAATTACCTAATTAATGAAATATTAAAATAATTGATATTATAAATATCCAAATAAATGTAATTTGAGACTTTTTGTGAATTAAAATAATTTTATAGGTTAATATTACATATTAGGATTGGTTATATGAATTTTCATCAAAGTAATAATGCTTATATTAATTTCTCAAAAACAAAATACACAATAGTGTAAAAATTGACATAAAAGAGTTTTAAAAAAACAAATTATATTATTAAATGATATTCTATTTCTAAAAATATAAGGTTAGGCCAAAGTACTTATAAAATGATAGTTGTATCACTAATGTACTACTTGGGGGTCTCTTGTAAGTTTATAATAAGTTTATTAACTATATAATATAAAAATACAAAGAGACATGGTAAATGTCAAACTATTTAACTAATAGTTAAATCAAAAATATAAAGTTAATATAGTAACCCAAACCTGTATAAAACCTGTTTTTTGAGTGGTTTTAGACCTATCCTAACCTTAAAATTTAAATAATACACTTTGGAGCCATTAGAAACCGAATATTAATTGATTATAAAATAATATTTCTAGCTTTTCCTAAGGTGTCTGTCACCCCTCTTATAAAAGGTCACTCCTCCTTCTCACTAATTCACACCTTTAAAGACATTTTTCTTGGCCAAACCCTTACCAAATACCCTCCTAACTTCCCTATATTCAACCTAGAGGCCTTAGTTGGATCATAAAGCCAACCTACGGATCCATTTTGATCAAATCAAAAGGAAGAACCTAAAGAAGAGGTAATGTTTTCACCCCCCTCTTTCAAGTTTCTTTCTTCTTCAACTTATTCTTTCTTTGTAATTTCCATTATAAAATAATAAATCCAGTATCTTCTATATACAGTGATGTTATTATAAATATGTTACAACCGTATTCAGTATTCTATCCATCCTTTGAATGACATGTCATTAGATGTGCGTACGTACGGCTTACCGTCTCCACGTTGTGGTGTAATTATTATTCAAAACATTATTATTTGGATGGGTATGATAATGATGTGAAATTGATGTAAATAATAAACATAACATGATAATGATTCTTTATATATGATTTTCCATCCAATTATATATTATTTTAATATCAAAAAAATGATATTGTCGCTCGTGTGTACGTACGGACTACCGTCTCCACGAACGCGATGAGATTCATTCCCCATCGTATCCATTCAAGAATAATTTTTATTTGATGGTTAAAAATAATGTTTAAGGACTTGATATCATTATTTATATGAATAATATACAACCTATCCATAACAAACATGACTTATGTAACAAAACATATAAAATAAAATGATTAAGTTAACACCTGAAAAAACGATAATACTAAGATATTATTAACAAAGAAATGTTAAAAGATCATATATGATATCATACTAATGTATATGATTCTTGTATAATTTAATAACAATTATTTCACCATTATACATGAGTTTAAACTACCTTTGACCAAGGAAAAGTACAAGGTAAGGGTTTTTTTCACAATCTCTTCATTATCTGAGGTTGTTTATATGTAATTATCTACTGGGACAACTTTATCATCCACATCCCTATTTCTTAAAAATTTATTTCAAAACATTATTACTATTTTATAGAATATGGGTTAAAGTCATTTATACCCTTTTTTGACTTTTTATAAAAAGTTTATAAAGGAATCTTTCTGTCGTTTTCAAAACAAGGTCCTTTTTACCCTTTTCGACAGAATTATGTTAAGAATGTCTTTTTTAAATTATACAGAGGGTGCGGTTATTTCCCGCTGTTATAAAATATTTGAAGCTTCCCTTACAAGCTTATAGGAATATTTTCAAAGTAAATATTTTCTTTTATAATTATGTGACTTTTAAATGATTTCAAAAAAAGGATATATTTCTCTCAAATAGTTTTGATTTCATCTATGTCAACATCCATTGATGGATTTTAAGCTTATTTGAAATGATACAAAACTTCCATGTTGTATTGAAGGTTTTGTGATATTTTTGACTGTGGATGTGTTATTTTTATACCATTCATGGTTTATGGATAAAGTATTGACATTTATTATGCTAGTTTTAATACGGATTTTTATACTATGTTTAAACCTATTCATATGAGGAATGCATTGGACTTAATAAGTGACGGGTGGATCCCCCTATAGCTCCTCGATGCATCAGCAGGTCTCATGAGATATACTAGTGTCTTGGCACAAGGCCTTGACAAAATATTATTTTTAGTTTTGGCACAAGGCCTTGACTATGTGGTTATGATAGTCTGGCATTATGAATTCCATCATTATGAAAGTGGTTATTGATATTCCATGTGATTATTCGACTAGTAGAATATCTGTGTGAATAAGTAAATGGAATTATATCATTTTATCTTTTCCATATTATGCTGAAGTTAATGTTTAAAAGGATTTTGTTTTAGTTATACATTTCCTTCAATGTTTATGTTTATTTATGAAAGTTTCCGCTATATTGTTATCCTTACTGAGCATCTGAGCTCACCCCTTTCAATGTTTTATTTTTCCCTGGATGTGAAGAAGTATTTTATGAATGAACTGCAGGGATAGTATGAGGGGATATGAATACAAGATGTTGTTGTAGTTTTTTTACTTTATGATGTAATGTAATACTTATGAATATATCTAGTGTTTCCATGGCTACAAAACTAATTAGTCTTTAGAGACTTGATATTTTCTGATCATGCCAATATTACGTAATAATGCACCGACTCTGGGTAACTGGGGTCGGGGAGTTATAGGAATTCTCCATGGATTAATAGGATAATGGTATGTCTTAGTGATCCAATCATACAATGGGGAGATTTTAGTATGGTCATAGTTCGAGTTTTTTTTTAGATAGGAGTTAGTTCTATCTACATTTAGGGTTGTGTGTATAGGGTATCTTTTACTATTTTTTATGGTAGTAAGGTTTCTAATGATTATTTATCTTGGTTCAACAACATCTCTTGGTACTTGATGGATAAGGTATGTGAATAGTGTTTGTGGGATAATACATTTATGTGTGGACTATATAGAGATATCTAAGACAACATGATTCTATTATGAATTGCTATATATAATAGGGTCCTACAATGTTCATCAGTGGTCAAGAAATTCCTAGATGAAAAGACGTAGACAGTTGGTATTAGTAATAGGAACATAGGAGATGAGGTATTAGTAGAAGGTAACCAATTAAAAATATAGGGACAGGGATGTACAAGACATTTTTGGAGGTAATACCATGATATAGGGTCTACGATTTAAGGCTCACGTGATGGATCTAGCTAGCTTGGGAGAGGATGTTCTTCTCTTGTGACTGTAGGGGAAATCTCACTCATGATTATCTAACCCACCATGAGACTAATAGAGAAAAGGTGGATGGTCCACCAAGGTATAAGTACAAGTAGGAGAAGGAAGGTCTATATGGTGGGTGACAAGGTAGAGGATATAGGATATTAGATGGTGGTAGTTGACGTTATGACATGTTACTACCATCAAACCCAGGTGGTCCCCACCTATCCTGGGGCGATGGTGGTCAAGGGAAAGGGAATCTGTAGGAGGTTGAGAATTAAAATCCATAGGCTCATTGCTGATATAAGGTATGATGTATGTCTTTTTTACCTTATCTATGGTAATGATAGACACATGTGTGAGTAATTCCATTCTTTGCACATATCTGGTTAAAGAATTAGAGATTTTGGTGGAGCCATTATCTCAACCCTCATGTTTGGAGAATCCTACTAGAGGGGAATCAATGATCACACACTTGTGCCAATGATCTGGCCTCACTTTTTTAGGTGAGAGTTTATTTTGGAATATATTTGTATTAGAGATGAGTAATATGATTTCATATAAGGTTTGGAATGGTAATTCATGGTTCATAGCTAGATATATTATTTCAGGTGTAGGATGTGGTGTGTCTGCAATGATGAGACTAGATTTTCCATTAGAGGTGAAAATTGAATCCCAAGAAGAGTGGGATGAACTCTTGCATATGAGGATTTAACATATTACTCATTAGTTGGATTGCATGCCCCTTGGTGATGCATATTCTATGAGTTAATAGTTTCTTTTGATGGTGGAGGAGTGTGAGGACTTATTTTCTTATGATAATATAGGATTACCTGCCTATCTAAAGATATAAATCTGTATTGATATATGATCGTACCATGATTCACTATTTTATTTCACCCATACACCACTGTTTATACTTATTTTGTAACATAAATTCAAAATCTAATAAAAAAATTCACTTCATTTTCTATTATATTATATTTTTTAAAATTTATAAAATGGGTAATTTTAATTTTATTGATTTTTTCATTGATTATTGAGGAGATTAGGAGGACCCAGATGAAGTTGAAAAAAATGGTCTAAAATGTGTAATATTCCAAGAACACTATTGGACTCAAACATAATCTTTATATGATAAGTTTATTCAATTTTCCCGAATGTTTGAGATCTGATTTGTAATTAATATCTCTACAAAACTTCTAAAGAAAACCAATCCCAATTATTCTATTAAAGTGACCAACCAAATTGATCTTTCCAATTAACCAAATCTGCATGATGTCAAAAGTGGTGTTCATTGTTTCATCTATATATTGAGCTTTATACTTATAAATGATGCCAAATTTTCGTTGTAGTTATTAAAGATGTGTGGAAACACGTTTTTAGCTTTGTTAAATGCCTAATAAGACTAGATGGATTCATCAAACCACGAAACTAATGGTTTTATGAAATCTCTATGACCAAAACCACCTTTCTATTTTCTTATCAAATAGAACCTTGGTCACCCCATTTTTAATTTAGAATTTGAATAAAAGCCCTGTAATTTTGGAGTCCCAAAGGAGAACTATCTTTATCCAATAAGTTCTGGAGTCCCCTATCCTCATAGGGGGTCATGTATGAAGGTGAAATTTTTCTTGAGCCTCCTCCTCCTCTAAATGGCTAGCTAAGTGGTGGGAGATCATTTTTAGGAGATACACTAACATGGTATGGAGTTCCATCACTTGTTCCTCTACTAGTTTTTTTGTAATTTGTGTGTTAAATATTTTAATTATGTTCTATCTTATCACTGTTATCCTCTAAATTATTTTCTTTTATAAAAATTAGTAAAACTATTTTCATTTCAACTCTTATTGGGTTGAGAATTCAAGTGGGAGTCTTGGGTTATTTTATTTATACAACACAAGAATCCTTTTTCCCTCACACATACATGAGATTTCAGTATGCTTTGGTAGCCATTTTTTATTATTGATGTCCAAACCATGACAACACAATTATTTTGTCAAGTATTTATTCTCTATGTATTGTTTCATAAGGAAATAGAGGAATCAAGATCTTTATATCCCTTAACTAAATAATTCCATTAAACCATAATAAATGTTCAGAACAAAGAACTATCTGAGATGTGTTGTGAACTTTAAATTACTTCCTTCTCTCATTATTTTAAAAACTCCACCTTCCTTTTTCAACAATTGAACTCTTTAAATTAAGTTATTTTCATTACAAAAATTCAAAAACACCCCTTATTTTATTACTTTGTATTAAAAATACACACTCTAAACCAATCAAATGTCATTTATAAATGACCTAGGGTCTTTTCAAGTCACTAAAATCATCTTAAATTCATAATCAATTTGATGTTTCATGACAATGCATTCAAATTTTTTCCCCATTTCTATAGAGTTATTTGGTATTTATGGGTATTTTTTAAGGTGTTTTTAAATTTTGTGAATATTTACCTCTTTTATCTTCTTCCATTGAATATTTTTTTGTGTTCTGATTTATTTATTATGTAGGTTCTGTGAATTTTGAGTTCTATTCTAAGATATTTACCTCCTTTTGATCCCAAAATAGAGATAACTATATGCCAGCGACACTAAGACACATAAGAGAACCCTTTGATGAAGGACACACCACACCTTGAGGCTTTTCTAATCCTCTATTCCTCTAGAAAAAAACTGGAAACTGAAATTATTGGGTATACAATGGATGAAAATAATCAAACACTAAATGAACTAGCCTCACTTGATATTGATATCCAACCTTCATATATTCGAGTACAAGGTGAGACACCCAATTTTAAACTTAAATCTAGTTTAATTCACTTATTAAAAATATTTTTATGGAGTTGATAGATGAGACCCACATAATCATTTAATATAATTTCATATTGTTTTTTCTACATTAAAACATGCTAATGTGTATGAAAAAAAATAAAGCTTAAGGAATTATATTTTTTATTAGAAGAAACTTCAAAATATTGACTATATTATGGTAATTCATATATTAGAGGATGGGAGGACATGAAACTATTTGTTTCATGAAAAACATTTCCTAGCGTCTCGAACTATAAAAATATGGAAATAAATTTGTGGGATAAGAAAATATCAGTGGGAAAAATATCATGAATACTGGTAAATTTTTAAAAAGGCATAGTTCATGTTTCCCACACCACTAAATCAATGATTAACTTCTAATAGAATAATTTTTTGAATTTTTATTTCCTATTTATCAAAACAAGATTCATGCTGCTATATGTTTTTCTCTATTTGATAAAACTCCAATCACTACAAGGACCCGAATAAATTACATGGAACAGAATACTAAACAATTTGGTTCATGATCTGGCATACCCATTCGAGGTTTCCATGAGTTTGAAAGTACTGATTTTGATAAGAAGGTGGAAATGAAATTTGAATAGGTAAGTAACCTTATTTGACAAATTCCTCTTTTCCATGGTAAATCCCAATATACACCTCCCATCAATTGTGGTATCTATTCCCATGACACCCATTATTCTGACTAATTCCCTCAATTATGATAAACTTTTGAGAGTGATGAGGAAATCTTCCTAGGCCTCCACTATAACCAACCCATTAGGAAAGAATCATACTATTCATAAAACCCTGGATGGAATCAAAATAATTATATAGGAAATGTGGTATTCAAACCAACCTCAACAACCATAGAACCAATAGGGGAATAGTATTCATCCACCACCACCACCACCCAGAAATACCCAACCACCACAAAGGACTTTCCAAAAACACCATCCAAACATCGATCCCAGACTATTTTAAATAATGAAAAAAATGTATGAAAATAACCATCAATTTCAACAAAGCACCCAAGAATGCATACAAGACATGAAACCCCAATTAGGCCAACTATCTAACTCAGTGGGGGAAATCTAAAGTCATGGGTTGGGTAAACTACCCTCTCATCCACTAATTTAACCTAGGGATAAGGGAAATGCTAGTTCCATCATCTATAAGAGTGTAAAGAAACATTAAATCCAAATGAACTCTCCATTAGAGTTATCCACTCTTGAGTAAACCCCCATCCCATCTTCTAAAAATGGTACTCATAAGGAAAAAAACTTGTCCTGATAGAAGCCCTAGAAATGAAAAGAGGATTTAATTTGATAAACCACCATGAAAAATGATTACCCATACATTTACCCAAAGGTCTACCAATATATGGAAACAAAAAACAAATATATCATGATAAATAAATCTTGGAAACTTAAAAAAATGCATCTTAACACCCACTTGATTGATGACGTGAAGAAATTTACAAGATACACCAAGTTTCTGAAGGAGATGTGTACACACCGAAGGAGAGTTCAATGTGATGAGAAGGTGAGATTAGGGATGAATTCCTCTACATTGATAAATCCATCACTTCCTACCAAATGAAATGATCTAGGAACATTCTCGATTTTGTGCACTATAAGAGAATATTTCTTTTCTAATGTTATTCTTGATTTGGGTGATTCTCTAAATGTGAGGCATCATTCCATTTTCTCATCAATGTAGATCAGGGAGCTAAACCCCAGTTGAATTATTGTTGAACTAGAAAACTTTACTACAACACACCCCACTGGTGTGTTAGAGTATATTCATATTAGATTGGAAAGTTTTATTTTTTATATTGATTTTTATGTGCCAAAAATAGAATATGATAGGATTAATGGACAAGACCCAATTATATTGGATAGGAATTTCTTGAAAATATCTGAAAATGTAATTAATTTCCACAATGGTATATTATATATGGAGTTTTTTGGTTCCATTTTTCACATCAACATAATTGATTCCATGAATAACCCCTTGAAATAACATTCCTCCCTTTCAGTTAATTTTATTGATGTACTCCCACCCCCAAAAAAATGATTTTATTTCCCTTGATCCCCTTTCAAATTTTTCTTCCTTGATAGATATTCTTGGAAATTAATCATGCATTTAATGTTGTAGTGTTTTATAAAAATGTCAGGCATATTAATTAATTAATGATTTCTTGAGCACTAAGGATCCTATTAACGTCGATGATACTACTATACTTATAAAATATCATTCCACATATGATTATGTTACCATTGAGCAGTTAGATAAGATCAAAGACCTCTTACTTTTACATTCTCACCCATCAAACCAAAATACTATAGAATTTTAACTTAAACCGCTACCTAAATATTTTAAATATTAATATATTGAGAATTAAAACATGATGCCTATCATCATTACTAGTTAACTCCCTCCATAGAATAAATTATGATTACTTGATCTTTTGAGAGTGTATAAAAAACATCGAGAATGAAAATTTATCACATTCCATGTATTATCCCATAAATTTTCACAAATTTTATATTGTTTAGTGATGAGGCTAAACTAGTATGGTTGGCACATCGTCGACTTAACCCAAACTTCCAAGATGTTGTTAAAATGGTGGTAACAAAGTTATTAGCTAATGAAATCATTTACCCCATCTCTCACATCCAATGGGTAGTCCAGTTTAGGTAGTCTCCAAGAAAATCAGTCTAATAATAATAACAAATGAAAATTATGAATTATTTATAACCCATGTGGATAATAGTTTGCATGTATATATAGACTATCACTAAATAAAGAAACACACTAGGAATGATCATTTCCCATTTCCATTCACTGAACAGATGCAATAGAGGCTATCTGGGATGTCTCACTACTTTTTCCTTGATGGGTATTATAGATAATTTCATATCCATATTTCTCATGAGGATGAGGAAAATAAAAAATTCAATTTCCCATTTCCCATATTTTCATTTAGGATGATTCTATTTGGTTTATGCAATTCTTGAGTTACATTCAAATGATGCACGGTTAGTATTTTTTCTAATTACCTATAGGATTTCATGGATGTTTTCGTGGATGATTTAAATGGATATGGTTCCTATTTTGATCAATGTTTCAGTATTCTTGCATCTATTCTACATAGTTGTATTGAATATAATCCCATATTAAATTATGATAAATTCCATTTCATGGTAAGAAAATGTATAGTTCTTGGACATGTAATTTTTGGGGATGTTATCCAAGTGGATAAATCAAAATATGATGTCATTTATTTCCTACTATTCACCAATAATGTATTAGATATAAAATATTTCTTCATTCATGTTGGATTTTATCATCACCTTATTCATTACATTAGTAATATTTCACTTACCCTCTCCCAATTTCTCTAAAAATAATAGGAATTTGTTTTTGATAAAGAATGTGAGGAAGCTTTAAATAAATGAAGATTGAATATCACATCACCCTTAGTAATTCAACCACCACAATGGGATTTACAATTTGAGATCATGTGTGACACCTATAATAATGTAGTTGGGGATGTGCTATCATAAGTAGTTGATCAAAATATACATATCAATGTCTATTCCTTACACACATTGGACCATATCTAAGAAATATACACCATAAGAGAAAAATATTTCATTTCCATTGTGTTTTCTTGGATAAATTTAGGTCATAATTTTTAGGGTCTAAAGACATTGTGTTCTCAGGTTATTTATCCCTCAAGTATCTCCTTATAAGACCGACAACCAAACCACATCTGATTTTTTGGATTCTCATCCTTTATTAATTTAATTTATAAATTAGAGATAATAGGAGAACATAATGTGGTGGCTTAGCACATTACCTCATCCCACTGTATTCCCATAAATAACATGTTTCCTGATTAGTGATTGTACATCATGCTTGATGTTATTCCTTGGTATGTTAAAATTATAAATTTCTTGGTCGTGTCATTAATTCCTATGGATTTTACCAAAAACCAAATCAATCATCTAAAAAATGAGTCTCATTGATACATTTGGGATGACCCCTACCTTTGGTGCACTTATAGTTATCAATTCCTTAAGTTTTGTTTTCCTAATAGCGAAATTCATTCTATCCTTAGGTTCTACCACACTCTTTATTGTGGAGGGGAACATTAGTCCCCAATAGACTGTTTGCAAGGTCTTCTATTTTTATCTCTTTTGGAAAAAAAAATTAGGATTTCTATGATTTTTTGTAAATATTTCCTTTTTTATAAAATAATGGGGAATATTTATACAAGAAATTAAATTCCACAACAATACAATCTCTTCCATTACATTTTCATTGTTCGGGGGATTTAATTTATAGTTTTATTTCCCAACTCCTTTAAAAACATGTACACTCTTCTGGAACTTGTGTCAAAATGGGTAGATGCATGATCCATGAGGACAGATGATTCCAATACCATTCTGTAATTTTTTAGTAATCAAATTTTCTGTTGGTTTGGATTACCTAGGTTCGTCGTCACTGATCTGGTTTCTCATTTCTGCAACCGAAAAATAGAATCAGTTTTGGGTTGGTATGGGGTCGTGAATCAAGTTTCCACTGCATTTCACCCATAGATCAATGGTAAAGCTAAGGTTCCAAATAGATAAGTAAAAAAATTCTTCAAAAGTGGTTCAACCCAATAAAAAATAATATATTATTAGGCTCGATGATTCATTATGGACTTATGTAACTTCTTGGAAAACTTAATTTGGATTGTAACCATATCAGCAAGTTTTTTGAAAGAGTTCTGATATCCCTACTAAGATAAATTATTGTTCCTATTTTTATATTAGACAATGAAATTATAATATTTATATTGCAGGAGGTCAAAGAAAATTATAGATTCATGAGTAAGAGGAAATACATAGAAATTCATATGAGAACACTTGAATTTATAAAGAGTGAACCAAGGCTACCCACAACTATCTCATCCTTCATTATCAATTCCACATTGTAAAAAAGTTCCTTCTTTGCAATGCATTTATGAAGTTTCATTGAGGTATGCTTCATTACCACTAGTTTTATCCATTCATATTTACTAATTTTTATCCATTTGGTGTTTTTTATGTTAAAAATGATGAAACAAAACAAAAATTTTGATGTGGACTTAAAATTGATTATTTTTTACTCTTTATTTTATTTTATTTTTAATGATTTATTTACTTAATTCTGTAATTTTTGGTTAATTAATTTTCTTTTTATTATATAATTTACTTCATTAATTAATAGTTTTCTATAAAAAGTTTTATATCTTTAGTTTTAAAATTATTCATTTTCTAACCTCTAGTTTTCCTTTCATTCGGATAAATGAATACTTATATGTATCCTTTTAATTATTGAACAGTTTTTAAAATCATTTCAATTTATTTAATATTTAATTCATATACTATTAATTTTTTTGTTTTATTTTATTTCTACCTTTTAAAATAATTCAACTTTTTAATTAATTCCAATTAATATATTTATATCGTTTAAATTTAATTAATTAATTTTTTTAAACGTTATATCTAAAGCCCCGTTTATTATTAAATAAAATCAAAGACCTCTTAAACTGGGTAGAGGGAGACCCATTACATAGCCCAAAGGATCAGTGGTCATTTAGCCCATTACATGGCCCGTATGCCCATATTTTTGGCTGAAGACCCATTTTTTGAATAGTACTGCTACAGTACCCGTGCTGCTACAGTACCATGCCGCCGCTATAGTGCCTGTCGTTGCTACAGTTCTGTCGTTGCTACAGTACTGCTACCGTACCCTATGCCCAATGGGTTTTGAATTATGTTTTTAATGTTTAATAATTAATCATGTTAATGTTTCTTTTTTGATATTTTTTATTTTTTTTCAATAACTAATTTTATTCCATTGTCATTTTTTTAACCTACTAACACCCCCCCCCCCCCTCGTCTGCCTCACCAACAACATGTATCATCACTCCCTAATAGTACGACACCCTTCTTTCTCACCAATACTTTGAGCTACCATTGTAGTATCTCATTTTACTCGCTGGTATATATGTCTCACAGACAGCCCCTTTTCCTCCTGAATTTCTGATATTAACAACAAAATGTCTCACTATCATTGTATCGGAGATACATTTCTAACCAATAGTCAAACTTACCAACATTTCCATTTCCCAGCTTTTATATGTCTCACTGACCCCCCTCACTCATCGATAACCTAGTGTCTCATAATTACCTCACCACCCACTAATGACTCCAGCTACCAACATGTCAATAACTCACCACTAACCAACTCCATTACACCCTCATCGCAATTATAGAATCGAACTAGGAATAGTAAAAAATTTCAATACCATATCGGATCAGAAAAAACAACCAGTTATTGATTAACATCTTTGAGGAAAAGGTCTGAAATAAAAATTCAAGGCGGGATCTAAAACCACCAGTTTTTTTCCAAAATCCTCACACCAGATCTGATTTCGCCTCTATTGAAGAATTGTGGACATAAACACCGCTGATGAGGAGGTGCCGAAGGAGGAGGCTATAACTCATTTGACATTGCTACCACTCCGAGAAACATCAAGTCGCCGCCGATTGGAGAACAAAATGACACTTGAGGATCCACCCCCTTCCACAACCATGTAGACTTTTGAAAGAATCTAGAGAACTAGAACCCCCCTTTTAATATAGTAAAGAAGATAATGTGAGGGGAAACGAAATATTAAAAAATTCATATTAAAATAAAAAATTTATAAATTAAACTAAATTAAAAATATTAAGAAAAGTTATATAAATAAAACTAAAATAAAACAAATTATTAATAATTAAAGAAAAATATTTATTAAAATAATAAAGTTAATGATAAATTAAATATAATTTTAAATAAATATTAGTGAGTATAAAATAATAATCTTAAAAATCAAATATTAAGATAATGAGTTATTTATATAAATAAATAATTTAATAACAAAATTTATTGTAATATTAAATTATTGTTTTATAAATTATGTAGTTTAGATAATAATTATATGAAATTATATAATTAAATTAGTTAATCTAATTGTGGTCAGAAATAAAATTAATATTTATAAATTTAAATGTTATATGATGAAGATTATTAATTTTCATAATCTCGCATTGTTTAATATGCAGGTTTGAACCTGGTCAAAGATGATGTCCAAATTCATAAGTTGGTTCGAGGGGACTTGTTAGCCTGAGAAGCTTGTTAGGGAAAAAATACATTTGTGCAGTTTTACAGTGAAATACAAGTTTATATCGGCAAATATTTTGTTGAATTATAGCAAATGAAATATGTATTTAAAATAGATCAGTTACGGATGTAGGGATACCTCTCAATAATTCATAATTCATTTGATGCTTCTCATTCAAAATACATATGAGGATAAGATTTAGGAGACCTAGGAGGATAGAGGTCCACTGACCTCATGGAGCGAGCAGTAGTGCAGCATTGTTGTAGTTTATAGGGTAGTTATCTCTTCTCTTTTTAATTTTAACTTTTGTACTTGTAGTTGAAAGATTAAAATTCATAATATTAACATGTCTGAATAAAATACCAGTTTGGGGGAATTTTTTTTCTATTGGTTATCTTTAATCTACCTTTTAATTTATTTTCATTTTCATGTATTCAGGATTTATCAGATATATCAATTCTAAATTCATTAGAACACATTATGCCACATGAATTCAGTTTTAAATTCCTTTATCATTTAGTGAGTTTAATCATGGATACATTTCATTCTGAATCGTTTAATTCTAAATGTAAACATTATAACATTAGGTGATATAGTGTATATTGACTTTTTCAAATTTAATTTTTGTAGTTGATTATTTCTTGGAGTGGTGAACTCTAAGATTATTTGTTCTGCGTGATTTATCTCTAGGTGAGGGAAATAAATAACTCATTCTACGTGTTTAAATTGCAGTAATTTTTATGAAAATGAGTTCTCTTTAAACCAATATGAAAATCTTTCCCCGGGATTATCACTTGATTATTCATCATTCAGCCTTTTTCTTCTTTGTTTCTCACTATTTTCCATAGGTTCCCTTGTTTCATCATAGATTTATAAAGATATAAAAAAAAGTAAATGTGTCTCATTACTACATTATGAACAAATATAAAAAAATTAAACAAAAATAAAAAAAGGAGTTTACCTCACTACTAAAAATAGTGGGTTGGTTTTGAAGAAAAATAGTCACTCCACCTTCCTTATGGGTTCGACCCTACTTTCCACTCTAAATTTTAGTTATTAGGTTATATAAATAATTAAACATTAACATTTTATTCTGATACATATGTGTCATTTTTCTAATCCCATTTCTTGGGAGGGCATCGACTGACCACCTTTCTAAAAAAAATTCAAAAAAATAAAATATTAAAAAAATAAAAAAAAAATGGGATTGAAAACTACAAAAAGAAATTACTCTATCAATAATGTTGTAACTATATAGTAAGGGTTTTCTATTATATTTATTCTACTTTACTGCTTGTATGCTATTTGTTTCTACTTTTACTTATATTAGTATCTGGAACTATTTTTTGATGAATTTCAAGTTTTTCTTTTAATATATTTTTGAGCAATAGATCTTCCATTGATAGAGTAGATCCCTTGTACATTAAAATTGATAAAAATTTAACAACTCTATAGAAATTCCACATAAAATTAGTATAATTATTTGATAATCAAACTTGAATGTGACATATCCCATTGTTTATTCCCATAAGAGAGCTAGTATTATAGAGTTTAAATTCCAATAGTTTCAAGAAACCCATCTTGCATCAGATTCTCTGCTAGGTATTAGAACTATGAAATTAAACAGGCTCATATCTATTAACTTACTTCTTTCAATGGACACCCTTTAGAGGATTCACTCAATTTTAATAGATATTTTTTTTGTTTTGTCCAACATTTACCTCTGATAGATCTTTTTGATGAAGAGTTCTGGTTGAGAATGTTCTTATTTTGTCTAGAGGGGAGGGTTGTATCTTTGTTTCAAAAAAATGTATGATGCAATATTTTAAACCTGGGATGAGGTGTTCACTGCCTTTATATCAAAATTTTACACCAAGATCACCACCACCAAAGTTAGGCACAAAATCATTGGGTTTTTTCTGAATGAGGAAGAGTTATTTCATGACGCATGGGATATATTTTGAATTCTTCTCATAAAAATTAATAATCAATAATTTTTTCCCCAAATAATCAGGGAGACCATTTACAATGATCTCACCCCTTATAACCAGAATCTAGTTGACCAATCTTGTGGGGGTGCTTTCTTCGACTCCACTACTGAAGAGCTGAAACATTTGTATGAAAAACAATCCTGAAAATCACAACATAATTTCATTAGGAGGAGATTCATCCCTAGGGGTGAAACCAAACCCCATGCTATTTTTTGTTGATGATATGGTTTTAGGGAGAAATATTGTCACTATAGGTTGTTTGGTCACACTCAAAGATATTTCCCAAATATTGAGCACGCTATCCAATATGATAAGTGGGATCACATTATATATATTAGAGCTAAGAACCAAGGGGAAAATTATCCTTTCTCAACTAATTTTAAATTTGGAAACAAAAAAAACCCAAACTTGTACTATAAAGAACAAGGTTTCAATAAACATCCCACTGACTCGACTTACTAGTCACAACCCAAAACATATTACTCAAATCAATATGAATCTAAGTCATTTAATTCCCAAGGGGAGTTAAAGGGATTGTTGAAGAAAGTGTTAGGTGAGATTACATCAATGAGGAATAATACATATGATAATATTAAAATTTTAGAACCTCAAATGGGTCAAATAGATATTGATCACAATGGTAATGGAAAGAGAAATATTCCCTTTACTTTAATTCCTAATCCAAGATATAATTTCATGGTTTTGAATAGTAGATATGGCCTTCACACCCATGAACCAGTAATGTAACACCCTAGGAAAACTAACAATAATGAATAAACTTAATCTGAAAATGAATATATAAGAATTTAAACATATGGAAATATGGACATCTTGGTTCAACCTGAACATAATGTTGAACCAATAACTAAAAAATCTAAAGAAACAAGTTCAATGAAGTGATAATTTATTAAATAAGAAAATAAAGAAGTTTTTTTTTAGGATAAGGTGAACAGTAAACCTGTTCTAAAACATTATGCCCCTCCCATTCCTTTCCCTGAAATAGTGAAAAAGAGTGATGAACCTAACTACAAGAGGTTCGTCAAAATGATTAGAAACTTCATTATCAATATTCCATTCTTTGATGCCTTGGATAAAATCCCTTCATATGTTTTACTCACCAAAATCATTCTAAAAATGAAGGGACAAATTTGGATAAAATTAATCTCAATGTGGAGTGTAGTTAAATTATGTTGACTAATTTGCCACCAAAATTGAATGACCCTAGTAGTTTTATCATTCAATGATGAATATGAGGAAGTGTTCAACTAAATTTTGTGTGTGACTTAGGAGTAAGTATCAATCTGATAACTAACTAACTATTTAAAAATCTTAGACTTAGGGATATGAAACATACTTATTTTTTTCTATAACTTGCTGATAGGTCACTAACACACCCTTATGGAACAGTGGATGGCCTATTAATGAGTGTAGGAAAATTCAAAATTCCTATAGACATACTGAACCAATATATGGAATGTGATGAAAAGGTCCAAATCATCATATTCAGACCTTTCCTTCCTACTGGTTTTTCCATAATTGATTTATCCAAAGGGGAACTCAACTTCAAAGTTATTGATGGTGTGGAAGAGATTTTGGTGTTTGAAAATCCTGAACATGCGGTTATTTTTTATTTGATATAAGTTTCTAAAAATCCATGTTTTGAAATTGATATTTGATCTAAGTATGGTTTTTTCCCTTTGTAGGTCACTATGATTTGCATTTCCCAGCATATTGAAAGTTTTATTCAGGATAAAACTACTTCCCCACACCCTCATATTGATAAGAAGATTCATTACATTAATCACAATTTGGGGTGTGTTTCACATTATTATCCTAAACTATATCAACCTATTAATGAATGTTTCCCTTATGAAGTTGATTGTGTAAAGGTTCCTGAAGTAGAGAAAGTTCTAGGTTGAGTCCTGCTGAAAAACCTTTTTATGACCATTATGAACAATTATTTTTCCTTGAAAACATATTTACTTCTTAGTCTATTGATGTGTATAATGACTTCTAAACTAAAATTGAAAGGATAACATCATTTTTCTCCTTTTTGGACATTGGGAATTATATTTTAGAAGTCTATTATAATTCATTCATTTGGGAGTTTCTGAGTTTCCTAATTTGAAAGTTGATTTATGAAATGCTGCGGAGTTTGATGTTATGTTTTCTTTTATTTTGGGGATTGAGATAACCTCTAAGTGTGAGGGAAGATGTGAAATAATGTTGGATCAGTTAAGATATTTTATTAGGATGTTATTGTACTTTTTAAGAGATGATGATGTTGTTTTTAGAGGTCGAGTTGAGCTGGAAAGCGTGTTCCCTCAAGTTGAGCTAGATGAGTTTTGATGAATTATGAATTTTTTAAAGATTAGAATGTCTTGAGTGATATTTCTTTAAATTCCATAGAAAATAGTGAACCCCACACCACTTATAATTCATAACCATTGACTGGTCATGGTTATAAATTATTAAGCCAATAAAGTTCCACTGAGGACTTTAATCATAGCACACCATGGGAGGTATCCCATGGTTCATTCTTTTTATTTACTGTTCTTATTTTGTTTTTAAATAAAATGTTTTTGTTGTTGTCCATGTCATTTATATTCTATAGTATATGTGTTTTTTGGTCTTTCTTGTTACTATTCTCAGATTACAAAGTATGATGGTGTTGTTGTTACAAAGGAGTAAAATTTCGTTAATGTATTCTTTCTAGAAAAAATCAATCATGGAAGTTATTTATTTTAATTTCTTCTTTCATTTATATTCCCCTTATTAATTTTAATAAAAATTCTTCTATTAAGTCACCATTGCATTGAGTAAATATTACACTGTTATCGGTGAGTAATATCAATGGTGACTCACTGATAAATTGCTAGTGGTGAGTCATTTGTTTTTAGTTGTTGATATTTTTTCTATACATGCCTCTTTCCTAGAAATTTTGACTACATGTGCTAGTATGGTAAAAACTTACGCTACTTCTATCTTTATGTTAAAAATTCTTCTGCGTGTGTCAGTTAGGTGAAAAATTGAGTTTTAGTGGTTTAATATCTTCATTGTATGAAATAAAGTGTGGGGGTATTTACCCTTGTTGGTTGTTCTTAATTAATGGTGTTTTAGCATGTATTTTTATTTTTTATTGAAAATATTAGTGAATCAAAATTTTAAATTTGATAACACCCTATTTATTGTGTTAAATATGTTTAAATGAAACTGTTTGAAATTATTTGAAAATATTTCACGACCCTTGATGAAAATTCATGTAATATTGTTGTAAAATAATTATTCTAGAAAATTAAAACTATTGAACTGTAATGAGACCCTTAAACATATAATTAATGTTCTTAATTGAAAATATATTTTATGATTTAAAAGTAAAATTGTTCTTCTCCATTTTATAATTAAAATTTTTGGAAAAGTTTTTTTATATGTGGGGGAGGGGGTCAACATATATTGATCTAATCTGTGCATTAATGGAATCCCATCAAATCACATTTATTCTTTATATTTTTCATAAAAAATGGTAATTTTTTTCAAATTATTTTATAATTTTAGTCTCATTAGGCTTCACACTATTATTAAAATAAATCTTTCCTAAGGATGATACCTTACTGATAGTTAAGAGTGTATCTGAATCTGAAAATTGTGAGGATAAATGGATGTTGAGTGAAATTTCTTATTTATTTTATGAAAATTAGGTTTAGAAACTACATTTGAGAGTGATATAGGATACCTTTTTGTGGTGTTGAGATCATAAAATTAGGAACTATAAGTTCAAACATTATCTTAGGGGAAACATTTTTTATTGGTTAAAAAAATTATCATCTTAGGGAACTAATTTAAATAGTATTCATATAAATCTCTTGAAACTTGAGTAAAATGGGAATTTGAGAACCCACGGTGAACAATTGAGAAATTAGAAATAGGGTGGGTTTCTATTAATAAAATACATCATAAAAATATTTATTAATTTCATATGCACAATCCTAAGAACAAGATGCATTTCTGGGGAAAATTCAAAAATAAAATAAAATTAAGTGCCTAGTGTCAAAAATGAGTTCATTAAGGTGAAGGGAATAATGAATTATAGATGAAGAAGAGGAAATTTGATTTCTATGGAATCATTTGAGTTGTATCAATAAGGTGATTCAAAAAAATTAAATCAATTTTTTTTTTTGGAGCCTAGGTGAAAGTCAAAGTACAATGTTCATTTTGTTAAGTTCTTAATTCCTCTAACGTTTATACTTTTATCACTCTTGAATTTATAAAATCTATTTTAATTATAGTAATTCATTAGGAAGTCTCATATATTAGGGAATACATCCTTAAAATTGGATGATTCTTTTCTCTCTTCATTACATGTGGGTATTTGAAATTGGGCAAGACCTATTTGGAATATTAAATTTCTGAAGACTTACTCACAGTATCTTGTCCTTTATTTTTAAACTGATTGACTTGCTTCATTCAGAAATGATCAATAAAAACTTAAGTTTTATTTTCAAAAGATAATAATGTATACTAAAATATTGATGACAATCGATGTTTATGTGTGGGGAAATTTCATGTGGCATTAAAATTGATGATTTTTTCCACATCATTTTATTTGATTTTTAATGATTTGATTTTTTTAATTTTTAACTTTTTGGTAAATTAATTCACTTTTGTTATTTTATAAATTAATATAGTAATTAATAAAGTTTTTTAATAAATTTCAAATTTTTAGTTTTAAATTTTTTAATTTTCTCAGTTGTAGTTTATCTCTAATTATGCATAATGGATTATTTTCTATCACCTTTTAATTATTTACCAAATTTTTCAAATACTTTAAATTAATTTAATGTTTAAATCGAAATCTATTAATTTTTTAATTTTATTTTATTTCTACTTTTTATATTAATTAAAATTTTTAATTTAATTTCAATTAATAAATTTATATCTTTTAAATTTAATTTATTAATTCTTATTAACATTAATTAGTTAGAATATAAGTAATTTTTAGTTTTTAATTTTTAGTTTAAAATCTATGTACTAGTTTAATTTTTATTTTTAGTTTACATTTTATTTATTTTATTAATTGAATTAATTTTTTAATCTTAAATTTTTAATCATGTTAATGTTTATTGTTTTCTCATATCTTTTATTTTCTGTTAGTGACTCATTTTATTCCTTGGTCATTTTTTTGTAACCTCCCAACACCCCCCCCCCCCCCGTATGTCCCCCTGATAGCATATCTCATGACTCGGCAATAGTTTGACACCCCTTCTTTCTCTCTGATTCTTTAAGCTACCATTGTAGTATCACATCTGTCTCACCAATAGATGTATCTCACCGACATCAACCTTTATTCCTAACTAACTGACACCGACCACCAAATATCTCAACGTCACTACATTAGTTATACATTTCTCATCAACAACTGATCCAACTGACAATTCCATCTTCCTACTTTCGTTTGTATCACTGGCCCCCACACTGACCGATAACTCAACATCTCACAATTTCCTCACCACCCATAAATGCCTCCAACTACTAACATGTTTGTACCTCATCACTCACCACCTTCATTACACCCTCACTGCAACTATATAATCGAACGAGACACAGTAGAAAATTTCCATACCGTATCATATCAGAAAAAACAACCAGATATAGATTAAGATCTATGATGAATAAATCTGAAATAGAAATTCAAGACTAGATCTACAACCACCTATTGTTGATCGAACTCCTCGCACCAGATCCGGAGTCTCCTCTGTTGACGAATCATGGACACAAATTTCACTAATGATGAGGTGTAGAAGGAGGAGGTCACGACTCATCCGACGCCACCGCCACTACGAGAAGCACTAAGTCTCCTCCGACTGGAGAACATGCTGCCACTAGATGAGCTACCTCATTCCACCATTGTTGAGGATTATTGAACAAGCTAGACAACTAGAACCCCAACCCCATTTTAGTATAATATAGAAGATAAGGGGGAAAGAAATATTAAAAAAATAAAATAAAAACAAAAAATACATATACTAAACTAAATTTAAAATATTAATAATAAACTATATAAATAAAAATAATTAAAAATAATTAAATTATTATTATTATTAAAATAAATTTGTTATTAAAAATAAAATTTAATTTCAAATAAGTATAAATGAGTATAAAATATTAATATTAATAAAAAAAATATTAATATAGTAAATTATTTAAAAAAATAAACAATTTAATAATACAATTAATAGTAATAATTCATTAATTTTTAAGTAAATTAATTAGTTTAGATAATAATTAGATAAAAATAGATTATTAAATTACTTAATCTAATTGTAATAAGAAATAAAATTAATATTTATAAATTTAAATTTTATATAATGAAAAATATTAATTTTATTATTCTCACTTTGGTTAATATGAAGGTTCAAACATGGTCAAAAGAGATGTCCAAACTCATAAATCAGTTACAGGGGATTTGTTAGCATGATAAGTTTTTCAGGAAAAAACACACATGTGCAGTTTTATAGTGAAGTACAAGTTTAAGTCGATGAATATTTTGGTGACTTACAGCAGATGACTGATGTTTTTAAACCAAAGTAGTAGATAATGTAGGGATAACTATAAATAATTCATAATTCATTCAACACATTTTATTCAAGATACTTAAGAGGAGAAAATTTAGGAGAATCTAGAGGAAGGAGGTCCACATACCCCGTGGAGCGAGCAGTAGTGCAGCACTATTATAGTTTGTAAGGGAGTTTTTTTTTCCCCTCTTCATTTTCAACATATGTAGTAGTAAATGAATGATTTCAATTCATATTTTGAAAAAAAAAATTTATAAAAAACTAGTTTGGGGTAATTTATTATTCTACTGGCTGTCTTTAATATGCATTTTAATTTCTTTTAATTTTAATGTACTCAAAATTTATTGGTGAGATCAATTTTGAATTCATTTGATCACTTTGTGCCACTTCAATTCAATTTTCAATTCCACTATCATTCACCAAGTTTTATGAGGGATAAATTTCAATCCAACAATTTTAATTCAAAAATAAAACATCAGTACATTCAAAAATATTGTCTCTATTGACTTTTTCAAATTTATATTTTGCAGTCGAATCTTTCATGGAGTGGCGAAATTCTATATTGTTTGTTCTGTGTATTTTTTCTCATGGCGAGGGAAATAAGTCACTCATTTTTATTGGTTCTATTTCAGTAATTTTTGTGAAAAATAATTCTCTTTAAACTAGTAATAAACATTTTCCTCAGGCATAACACTTGATTTTTCATATTTCAATATTTTTCTTCTTGGTTGGTCCCTGTTTTCCATAGTCACTCGTATTTCATCATAGATTTAGAAAATATCTATATAAAAAATTCAATGTTTATCATTAATTCCTTATAAAAAATATATAAGAAAACAAAAAAAATAAAAAGAGTAGTTTACCCCACTGCGGAAAATAGTTGGTGGGTTTGGAAGAAAAATGGTCACTCCACCTTCCATGTGGGTTCGAACCTACATCCCAATATACATTATAGTTAATATGTTAAATAAATAATTAGCATTTAGATTGTTTTAAATGACATACATTTCACCTTCACTATCAATAGAAAGTTTTTAAAGCACTTTCACGAAGCCCTTTCAGAGTCCTCAATGGAGGAACTCCAAGTTCTAGAATAAACTTATAAATGACACCCAACATGTCTTATCCTTGCTTTCCACTTTTTATTTTATTACATTTAATAAATTTCATACACTAGGGGTGGGGATGGGTAAAAACCTGGGTTGTTTTTAATTTAAATCATGTTTTTTCTTTTTCTCTTTTTCTCTTATTTAATAGTATTTTACCTTCCCAATATTTCTTTTACAGCTTAATTTTCTACCAGAATATTTATTTTTTTATGCCAACTTTATCATGGAAAATTATTCCCAAAAAAGGATGATAACTTAATCTAGAAATGTATTCAAAATTCTTGAGTAATTTCCCTATTTCATGTGGTTTTAACCTTTAAAAAAATTGTTACAATGATGAAATGTGTGTTTTAGGATTAATTTAACATTAAGGTGTGACTTTTTCTATAAAATATATTTCTTTTTTGTGATATGAATCATTGTGTCATTTTGAATATTTGTAATGAATGGTGCCATTTTTGTGAGTAATTTATGAAAAAAAATTGTCACTAAATAACTCCCACATCTTTTCACCCTACTATGATGTGTGAATTTTTCTTACTCAATAGAATCTAAATATATGTTATGTTAATATTTATAATCTTACCAAAATGATTTTTCCAAATGTTTGTTCCTTATCCGATCTTATTTATTATTATACAGGATTTACCTAAGTGTGTGTACATGTTATCCAACAATTGTAATCCCTCAAAAATTCTGAAAAAAAAACAAAATAAATAAAAAATTGTGGGTTGTGTCTTTGGTAGGTCAAAAACCACCATTACTTAAACATTTATCTAGTAATAACTATTACTATTAGTGTCGTGAGGACATCAAACAATGGTTGAGTGATTAGTGTGATATTTTTTCCAATTTCTACTTTTGAAAATAAATAAATAATAAAAAATGAGGGGGGTGATGAAATTTATAACATATGGGGATATTTAGGTAAGGATCTTATGGTTTGTCTTATAGGAATTCTTAAGTGAGTGGGTCTTGAAATTTGATTGCAATTGATGTAGATCAGGTTCGATGGACAGAATCATTTAAGTAGAAAATTTTAAAAATAACATATATTTATTAGATAAAATCTAGAAGAATATCATGAAATGGTTGTGACATGAACAAATGAAGAATTTGTGACTTGGTTATCTTGTGAATTAATTTCTTATATTTTTATCATACATCTCTTAGAATTTCAATCTGATATAATTTACGAGACATATTTTTCAAAAATCACCAAGAATAACTCCTTGTTATAATTTTTTTGTTAATCACATTGCTATCAAAGATTAAATTTTCATTGAATTTTAAATATTCATGAGATCAGAAATATCTCCATGCATAATTTTTTAAAATGTGACTTTTTTCAGAAGATCAAATATTTATTTCTTGGGGTGTGATCTCACGACTATTCACTATTTTATTTCACCCTTACACAACTATTTTAAACATATTTCATATCATAAATTCTATATTTAATAACAAATTTCCCATTATGTTTGATTCCATTATTTTTTTATTCACTGTTAAAAATGGTAATTTCCATTTTTGGTTTTTTTATTACTGTTGTAGGTGATTTTGAAGGACCAAACGAAGTTGAAGAAAAATGGGCCAAAATGTGCAAGATTCCAAGAACGCCAGTGGACTCAAATGGACACTGCATCTTATCCATGCATTCAATTTGGATGAATGTTCAAAGGATATCCAAAATTAATTTTCATACAACTCTTATAAATACACTAAATCTCAATTAATCTATTAATGGTCCAAAATGAACTAATCTTTCCAAACCACCAAATCTCTATGAAGAAAAAATTAGTGGGATGTGTTTCATCCATATCTTGAGCTTTCAACCTCAAAATGATGTAAACTTTTTAGTTGAGATTTTATTGAAGTTAAAAAACAATTATGTATATTTGTATAAATCAAGATAATATTTTATAAATGATGAAAACCATGGGCCAATTGGTTTTAAGAAATCTGTGTGCATGAAACTACCATCCACATTGCCTATAAAATGGCACCTTGGGCACCCCATTTGTTCGTTCAAAATAGAAGAAATGCTCTTCCATTTTTGATCCCTATGTTTTTTATAATCATACAATATTTTTTAGATTACCCTATCCTCATATGGGAGTCATGGATGAAGATTAAGTTCCTATTGAGCCTCATCCTCCTCTCAATAACGAGTAAAATTGTGGAAAATCATTTTAAGGGAGCTACACACACTTGGGAGGGAGTTCCATAATTTATTATTTTACTAGATTTGTTTAATTGTTTTGTTAAATTTTCTACTTATTTCTTATCTTAACGCCTTTTTCCTTTGAATTCATTTCTTTGGTATAACTATGTGAAATACTTTTCATTTCAACACCTATTGGGTTGAGTATTAAAGTTGGAATGTTGGGTTTTTATGATTGGACAATACAATCATCCTTTTTCACAAACAAATACATGATATTTTAGTATTATTTGGTATCTCATTTTCTATTATTGAGGTCCAAACCTTCATAACATGATTATAGTGTCAAGGGTTTCTTCATTATGCATTGTTTTAATTGGTAAGAGGGGAATTAGAATCTTGAAAACCCTTAATAAAATAATTTCATTAAACCATATGAAATTTTAAGAAAAATGAACTATCCAATATGTGTAGTAAACATTAAATGTCCTAATTATCTCATAATTATAAAAAATTCACCTTCCTTTTTAAACTAGTTAACTCTTTAAATTATGTTATTTTCTTCAAAATGTTTTCAAAAATACCCCCCTCTTTTAGGATTTTGGTCAAAAAAATAAACATTGTAAACCTATCTAATATCATTTAGAGACGACCTATGGTCTACTATAGACTATAAAATTACCTTTAAATCAGAATATATTTGATGTTTTATGAAAACACATTCAATCTACACCCTAGGATGGACCAGAAGTTTGTTCCATGATATTGGATGGCTCTTGTAGTGCATCGAGAATAGATGATGTAGTTGGAGGACTTATAGAGGAAGTTATTTAGCAAGACAAGTGATTCTAACCAGGTATCCATAGTATATTTTTCTATGAAGGAGGATGGGATATTGATGTTATGTGTAGATTTCGATTTCCTAAACAAGGATTCCATAAATAACAATTATCCTCTATTGAGGATTGATGGCCACTTTGTCTAGTGGATAAGGGAATGATGGTTCTCTAATATCCTACATAAATCTATCTGTTACCAATTGAGAGGATGGAATTAGGTTATTTTGAAGATAAAATTTATATGTTTCTATAATAACTATGAGTACTTTATGATTCTCTTTGGTGTGATAAACTCCCCAAAAATGTGCATGGGACTTTGAACCAGATCATTCATCCTTTCTTAGACTAATTTTTCATAGTCTTTATCAATGATATCCTATCGTACTCTTCATATGAGGAGGATCTTGACAAAAACATTATGATATTTCTGTAAATACAATGAGAGATAAATATTTACAACAACCTCTTGAGTTTCCAATTATGGATTCGTGAGGCCCACATTCTTGGACATGTTATATCAGTAGGTGGTGTGGAAATGGACCCAAAAATAGTTGAGGTTGTGTGATATTGGGAGAAATATAAGGGTTTGATAGAGGTTCATATAATCCATGGTTTATCAATATGATATCATATTATTTTGGCATGTTTCTCTAGGATATCATCTCCCTTGTATGATTTGAGAGGAAGGTTCATCCTTTCATGGGGAAAAAGAGGTCACAACTAGGATTCCATGAGTTGTAGTAGAGATTAAATATTGGTCCCATATTGTTGTTTCTAGAAGCGTGTGTCATGTACATAGTCATATACGATGCATCATAGACTATTAATAGTTGTTTTGTGAGACAGATGTAGGTGGTGATTGAATATGGTTCATGTTAGTTGAGTGCAATTGAAAATAACTATGTGACCCAGGATATTCAGTTAACAGTGGTAGTCTTCGAACTGAATATGTGGCTATACAACATGACTTTTAAGTGTTTTATCATAGTTTTTGATCATAATATTCTCAAGTATATCTTCTCTTAGAATTATATTAACATGAGTCAGTAGAAATTCCAATAGTTCCTCTATGAATATGACATCGGGACTATATATACTCCCATAAAGGGGGACATGGTAATATATGATGTTAGTGGGATATCTTTTATGTAGTTATTGACTAAATAATTAGAGCAATTATCCACCTTATAGTTATCCTTTGTGACAAGGGATGAAGCATATTACATTCAGTTGATGTTTATTACCCCTCCACTTTTACAGTGAGTTCGGGAGGAATATCTTGGGGATTCCAACAATGAACCACTATATACTCTAATATCCATTGGACATTCCCCTGATAAATTTTATACAGGTGGGGATTATATCTTTATTTTCATAGTAATATAGATGTTAATGGTTTTTCTAATAGATTAGGTGTTGAGGTATTTTCAAACATCACCCTTAGTGGTACATAAAAGTTTTAAAATGAAATACCAAGACCCTTAGTGATAATTTATTTTGTCTAGGGATAGTGAGGTGTGTTTTATAGTTTCTCTCTTAATGGCTTACTTTTCGTCAAGTGAAGGTTGGGAACCATGCTTCAATGGGATTATCTCAACCAATTGAGGTTCTAGAGTGTAAGTGGTATGGGATATATATGCACTTAGTGATGAGGTTTCTATCTACATATATGGGATATGATGTTAGTTTTGTTGTTATATTCTAATACACCATTTCTTCCCACAACATATCTATTCAGGAGTATATTTTAGAAGATATCATAGGACACCTCTAAATATAGGATATAGTTTGACTCCATGGATTTCCCTCAATGATCATTTTGGACTATGATTCTCACTTTACATTTTTATTATGGAATGGATTACAAGAGGTATATGGGACACAGTTGTACTTGAGAACCTTTTCCACCCCTTGTCTGATAGCCAAATTTAGTTGACTAATCAATACCTTGAGGACATAAAGAGGGATTTCATGTTATAATTTTTCTATATTTGTGAGGATCACCTACAATTGGATGGGTTTTCATACAACAACTACTACCATACCACAATTAGTGTGAAACCATTTGAGGCCTTGTTTTGGTGACATACAGGTCAAATATATAATGAAAAACACATGAGAATTCGTACATATGGGTCTGAATTTGGTGGGAGACACAATATATATGGTGAAGATCATTTCAAATTATATGATGACTACACATATCCTTCAGATGTATTATGTAGACCAATGATAGAGGCATTTGGATTTCTTGGAGGGAGACATTGTAATCCTAAGGGAATCACTCTGATGTGGATTATTGTTATTTGGATGGTGCAGCATATTGCCAATAAATTCAATATCCATTTTTAGATAATGTTTATAGTTTTTGATGATGAAAACTACTTTTCACTTCCCCTATAGTTGGACCGGGTACATGACTTCATCCATGTGTCACATCTGAGGACGCACATGCATGACATGCCGCGTGTTACAAACTAAAGAGAGTTGGATATTGAGGATGGATCTACCTTTTCTTAGGATATGGTTTTAATCGAGGATCCTCAAGAGGGTACCCTTCATAGGTGATTGATTCCTATAGTTTACTTTTATTGGCATCATCAAGGATCTTCAAGAGAGAACCTAGGAGCAGGAGCTCTTAATGAATGCTCAATACCCACATCCCTTTGAGTAGCCTATTTTTTTGGATTTCATGTATATAATTTTCCATGATGGGAAGAATGTAATAGATTTTATTTTTAACATGTATTTTTTAAAATACTAAATGCATTATTTTTTGAGATAGGAACTGAGACAATGTGACATTCTGAGTCCCAGTGTTACATGAATTAAATTATGGAATATATTTAATATATTAAACACCACATGTGTGTGGTTTTCATAAAACAGTGTAATAACTCTTAAACATTGGCTCAGATCAGAAATTGGAGGCCTCCATTGTGTTCATATCATGTGATTTTAACTAAGCGCAACCTAAACTTGGAGCACATCGCACATTTTGGTTTTTCATGGTCATGAGAAAAAATTTAAATTATTTAACTAAGTAAGATTAATTATTTAATTAAAATTTCATAAAATAATTTTTCCTATATGTATTTGGTTTTGATGAATCTCAATGCTATAAAAATAACACTCGAACCAATGGAGATAGAATTAGAGGGTATTTCACAAGTGAATAATGACCAGATCATGGATCATCGATCTATGTGTGAAAAAACTCAATGATATCACTAATGAAAATTACATGGATTAGTTCATCATTAGGTATAAATACATATTGAGTAAGGGAATTTTTATTATGTGAATTTATCCTTACTTTCTTATCCTATGATGAATGCAATTCAAGAATCTCACACATTAATTTTTGGATCTGTCATATTGTTGTATTAGTTTATTTCAGTGGGGATTATTGGGAAAAAAATTTATCTTATTCGGATCATTATTTATCATTAAATGTCTAAAATATCAAGTTATTCTTAATCACGATTTAGTATCATTTTTGTTTTTCTTATTTATTTGTTTTCTCCCACCCTCCTTCATGAAATCATTGTTTATATTCATTTGTCCAATGTTTTAAAAATTATCGGATAAAAAATATATCTACATCTATTTCTAGGATCAATGGATTGTTATCAAAGATCTAGGTCTAGATTGTTTATGGGGTCAAGCTATGATGACAGATTAGGACTAGACCATAGTTATTCATGTAAGTTTTTTTATGATATTATTGAGAGATGTGACAGATATATTTATCATGAAATTTGATGGGAACCCATGTGTTGCACTAGAGTTTCTAAAAAGAAGATAAATATCACATGGAATGTGATAGCTATAACATTGTGTGTGACTGTTACCTGTAATCTTGGAATGTACCGCAATGGTCACATAGATACCACTATCCATACATGGACATTACCAGGATAGGTGTACATAAGTCAAGTCTTATATCTAGACATGGTCAATAGTGCATGGGATTGGACACATCGTGTACTTGGTCGTATAAATGGGATCAGGCTCTAATACACGGCTAGAAATTAGTTCCAAAGTAACACACTATATATTACTAGAACACACCATGTTCTCCTTCAAAAAAATCTTAGATCCCTTGTCCTCTTCGCCTTGGAAAAGTTTCGTCATGCTACATTCCCTTAATTAATTCCTTGAGGTTTATGGAATCATGTCCAGAGTATAGAATTGTGATCTCCTCTATGGAACATCAGTCTTTTATAGAGTGGTGGAATCCGTTTATGTTTCTTGAAGTTTTATCCACTATCATCATTTACCTATGTGGATTCTTCATATCATTGTGAACAACAATACGTGAGTATTGATCCCCTACTTAACAAGTTAATAATTTTTTGATCATTGGTATACACCTTGGATCTGGGATTGATAACCTTTCTATGTATCAATCCTTACATACATTCAGTGTGTACTTATTTTGGTGAGACCTAATTATAATGACATCTCGGATAGACACCATCAATGATATGTGACTCGTGGAGTGAGTTCTCTGGGGCTATTGTTATCTGGATTCTTTGAGTGAGAATCCTATATTGGAATTATGGATGTGACTTTACCTTGTGACTATGTTTCTATGTTGATTATATTTGGATATTAGTGTTATATAGATTTTAGAAATATACCATTTATGAGAAGATTATTATTCTTGATGTTATATGTTTGGTGCTTTCGGGATTTCCTAATTGGTATTGTTATACTACCATTGTAAAGGATTTTCCCACACATGTTTTGTCTTAAATAGAAGATCAACTTTTTGATGGAGTCCGAGAAGGACTAGGACCAGGAATATATTAGTTATATAGAGAGATCATGGTGTGTTCCTATGGTCACCATGACCTCATTCCTCACCCACATCACAGGTTGGACCTGTATTTTGTTTTTTTGTAGTGGGATTTTATTTCCCCCTTTTTCTTTATAGAAATTATTGGAATACGATGATGGTTGGATTTTATATTTATTCATGTATGGTTATCAATTGTTTCATATTTCAAAATTTTATGGTCTTTGAGATGTGTTTGTGTGTTTAGATACAATAAGTTCAGGCCTCCCATGTCTGTGATATGACTGCATGGAGTCAGTCATTATCCCCTAGCATATTGGAGGCGACCATGGGGTATTCATGGAATGGAACCTATTTGAATGGGTCATGAATGTTTCATCCTAAAAATATATATATAGAATTTCTAATATCTAATGGTGTGGGGGTTTTTTGGTCCTTGAATTGTGGAAGAAGTGAAATTTGAAATTTATATTTGAAAGGAATGAATGATATGTGACTTATAAGAGATCTAAATGAAGGTTATAACTATATTTTTTCATGATTATATGTATTGACCATGACTCTAGTGAACCATATCTAGTGTCTAAATTTGTACATTAACACTACACTTAAGAAATCACATCTCAAAGGACCAAATAGTTTAGTTGTATTGGAAAATAAGATACATACTAGAAATTCATAACAAATTTCTAACATAAGAAATGGGTCATATTATAAAGCTTATTTATCTAAACCATATAATAAGATATTCCATGAATTAATAGGAATAATTAATATGTAAAGGTAAATAACTGAAACACTTCCAATTTAAAAAAAATAACTTGAGCATTGTATGGAAAGAAAAAATAGTAATCAAATAATTTCATATACACAATCACAAGATCTTAAAACTTATCCATGGATATTCTATCTAATTAAATAATCACATTAAAATAAATAGGATATATCATAATTAGGGAATGTATAATTCCAAACATCTGAAACATACTATCAAGACCATTCATAAGCCAGTTTAAAAATACGGGTAAAACCCTATTTAATGTAGATAAATGATTTGTCTCTTGTGACATGTCAATGAAAAGTGGGGTTATCTATAACATGGAACCACCAATAACATATTAATTCCAATTAATTCCTCATATGAATGGGATGAATCATAATCAATCCAAACATTTGAATTGAAAATATAACATAGGAAATTCTAGTACATTCCCCAATCAAATAAACATAATCAAATACCATCCAAAGTAATATGGTGAATTGTAAAATTATTTTATATACTTACTTGAATTTATCACAAACCATAAAAATAAATAATAATAATAATATAAATAAAACATATCCCCAATGGATAATAAGTACAATAAATTTTTGTTGTTAATGAAAAAACGAAATACCATGAAGATATCATTAAAAACATTCTTGAGGAAAATAATCATTGCATTTCAGAAATTACCTCTTTAATATATATATATATTTATTTATTTATTTATTTATATTTATTAACAAAAACTTTTCAAAAAAATATTTTTAAATAACTATTATAACTTATAAATGATGTAACAAAACATTTTTTTATCATGATGATGGAATATTGTATACATGTCGTACACATTAAAACCATTATTCATGTCATATTTTTAGTAAAATCCAACCATGACTAATTTAGAAAATGATAAGAAGATTCATTTCAAAAAATAATCAAAATAAAAATTAATGGTAGTATTTTATATAAAAGATAATTTTATTAATTACAAAAATAATTTGAAAACATTTTTTGAAAACATTATTTTGATTGAAAAAGGATTTTGGATAGAAGAGACAACTGAAGTAATATTTTATTAAAAAAATCCCAATAATTTTATATACCAAATAAAATAATATGGTACTATTACATTAAAATATCATTAATAACCAGATTATAATAAAATTAAATGGATTTATTATAAAAAGTTCCTATAATTTCTTTAATGGATATTCAAGTATAAATAATCCTGATTAAATAGATATTAAACCCAAATCCCTTAACAAAATGGTAACTTTGGAATAGTAATCAATATGAAAGTAATAACATCATATGAAACATTAAATATAGTTAATAGTTATATATTCATGATATAAAATTTTAAAATGGGTAGTATATTTATCACACAATGGAATAACTGGGGAATATGGCATATGTCTCATGGATGTAAAAGTGAGATAAGAAAACCCTTACCTCATTTCTAATTTTTATTGTATGTCTTAGAACCTCCTATATAATAAATAAATATATTATTATACATCAATTAATTAATCTTAATAATATATTTCATTTCATATATGATTTAATTATAGTATTTTATCACCCATTTATTAACATTTCATTGTTAATATCGTTGTTTCAGGTGATAATTGCTCCATTTTTACTATATGTTATGGATTGTTAAATTCAGAAAATTTCTTTTGATCATGGTTACATCATCTAATGAATTTTAATTTTGATTTAAATTTTACATAATTCATTATCTATATAATTAATTTAATCTATAATCATTTGAGATAGAAAATGGGTTATGTCGTTCATGGAGACGGTAACCCATATGTACGCATGACCACATTTACCATTTTTATCAACGGATAGAATAAATGGGAAATAAATGTTAATTTAAAATTAAATAATTATTATTATTTTATTTGTGTCATTTATATTAATCAAATTCATCCTTATTAAAATCCATGTAAAAGTAAAATGAAAAATATTTCTCATCGCTATGTGTTGGCGGTAGACCACATGTATGCATGAGCAACTTTATTGTTTTACAATGGATTGAAACATAAGTAGTTATTCATGATATTAACTTTTTTGGAATAATTTTTTCCATAAATTTTAAATATATTAATTTTCATTATCCTTACTACCTTCCATGAAAAGTGTATGTTAAAAATGAATCACATCGCTCTGTGATAGGGTAGTTTACAACACACACAAGGGACATTATCGTATCCGCCCATAGAATGGTAATATATATGGTATATATTAATAAAAATGTATAATAATTTGGTATATATAATTTAAATAGGTTAAACCCACCATTATAACATTCTTTTCATGGTGGTGATGGAAAACAAAATACATCAGTACGTGAGGCGGTAGTCCAATGTACACATATCTAACAGATTCATTTCACATTTGATAGAAGTGGATATGGACATGGGTCACTTCATTAAAATTAAAACATATAAATATATATGGGAATATGGTTTTATTATATTATCATTTCTTAAGATTATTTTAATAATGTGGATGAATAATTAAAATTAATACACGTGTTTAAGAATTTTACATCTTATATTGAAAGCCTCTTTCAGTTTATGACTAAATGATTCATAGGGGGTTTTTAAACAATATAATTCCTCGAGGGAGGGTTGATATAATTAATAACATGATTTGGGTTGGAAATGTCTGATATAAGGGGTTTTTGATGAATAATTAGGGAAGGATAAGGGTGACCTTTTATAAGTGGGGGTACACAAATTGAATTTTTTAAAAGGTAAAATGATACCCATGTTTTCTCATGTAACAGGCTTAAAAAATGAGTCATTATTGAACCCAATAGGTGATAAGGTCTGAATATTCTCATTATATTGTTTTTTGAAGTTTTTTTGGGAATTTATAGACCTTATCATCTTATAAAAAACCCTGGTAGACTGATTTTTACCTAAACCATTATAATTAACAATTACTATAATCATTATTCATTGTGGTGAAAAATTAAGTAGAAATTATTAGATAAAATAAATTATTATTATTCTAAATATAGAATCCATTTTTTATAATTTAATTCATAGAAGAGAAAAATTAAATTTAAAATTAATCTAAAAGTCGTGTTGAAAAAAAGTTCTTCCAAATAAAATCATTCAATAAATTAAAAGGTTTTTATATCATAATTAAATATGGAATTGATTCCAAAAACCCAAAATAGTTTGTTATTGTTATAAATTAACTAATTTTAATCTAAAACCAATTATTAATATAATTAAACCTTTTAAATATTTAATATTAAAAAAGTAGTTTCAAATAAAAATCAATATGTTTCACTATTCATCAAAAAAATATTTTCTCATAAAATTATTCATAATTCAACCATAGTTAATTTGGAAATGTGGATTTCAGAAATTATGGTTATTTATTTAACTATATTTTAAAAAGTGTTAAAAAAATTAATTATTTTTTTAAGTCACTACTAAACCACCTTTAAAAAAATTAATTTTTCTGAAAAAAAATATTTTCCTTCCAAATTACTCTCATTTTACAAAAATTCAATAGATAACTATTGAATTTTTTTATACATGTTTAAACCATATAAGTCTCATAATTTTTTATGTCTTTATCATTCCCTCCCAAATAATGGCTAGGTTATAATATTCATGTTTAAATTATAATATTTTAAAGGAATGTCATGTTTCATTTAAACCTAGTATTTCATGATTCAAAATCTATTAATGAGATTGAATTTATTTAATTTGAAATATATTTTTAATGCATTTATGTGTTATATCCCACTCATATATTGGTGTTTCATATCATATTTACTATCATATATGACCTTCTTATTTTGTTATCTTTCTGTTTTATAGTAGTCGGATAAGAAAATATTAAATAAATGCATGTGTAAAGACCTATTGAAGGATTAACAACATTTATTTTATTCCACTTATTATTATTATGTTTAATGAAATTTGAACTAAAATTATGTAGAGAGGGAACCTATACAAAATTCACAAAAACCCAAAATGTAATGTAATTTTGAACAAAAAAACTAATTTTAAAATTCATATGATAATATTTATGTATAGTTTGGAATATATAGGCATATGATGCCATTGAAGAACAAAATGATATTCGGTAGTTCCTTGAGATAGGTACCTTTTTTGTCCACAGACTTTCCCAATTCCATCACCACTACAAACCACTAGAACCATAGCACATGAGTCCAACATTTCCAAAAACGCCATCATAAAACCAATATCATCATTATCGATGAACAACACCAAACTCCACTATGAATAAAATAATTCTTAACACCTATAACAATCTAACACATAATTAAATAAAATATTACTTCTTCATCAAAAAATAATAATTTCATTGTGCATTACACTTCACCATCTTATTGATAAACTAAAATTGAGTTCCTACACTAATAAATTATTGAGGTGCGTGAAGGCTTTTTTTGTAAAATTATGAAATTTAGTATTAGATTGGAAGATATAAAATTTTTGATTTCAATGTTAATTTTTATATATTTTATGGTGAATTTTGGTAGTAAAAAATTTGAAATATATACCTACATTTTAAATACAACATATCCCTATTTAGGGTTTGGAATATTATGGATTAGGACTGTATGTTATATTCTTATCTTCTCTAAGAAAATGTAATTGAATTTTTACTATAAAGTAATGAATATTAAATTTCAGGGAGTAGGACAACCCCATGGATCACATGTAACATTACAAGAGAGCCTTCGTGGGGGAAAATATTTTTGAAAGGATTGTAATGGGTCATAATTATAGAAACGAATGTAGAGGATTAAAAATTATATAAGAAATATAAGGAAAATTTAAAAATTGTTTTAAGGATTAAAAAATAATTGAGGAATATAGACTTACGACTAATGAAGATTGTTGGTTATTCCATATAACGTAAATAAAGATTGAGTTCTATGAATATCAGGCATAATAATAATTCCATTATAAGAAAAATGATATTGAAAATAAATTAACGGAGCTATTAAAAAAGGATTTATTAGAAACAATATAAGTCCATGTTTTAGTTTTATAATCACAATGAATAAGAAATATTTTTTATAGAGGATTTTAATTAATTATAGGTAATTTAATAGTTTATTATTGTCTGATAGATATTTTATTTATTTCATAGAGGAATTTCTTGATGAGTTATTTGTATTAAAATACATTAAAAATATACAAATTAAGTGTGGATTCTAGAAATTTTAAATGAGGGGGTATATTGGTTATAAAATATTCAAAACACATGAATGGTACAATTAGTTAATTGAAATTCCATTTGGGTTTATGAATACTCTAGAAACCATCCAGGATACAATGAATGTGATTTTCAAGACAATGATGGGGAAATATTAATTACTACTTTTGATGAAAATATTGTTTCTATAATATGTTTGTAATAACATGTGGAGTAATTATATATATTACTTCAAATAATTAATTAACTATATTTACTAAAAATTATTCTTTTAGGTGATAATGATTGGAATACTTAGACACATTATTTTTGAAGAGGAATCATCAATAGATCCTATGATGTCTAAAGATGAGAATAATTTTATCAAACTAGTAAATTTGAAGGATTTTACCTTCTATATTAATCCTTATGGGTAAATATAGAATGTTAATACTATAATATTTGATAATTTAGAGACCCTTATCATTTTTTAATACTAAATATGGATTAATGGTATCACTATAATCTCTTATTTCTTTTGATAATCCAAAAACTATCTTGACTATTAAACCTATGTTGTGTATGATGGATATCAAAAGAGGGTCCATGGTGGAGTTTGATTATTTGAGATCGATGATAAGAAGAGGGTTGATGAAAGTGGGAAGATAATGGTATATTTAAGTATGGAACTATCTAGTTATATCTTAGAATATTATGTTTAGTGAAAATAGTTGATGGGATAAATGTTTTCAATATTTCATTGGAATAAATACTGTATGGGATTGAAATTTGAGGTTTATATTAACCAAATAAGGCTCAGGAATATGGTTATTAAATGGTTAGTGTTGATGAATGAACAATGATAGTAGGAAGAGGACTTGGGAACAATTTAGTACATTTAATAATGCAGAAATGTTTTTATCAAGGGTTACCAATGAAGGATCATTTATTCACATGGTATTTCTAGGATTAATGTTTGTGTGACTCAAATAAATGAAAAAATATATACAATATGGTGAAGAGTTAATTGAATAAATAAATTATTTTCAATGATATTATACATCAAATTCATTATATAATTTTAGAGTAGGCCTTTAATTTTTTAACTATGGGTTTGTTTTTCATATGAAATTAGTTTTAACCCATATTATACTTAAAATGGTCATTATTCCATAGTAGGGGGGACACATGGGGTACTTAATTATTTAATAATTAATCACAAATGATGTTTATTATGAATATTCTAAATATATAGTACAAAGGTTTTCAGGGAATATAAATAGTTCTATAGAAATTAATATGATGCATTAAGTATTTGAGGGATTATTGAAACCATTACCTATTATAAATTTTTAATGAGAATAAGTTTCTATGTAATTTATGTCAGGAATATAAAAATCATTTGTATTTTATTTCATTTTTTTTGTAGAATATCAAATAAAAAACACATATTTCATATATCTCAATAATGTTTATATGGTAGAAATAGTCACTTATGTGTTTTTAGAGGATGTGAAATTGTATGGAATTATTATTGATATAGCAGTAAAAAAATAGCATATGTTTACTAGTTTCTCTTTCCTAATAATCCTTTAAACTAATGTTTATGACATTAGAGATGAGTTCTTCATATTAACCCCAAATATATGGTCAAAACAAAGTTTTAAATTGTTTTTTGGTGGTTTATTTTAGGTTTTTCTCTTCAAATCATTATAAAAATTATGTGAAATGTCTTTTATGGACTTAATTTATTTATAATACATCATATAAAATCTCTAATGGGAGTCAGCCATTTTAAATTATTTATGTAAAATGGAAACCAAATATTATATATTACACTAAGTGGGGGGTTTTGGTTGATGATGTGGAAAATGATATATATTATAAGGATTAAGAATTGAAACTTATCTATTAATATCTATAAAGGGATAAAAAATAATGGGAATTATTGTAAACAAACATAGAATAGAGGTGACCAACAAATAATGAGATATTTTTTCCCATTTATAGACCTAGTAAATAGGGGGATAAAACTTAAATCCAATAGATGTTGGTTTTGAGGTCTAATGGAACATTTATTATTTCATGAAAATTTTTAACTCTTTTTATAAACTCATACTCACTAAAAAGAGGATAAACCCTATGTTCAAAGTGTCTTAATTGAATTTAGTGGTAAGGAAATATCATATTGGTGAATTTTTACCGATAAAAATTATTGAAGATAATTATTATATTACACCCATTTTTTCAAAGAATATTTAGGAATAATATCAAATGTGGGATGTGTAATTTAGAGTTAGGGTGGATAATGATGGCACATGGGAAAATGTGAATTTTATGAAGTATTAGTTCACTTATTTATAACTTTAGGGAAAGGTTTATTTTTAATAGGGGTAATTGATTAGAATTTGGGTTGAGGAATATTAATAGGGAGTTTGGTTATGTAGAATCCCTTGTAATGAGACATGGATGTTGAATGATGATTCTTATACATATCTCATACAAAAGTATAGGGATATATAATATTAATGTTGATGATAAATATGGTTTATACTATTGATACCTAAGGATGGTGAGGATATATAAATTTTTATTATTGATATCTAATCATGTTGATGATACATAATGATTTCCATTCAATACATAGGTTTTCATTCCATGAAACCAATGGGGGTTACATAAGGGTTTTTTTGTTAACATGTGAGGCCGATAAAGGGAGTAGTATGTCTCAACATAGGGAAGTATTTTATTTATCATTTTTTAGTTACTTTACTATGGAGTGTAAATATGGGTATGGGTTGAGAGGTAGGGGAATTCAGTTGTTTCTGTTTTTGATGGAAAAGTCCTACTTATGACTACATCAAAGACAACTCAATGAGTGATGCCAATCGACCACTAGATCATTGCATATATTTATTAAAAATATATAGAATATATATGGTATATGAATAAAAGATTATTTATCCTTCTCTGAGTCATTATCGATACATATTTTTGATCAAATAATCTCATGATTTTTAAATCTGTGTTTGGAGTTCTTAGATAATATCATTTATTCAAAGATAGATATAGATGTTTATGTTTCTTTGAATGAATTACTCAATGTCTACTGAATATATGATGAAAATAGATTCACAGAGATAATTTTTAATGTAAAGGTAAAATTAATGGATAAAATAATGGATTGAATATGTCAAATAAAATTAATATGGAGAAAACATTATAACCAAATGGTTAGAAGATAAGATATTGACACATGTTTCATTATAAAAATTAATAATGAAAAGACAAATAAATATATCTTGGTCACATTTTAGAGATATGTGTTAAATATTTTAGTATGACGATCAAGTTATAATATTATCAAAATCACTTACATTTATAAAAATGAGGATGTTATTGGGTTTTATGATTCCACACCCATAAATGTTAGTCATGATGATAATAAGCTATTTGACCATCTTATGGGTGAGAAAGAAAATAATTAATCCAATAGGGATTTTTTTAAATATTTCTATAGGGATTTATAGATTAATATAAGAAAAATTTCAAGATATTTTGTGTATACAAACTGATAATATTAATAAAAAATAAATATTTGTTTCACAAAAGGAATTTAACCATGAAGAATTAATTCTCTGTTTTTGTGTGTTAATTTCAGAGGTTGGTAATGATGATCACATGAAAATATTCAGACCATTAAAACTTGGTAACACTATTTCAAATGTTCTTACCATGATTTTTTTCTCATATTTTTTAGGAATTATTAATAATATTAAAACATGTAATAAACATAAGTTTGATAAAATTTTGGAGAATTATACTTGGCATTGATGTTGGGTGTGGCGATATATTGTTTTTCAAAGAGTTGGAATTTTATCTTTGATGTTAAAATTTGTTTTAACATCTCTATTAAAATAATTAATAATATTTATATAATATTATCCTCACTAATAATATTATTTTTTTGTTAAAGGATCATATTAGAGACAATTTACCTATTCTAAAGGTGTTATATATTGTAATCCTTCATCTCCAATCAAATTTTTTATTACATATGGTTATTGTTTTCATTATTTCATTTAAAAATATGAATAGGGTGACAAATTCATATAGAACTTATTAAAGAATATATCTACCATAAATCATTTTTATTTTTCTGATAACATTATTCTTTTTTTGAAATAGTTTGTATTTTATTATGCATGGAGTATCTAAAATTATAGATCATTATAAATGTGTTTCTATACAAATATTCAAGTGGAATAAGTCGTAATTTCTTTGGTAAATAAATACATGTTGTATGGAATGTTGTAATTATTAATTAACTAGATTTCATGAGTTGAGTATAATAATTCACATACCTGGGTTTTCCACTATGTATGGGTAAATTATTGATTATACACCTTCCACCCATTAAAGTGTACATTAGGGAGAATTCATCATGTATAAAGGTAAAAATATTTCCTTTAATAGAAGAGTATAGAATAGAAGCTCAATCATTAATTATATATTTATTCACATTTCATGTTTTCAAATAGTCTTAAAATAATCAACACAACCATTATGAATTTTATATAGACTGAAGATAGTTGTAAATACATGTGGATGTGGTATTATAGAAAACCTATAGAAAATCAGTGGATTAAGGTATGATTAGTTTGTAGAATTTAAATAAACATTTTATTTATCTTTTTCATATTATATATATTTTTAGATATTTTGTGTAGTTTTTACTATATTAGTCTTATCCTGTGTATTTTAAATTCAAAATAATCCAATTATATTTTTTATTTGATTCATTTTAATAAATTCATCTAGTAGAATATGAGAGACAAGGTTTCTAGACCTCTCTTATCATATGTTATCATATCATGTTTCCAACTTCTACCCCAGATATGTAATCTATATTTTCTCTTTAATAAACTCGTTATTATTCTCCCTATATGTGTGGCTGATGAACCTCTAACCAAGGGTCATCACAATAAATGATCCACCCTCATCTAACTACACCTCCACCACGAACTGTGATGCACCCACTACTTTATCTTCCCTTCACTTCTAATATCCCCCCATCTCATGTTCTATTTTTCTTTTATGGGTAACCCCAATCCTCTAGTGAAATTTACACCCTTTTCCAAACACACCATATGTGTTGACTATGTAACTCTAACATTAGTTATTTCCATGCATTGGAACAAGATGTTACACATCACCCATTATACAACATCACTTATCCATCTGGACGATCCTCAAACATCTTATCTTATCATGAAACAAAAAAAACCCATATCCAATAGGTTATAGTTTTTTCCATAATTAGGGAACCCCTACATTGATTTTAATGGGTACTACCATGAATTATTTCCCTTCATTCCCACACTTTAAGGTAATAATATTCAATCACTTTCTGATCGATGTCTGCACCTTGATCAAAATAGGATGATGGGATGTCAATTATTACTTCTATGGATCCATCCATGTAACTTTTCGCATTGTAAAAGTCTCCCTCATAGAGTTAATTCTTCTTTCTAGAGCCCATTCCAAGTGCGAAATCTTTGTGGACGTCGGTTTATTATGTTGCCTCTAGATGGACATTCCTGTGGGTCTTGAAAGGGAATCATCCTTCGGTCAGGAAATTAGTCATGTTAGGTATCTCTACCATGTTTGGTCTCTAGGAACATTGGTTACATTTATTATTTATCATAAGATTCCATATATGGTAGTATATTAGGCATAAAACCTAAAGCATCACGTGTCTTCCAAGAGGTTTCTAACACCAAATGAGTATATCATCCAAGGCTTTCACCTTATAAATTCCATTTTTAGCATGAGGCGGATGACTCCATTAGTATATACCTTCCAGGACATTAACCTCAAGCATCCCATGATTAACATGAGGTATCCTTTTAGGTCACAAATTTAATGTCTTATGGAGATATATTGAGGAATGATTTTATTGTATTATGGATATGGAGTTTATTGATCAAGACACCCCCTGGATTCGGATCATGAATGTGAATTCTTAAGAGGTAAGTAACACACTTGGACGTTTTTGATGGATGGATTAGAACTGCTTGGGGAGGTAGATCAAAGAGTTATGTCTCGTAATGGGAGGATATAACACCATGAAGTTGGATGGGTCAGAATGCCTTGTAGGAGTAGTTCCAGGATATGTTTCTTATAAAGGGAAGATGTCACGCCCTGAAGGTTTATTGGAACACCCTGGGAGGTGGATAAATGGGGTAAAACCTTAATATTGAGAACCTTGGTTTACCATTAGTTGGGAATAAACCATTGGTAGGAATCCTTTGAAACTATTTAAAAGATAGGTATCAAATCCCATATAGTTCAATTTCAAAATTTAAGGTCTTTTAACAAGACCGGTCTATTAATTTTTATGACATTTTGTAGAAATTATTGCATTGTGAATAGTGTCATTCCTAGGGATATTATGGGACTTATGAATGTGATATTCTATTAAAAATATGATTTCTCTTGGTCGGATTTAGTGTTGGGATTACGCATTGAGCTTCCCGATAGACCTAGAGGAGATAGGGTCTCCAAGGTTGGTTGTGTAATCTTTCTATGGATGTAACTCAGAGGAGATTAGGATGGATTTGGATGTTCGGTTTGGACCTTGGTGAGGATTTCTATTTGTACTAGTTAATTGGGATTCAAATATCATGTGTTTTTAAATAGTATGGGGCTAATACATAAGGAGGAGTCCCAAAGAAACATGTGTTTGGGTCTTACGCATGAAATCATCCCATATGGATAGAGGTTGGGGATTTTATCTTTGTATAATATCCATAGTGGATTTTGGGTGAATTTCATGGTCACTTCCTACCTCTATGCCTAAATGAGTTATTCCCAATGTGGTAAAAGATAGTAAGATGAATATATCATGACCTTGTCATAAATGATGCTCCAACAAGAGATGGTGTGGGGATTATGCGTGGAAGATTCCTAAATGAGGATGTCATTTCTTTTGAGGAGGATCACATTCCATGTGAGTATGATCACATTCTCTATGAGTCATACATGGAGCATCCTTTTCTTGTCGTACATTGTAAGTGGGACTTACTTATGGAATATCCCCTCTACAAATGGCTAGTATTCCACGGTGAGAGGTGGTGGAATCCCATGTTGATCATTCATGGGGCATCCCATTTTCATTTCATCAAGTAAGAGTATATTTTTATATCATGTTATGAGAATTTTGGGATCAGGTAGTTTTACATCATGTTTCTCAAACATGGGGGAATCACTCCATACACATTGGGATTACATAATTGCCACTCATTCCCTTTTGGGAGAGTCATGGCATTCGTAATTATAGGCTATAACTACCAGGAAGAGTGTTCAATCACATGGATTGTGATAACATGACAATGATGAGATGAAAATTCCATTGGTATTCCTATACTAAGAAGAAAAAGTTACGGGAACACATGAACTAGAGGCTTTGGGTAAATATTGTGATGGACCACAAAATTTTTTCTTGCATGTTTGGAGGGTTTCGCATAATAGGGGCACACAATGTTTGAGTTTTTTAGGAATTGGGTTCTCAAGCATGGTTCTTTGAAACATGGTAATTCCATGGAGACTCAAAGAATTATTCCACATAAGATTTATGATTTTCATTAAAGGTCATGGGTTCACATAAGATGAGACATTGTACCCATCCAACCTTGGTTGAAAATTATTGAGTGAGGATTAACAAACTATTTTCCTAGTCAAGGGTGGACCCATAAGGAACATTTCATGTATGATTTTATACCTTGAGGGTTATATTCATTTGTGTAGTCATGGAAGATCGACCTTAAACATAGAAGAGATGTACTTTATCTTCCCTAGGATCACCCCAAACAATGGGGTGAAATTGTATATATACACAAAATCATTAGTGATGGACCACAAGTATCCATTACAGAAGTGGTTTTTTCAAACCTTCATCATTTTCAGTGGTGGCTATTCATGGAAGGTATCATTTTGAGGTCACCTTCGGCATTTAAGATGTTTGCATGCAGATTGGGTGTCTTGAGTGAAGTTCCAACATATTTTGCATGGTTCTCTTGGCCATAAGATTGAACAATGAAGAAGGAATGAGAAATCTCATTGCTTTTTTCATGTAAGAATCTTGTTTATAGATTCTGATATTTCATGCATTATACAATTATTACACTCAACTTCATTTCTGTTTATGGAATGATTCATCGAGTCGAATGATGCCTTCAGTTTTACCAAAGTTTCTATGTGGACTTTCAAGAGGAATCTCAGCACCATTAAATTCCCCCCCCTCAGAATCATAGTTGAAAGGGGACCAGATGGTCATGTTCTAAGGGAAATGTCAAAGTGTGGGATGATCTCCTGTGGGTTTGAAAAAAATCATGATATGGAACATAAGGAAAATATGTGAGCATATAAGAAATGGTACATGACTATAAATAAGTGGAGGGGGAATGTATGGTACATTTGAATTTCTGTGTTATAATATTTTTCACTCTCATGCATGTATGTTTTTCCCATTTTCTCAAAAAACTGATCCTCGACCCCCAATTTTGTAAAGATTATCCTTATATTGCTCAAAATAATTTTTCAACCAAACCTCCATTTTTTTCATAAAAACTCACTTCTTGTGCACATATTACATAGCCTTTTCAGACTTACCCAAAATGGTTGATCAAAAAAACCCCACCAATATTGAATTCACTACTACTGATTGGAGATCAGATATTACTAGACCTCATCATATCCCTTGAGTTAGGAGGGTTGTGTCAGACAATGAGATGCTCATTGATATAATATTAGAGTCACCAAAAAGCTATCTATTGAGTGACTATCTCTGATTGTGGAATGACATATTTTTGGATAAAGTCAACAACCCAACCTTGATGGTTGATGCACCATGATCATGGTTCACATGCGAAGATAACTTCAATCACTGGGACATAACTATTCACAATTATCCTTCTAGGGAGAAGGAAGAAATTACTGTATTTGTGCTGAATAGGTAGACTGTGATGTTTATGGGAAGCATCCAGAGGTGGAGGAAATCCATAATCACCACTCCACCATATTCCAGAATAGTATGAGGGACAATAGTTTAGGATGGAATGTGGATTGGGACCTTATGTTTGGCGGAAATTTTACCAGTGAATAGTCATTGGAGTAATGGGTATGCCACATGTGCTAATGTTACGGGGCAGATATGTGCTATATCAGGATGTATGAGGTGGTGCGGAAGTCACAATTCCACTTTTACCATCAGTATTTGTTGGTACTATAGATCCTTAACTGATGGTCCCTGGATAAGAACACATTCCATCTCCATCATGGAGAAGTCAGAATAAGTTTGTGGGACATCCACTACATCAACATCTTTCTACTAGAATGGTTCCATTATGATGAGTTCTATCTATTAGAGAACACATAGAACGACATGACATAGAATCCTCTCCTAGTGAAAGATCTCCTAGATATTCTAATGAAAAAACTAGGTTATGCTACTCTATTTTTCATATATATCATTTTCAAGACAATTTTCGATACGTTTCCCAAGAAGGACTGTGAGGATTCTGGGTTGGGGAATTCAATTTACAATTTCATTATATAGGAGGAAGTGTGGATCATACTAGTTGATCCTAGAAGATGGAAAACATTAGGAACAGTGGTATAACATGGTGGTATGCTTGGATCCATTGGTCCGCTACACTAATTTCCTCACCAAATTCTTGAGTAGTTAACTAATGATGGTTAGGGACACATGGATGGGAATAATCCTGGGGATATTGGTAATGGAAGCGAATCAAGTAAAAAAACAGAGTCAATTTGAGGGTAACCATGTTTGTGAGGATCTAAAACATACTTGTCCATGTTGCAAGGGTTAACATTCCAAGAAGGATGTGCAGTCTATTCTAGTTCATACATTGAATGATTGCATCACACCTCAAGGGTTACGAATGATTGAATTCCATCAGCCCTCTATACACTTCTCTATAGTCATCTCTTATGAACATTTTTTGTTCTGGCCAGTGGTGCAGGATGCATCTGGGTTTACAATTTGGATTAAAAATCATGTGAACATAAAAATTTATCCCTTTTCAACCCTAGTAGGTCCAATGGGGGAAAACATTCAAGGAACGTGGGAACAAAAGAAGTATCTATAAAGTTTCATAGGTGGAGTGACGGTGGCCTGGATTGACAACCATGTCTATAGGGATCCATACACACCATACCACTTTTCCTAGAATTTTGGGTTCCTTCTATGAGCTATGAATAGTTCCTACATGGGGGTTCATGAAGAGTGTAACCCTTGTATCCTTCAATAATTATGGTGCATACTGTTGAATATGAATTTTTCAGAAATAATTGGGATACCACTAAGATATTTTGGTGCTGACCAGTCGAAGGAAAATTCTTGAAATTGGGTGGCAATATTTCTCTAAGAAATCATATGGTTGAATATCTTGGTGGTGGAGAAAAAAGAGAGGAACTAGATTAGCGAGGAATCCAGATAGATGCTTCCCAAGGAGAAAGCCAAACGTATAGAGAAACTCATTTTGGAACTATGGTGGGAACATTTAAAGGTGCTACCTCACACTATTTTCCTCTATGGGAAGGGTATTGGAAGCAACATAGAGAACTATTAAGGAAGGATCCATGGAAGATGTTCAGGTTCCTGTTATAGCTAACTTCCAATGTTGACTTTCCTTATATTTGTTTATACTAGAGGAAGTGGTGGACGTCGATGTTGATTGGGGACCTATGTAATATATTGACCTGAAACAAGGTTGAGTTTCCATAGTTTGGGCTTGTTCAGATCACTGTCAAGGTGGGAGTTCATGAGATGCCCATATACATTTCCATCATGGATGAATTCAAATTTAGATGAGGGGAAACTATCCATCCTTCCACCCATGTGTGGGTGATTTTGATAGTGAGTTAGGGACTAAGGATACACCATCGGTCAATGATTAAAGTGAGTAGGCATCATCTAATGAGGAAGCACATGAGTCTAATGATGTTGAATCCTAGATTTCATCTACTCATTAACATAATCCTCCAGAGAGTGGTGTGATTGGAGCCTCTGAAGAAGACATGAATGAGTATCGTGAGGTAAAACTTAACTCACTCTCATCCTTTATTGATCCTTCCCTTTCACTATTCTGATTATTTAACAAAAACATTTCCATCATAGGAGAATCTCTGTAATGGGAAAGGGGCCCCTGCTAAAGAGAATAAATTGAACCGGTGAGCATGAATGATTATGATCTATGGAATGAGTCTAAGGATAAGGTGTCTAATGGGCCAATCGGGGTCAAGGAAGTCAAGGTGAAAACATAGAAACCTTAGGCCTTCCCTATTATCTACTGGGGTCCATTCCTTGTCATTCAAATAGTGACACCCACTATAGGACAATTAGGGCACCTGAGAATTCTTATCATTAAGATTCCTCCATCTCAAGGTAAGATAATATCGCATGTCATAAATACATAATCATATTTCTAGGAAGCCTATGCGTCGATGTATTTACCATTTTTCATTCATATCATTCTAGACCAATGCAATAAGAACTAGTGCATGTCATAGAAATACCAACCATTGCTGAAGGATATCCTGTGGTGAAATCCCCTACTGTGACTCAAGAGCACAATCAATTGATTATCAACTCCCATAATACTTTTTCTTTCATAGATAAATACATTTAATTTTATGATTATATTGACTTAGATATTACATTCATGAACAATGATCGTGGAACTACGCACCCATAAAGTAGAAGAATTAAGAACATCTAGGGGGCCTTCTCTGATAGTCATGATAGTTCATGAGGAGCCTAGCTTCCATGCTAATCTTGCCTTTGTCCCAAATAAAAAGTCGTATATAGAAATGAGTGATTCTACTAGTGGGGAGGAACTGAGGGATCGTAGAGATGACATTGTTGAGGTAGGGGGCAGTGAATATGACTAGCCACATGATTTGGAGTTTATCCCACCTAATAGGAGACCAAAGGTGGATAATTCAACATATCTTCATGTGGATCTTCTTGAGTATAAATATTCACTACCTAACGATATTGGGGACTCTGACCCTAACATAGTCATGTAGAATCAAATAATATGTAACATGGAATGGAAATGATTATAGCACTTTATTAGCTAGACATTGGAAGGGAAGTTAGTGGTCTTGATGGGGTCTCTTCATCATTGGTTATGAAATATTTTTACTAGAGGGTCATATATTCATAGTCTTAATGCACCGATTAGTGAAATTATCCCTAAATAGGTCTATGATAGGTTTCAACAACTAGACACTTCCAGCTTCCAAGAGAATTCTGACAGCATTCGTAAGCACTATGAGGTTTTCCACAAAATCTTATATCTGGAAGAACAAACAAAGGAGCATAATAATTTCATCAACAGTCAATCAAAAATCCTCAGCCAACTAATTACTAAGAAAGAGGAGTATGAGAGGTTTATGAGGAAGGTGTAACTTTGAGTAGTCAATTTCTGGGAACATCGATCATCGAACAAACGAATTAATTTTACGATGTGTGCTAATGCAGGATCGGGATAGCTCCATGGGAGTTGAAATCTATCAGGACAAAGGGGAATGAGAAGTACAATATCCAAAATCATGAAACAAATGGGAGTGGAATGGAGATATTTGATAACTTTAGTCCATGTTTGAGAAATAGTATTTTTATTGTTAGTTTGGAATGTGGAGAAAATGAAGTTCGACTACAAACCATGTTTGGAACACAAAATATGTCTCGGAATGTCATCCAATGTCATACAAGATGTTGGTTATGGATGGTAGGAGATAGAAAATAGAATGTGACCAAGAAATTAGGGGGTCCATTTAGATGTGGAAGAGGGTGAGAATCCAAATAAAGGGAATTCAAAGTGTGGGAATGGAGTGATGAAATATTCAAATAGACTCCAACACTCCTGGAATTATGCCATTTTTTCTTATAGATCATTGGTGTAAACATATTGGTCTAAAAAAATAACAAACACATATTCTTAGGGAGTGGTATCATGGATTCTGAACAAGGGTTGAAGGAACATGAGAGATGCATTAGATAACTTGCACTAAAGGAAGGGGTCTTAGTAAAGGTCCTAAGATACTCTATTGTTTTATGTTATGAAAAATTATGATTGATATGTAATTTTACATTATAAGATGAAAACATTGGACATGGAATTTAATGTAATATGGTAAAGAGAATTGTATAGTTTAAGGTTGTGTCATCAGGATTCATCTCACAGTTTAACATCATGTGATTGGGACATTGCACATCATTTAAGGTTGTATTTTCCAAACCATATGGTTAATATCTCAAAGGGACATGTGAAGTCTGCCAAAGTGAAAAATCCAATGTTAATAAAGGAAAACTAGAACAAAACACCAAAAATCATGTCCCTAGGAAGAAAACCCACATAATATTTAAATTTATGATTCTTGGACTTGAATCCCCAATATAAGGATGTGGATTTTGGACCAAGTGCTTCATTGTGAAGCTTGGACACATCGACACACACTCTATGAGAACTCCTAAGCCCATGTGAGTCATTATAGGTGTGGGATTCAAGAAACCATAAGTGGGTTTTACTGACATGTGCAAGTTTATAAAATGGGTGAAACCAGGGGTATTGGAATTCCAATAAGATATAGCAATGTGGATAGGATGTAAGATGAGACTTCAATATCTAGATAAGGGGTGAAAAATATGTAGGGATCAAATATTGAAAATATTTGAAATATAGGAATACCAACCACAACATATTGGAATGATGTGAGAAAATGAAAGATTTAATGTTGACCGTGTTCCAAACACAGGATCAGCAATTTGTTACCAAATACCCATTAGGGTGTTTCCTAGGATGGGGGTAGGACTTGGACAAATAACATCATCATTAGGGGGTCCATTTGGATTTTAAGGGTGTTGGAAATACAAATGAATAATGAATCAAATTCTTGAATGGAAAATATCATAAAATTAGATTCAATCTAGAGTTTTGAAAATATTTTAATGTCATATTTTGTGGACCCTGGATACTAGTTTTAGGTCTTATAGATCGAACCATATTTTCTTAGTTTATGTTCATAATGTTTAGACCCTATTGGATAGTTTGGAGTCATATAATTTGTACCACATGGGAAACATTCAGTACAAGGATGTATATGGAACACAAGAGGTAAACCCTAATATGAATGAGGCCAAGAAGGTTCACTCACCACATGCATACCATATAAAGAAATGAATATAGTTTAAGGTCATAATGCATAGACAATAAATGATTTCAAGGGATTAAATGGTATGAAATTTCAAAAGGTCTTGAGGATGAAAAGTTTGAGTGTCTCTACATATCCCATAAGAATAGGAATTAATCGAAACCTAGTTATAGAATTAGGTATGTAAGAAACTAACATCATTTTGGATGATCCTATATGATGAGGGAATTGTAGGCATCACCCTATTATCATGGGGAACCCCATGTTTAAGTCATGTGGTAGCATTTGTTAACAATCCCATACTTATCGTATGAGGAATATTTTTATAAAATGGGGTAAAAATCATCTATTCGTAAGTAGTAATCATGGGATTGTCCAGGTTAATACTTAAGTTTAATGTCATGAATTGAGGACAATGATGTAAATTATTTTTAAAGGAATGTTCATGGTACAATAGTTATAACCCGACATGAATAAGGACCAAGGTGTCCCATGTCACATGAAATAATCCCAAGGAATAGATTTTCATAGTTAAGAGTTGTAGTGTTGGGACATTAATTCTCTATTTAAAATCATAAATAACATATTGTAATGGGGAAAATGGATTAAGGATTTAGTCTATTTGCGGTCGATCCAAAAGAAAAGGAATTTGGGTGTCTTTATGTAACTCATAAAGATGAGAATCGAGTATCATGTAGTTCCTGAACATGACAAGGTAGAATACCAATTCTAGTGAAGATAATCCTTTTTTTATCAAGGAACCTAGAAAATCCCACGGTTATCATGAGGTATGCCATGTTCAGAAAATGGGGTAAGATTTGTTGATCAATCCACGCATATTGTTTGAGGAATACCAATTTTAAATGAGGTAAAAAGAATCTATTATTAAGAATCGTTCCGATTTTTCTGGAGTAGAATCATAGTTTAACATCATGCATTGAATACATTAATCTAATCAGTTTAAATTCCAATAACTTGGACTATAGGGGCTAAAAATATTTTATGGTCATAACGCTCATACCTACCACAAATAGTTTAATTTCATGTTTCCTAGACCATAGTATGGCTATTAGATTTGGTTTTTAAGTCTCATATCAAAGGGGAGTGTTCCAAGAGGATATGTATAATGAAGTTTCATGGTAAACATGGCGTGAATGAGGGATAAGGGGTCCTAATGAGACACCACACTTTATCAGTAATTCATGAACACAGTTTAATGTCATGATGTTAGGAAGAATGATCTCATTTTAGGGTCATGAAATTCAGATAAAAAATTTTACTTACTTCAAAGAAATTCACATGGGGTGGTGGAGCAACCAACCTGACATGAATAATGGCCTAAGAGACCTAACACCATATGAAAAATCTTGATGAAAAACCTACTTACAATTTAAAGTATTGATTCCTATACTAGGACTAATCAATTTCTAGGATATCTATGTGGAACTAAAGAGGAATAACCCAAAATTAATAGATAAAAAAGAGTCTCACATACCACATACATATTTTATAATGAGCTTCAGAGTTTTTTAGTTTGTAATTCCTAGACCATAACTAAGGATAAAGGGCCAAAAGGTTGATTAATTTGAGGATCATCCCTAGGAAAAAATGTATGGGCATCACTAAGTATATTATAAGGATGGGAATAAGGCCACATGTAGTTTTGGAAACAACACATGGTGATAGAACAACACTGGAGGGAGTAATCCACTCTGATGAGGGAACTGAGGCATCCCCCGATTATTGTGATGCATCCAGAACCTATTCTAGGCAAGATCATAGTTTAATTTCATGCATTGAAGATGTTAACTCATATTTTATAGTCATATAGTTTAGACTATAATGGGTGAATGTCTTTAATGGGTATGTGTAGTGTGGTTTTATAAAAAACCATATGTGAATGAGGGCCAAAGGGGGCCAAAAAATAACACAACACATCCTGGAGAAAACCAGCATATAGTTTAAAGTTGTGATTCTTAGACTTGGGATCCTAGATTATGGTCAAAATGTTTGGAACCTTATGAATATTTTAAATTCATGTTGCATGGACTATGCTTTGGCCATTAGTTTATGGTCATGAAGCTCAGACCATGGTGTAATCACTCCAAGACGGATATGCATAATGTAGTGGCATAACAATCATGGCATAAATGAGGACCAAGGAGGCCCAAAAAACACATATTCATTCTTGATAATTATTGAATTCAGTTTGAAGTCTTGATTCGTCAACTAAGAAAGTATTTTACCATCATGTGGCTAAGAAGAGGTTCACTTGACATGAAAGAAGTATGGTCATGGTTGGGCCCATGAATAGAGATCTAGAAGTCACTATGTATCTTGTGTGTATAGGAATCAAGATGTATGTTTATATTGAAGGAAATCCATACTCATAGGTCTAACCCATATATAGGGAGGGGCATGAAAGATGATATATGTCGAGGTTGGAAACCTCTCGGGTGAGTACATTATAGTTTTTAGCAGTATATTGTCATGATAGTAGTACAATAATTATTTTAATGTATAATGTCTTTAAACTAGGAATTTGGTTTCTACACATGTTCACATCATGAAACTAGTACATTGGAACTATGTTGTTTATTTTCATCTGGCGAGGATGATAATGACATAGTTTAAGGTCATGTGATCGGACTAGTCCATGGAATTTAATGTCATATTGTAAAGACTTTGAGAGATCCTCATGTGATTTATTTCTTAATAAATTTGGTGTTTATAGGGGGTAATACTCTCTCCATCTATAGTGATCAACGGGTACCCACCTCTAGGATATATCATTTGAATGATATAAGTTCCTTCACACTTGGACTCTAAATTTTGTGGATTCCCTCCAGGTAACATTGGCATTATAAGGTCCACTAATGTTTCACCCTAGAGGAAGGAACGAAGGTGAAATTTATTTTTAAATATTCTTTCTATATTGTTTTGGTATCTCTCTAGTTTGTCCAAGGCCTAGAGCATATTCACTTTGAGGGATTCCATCTTAACAAGATCTAATTTTTAAATTCTATCTAGAATCTTCTAAACATAAATGGTTTTTTGGAGTGATAAAACAATATATCAATGAGCATGAATGCCTATGTTATATAAATTAGGGAATAACGAGTCTCCTGGGTGGAATTTTGATGCATCAACCAATAGGTCTAGAAGAAGTTGGGGTGTTTTTTTGGACAACTCTTCTTGTTTTGGCCAACCATCTTCTAAAAAATAGTAGAGATTGTTTTTTTGAACATATTGATCTATCCATATTCCTATGAATAATTATAGGATGAATAACTAGACTGTATTTTTTTATTAGCATATAACTTCTTCATTGTAGTTGCTCAGAAGTTTGTGTCGTTATCAATGATAATGGTGTGAGGTACTCTATATCGATGGATGGTATGGGAGATCAATAATTTGATCACTGATTGGGATCTAAATTTTATAAGAGAAATTTATTCTTCCCACTTCAAGAATAAAACCTCTATGGTCTGAATGATCCTACACCAGTAAGCTGTCACTATCAGATAGGGTCCCACAAGATTGAGTCCCCATACTGCAAATGGATAAGAATAATTGGTAGTATGGATGGGATATAGTGGTCGATGAACAATGTTTTCATGAATATAAAACATGTGGAACATCTTAGAGAACTCGATATAGTCATGAAATAAGTTTTTCCATATGTATGACAACATTTGAATATGGTAGGAGAGCTTTAACCTTTCCTAATGGGAACCACATGACCGAGCATGAACATCATGCATATTCAAGTGAATCTATTCTCCATGGATGAAATAGAGGATATTTCCATCCATCCCACATATGTTGACAGTCTAATCGAGGATAATCCCACTCTAGATTTTTAATTGTGTTTTATGCAATCCAATTCATTCATGTTCCAAAGGGAGGATATCATGCTTGAGATACTAGATAAAAGGGGTTGTCCGGTTGTATATTTGTTCTATTGGGAGTATATAAAGGTCCCAATGTAGAAACAAAAAATAGTCAGTTGTTTTACCTAATGGATTTCAACATAATATAGAGTGATAAAACAAATAAACCATTAGTGTTCCATATGAATGAATAGATCATCCTGATCAGGCTCTGCAAGAGATGTGGCTAGACTAGCCAAGGCATCGGCTCGACCATTCTTCGATTGAGGAACATGAGTCACCTCTGTCTAAGAAGTTAACTAGGCCATCAAATGTAGGTTATTATCTATAAATGTAATTAGTTTCAACTTTATGATGATATAATCACCATTTATTTTCTTGATGACTAAATCATATTCTCCCTTCACATGAAAGTGGGAGACATAAATCTCAAGGGCCAGCTGAAGACTAGTTTGGAGAGCCTGATACACTACCTCGTTGTTGGTGTAGCCCTATGATTATAATAATGAATATGGCATGAAAACATGTGTATGAGTGATAAGGACAGCCCCCGTGCCTACTATATTGAGATTGGGATCATTGATCCATATATAGGTTGGGCTCTAGGAGGAATCATCAAAATACTATTTCCAATAAGGTATAGCCTTATCCACTGAGAAGATAGCCTTATCAAGGAAATCATGTTCAATGGAATCTCTTCGAGAGGTGAGTGGGAAGCCAAAAAGTCAGATAATTCCTAACTTTTGAGGTATTTATACAGAATGAACCAAATGTCAAAATAATAAAGGATCAAAGCCTAGTTCACTATTCATATTTTCAATGTGGGATGATCGAAGATATACTTCATCAGGTCCATTTGGGGCACCATATTTATCTTGAAATGTTGTTGATACTTCCATGCCTTCTACATTGTGAAAGGAAGAATGGAGAAACTCTTCTTGATATGAGAGTTTCAAATATTTTTGTTGAGGAGTGTGAGACTGAGATAGTATAAATTGTTCTTTCTCCCCATAAGGTATTTTTAGAGAGAAAGTTACCAAGGGATCATTCTAGTGTTATCATGTAGAGGACCATAGGATTCCTGTAGATGGGTGGAATCATGGCCGGAGGCTGTAGTAGATAATGATTGATTTCCTAAAAGGTGGTCTGGTACTCTTCATCCTAGTGGTATAAGGTAACATTATTCATGATCCTAGATAAATGGATTAAACATTCAATCCATATTCATGATGAAATGTTGTATGAAGGCTAAGTGGACTTTAAGTCCTTGGAGGTCTTCGATATTTCTCGGAGGAGGCATCTGTATTATGGAATTGATCTTATCTAGGTCAATTTCAATGCCTTTATATCTGATGATGAAACTAAGAAACTTTATAGAGGTTACCCCATATGCACACTTTAAGGGGATCATTCTCAAATTTTGGGAGTATAGAAGCTGATAAATTTCTCAATATCATGGATATGGCCCTAATACTGCTGGGATTTTACCACCAAATAATCCACATAGCATTCCATGATAGTCTTGAGAATCAGTTTGAAGATGCGGTTCATAACCTAGTGATATGTTTCTAATTAATTATTTATACTGGAGGATATTATCAAATTTAAAAAGGTACATTGTGTTGATATGAAGTTGGTAGACTCCTCATATTCGGGGGACCCTCTAGATATAGTTTTAACCAGAGTATCCATCCATGAAGAAGATAGCATGGAACCCATATGTGGCATCGATCAATAGATTTATCACTGGAAGGGGAAAATAATCCTTTAGACAATTGTTTTTGAGATCCATGAAGTTGATAAATACTCTGATTATCTCATTTTTTCTTTTTGGAATTGTGTTGGATATCCAATAAGGGTACTGGTCTTCTCTAAAGAAGTCAGATTTTATATTTTTATCAACTTTATCCTTGACCATGGAACTATGAGAAGGGTTTAGTTTCCTGAGAGGCTTTATGAACTCGTGATGACTCAGTAGAAGACCAATATTGTGGATAGTGACCTGGGGGTATACTCCTGGAATCTCTTTATAACTATAAATCCCCAAGCTCGAGCTACAGAATCAACCCTTATATATTCTATGTATTTTTTATTTAATAGAACATAATAAATACACAAAATTTGATTTACATATCATGATCTTTACTAGTCTAGGTTCTGGAGAATTGACACACATTACACCTTTATCAAATCTATATAATAATAAAATCAAATAAACTGGAAGAGACTACATGTGCTAACTCCCTGATCAAAGAGAACACTATTCGAAACTCTATTAATCCTTTGAAAAAAAATTAAAATAATGGGTGAGCATTAAATATTCCCATTAATGGGTTTAAAAACCCTTGATAAATCCTTTTAAAATATCATTTGAAATTACTTACGATTTATAAACACTAGATTATTTTAGATAATACTTACCTTCGGAAATTTCGTAAACATAATCTGGTATTTTTATTTAAACAATAATTCGGCTTCTAAAAAAACAATAATTATGAGGCCACTTGAAACCTTCAAGGTTGTCTTGGGCCTACCCACATAGTGAAGGATGGGATCACTCCCCACTAACCTTCCATATTTATAACTTACAAGTTCTAGATTTTCTGAAAACATTTTAACATTTCTTTACTTATACATATAAATACACCATCACAGGAGTTTTATTTTAGAAAATAAATAACATTAAAAACACATACACTTGTATCAAAATCTAAATGTATAAATTAAAACCTTCATGAAAATTAACTTGTTAGGCATAACCATATCATCTATACTTGACTGTTCATATTCATATTGAATGTTATTTACCATTCATGCACTTTTAAATTACCTTTATAACTTCATAAGAATCCATTTCTGAAGGTGGTTCAAATAAATGAAAATTTTATTCAATTCTTATAAATATATGTATATTCATATATCTATATATAAATATATTCATGTATGACATGTCATGAAAAAAATAATTGATATATGGCCATAATCAAGATTCACATATGAAATGCATATGACATGAGAAAATTATGATTTACTTTAATTTTAAATTCATATATAAAATAATATTTGTTTAGTCATAAATAACTAATTTAATAATATAGATAATCATTTAAAATAATAATTTTATGCGTATTCCCAAAATAACATGAATCTTGGAAATAATTTTCTTGTATTATCTTGTCATTTAGTATTTAGTGTGCATATATATATATATATATATATATATATATATATATATATCAATGCATAAAATATTAAATCCATAAAAATTAATGCTTAGATTACTTTTAAGTAAACGGTAATGGAGTATGAAAAATTAGTGTTATAATATATATATGTTGAGCATTATATATATATATATATATATATATATATATATATATATATCATTATTTAAAATTATAATCTAAAGATCACATTTGTATAAAACATAGAATTTAAAGTAATTATATAAAATAATTTTATGTAATAAGTTCTCCTTGAAAATAAACTTGAACATAAAATAAATCAATCAATCATGTTTAAGTAGATAAAAAATATCTTAAATGATACTAGTATAGAAATACTTTGATAAAAATGCATAAACTCCCTTAAGAATATATAATTAAACAAACAAACTCTTTAAATATCAAAACTCTTTTGTAATATGATTCTCAAACTAAAATATTGACTCATAAAATTATTCTCCCTTACAAAATAAGGTTGAACAAAAAAATCACAATAATTATGCATTATGTTTCATATTAATTCAAAATGAAATCACAGCTTGAAAAAATCACATAAACCATAAAATTTCAGATAAATAAATTTTTGATGAAAATTAATTTTCCCTCACCTAAAAAATGATGAAAACGAAAATATTATGAATTTTGATTGAACCATAAAGGCATAAAGTTTCTTCCTACTTTAAGGAATTCGAAATAGTGGTAAGAAAAGAGAAAGGAACTTTGCATGGGCAGGGTTCCTTCCAACAAAAGGAATTCAGTTCTTCTATGCATACTAACACTTATAAAAACACCATCTCAAGTCTATCCAAGAATGTTTATGAGGAAAATGATGATAAAAAAAGAAGAAAACCTTATTTGATATTCGATTAATACCAAAACAGAAGATTCTAAGAGGTTCAGTAAAGTTATGATTATTATATCGAAAGAACAAAATATAGATATATCATAATTTGACTGAATTGACATATTTAAATAAAAATAAAACTAGTATCTGACCAGAAATAGAGACATTTTTGAAGAAAAAGATGTGAAGATTCGAGATTGACAATCTTTTCAGACAAAAACACATAAAAATGAAAATAGGAGAACTACCTCTCCCTAGATCTTGAAAACCCAAAATGAAACCCTAATAGGGACAAACCAGTTGATTTTTCCCAGACATAGTTCTCTTCATTGTCTGCTATCATACACCACATATCGGACTCCTTTCCAAATTCAAACTGATGTCGGTAGCTTAATACATAATGAGTTCCCTTCATAGTACGACTTAGAGAACTCAGCTTCCTCTCCTTTGACAAATGTGACTCTCGTGAAGACCACATCTTGTTGCACGACACCCTCATGGAACACCTCTCGTATTAACAATTCCCTTTCATTTTTTATATTAGTTTTATCATTTCTTTTTTTAATGTATTTATTTTAAAACAAAACATGATTTTTATTTATATGTTTATTATAAAAATAATAATCATTTAATAATTTTCATAATTAAAAATTATTGTATAATTAATAAAATGTATTATTTTATATAAATTATATTATTTTTATTGAAAACATAACATATAATATTATTATAGAAATTTTTATTTTCATTAATTTATATAAGATTAATTATTTACAAATCATATTTATGTGTCAAATTAAAATTCATTGTACTTACAAAAATATTATTTAACCCAAAAAATATTAAACAAAGTTCTTTTAATTTCTAGAATCATTTTATTATATGAAAATATATTTATATGGTTTTCATAAATGATTATTTATGATATTTTTTTAATAAAATATTTATTTGTTAATAAAATATAATCAAAATATTATATTTATAATATAATGTAAAATCATGTTTATAAGAGTCGTATTTATTTTCTATTCTAAATTCTTGAAAACATTAATTTATTTAACAAAATTATAACAAATAAAAAATATTAATTTTATAAAATCATAATTTATTAAAATTAATGAAAACATATTACATTATAACTCATTAATTTAATTAAAAAATCTAGGACATTACATTCCCCACCTTAAAATAATTATGCCCTAGCTATTCATTCATCGGACTATAGAAAATTTGGGGTTTCCATATTCAAAATTAAGAAAAATAGAACAGATAAACTACTAGACTCGACAATATCTAATATCCAAATATGTCTACTTTGTTCCTCTTATACCAACTATAAAGACTCGAGCCCATGCTACTGAACTCAGCCCTTATAAATGTCATGTATTTCTTCATTTGAAATACCGTAATAAATACACAACATTTGATTTATAAATCAGGATCTTTATAAATTTAGGTTCTGGATAATAGACCCACCTTACACATTTATAAGAGATGTATAAGAATAAAATAAAAAGAACAAAAAGACACTACATGCACCAACTCCGTGATCAAAGTGAACACCACCAGAAACTCTAATGATCCTGTGAAGAAAAATAATTTTAAAACAAAGGATGAGAATTAAATATTCCTAGTAAAGGGTTTAAAAACCCTTGATAATTCCTTTTAAAATATAATTTGAAATTACATCTAGCTTAAAAAATTCTATATCATTCAAGAAAATACTTGCGTTAGAAAATTGCCAGAACATAATCCAGTGTTTTTCTAAAAACAATCCGAAATATCATTAATACAAAACACAAATTCCAAGACCACTTGAAACATTAAAGGTTTTTTTAGTCCTACCCACTTAGTTAAGGATGGGTTCAATCCCCTGTGACCTTCCATATTTACAATGTACAAGCGCCATATTTTCTAAAAACATTTTAAGCTTTCTTTATATAGATATATACACAATTTTATTGAAGATTTATTTTAAAACATAAATAACATTAAAAATTCATATGCTTGTATTTATATCTAAATGTATAAATACAAACCTTCATTGAAATCCACTAGTTAGGCGTAACCAAATCTTCTATACTTGAATTTTCATATTCATATTAAAGGTTATTAAACATTCAGGCACTTATAAATTTCATTTATAACTTCATAATAATCTATTTCCTAAGGTGGTTCCGATAAATAAAAATTTATTCAATTCTTATACATATATACATATTTATATATATAGGTATGCATGTATGTTGTGTCATGAAAAAACATCTATATATGTCCATAATCAAGATTCACAAATGACAAGCATATGACATGAGAAAATTAGGATATTCTTTAATTTTCAATTCTTATATAGAATAATATTTGGCTAAACATAAATAATTAATTTAATAATAGTTATAAACTTTGAAAATAATAATTTTATTCGTATTCCCAAAATAAATTGATGATTGGAAATAATATTTCATGTATTATCTTGTTATTTAGTATTTAGTATGCATATATATATATATATATATCAATGCATTAAAATATTACATCTATAAAAATTAATACTTACATGAATTTGATTTAAACAGCAATAGATTATGAAAAATTAGTGTTATAATATATACATGTCGAGCATTACACATATATATAAATTATAATTTTAAAATTTTAATATAGTGATCACATTAATATAAAACATAAAATTTAAAATACTTATATATAATAATTTTATGTAATATGTTCACCTTGAAATTAGAAATAAACATAAAATAAATAAACCAATCGTGTTTAAGTAGATAAACAATCTCTTACATGATAAGATTTCAGAAATATATTGATAAAAATGTATAAACTCCCTTAAGAATATATAATTAAACAAACTAACTCTTGAAATATCAAAACTCGATTGTAATATGATTTTGAAAATAAAAAAATTGATTCATAAAAGTATTATCCCTTAAAAAAATAAAGTTGAACATAAAAAATATAAAATCACAATAATTAATAAATATGCCTCATATTAATTCAAAATGAATTTGTAGCTTGAAAACAAATTCACATCAACCTTAAAAGATTTGATAATTAAATTTTTGAAGATAATTAATTATCCCTTACGTGAAAAATAATGAAAACAACAATATTCCAAAGGTTTCTCGAACCATGAAGATAGAAGGTTTCTTCCCACTTGAAGGAATTTGAACTAGTTGTAAGAAAATAGAAAGGAAAATGGCTTGGGTAGTGTTCATTCCAACAGAAGGAATCCGTTTCTTCTGTGAATACTAACACTTACTTATAAACACGTCACAACAGGCATATATGATAAGCTCTATGGAGAAAACGGTGATAAAAAAATAAATCAATCCTTATTTGAGATTCGATTCATACCAAAACATAAGAGGCCAAAAGTGTCAATAAATTTATGATTATAATGTCAAATGAAAAAAATACATATATATCATAATCTGACCAAATTGACAGATCAAAATAAAAATCAAACCAATATATGATAAGTAATAAAGACATTGATGAAGAAAAATATGTGCATATTCGAGATCAACAATCAGTTCGGAAAAAAACAGATAAAAAAGAAAATAAGAGACCTACCTCGCACTAGATCTGGAATACCCAAAATGAAACCCTAATAGTGAAAAAACATTCGACGTTGCCTAGACTTGGTTCTCTTCCTCATACACAGTCAGATGCCTCGTTTCAGAATCCTCTCTAGACTCAAACGGACACCAGCATTTCGATTCATGACGAGATCCCTTCGCGACGTGACTTGGAGGCCTCAGCTTCCTCTCCTTTGCCAAATGCAACTCTCGGGAAGACGTCATCCTGCTACGCGACACCCTAAGGACCAGCTCCCTTAATCACGATTCCTTTTCATTTTTTTATATTAGTTTTATCATTTTGGTTTTTAATGAGTTTTTTTTAAAACAAAACATAATATGTATTTTTATATTCCTTAAAAAAATAGTCATTTAATAATTTTCCAAATTAAAAATTATTTTATAATTAATATAATATATTATTTTATATAAATTATATTATTTATATTGAAAACATAACATACAATATTATTATAAATATTTTTCTTTCAATTAATTTATGTAAATTTATTAATTTTCAAATCATATTTATCTATAAAATTAAAATTCACATAATTTATTAAAATATTATTTAACCTGAAAATTATTAAACAAAGTCTCTTTAGTTTATAGAATAATTTTATTATATCAAAATATATTAATATGGTTTTCATTAATGATTATTTATGATATTTTTATCATAAAATATATATTTTTTATGAACATATAATCAAAACAATATATTCATAATACAATGTAAAATATTTTTAATAAGAGTCATATTTATTATCAAGCCTTATTTAAAAAAATTATAACATGTGGAAATTGTAAATTTTATAAAATCATAATTTAATAAAAATAATGGAAACATATTTCATTATAACTCATTAATTTACATAGATATTCGGGGACGTTACAATAACTCTAAGAAAATACATCACAGTGTTGCTTTAGAAAATCCATATACATCAATTTCTCTTATGGAGGAATATATACACTGATAATTGTTTGTCTTGAGTCTGCATCATAACCGTGGTTCACTTGAACCAACTCATCGACGGTGTTGGAGACCCCCACTTCAAATGCGGGATGAGTTTCTTTTGAATCCTCTTCATCATCTAAGGAAGAAGAATAAGTGTAAGGATATGGTTCATCCAAGTCAACTGGTTCTATGGGAACATTTTTTCCTATTTGGGTGGATGTGGAATCCTCAATGGGGGACTCCTACTATAATGAAATCATAAAAAATAGGGGTTTTCATTCCAATTCCATTATGCATTTGACCATGCGGCTTATGATTAATATCAATGAAATAGTGGAATGTCAACTTTTATAATTTAAATCCAGCTCAGTGAAGCTAGTGAGAATGAGGTAAAATTATTTTAATAGGGAGAACATAATGGTACATCACATTGGTAAGGGATTCTAGAATCATCCAACCCTGACACGTGTAGGAGTACGAGGTAATCATCTCATGTTCCTTGTACATAGGGACACGTCACCCCTTTCACTCTGAAATAGAAAAAAAAATTCCCATGTCTTCTGTCATATCCACTAACCAATGAATTAGGGGGATGAAAGTATCATCAAAGTCTATGAATGGTTTGGCTCCAATAGTTATGAGCTCACCCTCATTGGGTTAAACATGCTTGTCCTTTCTTTTGTAATAGCTGGCATCCAGATAACGAACATCACAAGAGTCAAAATGAGGGACGTCACCCTGAAGCAAGAATAATCAACCATTGAGGTAGTACTTGATAAATTAATGATACAATGAGGGAATCTCTATATGTATATGAAGGCCATACATATCCATCAATGAGTTTTAGATGGTATCCTATGAGAAAACCATGAATTCAAAACTTTCTATGAAGCCCAAAAACTAGGTCTTTATTCAGACCCTACCACATGACCTATATCCTATCATAACCATGAATCTTTAGGTAAGGGGGAATCAAAACTATTTAAGTGAGAACTAGCTTTCGAAGTGTCTGAGTCAGGATAATATTGATTCCAGAACTTATGTCCACTGGACAATGACAGACTTCCACACCATTGAACTAGCTTATATTGTACAATGGTAATATGTTCCCCTATATAATTGTGCCTTCATCCTCTCTAGAGAATGAAATTACATCTTGGCACTCCAATTTCACAACGTGTACTACATAGTATGCCTCTATTATTACTACATATTCTTTGAACTGGAGGGGTAATTTCAAGGATTCTATAAGGGACTCCTTCATTTCTGAATATATACAGAGGATCTCGACGATTGAGAGAATTTCCGGTATATAATATAGATTCTTTATCATGTATTCCATTAATTCTAGATTCACATTTCTACTTGTAGAGGGTCAGACTTTGGTGAAAGGTCAAACGAATGCTACAGACTCTACCACTAGATTATGGCCAATGCTAGAAATACCTTCCTTCCTATCTTCAAACTCTCCCAAAACTACAATTAGATGAAATTTAGTTTCTTCAGATGAGGCTCTAGATATATGCATCCTATTATGATGTGGTTTTGGATGCTATTCCCAGTCAGTTGGCATGGTCATCTGTGGTGGGGGTTTTGAAAGAGATGGTTTGGAGGATTGCTCCTGTTAAGCTCTATGAAACACTTATTCTCAAGTTTTGATAGCATTCAAGTCATGGATTGAACCACTGTTCTAATCATTGCATTGGCTCACATTTCATTGACTTCATTTTAACAGTGTCGACTAGAGACACTCGAGAAATGTTCACGACATTCCTCATCATTGGGGACTATAATGGGATACATAAACAGAATAGTGTTCATAGTTTCATACTCTTGAACTTCATTAGGGGAATATTCCAATGCTGGGAGGACCATGGGAGTGATTACCATCTCAATAGCCATTGAATCACCAAGGATATGAGATGTATTTAGAAATGTAGGTGTACATTTCATTATTTTTTTCTAAAGTCACTTACTCTTCTAAGATGTAGAAGGTTGTGAGGTTGAGGTTGAGTAGTTTTTTCCAGAGCTACAATGACTTTAGGAGGATCAGTAAAGACTAAGTGGGTTTATAATACTCCATGTTAATGTTAAACGGATCTTCAACCCTTCTATTCATTACACTTTCTATTCCCATGGTTGAATACTTATTATTAGTCACCTTCACTATCACTGTTATGATCGGTGGAGATGTGTGTCTCCTCTTCCGGAACATTTTCTAACATGACTAGACCCTTATCCAAAATTTCTTGAATCCAGTCCTTGAACACATTTAATTTTTTGATGGTATGTCAAAGGAAATAATGCTGAGGTTAATGGTTGGAGTGATTAGTAATCTCTAACTCAGGGGTTTCTTGCAAGCTAGAAGCATCAGAATTGCTCATTCTAGGGTACTGACGAAATAACGAGGAACATATGTATTCTTGAAGGAGTATTTATGGTTCCTCTTATTTAGGAAGGTACTTTGGTTTCCTTCCCCTGATGAGGGACTATAACATGATGAGGGGTCGGAGCCACATTCTCTTATCTAGGAGGTTACACTAGGCATGGTGGTGCATACTGATTCTATACTAGGTTATGTTGTGCTTTATGAGGATGATGCACTCATCAAGGCTCTGCTGGACTATGGGGAAATAGTTCTAGCAGCTTCGGGGACTATACCTATAATAAGATGACAATCACATATTTGGGAGTTCTTCTTGCATGAGCTTAAAGAGGTAGCGGAAGCACTAGTTGGTCCTGGTATAATTCTTCCTCCAAGCACAGTTCTTTTTTAAAGAAAACTCAAAACCCACATAGGATGTTCTGAGAGATTAGGACAGGGACCAAATCAATCTTGACATTTCCCATGCACATATTCATCAACTATTCTTAGTTTAGTGTAATATCAAGTAAATAAATGGGTCCTTTCCATCAGGCCATGTAGTCTGCGACACGCTCATCAGGTAGTTGCTTGCACTTGAAGATGTCTTCATTACTTTTCTTTAATATAGTGGAGCTGAACTAATAGAGGAACTACCCACGTAGGACATCCCAACCATTAATAGACCCTATGGTAGCAGTTGGAACCATAAAAACATTGTCCCTTCCAATTTATATAGAAACATCAGAGCTTTGTGGCTTCATACTACTCTAGGGTTCCCAACATGGGCACACACCTCGAGATGAAGTGGTTCAAATGCAACAATGGGTCCCCCATCTAATTTAAATGGAAAAATTTATATTTTCCAATGTTTTTTGTTTCTCTCATATCATCATCCCAAGACAAATACTTCTTTTCATTAGGTGGGATTTCCACCTATCATATTTCCCTAGATTCAAGGTGGGCAGTGAAATCAGTTATCAAATCGTCTTAGAGGGGGTTCTTATCTTGAAGAGGATCCCTGAACACCAATGCAGTGAAAGATCATCAACTTGGTAGACATGATAAAAATATAGTTTAGTGGATATATATAGCTCTTGAGGAAGGTTATCATGCAACTTAGGCAGATTCAGTGACTCATATCTCAGTCGCTTGTTATAGACTCATTCCTTAGTTCTTTCTCGATGAGTGGGATCACCAGGATCAACTGGGAGCAACTAGATGAGTACAACTTTTGGGTGACCCTAAGGAGGAGTAATATAAACTCGTAGAGGATGTAAATAATATATTATCTTCTTAGAAATTTCCTCTTTTATGATCTTCTTTTGATCTATAACCTGCTAGAGTAAGGCAGATATCGCAGGATCATCCTTTGTCTTTGGAAAAATATTAGACGGATCATATGGATTAGAGGTACCAAAATTCTTTGTACCCTTATTGATGTTCCAAACCAAAATAAATGATATAGAGTGATATATAAGGAAGATTTACTACCTTCTTAGGTTGGTGAGAACATTAGTATGAGTGTCTTCCAGATAATTCACTATTCCCCATGGGGGGTTCCCCCAGTCATACCCTAGGCCAGTTCACCCATATTTGGACAACATGGGATTACCCATGTTTTCTATAATTATACCTGAATTAAAATTATCATAATCAATAGGTTGTTCAGGTTTTCATAGGATAGGGGTGAAGTTAATCATAATATACTACCCCCATCCTCAGATCTACATGGGTGGTGACACCTCTTCCACGATTCTCTTTGGTGCTACGAAGATCTCGATGCATCTCTTTTGGAGGGTTCTGTGGTAGTCAGGTGATTTATTTTGATGATCTATTTAGAGTGATACAAATTCAAGAATGAATCATGAAAGATAACTGTTGTGGGCGCCCTCAAATGATTAGTGGTTTTTGGGGTAGTTAGGTGTAGCATAGTGGCTGACCAAGGTCGTTTCTCGAACGAGGAAATAAATTAAAACAAATTCTTAAAGGTATTATAAAAATAAAATAGAGTAGAATTAAAACACTAGTTGAAAGGATGAGGGTTTTTTATATTTTATAAGTCGAGAAGAAGTTTTCTGGAAGAAGATTGTATTTTTTTTTATTTTGAAATGTACGTAGATTAACAAAGAACAATGATAAGATGTTTTTTTAGAAAACAATTTAAAAAACGTAATCAATATAACTCTACCACTTAATTTAATTATTAATCATTATCATTTAAATAAATATACACTTAATTCGGATCCCCTAATTTGTTAACCCTCGAACCCTACAAGAGTTAACTTAACCAAAAAGTTGAAATTACTTAATCCATAGGCTAGCTTCGGAACACGCAATCGCAGCACCCTGCTTTGATTGTTGTTCTAAGGTTAGCTTATGTTCAGTGGTTAATTAGAGAAAATATCCATTCTATAAATGAGGATGAATTTTTTATATGTATTATATTTTAACTCTACAAATTTTTCCCTTGTGGTCTTGTATTACTGATTAAGATCGCACTCTCACAATTTACACAAAATCTCGACCTCACCTATTTTTGTGTTAATGGTTCAATTTCTTGATTAGTTTCTTATAATTTAAAAACACAATACATGGATCATATTAAGTGAATTACAGTAGCTTATTTATTAAACATAATTAAATTAAGAGGGTAGAAGATAGATTTGATCGCTAAAAACTACTCTTCCATGGGCGGTGTGGTCGTCGTGGAGACGTTTTGCATGAGCAAGGATTGAAAGGGTAGAACCCAATCTCGTATCTACCCTTGATTCCAACCCAATTAAAAATATTAAGAGAATAATAAAAGGGAAGAGCACATAATATTATTTGAAGAAAAATTCAAGATACAAACATGAAAGAAAAGAAATACAAAGAGGAGGTGGGAGATGAGATCCTTTTTGGAAGAGAGATTTTCACAAATACTTACTTCTTCCAAGATTTGTGAGGGGATACCAAGAGACAACCTTCCGTAAAGTCCTTTAAAAATCCTCTACCAGCCCTCCCAAAGAGTGAAATTCCCTTTTAAATAGATTTTTTGAGGTATAGGGTTACATAACTTTTGAAGTGTGAAATGCAAACTCGGCCAAATATTTTATTCCAAGTTTCACCGCATAGTTGACCTCCAAAAAGCGTGAATTGGACGACCTTCTAAAAGGATGATTTGTGAAAAATCATGTTACCGAGATTTACTCAAAATTGGGGTCCAATCCAATCCTTTATGAAGAAGATACGGCCCAAATGGTGAAGTAAGGTCCAATCTGGATAGTTCAGTCCAGCTTTGTCTTCATGGCCCATTTACTCCACTCATATGCATGATCCAGCTCCCAAGTCCTGAATATAATTTGTATCCCATTAAGTCGGGAACACATTTAAGAAATTTTAAGTCAAAATAATTTACTGAAAAATATTTATGACCAAAATACTACAGTGAATCTTAAAAGGGTAAAACTGGATTTTTCATCAAATTTACAAATGAATGATCTAATCCCAAATATTTCATAATTGAACATATTTAGCACAATTTGAGGAAGTTATGTCATTTATTATCAATAAAATATTCAAAAAATAGTTTTTTATCAACTCCCCCACACTTACCCTTTTGTACTCCTCGGCAAAACCTCATATCAAGTAAAGATCAATATTAAATCAAAATAATTTTAAAACACATATCATTGAGATCCATCAATTACACACCAATACTAAAAAGATATCATGCCTATTAAAAAACTTATTTCAATTTCTCTATTTATATCATTCAGTATATTTCTACTTTATTTATCCTCCCATGCACAAAACACTTACCTCGCTTGAATTTTCTCTTATCACACAAATGTCAATTTTTTAGCAATGTCTTTCTCATCCAAACTCATACAAAGGTCACCATAGGCTTGATAAATTCCTACATCACCACCCGATGTGAGTAAATGACATATGTTTATCATAATGACTTTTCAGGATTGTTCTGTGGCTTTCAGTTGGTGGGATTTAGATGTGAAAAAATCTGAGGCTGAATGAGGAGGGCTTGACTCTTTTTGAAGCAGAATTGCATTAATATAATTTTCACTTAAATATGGTCTCCTCCTAAATCCCCATAGTATCAATTTAGCTCCATCATCATGAAAATTCATGGAAATTTTACACCATTCATCATTCAGCAACAAAAATTTCAATCTTATCAAAGATGATTTTCTTGAATGTTCTAGATAGGCACAACTATCTAACTCTATTAGAAGCTCCAGAAAAAGAAAAACATCACTTATCATGATTTTCTTCAGTAGTAAACACAACTCTTCATAATTTAATTTTCCACCCAAAGTATCACAGAATGTGGTAGCACAACACAAGACAGCTTCTCCCACACTTAAGTTCAACTAGATTATGCAATTTCACTTAAAGAGTTTGTTGGATAGGGAAAATTGGCTTGTAATGTGGCTAACCTAACAGGATGTTCATGGCTTCTAAGAGATACAAGGATTAAATGTTCAAGGTAGGCCATTATAAAAAAAGGATTATTTGAAATAGGGGCTTTAATACCAAAAAAATTCCTCAATCATTTAAACATAAGTACCTCAAACCCTCAAGTATTGATAGGAATAAATCAAATTCTAGTTAAATAAAGCATGGTTTGGTTCTCTCAAGAAGTGAGGTGAATGTAAAGAATATGAAAATAATGGTTTAGAAGCCTCACAGGAAAGTGATTTCAAATATAAAGACAGTGAGTTGTGGCATGGGATTCAAAATTCAGTGTACTTTTCCTGAAATTATTAAATATTTGAACTTGAAACAAAGTCATTTCATCATTCATTTAAGATTAGTTTTAAGGTATAAATTGTTTCACTTATTTATATGGATTTCAAAATGGTGACAAGAATAATTTCAGCTCAAAAGTTTCAAAAACACCTAGAAAATTGAAAAATAAACACACAAAATTTGAAAAACACACAATTTTTGTTTTGTTTTGTTTTTTTAACATGAAAACAATTGAAATTACTAAACTAAAAGGTTCCCTCCCCCACACATAAAATATTGCATTGTCCTCAATGTGAACCCATGAGATGATATGTGCACATGAAATGTATAATTTTAATAGGACAAAGAATAAAAAAGTTAAAAGATTAGGAATAGCCTGATGTGCTCAAATGATGATGGGGTCATGTAGTGTGATAAAATCCACTGCATCAGTAGGAAGTCCCTCAATGTATCTCTTAAAATGTTTCCCATTGACTATAAAGCTCCTTCATGTGTCCTCTTGTGTGATCTCCACTGCACCATAAGGAAAACCATTAGTCACAACATAAGTACTTAACCACCTGGAACACAACTTACCAGGCATTAGATTCAGTCGTGAACTGTAGAGAAGGACTTTCTCTCCAACATGAAACTTATTTTGTTGGATCATTCTATCATGATATTCTTTTTATTTTTCCTTATAGAGCATTGAGTTCTCATATGAATACAATCTAATCTCCTCAAGCTCTTTAATTTTCAACTTCATTTGGATTCCATCTTGGGCCAAATCCATGTTGCATTTCTTTATAGCCCAATAATCCAGATGCTCAACCTCCACGGGGAGATGACATGATTTCCCAAAAACAATATAAAATAGGGACATACCAATGTGTGTCTTGTATGCTATCCTATAATCCCACAATGCATCATCCAAGCACTTTCTCCAATCATTCCTATTTGGAAACACAGTTTTATCCAAAATTTGTTTCAATTCCCTATTTGAAACCTTAGCCTCGCCATTTATTTGAGGGTGGTATGACATTGATGATTTGTGTTTCACCCCATACTTTCGAAGAAGGGAAGAAAAATTCCGATTTCAGAAGTGTGTATGTTGGTCACTGATGATGGCCTTCGGTACTCCAAACCTGCAAAAAAATATGTGCTTTGACAAATTCCACAACAACATGAAAATAATCAGTCTTGGAGGCCTTAGCCTCCACCCATTTACTCAAAAAATCAACAACAACCAAAATGTACAAAAATCCAAAGGAACTAGGAAAAGGACCCATTAAATCTATGCCCCATAAATCATAAATCTCACATAATAGTATGGGTTTTTGGGGCATCTCATGTCTCCTAGAAATGTTCCCAGTGTGTTGGCAATGAGAGCATGACTTAAAAAACACATGGGCATCATGGAATAATCTAGGCCAATATAATCTAGAGTCCAAAACTTTCCTAGTTGTCCATTGGGGTCCAAAGTGTCCACCACAAGCAAGTGTATGACAAAAATGTAAAACAGACTCCAACTCATGATCAGAAACACACCTCCTAATAACTTGATCACTACACATGTGCTAGAGGTATGGATCATCCCAAACATAATACCGAGACTAACTTTTTAATTTTTTGACTTGATGTATCTTTAAAGTTTCATGGATTTCAGAGGCAACAGGGTAGTTAACTAAATATTCATATCAAGGATGCGTACCTGATATGGAATAAAGATGCTCATCGGGGAAAGTGTCCTGAAGTGGTACCTGGTCCAAGGTGTCATCCTCTAGTGTATGAGTAAGCCTACTCATGTGGTCTGCCACCAAGTTTTCTGACCCCTTTTTTTCCTTGATCTCGATATCAAATTCTTAAAGAAGGAGCATCCATCAGATCAGCCTAGGTTTTGCATCTGGCTTCTTCGAGAGGTACCTCAGAGCTACATGGTCAGAAAAAACAACTACTTTAGAGCCTAATAAATATGAATGGAATTTATCTAAATAAAATATGACAGTAAGAAACTCCTTTTCTATGGTTGTGTAGTTTGATGGGGCTGAATCCAGTGTCCTCAATGCATAGGTGATCACATGTGAACGTCCCTCCACCCTCTGAGATAAGACAGCTCCAACCGCGATGTTGGAGGCGTCACACATAAGCTCAAAAGGAATCTCCCACTGTGGGGGTTGTATGATAGGTGGAGTGGTTAGACACTTTTTTAGCTCATCAAAGGAAGTCCTTCAAAAATCATCAAACACAAAATCAAAATCCTTTTGAATTAATCGTGACATTGGAAGAGCAATCTTACTAAAATCTTTGATAAAGCGCTGATAAAATCCTACATTCCCTAGGAAAGATCTAACATCACACACACATGAAGGATATGGTAAGGATGAAATAATGTCTATCTTAGATCTATCAATCTCTATCCCATGTTTTGAAACTTCATGCCCTAAGATAATGCCATGATCTACCATGAAATGACACTTTTCAATGTTCAGGACCATATTCTTCTCAATACAATGATTCAACACCTTTTCCAAACTACTTAGACATTCATCAAATTAAGACCCATACACTGTAAAATCATCCATCAATACCTCCATGGAGGTCTCAATAAAATCAAAAAAATACTCACCATGCATTGCTGGAAGGTACCTGGGGTGTTGCAAAGTCCAAATGGCATCCTTCGGTAGGCAAATGTACAGAAGGGACAGGTGAATATAGTCTTCTACTGATCCTACAGAGCTATAGAAACCTAAAAATATCCAGAAAATCCATCCAAGAAACAATAATCTGTTTTCCCAGCACGTCTCTAAAGAATCTAATCAATAATTGGGAGGGGGAAATGGTCCTTGCGAGTAGATTGATTTAGTTTCCTATAATCAATACACACATGCCAACTATTTTTCACCCTCATTGGAACTAACTCATCTTTCTCATTTTTAACAACAGTCACACCACTTTTCTTTGGCACAACCTGAATAGGAATTACCCACTGAGAATCTGAAATGGGATAGATTATACATTCATCGAGCAATTTTTCAACCTCTTTTTTAACAACCTCCAAAAGGGTTGGATTGAGTCTACTTTGTGGTTTCCTAACCGGTTTAGCCCCATCCTCTAAAATAATCCTATGCATGAAATTGGAAGGGCTAATACCTGATATGTCATCCAAGGTCCACCCAATTTCCCTGATGTTCTCCCTCAAAATATTCAAAAGTTCTTCTTCATGTTCAAAAGATATGTTGTTAGCAATGATAACAGGTAATTTCTCAACACTCAACAAGTATGAGTATTTGAGATTTGGTGGAAATGGCTTGAGTTCAGTGTAGGGGGGTGGTGTATGGATGGATACATAGAAGGAACTGAAATATGTGCACAAAGAGCATCCGTATCAGAATATACATCAGCAAAATCAGAGAATAAAGCATCAAATCCATAAGCATACTCAACAGCCATGTCATAATTAGAGTTCACATGATCAAAATCAGAATATCACCCCATTTCAAACTCAAATCTAAGAGAGTATTTTGCATTAGAAATTGGTGTGGAATTACTCTTAGACATCAAACAAGAACCAATACTCATAATCTCCCTAAGCATAGGAAAATCAAAATCCATGTGGTTTTTACTTGGTGGTTCAAAATGGGAGATAAAAAATGCAGAATGATCCTCTAAGGGGTACTTCATGGAATCCATAACATTAAATATCACAACTTCATCCCCAAATTCCATGGAATGTGTACCCTCATTGACATTTATGATTGTTTTTTCAGTTTCGAGGAAGGGTCTACCTAAGATACTGGGGGCATGAGAAGTTACTTGATCATCCTCAATGTTAAGCACATAGAAATCTGCTAGAAAGATCATGTCTCTTACCCAGACAAGTACATCCTCAATGACTCCCGCTGGATATGTCATAGCTCTATTCACCAACTCACCACTACTCTCGTCGGTTTTATCTCACCAACCTGCAAAGAAGAGAATACAGAGTGAGGCATCACATTTATGGAATCTCCCAAATCACAAAGTTCAACAGAAAAGTGAAACTCCCCTATGGTGCATGGGATGGTGAATGTCCCTGGATCCTTGCACTTTTTCGGCATTGCTAGAGTTGGTGTAATTAGTGTTGACACATTCCTTCCAATATTGATCCTTTCATTTCCCTTAAGTCCTCTTTGATTGGTACAAAGATCTTTTAAGAATTTCACATACCTTGGAATTTTCTTAATGGATTCAAGTAGAGTAATGTTGATCACCACATGATTGAATGTATCAAAAACCTCCTTTTTCATTACTTATTTAGCCATATTCTTGGTTTGAACAACCCTGTTTGGAAAAGGAAGGGGTTTAGGAGGAACATAATTAATATTTTGCTTACCTTTATCTTTCTCCTTGGGATTCTCATTAGTTGATATGTAATGTGGCTTCTCCAGATTTGAGATGAATCCAGGTGGAACAATAGGTGCAGATGTATCATTTGTTTGCTTCCCACTTCTCCATGTGAAGGCACTGACATTCCCCTTGGTATTTGGAGTAGGTTGGGATGGTAGATTTCCAAAATTCTTACTTACCAGTTCATGGAGGGCAGTGGCAATCTGGCTCATTTGAGTCTTCAACTCCCTCACTCTGAACCTTGACTCTTCAGCTCATTCTGTTGATTAAGAACAATTTCTTTCAAAAGGTCATCATTGTTAGAATCTACCTTAGATGGGGGATTACCTTGTTGTTGTCTTGTTGATGCTTGAGATTCAAATCTTCTTTGGGGTTGTTGGAATCCCTGCTGGTTAGGCGGAGGCTGCTGGAAGTTTTATTGAAAGAGTGGCCTTTGTTGTTTTCCATAGCCATACCTCATGTCTGATTGATCATTCCACCATTGGTTATATGTTGGATCAAACTTCTTTTGTGGATATGGTTGTTGTTGTTTTTGCTGATATGGTCTCCCATGTAACACTGTTGCACAATCTTCTATTTCTTGTAGTTGTGGGCAACAGTCAGTTGGGTAGCTTGTCTCAGTGAAAATACCACAAGGCCTTGAAGGAGGGGTAGAGATGTCTTTTGTGCCAAAGCAATCTTCCTCACCATAGTTGTCAACTCTTCCAAATTGGTATCAATCAAATGACTTTTAAGAGAAGATGGACTTACTTGATGTACTCCCCTGACATGTGGTGTACCTCGATCACCAAATTTTTGGGAGTTTTGGGCCATTTTGTCAATCAATGCACGTGCATCTACTGGTGTCTTGTCAACCAATGGTCCTACATCCGCGATATCCACCATGCTTCTCTCCATAGGTGTGAGTCCTTCATAGAAGTACGTGATGAGTAGTTTCTCACTAATTTGGTGATGTTGGAAGCTTGCACACAACTTCTTGAATCGCTCCTAGTACTCATACATTGACTCCTCTTGTGCTTGCTTTATCCCAAAGATCACTTTACGAATGGAAGTGGTCCTTGATGCTGGAAAAAATCTCTTCAAGAAAAGAGGTTTTAAATCGTTCCAACAATTTACATCTTCGGGTTGTAAATAATACATCCAATCTTTCGTAGCTCCATAAAGTGAGAATGGGAATGATATTAATTTGAATTGGTCTTTAGACACATTTCTTGGTTTCAAGATTGAGGAAACCACATTAAATTTTTTAAGGTTTTTATTGGGATCCTCACCTGAGAGGCCATGAAATTTTGGAAGAAGATGAATTAATCCAGATTTTAATTCAAAGTCTGATTCAAGATTTGGGTATGCAATATGATTTGGTTGATAGTTAATATTAGGTGCATCCATTTCTCGAATGGTTCTATTAAGTTTATTTACATTAATATCTGTCATTGGTTCTTGTTTTATGGTTGAATTTGAATTTCTTCCAATTTCAATGTTCTGAAAGTGGAGTAATTCTCCAAATGGTTTAATATTGAAACTTCCTCTAGACTGAGAATGTCTGATTCATTCTCCAAGGCTACGTTCAATCTCAGAGTCAAGATCTAAGAGATCTTCAGGATTAGTTCATGTCATAAATCAAATAAAAATGAATATAAAGAAAGTGGACCATATTAAAATAAAAATTAGAAGTTTGAGTTGATGGTCCAAAAAGAAGTTGAAGAAAATAAATGAAGAAGGAAAAAAACCAGATTGGGTAAAGAAGGAAGAAAGAAGAGAGGAACATAATAAAATGTAAAATAAAAAAATACCTCTAATTGGTTGAAATAATTACTTGCCTCCCTGGAAATGGTGCCAATTTTAAAGAGCACTATTGTGGGTGCCCTCAAATGATTAGTGGTTTTTGGGGTATTTAGGTGCAGCAGAGTGGCTGACCAAGGTCGTTTCTTAAAAGAGGAAGTAAATTAAAACAACTTCTTAAAGGTATTATAAAAATAAAATATAATAGAATTAAAACACTAGTTTAAAGGATGGGGGTTGTTTATAGTTTCTATGTTTAGAATAAGTTTGTTGGAATAATATTGTACATTTTTTTTAAATTTTGAAATGTAAGTTGATTAATAAAGCACAACGAGAAGATGTTTTTTTTAAAACTATTTAAAAGGATTAATCAATATAACTCTAACTCTTCATTTACTTATTAATCATTATAATCTAAATAAATATCCACTTAATTATTATCCCCTAATTTTTTAACACTCTAACCCTATAAGATTTAACTTAACCACAAAGATGAAATTACTTAAACTCTAGGCTAGCTTCGGAACACGCAATCGCAGCACCCTGTTTTGATTGTTGTTATAAGGTTATATTATGGTCAGTGGTTAATTATAGCACATATCCATTTTGTAAATTAAGATGAATTGTGCTTAGGTATTATATTTGAACTCTAAAAATTTATCCCGTGTGGTCTTGTATTACCAATTAAGATCGCGCTCTCACAATTTACAAAAAATATCGACCTTGCGTGTTTTTGTGTTAATTGTTCAATCGCTTTGTTAGTTTCTTATAATTTAAAAACATAATTCATGGATCATATTAAGTGAATTAAATTAGATCATTTATTCAAAATAATTAAATGAATAGGGTAGAAGATAGATTGATCACTAAAAAACTACTCTTCCATGGGCGGTGTGGTCATCGTGGAGACGTTTTTCATGAGCAAGGATTGAAATGGTAGAACCCAATATCATCTCCACTCTTACTTCCAACCCAATTATGAAGATTAATATAATAATAAAATTTAAGAACAAAAAATATTATTTGAAGAAAAATTCAAGATACAAACATGAAAGAAAAGAAATATAAAAAGGAGGTGGGAGATGAGAGCCTTTTTTGAAGAGAGGTTTGCACAAATCCTTAATTTTTCCAAGAGTTGTGGGGGGATCACAAGAGACACCATTTCTTCCACACCTTCCCAAAGCCTTTACCAGCCCTTCAAAAGAGTGAAAACCCCCTTTAAATAGAATTTGTGAGGGCTAGGGTTACATAACTTTTTAAGTGTGAAATGAAAACTCGTCCAAATATTTTATTCCATGTTTCACCTCATAGTTGACCTCAAAAACGCGTGAATTGGCCTGACTTATAGAAGGATGAGTTATTCCAAATCATGTCCCAGATATTTACTCAAAATTTGGACCCAATCCAAGCCTTTATGAAGAAGATACGGCTCAAATGGTGAAGTAATATCCAATCTGGATAATTCAGCCCAAATTTGTCATCATGGCCCATTTACTCCACTCATATGCCCGATCCAGCTCCCCTGTCTTGAATATAATTTTTAGCCCATTAAGTCAAGAACACAGTTACAAGATTTTATGTCAAAATAATTTACTGAAAAATATTTATTTCCGAAATACTACAGTGAATTTTAAAAGGGTAAAAATGGATTTTTCATCAAATTTGAAAATGAATGATCTAATCCCAAATATTTCATAATTGAACATATTTAGCACAATGTGAAAAAATTATGTCATTTATTATCAAAAAAATATTTTAAAAAATAGTTTTTTATCAAATCACTACTAATCAATGTCAACAAAGTGATACTAGCTTCCTTGGTAGACCATATGGTGGTCACGTATGTGAAAAATCCTCATCCAAATAATATGGAGGAAGCACTCAACCTAGCCCTCAGGGAGGGACTATAGGATATTAAAGTTGAAAAAAATGAGGCTATAATACCACTTTCAACTAATCAGTACCTAGATTCTTCAATAGTATTTCTTTCTCAAAAGTGGGCTCCTACACTTGGTTTCCCTAACCATCAATTGGTGTTAGCCGAGAGATTGGCGGTGTAACTAATGTGCACTGGTGCAATAGTTTTCTGGATGGTGGAGGAGTAACTATCTTGGTTAACTATTTTCTACACACTGAGTCATCTCTCAAGTGTGGTAAAAAACACATCATAAATTCTTTATAGGACTGGGTGTTCTCCACTACCTCATGTGTGACGGCAGTGGTTCTAATTTGTACATCAACTGGATGATCCTCATCTAAAAAATTTCGGAAAACTTCTCTGTGATCTAGGGTAAATTTGGAGAGGAAGTTTGATGATGTATATGGTTGCACCATGAGATCCTATATGGTATCCAAGACATCCTACATCTTCTAATATCTGTGGAGGAATTTGGGAATCCTGTGAATATCACATTCCAGGATGATGAACATCACCTACCAGTCTCATGCCCAAGACTCTGATGTTGATGACTAGGGTAAAGGTTCTATAATTTCATCACATTCTTCCTCATAATCTTATAACATAATTAGATTGAAAATGGCTTGTCACTTCTCATAATTTTTAGTTCGACGGCGGTGGTTCACCATTATTCCATTGGATGGTTCTTCTGGGGAGGGAAGTTTTCCAAAAAAGGGAGGACCTTCATGTTGGTGGGTGATAGTGTAGGGAGGACCAGTTATTTTATTAGTTTGGGTATGGATAGGGCCTCTATGTCATTTTTTTAGATAGGAGAGTACATCCTCTTTGACTGATGTAGGAGTGTGGAGGACCTATACTCTTGTTTTTGAATAAGCTGGGAGAACCTCTTCTTTGGTCATTAGGGACATGGGGAGGACCTCCACGCTAATTGTAAAAGTTGGGAGTACCTATTGGTTGGTGGTTTGTAACATGGGGAGGGCCTTTACACTAATATAAATAGACATGGGGAGGAACTTCATGATGAGTAGATGGAATGCGGGGATGACCATCGTACTGACTACTGAATGAGTAGGGAGAACCTCTTCATTGGTATATGGAAACATGGGTAGGAACTCCACATTGATTGTTGAAGGAGTGAGAAGGACCTCCACTCAAGTTTGTTGGGGCATTGTATTCCACCATTTTGGTTCATGGTTATAGAATAGGGAGGACCAAAATACTGATTTTCGATTAAGCGGGGAGGACCTTCAATTTGATTAATACTAGAGCAAGGAGGACCTCCTCTTGAGCTAGGAATGGCGTGAGGAGGACATTCGAAAAGACTGTAAGTGATAAGAGGAGGGACTCCATGTTGGATGGTGGTAGAGTCATGGGGATGTCCTTCATAATGGTTTTCTATGTGGAGAGGACCTATGCTTGAAGTATACACAGAATGAGGAGGAGCTTTGCGCTGATTATGAGAGTGGGGAGGACCTATGCCGAGGTTGGTGACAGCACAGGAATACCTCATCACTAAAGCTCATCATCACATGTTAGCCCATAATGGTTATTGGTTATGCTATCGATTGACAAAGTTTGCCCAACCTACATACGGGGTGGTTTAGGTCTTGATCCAAATCGGGAATGGATGGATCCCTCCTCATTAGTTATATGAATCTGGTGGAATACACATGTGGTGGAAGGGGACAATGTAGTTTTATAAGATGATTCCCCTTGATTGGAACTATCCTAAAATCATTCCCAATGTTGGTGTGGAGTTGTTCAAACTAGGGATAGTACACAAAGTTTATACTCCGCCTATTCTTCGGCATAAAGGAAAAGTTGTTGAGGGCACTGATGATCCCTGGTGGGATCCCTTATCATAACTTACCAGTAGGTTTTCATTATTATCAGGTCTTGATCATCCCCCACCTCTTCTTTAAAGGGGGTCAAGTCATAATATCTCTATGGCGAGAGGATCCTAAAGTAATTCATTGTTGGATTGGGTGTAGTATCTCCATGTGTGGCCCTTAGGGGTAGTAGTGTCGATGATGTGTTGTAACCTCTAGATCTTGGTGGGACATGTCCCTTATATGAATGACCCCCTTTTTCTCATACCGACATACAAGTTTTTCCATTGCTGTTATCTGAATAATGTTAGATGGTGATACAGTGTATGGGAACTTGGTAGCTAATGGTGTTTCGGAATCCATTACGAAGGTGTTGTCATGTGGGACCGCAATATTAACATTTATCCCTCCCCAATTTCAATTAGTGTTGGGTGGCTGGTTTCTTATAATAGTGGTCTTCCAAAGTAATAAGATTTAGTTTTTAGTATAGACAAAATTAAATCAATGACCAATGCCCCCAATATCTTCCAATTTTCTATGAACTCATAATGAGATCCATGAAAATGATGTTGCTGACTGGAATGTTCAATGCTTTACTGCCCTAATTTCTAGTGAGTTCTATATTGGGTCCACTATTTTCATGGTGGGTCCTATCACCATAAATCTTGATCATGTAAAATTATAATATTTTAATGTATCAAACACTACTAGTCCCCATGATGTGTAGTATATTTTCACATCGGGTTCACTATTTCTATTGGTGAAGCCTGATGTTGGAAATGTATGACATAAATCCCTAACCTCTTAACCAATATGAATAAACCCCAGGGTTGAAGGAAAAAAATTTCACATTACATTCACTATTTCTATTTCTGATACATTCACTAGGTGCCCCACCATGCATGTTAACATGTGATGGCCTGCATTGACACCTCGTATTCCTGATTTCTAAAGGGTCGCATCTTCCATCACTTTCAACATTTATGTATACACCTTGATATAAATAGGATGTTAGAATATTTTTTCCCCCTTCCATGTATTCCTCTAGGGAACATGTCTCTTAGTATGGGTCTCCACCAAAGATTTAATTCATGATTATGGAACTCATTCCTAGTGCCATCTTTTTGTTGATGTGGGTTAATTACACTTCATTTGTAAGGACATTTCTATGAGTCTAGATAGGGAAGTAACCTTCATTTTGGATAGTATCCATGTTTTTAATCGTCAATATGTTGGGATGTTATGATAATTTTTCACCTATATTATTCTTCATAGGATTTAATGTCATTGTGTAATCTTATGCATGGTGCCAAGGGGTACTGTGTGGACCATAAGGTATCTAATGTCGAAGGCATATATCTTCCATGGAATTAACTTTGGTAATCCCATTGTAAGAACCCAGTTTTTGAGCCTGTAAGACTTTGAAATTTTCATTATGTTAATCCAGAGCAGGGTGTTCATACGGTGTGTGATTTTGAGCCCCGGTGTGGCCGGGATTAAATTTTAAGTGCATTCACACTAAACACGCGAAATAAATAGAATAACTCCGAAATTGTTGATCGGATTGGAAAACCAAGGGCACTGTTGAGTCCGGAATGTGTCTTTTACCCTAGGAGGGTTGTCACTTTCGTGGGCGTGGCCCTTCTGTGGAAAACGCCACCAGGGGCATTTTTGTACTTTAGCAGCCTCAGGCGTGAACTTTACAACTTCTGAACAGAGGATCGGATTAAAATTTCATGACCACCATTGCACTCAGAATGTGGTTTTTACCCTAGGGGTGGCTTAACCTCGACCCCGTCGAAAGTTCAGGTACGGGGCCTATGGGTGGGGGTTTAAGACTTAATTAATTTGAATTAAGTTTTTTTCTACTTAAAAACTTCTCCCAATCATCCTCCTCCTTCCCCATTTTCTCTCCCTGGTGGATCCCTCTCAACAAGATCCAAAATCCTCTCCTATACCTCTCCAAGGTGGTGCGGCGGTCCGGCGGATCACTCGTGAAGCTACGGGCTGCGCCCAGCGAGGTAGGAAGTTTGTGTATTCGTTTTAATTTCTGAATTTTACTTGAATTAAATTCATTTCATATAAATTCTGTAAAATCATCGACTGAATAACATAGATTCATAGGTATTGATCCAAGCTTACCGATGCTCTTTTTAGAACGAATTTTTGAGTCTCGGGGTGTCCGAGGTGACCCCGGGAAGTTTTTCGGCCGATTTCCCTATTTTTCCGGTGGTTCCAGGGGCTTTCGGCAGCTCGGCATGGCAGTCCGATGACTCCAGGTGGCAGAAGTCCCAGGTGGAGGCACTCTTAGGCGGCAGCCCTCCCAGGTGTCGGTGCTCCCAGGAAGCGGTGCTCCCAGGCAGCAGCGGCGCTCCCGGGTCGCCGGTGCGGGGCGCGACGGGGGTCGCGGCGCGCGACCCCGATGTGGGGGACCGAGACCCCCCTTCGGCGGGTCTCTGCACGTGACAGCGACCATCCATGAGGGCTGGTCAGCGTGGGTTTACCGGAGGTCAGCGGACGAGTTGCGTGGGAGGGCCGCAGGCCGGCCGGAGCGGGCTGGCCCAGGACGAGTGGACCAGCTGGACCGGGCCGGTCCAGCCCAAAGGGGTTTACCCCCTTGTCTTCGGACACCCGTAACATCCACTATGGGTTTTAGTTTTGTGTGATGTCTACAGTAGTGAAATCCTCGGCTCGAGATGGAGATTTTGATATGGTCTTGGAAATTTTTAATCCCTGAGACAGGGGCACGGTGGAGCGACATGCTCGTTAAGTACATCACCGGGATTCTTCTTTCGGATTGCGCAGACACATCTGGAGTCCGTTTAAGGTTCCGTCAGCGGTGTTGTGACCCTAGCGTCGAGAAAAAGTTTTCTAGGGGTTTTCATCATTGAATTTGGAGTTGAGATGTGGGCCCCACAGACCGTCTTTTAAGCTGGGTGCAACGTTTTGTGACTTTTTCATCAGACGTCCGTTCGGGGCGAACGAGTAGTCGTTTTGGTGTGTTTCTTCGAGAGCATCGTGATGGCGCAGTTCGCCCAACCTCTTTCAGGACCGAGGTGTGGGACCCATGAGACGTCGTATGGGTATAAATAGTTGTTGAATAAATTTTTTTTCAGGAGTCCGTTTCCAGTGATTAAGTAGTCTATCTCACGTGTTTTTCTGCAAGGATTACAACGGTGTAATCTGTTTGGGCGTGTGAATCCTATTTTTAGATCTCATTAAATGTGGAAACATGAAAGGGAATTTTTTGGAGGTTCCTTTGATGAACTCCGAACCAACGCATAGTAGCAATGTTAGTGACACCCAGTGATGGCACGGGCATTGCGGAGTTATCGGACCAGTTCCTGGTTTACCTTCCAATGGGGCTGGGCAGCAGGTTACCCACCGGCGTATCAGGGTTTACCCTCCAGCGAGGATGGGCAATGGGTTACCCATTGACCTTGGGGTTTACCCTCTAATGGGGCTGGGCAGTGGGTTACCCATTGACCTTCGGGTTTACCCTCCAGTGGGGCTGGGCAGTGGGGTACCCATTGACTTTAGGGTTTACCCTCCAGAAGGGCTAGGTAGTGGGTTACCTAAAGACCTTTTGGGGTTTACCCTCTAGAAGGGCTGGGTAGCGGGTCACCTGACAACCTTTTGGGGTTTACCCTTTAGTTGGGCTGGGCAGCGGGTTACCCGAGGATTTCTTTCAGACTCAGCCCTTTCTATGTGGCTAGTCAGTGACTTTTCTCCATGATTACCAGAGCGGGACCCTTGGTTGTACGGTTTAGCGATGAGATAGCTTTGATGTGCGGGGATGTTGGGCATCAGTGATGAATATCCTTAGAACTTTTGGTGACTTTTCCTAGGCTGATCTTAGATATGGAGGTCCCCTTACACACTCATTCGAGTTTCTTGTTGATCATATATATATATATATACCCTACTTTTGTTCCCAGTCCTTGGGTTCAGTTACTCTCCTTCTAGGATGGGAGAAGACATGTGGGGTATACCACATGATTTCCGTGTCTAGCTCCTCTTGGTTGGGACAAGCCTACTTCTTTTCTTTTATTGGGTTGAGATTCACTCTCTCTATTGTACTCTTACACTGTTCTTTGTTCTGTCTACTGCTCACCATGTTAGTACCTCCATTGTTGCTCTGTCGAGATTTCGGGGCATCCTACTGAGTATCTTTATACTCACCCCTACTTGGGATTTTCTTGCACTTGGTGTTCCCTTATAGACGATGGATAGGATGATCAAGAATACGGAGGAGCGTAGAGGACACAGGAGCTTGGGTTGCGTTCAGTGGTCATAGTAGGACTTTCAAGTGTGAGACTCACCAGCTATTCACTTTTTTTACCTGTTACCATGTTGTGGTACCTTTTGGGTTGGGCGTGTGTTTTTTCTTTTTCTTTTCAGTTATCTTGTCATTAATTTTCAGCACTTTACTTTTTTTTCTATTTAAAAGTCGATGCATGATTGTGGTTGGGTTTTAGCTGTTCATTATTTGGTTTTCTTTTTACTCTACACTTCTACATTGAGTGGTCTGTGCGTATAGGTACTTAAGAAAAGGCCTCCCCGAGATTGTTACGCCTTCGATGCTTATCTCCAGCCCCTGGCCTGTGGAAGTAGGCTTGGGGTATTGTGGCTCGAGACCAGTAGGTTCGGGTCGTGACAAAGTGGTATCAGAGCTAGTTCATTCCTTTGGGCATTGTTCAGATTTCCCTAAAAAGTAATTGGTTGGGATTTATAGAAATAGTTTCAATGTTTCCTAAGAGTGGATCTCAGGCCAGGGAGTCAAGTTATGGTATGGGTTGTCGACGTATCCATTCACTAGGACCCTGATAACCCACTTGTCGATTCGGAACGCTGATGCATTTGTTGTAGTGAATTCTGGAACATGCATCTGGTAGGATTGAGTCTTTTACTGTCCTTGTTGAGTTAGATCCCCTTTTTTATTACTTATATATATATATATATATATATATATATATATATATTCTCATCTGATCGCGGTAATCCTTGACAATTTTTAGGATGCCCCCATGACAGCAGCCAACCAGGTTACCCTCTCCAGTTTGTGACAATGACCTGGCGAGCAACGAGGTGTCAGTTCAAGGACCCTCATGCGATCCCCTCCCACCCAGTGCTTCATCAGTAGCCCCTCCACCTGACAGTAAGTACCGGCATCACATGCCGAGGTTGAGCGCAGGCTAAGTGCGCTCCGAGACTTCCAGCGTCAGCGGCCGCAGAAGTTCCGTGGTGACCCGGATCCCTAGGCAGCAGAAGACTGGCTAGAGTCTGTGGACTAACTTTTTAGGCTGGTATGGACACCAGCGGACCAGATGGTAGCCCTAGCTACCAGCCTTTTCCTCGGGACGGTCGGGCGTTGGTGGGTGTTGGTTAGGCAGACCCACGACGAATCGTCTCTCACATGGGATAGCTTCCAGAAGCTCTTCCGGGAGGAGTACTCCCCCTCTTGTTTATTCTTTGTTTGGATTTAGGAGCTTTTGGAGTTGAATCAGGGGGTGAACGTGGTGCGGTACTTGGCCCATTTTACAGATCTGACATGCTACTCACAGGATATGGTCCGTGATAGTTACTTCCGGGCATGGAAGTTTGAGAAGGGTCTTCGCAGGGAGATCCATGTTAGTGTTGTACCCCTGTGCATACCTACTTATTCCAAGGTTGTAGAACGGGCGCTCGTGATGGATATATTCTTGGATGAGGGATGCCAGATGACAGGTCCTAAAAGTGGCCACTTCAGAGGAGAATCTTTGGTGACAGGCAGGCAGTAGAGAGCAGATCCTTGGTCAAGGAGGTCCTTCCATGAGAAGACACAGAGGCAGGGTCGTACACCGTAGTGGCACCGTGGAGCACTGGGGTAGGCAGGAGAGATCCAATGCTATGCCTGTGACTGATGGGGTCACCTAGGATGGGACTTCCCAACCAGGCGTACCGAGCAGCCGTGGTAGGCAGTGGGCGCACCGCAGCGACAGAGGCAGCACCGTGACCAGGGATCCCCCAGGCGAGGATAGGGTGGTCCTTATGGAGGCGGCGCAGGGAGAGCGGCAGGACCTAGAGGTTCGGGATGTCGTTTCAATGTCATTCCACTGCCACTACCGGGCGGCCCACACTAGGCTCAGGGAGCTGGTGGTAGGGGTCGCGGGTAGCTTCTGGCTATGGGTGTTCGTGACCCCCCAAAACACGATATGGTCCGAGGTATGCTTTGTTTTTACTCTACGCTTTCTTTGGTACTAGTAGAAATAGGCTCCATCCACTCTTTTATATCGTTGCTTTTAGAACAGGAGTTGGAGCTTCCAGTAGGGGCGCTGACACCTGCACTTAGTGTCACGACCCGTCCTCGGGGCCCATGCCGTGACTACCCCAAGCCCACCTTCCATAGGCCAGGGGATGGCGACTATCACCAAGGAGTAAATCCCGGTAAAAAGGGAAGGCATTGCCTTTGTAAAGTAAACCAGCACCTCAGAGTAAGCAAGCAGTAGAAGTAAACACTAAGTAAAAAACAGAGTACAACTGTAAGTGCAGAAAGTAAGTGGGCCAGTATAAAAACCCAAAGTGAAAGTAAAGTACAACTCGAAAGGGAAAACAACAACTAAAAAGTAAAGCCGCTACGCCGAGTTGTCCACTGTAAATCCCACCTGAAGGGTGGGTACAGATAGCTCCACTGCTCCTTGGGTCCCGCCGTTCGCTCTGAGTATGTCCCGCTCATTGGTTCACCTCCAGGTACCGTCCTGCTCTGCAAGCCTCAATCACGATCAACGCTGTCCGTCGTCTGCAACCAACACAACATAGTGCAGGCATAGCCCGTGCAGGGGTGAGTATAATCTACTCAGTAGGGACCCCGAGACCCCCGAAGGTCTCCCAAAATCCACAAAGGATAAACCACAAAGGAAAGATATAATCACGAAGTAACAACCGACACTGCTTAGGTATATGCCCATACATATACCTAAGTCATCAATTCCAATACGCTCCAAACTCCGAGCCCAAGTACAACCCAGTCCACATAGGAAAGTATAAGTATTCCACACAGGAAAGCAAAACGTAATCCACACAGGATAGCACAACACAATCCACATAGGAAAGCAAACAGGATTCAGCTCACACAGGTATAATTCTTCGAAGACGATAGAGATGATCACTGATCCATCTAAGTCGTCGGACCCACAAAGGATCGATAGGTACTAACCCTCACAAAGACCCACACAGGATCGGTAGGAAACTAACCCCCACAAAGACCCACACAGGATCGGACCCACACAGGATTTGTAGGCGCTGGCTCACACAGAACCGCTGAGCGCTGACCCACACAGGATCGGACCCACACATGATCGGTAGCACTGATCCACATAGGATCGTTGAGTGTTGTAGTCGTCGTCGTCGAATCCACTGAGGATCTCTGCACAGTCGTCGTCGCAGTCACAGTAACAGTCGCAACTAACTCTAGGGTTTCCGCACACAGCAAGCTCATTCGGGAGGGTCCTCTCCATGAGCTGAGAGGCTGATACATCAACTGACACATAGTCCAGAGTTGATGTATCCAAAAGTTCCGTATCGTCAACAGGAACTCAACGTCGCAGACGGCGCGTCGATCAGACGCCCGGTCTGAGAGTTATTGGCTTTTTCGTCCCAGGGGCCCGGTTGGTTTTTAAGACAAAACCAACCCGACCGTACTCCACCTGCGTCCAAACCTCAGGCGGAGTATTCCAAAAGATCCGTCTCACTTAGAGGAAAATAACAAAGTCGACGACACGTCAATCGGACGTCTGTAGCTCAAGATATGAGTGTTTCCGCTGCGAGGGCCCGGTTGGTTTCGTGTACGAACCAACCCGGCCGAACTCAAAGTATTCCGAAACCTTGAGTACGATATGTCGAAACTACCGTCTCGTTCTAAGGATTGTGTCTCCATTGAAGTCGCGTCGATCGGAGGTCTGTAGCCCGAGTTATGGGCAATTGAACCCAATCAGTCCGAAAACGGGGGTTTCGGGCCCGGACTGACCCGGCCCGAGACCCCCCCCCCCCCCGGTCGGCCCGAATCGGGTCGACCCGCCCTGGTCCATGTCGGCTCGGCCTGGCCTAGTGAGGCGCGGCCCAACCCGGCACGGCCCAGCCCGGCGCGGCCCGGCCTGGCAGATTGGCCAGGCGCCGATTCGGCTGGGCACAGCGCGCCCAGCGCGCTGCCAGCTCGGCCTTCGGCCGAGCTGTTGGAAAAAGGGGGGTGGGGGGCGCCTTCCCCCCTTGAGTAACTACACCCCCCCATTTATGGGGGTCTGTTTGAAGCCGGCCGGGGGAATTTAATTCCCCCGGCTCCTCCCCTTTCCGGTCGGCTCCTTCTCAACGGGACCGGCGGTGGCTGGTCCCCTTCCAGTTCCGACACCGGCGGCCCGGTCCGGCCGCCGGTCACCTTGCTACGCCGCGGCCCTTGTCGTCCGGTGCGGTGTGACGACACCGCGCCCCTCCGCCGCGGCCCCACTCCGGCCGCGGCGCCTTCAATTTTCTTCGACGCGGCGCGACGGCGCCGCGCATTTCCTTCCGCATGAATCCACGTGGTGCGACGACACCACGTTCTCCCATACCAACCACAAGGAACCAACATGGAAAATAAGGAGGGTCGGCCGTGTTTGTGCGATCTGACCCCCTCACGTTATTCAATAAAAAATGGTTTAAATCCAGAAAGTTCATCAAGTTGGTATTCACGAACAAATAAAATAAATAAAACCCCTACCTCAGTTCTGGAATGGTGCACGTCAATCGAACCGCTGAAGACGAGCGTCGCGGAGGTCAGGCGTCGCGGAAAACGAACGTCGATTCCATTGTCGTTGAGGTGCGTACGAAGAGGAAACATCGTTGGAAGAAGACGTCGCATTCTTCGGCAGAGGTGTTCTTCGTTGAAGAACAGTGTTCTTCGTGTTCTTCGTCGAGGTTGAAGAAGAAGAAGACTCCACGCTTCCCAATCCTCTGAAGGTTGCAAAATTCTAACAATAATAAAATAAGACCAAGTCTTATTTTATTAACACAACCTAACCATTTGAATTTCAAGAGTTTGTAATTAAGTAACTCATTTAATTAATTATAACAAGTTGTCAAAAATCAATGAAAGTGAGTTAATGGGGAGTTAGGAATGTGAGGGGTTAAGAGGGGTTAGGGAGTTAGGGAAATTGAAAATGTGGGGGGTTCATGTGGGCCCCACCATTTTAATTATCCACACATGGGAATTTGGGTGGATGTGGGACCCACCACCAAGTTCCCATGGGAGAAATTAACCACCTTGAAAAAGAAATAAAATTAATTCAACAATTTTATTTACTTTTTAATTAAACCCCATTAATTAACTTCTTCTCCCGCACAAATGCAACTACGGTAAAGGTTCCCTTAAGCGATTACCGGCTTTGCGAGTTCATCGGTGCCATAAGATTTAAATTCCGAGTACCGGTTCAAAAGATAGGAAATCCCGCTCATTCGTTCACTGAACGTACCTGAGCCAAACTTCGGAAATTGATTTTGGGCACTCCGGGCCTCGGAATCAAGTGCCGTCAGAAACCGCATTCTTTTAAAATTTCAAAGAAAATTAAGAAAAAAATTCCCTTGAATTTTACGGGTCTTTACATTACTCCCACCTCAGGGCTTTACGTCCCCGTAAAGATACATCAAAACTAGATAAACAAATGAGGGTACTGAGCACGCATCTGAGCCTCCCGCTCCCAAGTTCTCTCCTGGAGGTTCCCGTGCTGCCATCTGATGCGCACTAGAGGAATCAACCATCCACGTAGGACCCGCTCCTGTCGATCCTCGATCTCCACTGGGACCTCCGTAAAAGCCTCCCCATCATCAACGTCACGCTCCCCATGGTCAATGATGTGCGTCGGGTCGTGCACGTATCTCCTCAGCTGAGATACGTGGAAGACGTCGTGCACCCGGTGCAACTGAGGTGGTAGAGCCAGATGATAAGCCACCTCGCCAATCCTATTGAGGACCTGGAATGGTCCGATGAAGTGCGGAGATAACTTACCGCCTCGGCCAAATCTCCGTAAACCACGTCGAGGTGAGACACGCAAGAAGATGTGGTCGCCATCCTCGAACTCTAGTGGCCTCCACCTCCTGTCAGCGTATGACTTCTACCGGCTTTGAGCTGTCCTCATCAGCTCCTGGATGACCTGGACCTTCTCTGTCATGGCCTGGACCATCTCTGGTCCCACAAGTGCTGACTCCCCAAGGTCTGTCTAGCAAAAAGGAGATCTGCAAGGTCGGCCGTACAACGCCTCGTACGGTGCCATTCCGATGGTGGAGTGGTAGCTGTTGTTGTACGCAAAATCCACCAAGGGTAGGTGGTCCTCCCAGCTACGACCAAAGTCAAGGACACATGCGCGGAGCATGTCCTCGAGAGTCTGAATGGTCATCTCCGTCTGACCATCCGTCTGAGGGTGAAAGGCTGTGCTCAGACGTAGCTGCGTCCCGAACGCCTCCTGCAATCTCTTCCAATGCCGGGAAGTAAAGCGAGCATCTCGATCGGAGACGATAGATGATGGCACACCGTGAAGCCGAACAATCTCCTGAACGTAAATACGTCCAAAGCTCTCCACTGAGCCCTGCTCTCTAATGGGTAAGAAGTGAGCCGACTTGGTGAGTCGGTCAACAATCACCCAAATGGAGTCGTGACCTCTGGAAGTACGTGGAAGTCCAGTCACGAAGTCCATAGATATGTCGTCCCACTTCCACTCCGGAACCTCCAAGGGATGTACCAAGCATGCTGGTACCTGGTGCTCAGCCTTCACCTGCTGGCAGGTGAGGCATCGAGAAACGAACTCTGCCACAGCCTTCTTCATGCCTGGCCACCAGTGCTGTCGTCTGAGATCCTGGTAAATCTTCGCCACTCCAGGATGTACTGCCAAAAGAGAAGTGTAAAACTCTCTCAGCACCTCCTCCCATAAAGCGACTGGTACCATGGGACGTCCTCTGAAAAGGATATTGTACTCTGCTCCAAAGGAGAAACCATCAGGTGCTTGTCCTGAGGATATCTGAGCACACCGCATCTCACAGTCGGTGTCCCCACACTGTGCCTCTCTGACTCGCTGCAGTATTGGAGGAGTGACTGTGAGAGACTGAAGGAAGACTGCCCCATCTCTATCCACAAAGGATATCTGCAAAGCGGCTAGCTGCTCTGTCGCCTCCTCAAGTAGCTGAATTCCCATCCTTCTGCTGAGGGCATCTGCTACTACGTTCCCCTTCCCAGGAGTATAGACTATCTCAAAGTCATAGTCCTAGAGGAACTCGAGCCATCGCCATTTTCTCAGGTTCAGGTCCTTCTGAGAGAAGATGTACCTGAGACTCTGATGATCAGAAAAGACTATAAAGCGCTCGCCCATCAGGTAGTGTCGCCATGTCTTCAGAGCGAAGTCCACTGCTGCTAACTCCAGGTCATGGGTAGCGTAGTTCTGCTCATGCGGCCTCAACTGACATGATCCATAGGCGATCATTGCCCGCTCCTGCATCAGGACACATCTGAGTCCAGTCCCTGATGCATTTCAGTAGACTACGTACCCTACTCCCTCCTCAGGAAACCTCAAGATAGGTGCGCTGGTCAATCTCTGTCTCAGCTCCTGGAAGCTCTGCTGACATCTTTCTGACCACACGAAGGGTTTACCCTTCTTCGTCAAAGTTGAGAGTGGTGCCGCAACTCTGGAGAAGTCTGACATGAATCTCCGGTAGTATCTAGCTAGTCCCAAGAAACTCCGAACCTCCATCATGCTCCTGGGTGGCTCCCAATCTAACACTGCCTCGATCTTCGCAGGATCCACTGCAACTCCCGCCTCAGAGATGACGTGTCCCAAGAAGTGGACCTCACGTATCCAGAACTGGAAATTCGAGAGCTTACCATAAATCTGGTGCTCTCGGAGTGTGTCTAGTACAACCCGTAAGTGGTAGGCATGCTCCTCCTCAGTCGTCGAGTAAATCAAAATGTCGTCGATGAAGACCACGACAAATCGATCGAGGTATGGCTGAAAGATCCTGTTCATGAGGGCCATGAACACTGATGGAGCATTGGTTACGCCGAAGGGAATAACCAAGAACTCATAGTGGCCATACCTACACCTGAAGGTCGTCTTCTGCACGTCCTCCTCTCGAACTCTGAGCTGGTGATAGCCTGACCTGAGGTCTATCTTTGAGAACCACCGTGCTCCCTTGAGCTGATCAAAGAGGTCATAAATTCTCGGTAGCGGATACTTGTTCCTCACTGTCACCTGGTTCAGGCGACGATAGTCAACACAAAGTCTCAATCTCCCGTCCGCCTTCTTGGCGAACAATATCGGGGAAGCCCTGGGTGAAACATTGGGTCGGATGAACCCCTTTCCCTGCAAGTCCTCCAACTGTACCCGTAGCTCTCGAAGCTTGGCGGGGGCCATACGATATTCTAGAGTCGATATCAGGTCTGTCCTAGGGTATAGGTCAATATAAAAGTATACCTCTCTGCAAGGAGGTAACCCTGGAACGTCGTCGGGAAAAACATCCGCAAACTGATCCACCACTGCAGGAAAACCAGGACTCTGCACGTCAACTGCTCTTAGGATGAGGCTACCCAACTGATGAGTGATGGGTTGTCCTCTCCTCTGCGGAAGTCCATCCTGTGCTGCAAAGGCTCCCTTCTCGCCGGTGAAGGTGAACCTGCTCCCGTCAGTGCGTACACATCGCACCTTGCGCCTAAAATAGTCAATCTGTGCATGGACCGTAGATAACCAATCCATGCCTAAGATGACGTCGTAAGGCCTCAACGCCGCTACAAGAAGATCCAAGCCGAAGCTCTCGCCTCCTAGAGTAAGCTCACACTGCTGGAACCAGTGCGTAATCGTCGAGTCTGCTCCCATAGGAGTCTATAGCCGTAAGGATCGAGCCAACGGCTCTGTCGGAATCTCCGAGCTCCGAACAAGGGCAGCGGCTATGAAAGAGTGACTCGCTCTTGTGTCTATAAGTACTCCAGCAAGGGTGGAATAGACATAGATAGTACCTCAAATCATCTCTGGCGCACCGTGGTCGTAGGCCTCCGCTGCCTGGAGCTGTGCCTGTCTCTGCCCGCTAGCTCCCTGTGGTCAGGGCGGACCTCCTGGTGGTGGTGGTGGTAGAGCCTCAAAGCGTCGCCCACCACCTGCTGCTCGGACAACTCCTCTACCTCGTCCGCCTCCTCCCTGCGGACCGCCATAGTCGACCCTCTGCCTCTGCCTCGGTGGTACCTCAGCCGTCTGCTGCTCCTCGGCACGACGGGGCGGGCAGTCACGAGCTATGTGGCCCTGCCCGCCGCACGAGTAACAATGTCTGCCTCTCGAAAGACTGGCTCCGTACTGTGTTCCCCGCACTGTTGAGCCAGTGTCCTGAGGTCGTCTGCCTGAGGTTCTGGTCTGCCTGGACCCATGAGTCATTTGTCGACTGCCTGCTGCGGAAGACTATGCTACGTGCCGCCCCGCGGTGGGTCTCGGTGCTGGTGTAGACTCAGCAAGAAAACTCTCGATCAAAAGGGCCCGCTCCAGTACTCCTGTCTGAGTCGGAATGCTGAGGGAGATCAGCGATGCCCTGATCTCGTGTCTCAAACCCTGATCAAAGGTCCGGGCCCGGAAGAATGGGTCTCGTACCATGTTGTTCAAGTAGCAAGAGAGATCGGTTAATCTCGCCGAGTACTGGGCGACCGTCATGCTGCCCTGCCGCAGCTGAAGAAGATCCTGAATGCGCACCGCACGGAGGGTGGCTGAGACAAACTCTGAGCGGAAGAGGCTCTCAAAGTCTGTCCAGAGTAGAGATTCCTCATCGTGCACCTGGAGCATCAAGCTCCACCATTGGCCCGTTGCTGCGTGCAGTAGGCTCGCAACGAGGATCACCATGAGGTCTGCTGGTGTCCTAACTAGCCTGAAAACTTGTATGACTGCCTCCAGCCAGTCCTCGGCTGCCTGGGGGTCCGTCTCCCCACGGAACCTGGGTGGTCGCTGGCGCTGGAACTCATGCAGTGCGCTGAGGCGACGTGCATCATCAACGGCTGGTGATGGAAGTATCGGGGGCTCGGTGGGTAGAGCTACCGCCGGTGCCATTGCTGAAAAAGGTTCCTGCACCGAGGCCTCTTCGCTCGGTGGGCTGTCGTCACGCTCGACTCTCGGAACCCTAGCTGGATGCCGTCGTGGGGCCATCCTGAAAAGGAAACAGGTGCACCACGATCAGAACTGTATACCTAGTGAGCTGATACAAAGTAATCACAAAGAAAACTTGAAACACACAGGCAATCAATGTTTTCGTGCATTAAGTCGGAAATCAGAAGTCAGGGTCCTGGTGTACGGATACGTCGGCTGCCGCACCAACACTAGACTCCCTGGACTAATAACCACACTCAATACGCTAAACACTATTGCTTCACATAGAAAAGATCAGAGTTCGCGGTAGAACCGAACTCCTATGATACCAATTTGTCACGACCCATCCTCGGGGCCCATGCCGTGACTACCCCAAGCCCGCCTTCCATAGGCCAGGGGATGGCGACTAGCACCAAGGCGTAAATACCAGTAAAAAGGGATGGTATTGCCTCTGTAAAGTAAACCAGCACCTCAAAGTAAGCAAGCAGTAGAAGTAAACACTAAGTAAAAACAGAGTACAACTGTAAGTGCGGAAAGTAAGTGGGCCAGTATACAAACCCAAACTGAAAGTAAAATACAACTCAAAAGGGAAAACAACAACTAAAAAGTAAAGCCACTACGCCGAGATGTCCACTGTAAATCCCACCTGAAGGGTGGATACAGATAGCTCCACTGCTCCTCGGGTCCCGCCGTCCGCTCCGAGTATGTCCCGCCCATTGGTTCACCTCCAGGTACCGTCCTGCTCTGCAAGACTCAACCACGATCAACGCTGTCCGTCGTCTGCAACCAACACAACGTAGTGCGGGCATAGCCCATGCAGGGGTGAGTATAAGCTACTCAGTAGGGACCCCGAGACCCCTGAAGGTCTCCCAAAATCCACAAAGGATAAACCACAAAGGAAAGATATAATCATGAAGTAACAACCGACACTGCTTAGGTATATGCCCATACATATACCTAAGTCATCAATTCCAATATGCTCCAACCTCCGAGCCCAAGTACAACCCAGTCCACACAGGAAAGTATACGTATTCCACACAGGAAATCAAAACGTAATCCACACAGGATAGCACAACACAATCCACACAGGTAAGAAAACATGATTCAACTCACACAGGTATACTTCTTCGAAAACGATAGAGATAATCACTGATCCATATAAGTTTTTGGACCCAAAAAGGATCGATAGGTACTAACCCCCGCAAAGACCCACACAGGATCGGTAGGAAACTAACCCCCGCAAAGACCCACACAGGATCGGACCCACACAGGATCTGTAGGCGCTGGCTCACACAGAACCGATGAGCGCTGACCCACACAGGATCGGACCCACACAGGATCGGACCCACACAGGATCAGTAGCACTGATCCACATAGGATCGCTGAGTGTTGTAGTCTTCGTCGTCGAATCCACTGAGGATCTCTGCACAGTCGTCGTCGCAGTCACAGTAGCAGTCGCAGCCAGCTCTAGAGTTTCCGCACACAGCAAGCTCATTCGGGAGGGTCCGCTCCACGAGCCGAGAGGCTGATACATCAACTGACACATAGTCCAGAGTTGATGTATCCAAAAGTTCCGTATCGTCAACAGGAACCCAACGTCGCAGACGGCGCGTCGATCGGACGCCCGGTCTGAGAGTTATTGGTTTTTTCGTCCCATGGGCCCGGTTGGTTTTTAAGGAAAACCCAACCCGACCGTACTCCACATGCGTCCAAACCTCGGGCGGAGTATTCCAAAATATCCGTCTCACTTAGAGGAAAATAACAAAGTCGACGACACGTCAATCGGACGTCTGTAGCTCAAGATATGAGCGTTTTCGCTGCGAGGGCCCGATTGGTTTTGTGTACGAACCAACCCGGCTGAACTCAAAGTATTCCTAAACCTTGAGTGCGATATGTCTAAACGACCGTCTCATTCTGAGGATCGTGTCGCCACTGACGTCACATCGATTGGAGGTCTGTAGCCCGAGTTATGGGCAATTGAACCCAATCAGTCCGAAAACAAGGGTTTCGGGCCCGGACCGACCCGGCCCGAGACCCCCCCGGTCGGCCCGAACCGGGTCGACCCACCCCGGTCCGGGTCGGACCGGCCCGATGCGGCCCGGCCCGGCTGGGCGCGGCCCGGCCTGGCACGGCCCGGCCAGGCGCCGGTTCGGCTGGGCACAGCTCGTCCGGCGCGTTGCCAGCTTGGCCTTCGGCCGAGCTGTTGGAAAAAGGGGGGACGCCTGCCCCCCATGAGTAACCGCGGTCCCCCCCCCCATTTATGGGGGGCCGTTTGAAGCCGGAAGGGGGAATTTAGTTCCCCCGGATCCTCCCCTTTCTGGCCGGCTCCTTCTCAACGGGACCGGCGGTGGCCGGTCCGCTTCCAGTTCCGACACTGGCTACTCGGTCCGGCCGCCGGTCACCTTGCTCCGCCGCGGCCCGGAACTGGCAACGGCCCTTGTTGTCCGGCGCGGTGCAACGGCACCGCACCCCTCCGCCGTGGCCCCGCTCCGGCAGCGGTGCCTTTGATTTTCTTCGACGCAGCGCGACGGCGTCGCGTTCTTAAACTTCTTTCCACGGCGCGGTGCGACGACACCGCGCATTTCCTTCCGCATGAATCCGCGTGGTGCGACGAAACCACGTTCTCCTGTACCAACAACAAGGAACCAACACGGAAAATAAGGAGGAGGGTCGGCCGTGTTTGTGCAATCCGACCCCCTCACGTTATTCGATAACAAATGGTTTAAATCCACAAAGTTCATCAAGTTGGTATTCACGAACAAATAAAATAAATAAAACCCCTACCTCGGTTCAGGAACGGTGCATGTCAATCGAACCACGGAAGACGAGCGTCGTGGAGGTCGGGCGTCGCGGAAAACGAACGTTGATTCCATTGTCGTCTAGGTGCGTACGAAGAGGAAACGCCATTGGAAGAAGATGTCGTGTTCTTCGGCGGAGGTGTTCTTCATTGAAGAACGGTATTCTTTGCGTTCTTCGTCGAGGTTGAAGAAGAAGAAGACTCCACGCTTCCCAATCCTCTCAAGGTTGCAAAATTCTAACAATAATAAAATAAGACCAAGTCTTATTTTATTAACACAACCTAACCATTTGAATTTCAAGAGTTTGAAATTAAGTAACTCACTTAATTAATTATAACAAGTTGTCAAAAATTAATGAAAGTGAGTTAATGGGGAGTTAGGAATGTGAGGGGTTAAGAGGGGTTAGGGAGTTAGGGAAATTGAAAAGGTGGGGGGTTCGTGTGGGACCCGCCCTTTTAATTATCCACACATGGTAAGTTGGGTGGATGTGGGACCCACCACCAACTTCCCATGGGAGAAATTAACCACCATGAAAAAGAAATAAAATTAATTCAACACTTTTATTTACTTTTTAATTAAACCCCATTAATTAACTTCTTCTCCCACACAAACTCAACTATGGTAAAGGTTCCCTTAAGCGATTATCGGCGTTGCGATTTCATCGGTGCCATCGGATTTCAATTCCGAGCACCAGTTCAAAAGATAGGAAATCCCGCTCATTCGTTCACTGAACGTACCCGAGCCAAACTTCGTAAATTGATTCCGAGCACTCCGGGCCTCGGAATCGAGTGCCGTTAGAAACCGCATTCTTGTAAAATTCCAAAAAAGACTAAGAAAAAATTCCCCTTTAATTTTACGTGTCTTTACACTTAGCCTCGAGGTTCCTACGGAAAGTGCCTCGTTGGTGACCTTTATCTACAGACATTGTGAACTGTCGTTGGGAGGAGGGATTCTCACGTGGGACCTACTCGTCATCATGAAGGAACCTTATGACGTCATCCTGGGCATGGATTGGCTTTCTATGGTTCACGCCCAGATTGACTGTCGTCACAGATGAGTCATAGGTGTGTTTTCTGATGGGATAAGGTTCACCATCCTTGGTGAACGAGACCTCGTGGAGGAGCATATGGGTACTCTGAGTAGGATACCACGACCTTTTTATCATCAGTTTGAGAGCATGGATCTTGGATCTGCATACGCTACAAGCATTTGGATCCCTACCGTTGTATAGGACTACATGGAAGTCTTTCCTGAGGATGTCCTGGGACTACCTCTGAGGCGAGAGATAGAGTTTTTCATTGAATTGCATCAGGGGACTGCCCCGATATCATGTGCGGCTTATCGGATGGCACCCACAGAGCTTCGGAAGCTACGAATTCAGCTAGACAACCTTCGTGAGAAGAGATTCATCAGGCCCAGTGTGTCCCCTGGGCAGCTTCGGTTTTGTTTGTGAAAATAGCAGATGGGAGTCTGCGGCTTTGTTTGGATTATAGTTGCCTGAATCAGGCCATGATAAATAACAAGTACCCTTTGACGAGGATCGATGACCTCTTCCACCAGTGGAGAGGTGAGAAGTGGTTCTCCAAGATTGATCTTTGATCTGGCTACCACCAGTTGTGGGTTCGTGAGGATGACATCCCGAAGATGGATTTTCATTGTTGATATGGGTATTATGAGTTTCTCGTGATGCCCTTTGGCGTGACGAATTCCCCTGCCATTTTTATGGCTTTGATGAACCAGATCTTCCAGCCGTACTTGGACCGGTTTTTGGTTGTCTTTATTGACGACATACTCATCTACTCTGTGAAGGAAAAGGAGCACACGGAGCTTTTGAGGATGGTCCTAGACTTACTCCGAGAGCACTAGCTATATAGGAAACTCTTGAAGTGTCAGTTCTAGATTCATAAGGTTCACTTTTGGGGGCATGTCATTACGGAACAGGGATTGGCCGTAGATCCCGCCAAGATAGAGGCAGTGCTTGCTTGGGATCCATCCAAGAATGTGTCCGATGTGAGGAGCTTCCTTGGTTTGGTAGGGTACTACAAGAGGTTTGTGGAAGATTTATTCAGGATTGATTCCCCTTTTACCGAATTGAAATGGAAGGGAAGACCATTCACCTGGACTGATCTCTTCCAGAAGGCCTTTGAGGAGTTGAGATATAGGATGACTAGTTCTCCAGTGTTGAGGCTACCAGAGGAGGGCGTTGAGTTCGTGGTATACTGCGACGCTTCAGGAGATGATCTCGGGTGAGTACTGATGTAGTTGCGGGTAGTGATTTCATATGGGTCGAGTCAGTTGAGTCCCCATGAGAATAATTATGTGACTCACGATTTGGAGCTGGAAGCGGTGGTCTTTGCCTTGAGGTTATGGAGACACTACCTTTTGGGTGAGCATTTTTTGGTCTACTCAGACCACCAGATCCTCAAGTACATCTTCACTCAGAGGGATTTGAATCTGAGGCAGAGGCATTGGTGGGAGTTTCTACAAGACTATGATTTTGAGGTAGTCTACACTCCAGGGAAAGGAAACATAGTAGAAGATGCCCTTAGCAGGAAGTCCCAGGCTCGTTTAGTGTGGGAAGAATCAGAGAAGTTGGATTCCCTACAGCTGACCTTGGTGGAGCAGGAGGGTATGAATTTTTATCTATTGATGGTGTTGACTCCTTTGCTCCTTGAGCATGTGAGAGAGTCGTAGCTGGGGGATGTCGACAGCTAGGTACTCCGTGATCAGATATCCACGGGCGATGCACCTGATGGGTATTCTGAAGGATGGAATCATGAGATCCTGTTCTAGGGGTGAGCTGTAGTACTAGTGGAGATGCGGGAGGAGGTGATGTGGGATTTCCACACCTCTCCCTTGGAGGAAAATACCAGTGTGGGGAAAATGTACAGAGACCTTCAGTGGAAGTTTTGGTGGTCTGGCATGAAGTGGAGCGTAGCTAAGTTCATTTCTCGGTGTCTTACCTATCACCAGGTGAAGGCAGAGCACCAGGTTCTAGCAGAGTTATTGCAGCCCCTTGATATCCCGAAGTGGAAGTGGGATGGAATATATATGGACTTCATCACAGGGCTTCCATGCACAGCGAAGGTCCATGACTCCATTTGGGTGATAGTGGACCTACTCACAAAGTCGGTGCACTTCCTTCCTATCATGGAGCAGAGCTCGGTGGAGTGTCTAGGGTATCTGTATGTTCAGGAGTTCATCCTCCTTCATGGAGTACCATCAACGATAATCTCCGACCATGACACGTGGTTTACATCGTGATTGTGGTCAGTCATGTAGGAGGCATTCGGGACTCAGCTATCGATGAGTAAATCTTTTCACCCCCAGACGGATGAGCAAACTGAGCGGACTATCTAGGTGTTGGAGGATATGCTCAGGTCGTGCGTGTTAGACTTTTTCCTAAACTGGTAGGATCACTTTCCCTTGGTGTATTTCTCATATAACAATAGTTACCACTCTACTATCTACATGGCACCTTTTTAGGCCCTTTACGGGAGACCCTGTAGGTCACCGTTGTGCTGGACGGAGGTCGGGGAGACCTCCCTCATGGGCCCATAGTTGGTACGGTTGATGACGGAGAAGGTTCATGTCATTCGTGAGCAGATGAGGATGCCTCAGAGCATATAGAAGTTCTACGCAGATCGTCTTTGCAGGCCTTTAGAGTTCGAGCAGGGGGGCCATGTCTTTCTGAGGGTCTCTCCGCGGCATAGTACATGGAGGTTCGGCCAGGGTGGCAAGCTATCCCCGAGGTTCATTGGGCCCTTTGAGATCATGTGCAGGGTTGGTGAGGTTTCCTACCGTCTTGCTCTACCCCCACAGCTGGAGAGGGTTCATGACGTCTTCCACGTGTCGCAGTTGAGGAAATACGTGCACGACCCCATGCACGTTATTGACTGGGGAGAGATGGACATCAAGGATGGAGCCACCTTTGTGGAGAACCCAGTGGCGATTGAGGACCGGCAAGATCGGACACTACGTGGACGAATCATTCATTTGGATTGTGTGATGTGGCAGCATGGGAGAGTGTAGGAGAGAACCTGGGAATAGGAGAGCCAGATGCGGGCTCAGTACCCCGAGTTGTTTTTGTAGTTTTGTTTTTTGGGGATGAAAAACTTGAAGGAGGGAATGATGTAAGAACCTGGGTTTTGAGCTTGTAAGACTTTAAAATTTTCTTAATGTTATTCAAGAGGAGGGCGTTTAGACGACGTGTGATTCCGAGCCCTAGTGTGGTCGGGATTAAATTTTAAGTGTGTTCACACTAGACCCGCCAAATAAACAGAATAACTTCTAAATGGTTACTCGGATGGAAAAACAGAGGGCACCATTGAGTCCAGAATGTGTCTTTTACCCTAGTAGGGGTGTAACTTTCACGGGCACAACCCTTTTGTAAAAAACACCACTAGGGGCGTTTTCGTAATTTAGCGGACTCGGGCGTGAACTTTAAAACTTCTGAATGGAGGCTCGGATTAAAATTTTGATACCACCATTGCGCTCAGAATGTGGTTTTTACCCCAGGGACGGCTTAACCCCGACCCCGTCGAAAGTTCAGGTTAGGGGCCTACGGGTGGGGGTTTAAGACTTAATTAATTTTAATTAAGTTTTTTTCTACTTAAACACTTCTCCCACTCCACCTCCTACTTCAAATTTGTCTCTCCCTATAGTATACCTCTCATAAAGCTCCAAAATCCTCTCCTCTACCTCTCCAAGGTGGAACGGCGGTCCGGCAGATAAGTCGTGAAACTACGGGCTACGCCCAGTGAGGTAGGAAGTTTGTGTTTTCATTTTAATTCCTGCATCTTCCTTGAATTAAATTTATTGCAACGAAATACTTTCCAATCATCAATAAAATACCATATATGGGTAGGTATCGATCCGAGCTTTCTGATGCTCTTTTCGGATCGAATTTTCGAGTCCCAGGGTGTCTGGGGTGACCCTGGGAAGTTTTCCAGCCAATTTCCCTGTTTTTATGGTGGTTCCAGGGGCTTCTGGAGGCACAGAGCGGTTGTCCGGTGTCTCCAGGTAGCGGTGGTCCTAGTCTACGGAGGTACCAGGTGGCGGCGGTCCCATTCGGCAGTGCTCCCAAGCGGCGGGGGCGCTCCCAGGTCACCGGTGCAGGGCGCGACGGGGGTCACGGCGCGTGACCCCGTGCGGGGGACCGAGACCCGCCTTCGGTGGGTCTCCATGTGATACAGTGACCAGCCACGAGGGCTGGTCGGTGCGGGTGGAATGGGGGTCAGTGGCTGGGATGTGTTGGAGGGCCACAGGCCAGCGCTGTAGGCCGGGCCGGTCCATCCCAATGGGGTTTACCCCTTGTCTTCAGACACCCGTAACTTCCACTATGGGTGTCTGTTTTGCGTGTCGTCTACCACAGTTCAATCCTCAGCTCTAGATGAAGATTTTGAGAGTTTCTCGGGAATTTTTAATCCCAGATATGGGGTATCGGTGGCGTGACACGCTCGTTAAGTACCTCACCGGGATTTTGCTTTCGGATGGCGTGAACACATTCGGAGTCCGTTTAAGGCGCTGTCAGCGGCGTTGTGACACTACCGTCAAGACGAAGTTTTCCGGAGGGGTTTCAGGCGTTGAATATCGAGTTGATACATGGCCCCCATGGTCCGTCTTTTAAGCTGGGAGCAGCGTTTTGGGACTTTTTCATCAGACGTCCGTTCGGGGTGAATGAGTTGTTGTTTTGGTGTGTTTTTTCAAGAGCATCACGATGGCGTAGTTTGCCCGACGCCTTTCAGGACCGAGGTATGGGCCCCATGAGACGTCGTATGGGCATAAAGTAGTGTTGAATAACTTTTTAGTCGGGATTCTATTTCCAGTGAGTAAGTAGTCTATCTCGCGTGTTTTTCCGCAAGGATTACAACGGTGTAATCTGCTTGCGCGTACAAAGATTATTTCAATATATCATTAAATTTGGAATCATGAAAGGGAGTTTGTCAGAGTTTTCTTTGACACACTCTGAACCAACGCACGGTAGTGATGTTAGTGACACCCATTGATGGGTCGGGCTGCATGGAGTTACCGGACCAGTTCCGGTTTGACCTTCTAGAAAGGCTGGGCAGTGGGTTACCCACCATCGTATCAGGGTTTACCCTCCAGCGGGGCTGGCCAGTGGGTTACCCGTTGACCTTAGGGTTTACCCTCCAGCGGAGCTAGGAAGTGAGTTACCCATTGACCTTATGGTTTACCCTCCAGTGGGGCTGAGTAGTGGGGTACCCATTGACTTTTGGGTTTACCCTCCAGAAGAACTGGGCAGTGGGTCACCCGACGACCTTTTGGGGTTTACCCTCTAGGAGGGCTGGGCAGTGGGTCACCTGACAACCTTTTGGGGTTTACCCTCCAGTTGGCCTGGTCAATGGTTTACCCAAGGATTTATTTTAGACTCCACCATTTCTATGTGGCTAGTCAGGGACTTTTCTCCATGATTACCAGAGCAGGACCCTTGGTTGTATGGTTTTGTGATGAGACAGCTTTGATGTGTGAGAATGTTTGGCCTCAGTGATGGATATCCTTAGAACTATTGGCGACTTTTCCTGGTCTGATCTTAGAGATAGATATCCCCTTACACACTCGTTCGAGTTTCTTGTTGAGCGTATATATATATATATATATATATACTCTACTTTTTCCCCACTCCTTGAGTTCCGTTACTCTCCTTCTAGGAGGGGCGAAGACACGCAGGGTATGCCATGTGCTTTCCTTGTCTAGATCCTCTTGGTTTGGATGAGTCTACTTCCTTTCTTTTGTTGGGTTGAGTTGCACTCTCTCTATTGTACTCTTAAACTGTTCTTTGTTCTATCTACTACTCAACGTGTTAGTACCTCCTTTGTTTCTCCCTCGAGCTTTCGGGGCATCCTAATGAGTATCTTTATACTCACCCCTTCTTGGGATTTGCCCGTACTTGGTGTGCCCTTACAGATGACAGATAGGTTGATTGAGACTATAGAGGAGCATAGAGGACACATAATCTTGGGCTTCGTTCAGTGGTCGTAGTAGGACTTTTAGGTGTGAGACTCACAAGTTGTTCACTCTTTTTTACCTATTAATGGGTTGTTTCACCTTTTGGATTGGGCATGTGTTTTTCCCTTTTTCTGTTCAGTTATCTTGTCAGTAATTTTCAGTACTTTATTTTTTTTCTATTTATAAGTCGATGCATGACTGTGGTTGGGTTTTAGCTGTTCGTTCTTTGGTTTTCCTTTTACTCTACACTTTTTCATTGAGTGGGTTGTGTGTATAGGTACTTAGTCAAAGGCCTCCCCAAGATTGTTATGCCTTCAACTCTTGTCGCTAGCCCCTGGCCTATGGAGGTGGGCTTGGGGTATTTGTGGCTCGAGACCAGTAGGGTCGGGTCGTGACACCCATGTTTAGCATGAGATGGATGAAATAATGGGTGCATATCATCCAAGGATTTTACCATGGGAATCCCATGTTTAACATGATGTGTCTATTTCGTTCACATGTTTAAAATTTATGGAGATAGATTGGGGAATGAGTTTAATGTATTTTGGAGACACATTTGATTGATCAGGACACACCATGAAGGTAGATCAAGAAGGATCATAACTATTAGTAAAGGAATCACACATGCAGGTTTGCTAATGGATGGATTGGAATTCCTTGGGCAGTTAGTTCCAAGAGGTGTGTCACATAAAGGGAAATGTCACACCATGAAGATAGATGTATTAGAATGTCCTGTGGGAGTAGATCCAAGAGGTGTATTTAGTAATGGTAAGATTCCACACCATAAAGGTTGATAGAAACGCCATCAGAGGCAGGTAAAGGGGTAAATACCTAAGATAGAGTATGTTGGTTTACATTTGGTTGGGATTGAACATAGATGAGGCATCCTACATACCATGTTTAGAAGATAATGATAAAATCCCAAAAAGTTTGATGTCACATTTTAAGGTCATATTAAAAGATTGGCCCATGTAGTTTAATGTCATGTGGTAAATACGCTCATTTCCCAAAAGGTGTGATGAAGAGGGATGATGTGGGGCTTATACAAGTAAAATTATCTTCACAATTGGATTATTCATGGTTTGAGTTGGTGTGGGGATAACAAATTGTGCTTCCCAATGTACATATGAGGTCCAAGTGTGTGTGGGACGGATGTATTGGGAGGCCTAGGTGTATGATGGAGGGATGTATTGTGAGGCCCAATTCTTTTTAGGTGGGAGGTGTTTTGAGGCCTAGGTGTGTGCGGGCGGGATGCGATGTGGTATATTGAGAAGTCGTGGGAGTAATATGAAATTTTCTATTGGGGTATGAGAGTGGATAATCAATGGTAAAGTGACGTGGGGTGCCCTATCATTCATTTTATTTACATTATATAATTTTACATGACATGCATTATTTATTGAGAATGCCTTGGTGTGGTTGGGATGGTTAGTGTGCATGTTTAGGTGATGTTTGGTTCTAATTTTTTCTCACAATTTCATTAGTATGGTTCTTTAACATGTGCAAGAGGGACTTTGGTTTTCCTAATGAGTATACTTGTATACTCACCATACATATATAAAACCATTTTCAGGTTTTTAGAAGGATTTCATAGACCGTGATAGACCTTACTAGTTCAGATCCATGATAGTTGTCGCGCTGCTGCTTTAGTTTTACATTGGGGTATTTAAATTGGGGGATTTTATCTATATTTGTTCTATTTATACATGGATGTGGGATGGGTTGGGTTTATATTTTATATTATCTCTTAGAGTTATTGAGGAATATTCATTCTATCTCCTGATCTTGTTTTTTATAAATGGTAATGCATCCCATATTGGGAGATTTTTACACCCTTAGCACTAGTCGCCATCATGGGGCCTACTAGAGGTGGGAATCTGGGGTAATTATCTATCTCCCCTTGTTGTGGTATCTTTGGAGGGAGGGGGTCATGACATTAAGGTATTATAGGTGATGGATAATAGATAAGTTGGAGTTTAGAGTTAGGCACAGTGAATATTGCATGGGTTTGTATGTAAATAGTGCCAGTTAACCTTAACACATGACACAGGTCAAGAAGATTGGGTAGCACATAGGATTTTATGGATCCCAATGATCGAGTTCATGGACTGTGATCTTATCAAATGATCATGTGTGATGGACCTCCTTGTAGGGTAACGACTTAGGAAAGGTGGATGTATCATAATGACTTCTTTTATTTTTTGAATTGGTTTGTTTTGGAAAAGTTTAAATAAATAAAAAATCAATTAAATGAGTTAAACTGAATATTAAATGGAATTCCAAAATACTCAAAATTATGAAATATTTTTTTTCCTTTCAGTTATGGTTCTCATTCATCATTCACGTGCGGATCACGCAGTTGAGGTTCAGCATGCTAATCTGATTGATCACTGTAGGGTTGATCCGGTTGAGGAGGATGATTAGTGGTAGAGGATGTTAGGTGCTTTTCAGTGGTAGTATTTGGAAAAGTATGAGGGAATTGTTTCAGATGTGGAATCTAAGAGTAGGCTAGAGGAGTTTTAGATTTATTTAAGTTTGACCCTGGCCTTGATGATGAACTAGGTACCTTTGGTAATTGGTCATATGTTAGTAGTTTCACTTCAACTATGGATACTATATCTGGGAGAGTGGAAGGAGGCTAATGTTTTGTGGTTCGACTTCTTAAAGGAGTTTTGAGAGGAGTTCCTTTCTTCAACAATGATGGTAGTGAAGCGGTATGATCTTTTATCTTTTCAATAGGGTAATATGAGAGTACATATGTTGGGAATTAGGTTCAAGGGTCTTCTTTATTTTGTTCCATATGTTTTTTTAGATTATGAGTCTCATGTGAGACATCTTAAGAAGGAACAACATCCAACTCTACAGTATGAAGTAACTCATTTTATGTTTCTAACATATTTGGATGATCAGAATAACTTAGAGCTGATAGAGCAAATAAACTTGTGGGGAGATTTTCCATAGGAAGGGAACCAACAGGGTTTTTTGAGGGGAAGATTTATCAGTGGAAGGTCTCAGGCTCTAGGACCAACGAGTTTTTGATCATTTGGGAGCCGACCGCAGCATCTTGGCATTCGAACTTTTGGTTTTGTGCCTTTCCTATGGGGTTGGGGCCTATCTGTTTATTCTATAGGGTTTTCAGCCATCTTCAAGACTAGTGGCTAGTGGTTTCATGATCTCATTTTGGCCAACGTAGGCTGGTACAACATCATCCTCATCAGTAGTTACCTATGAGTCCATTTCAGTAGAATGGGTAGTAGTCTTATGCTCCATTAAGGGGAGATGAATAAGGTATAGCCCAAGCTCATGAAATTACTCATGTTTAGGGACCACATCCCAACTGTGTCCTTAGATGTGGTACCCATAATAATGGTATATGATTTGGGCATGGTTAGTTTCATGTTTTGTAGGCAGCAGTTCTAGAGGGTCCATAGATCTTCAGAGGTACAATATTTTTGTTTAGTACTCATTTTTATTCCTAGTTTAATTTAGGAGATTTAAACTTATCTATTGCACCCACTCTATACCATGCTCTGGGACTAGACATAGAGTGCCTTCTCATACCCCTAGTATTCACTATGCCAGTTAGAGTCTGTAATAACTTGTTCAGTGTGTTTTGGGGGTGTAGACTGGTGATAGATTTGCATCAGTCTAGTGGGTTTATTTTCTTACTATAAATACAATCATACGATTTCATCCCTGTTATGGATTAGTTGTATTCTGTAGGTGATTTTATTTAATACTTCTAGAGGTGATTTGTGTTTTTGGATGTGGATGGGTAATTTGTGGTTTTCATTAGTGAGATGAGTTGTCAGGTTTGAAGTTAGCATGTGGATCCTCTTCTTTATTTATTGACTGAGTTGTCAATGGAATTAGTGGTTTTTGGGACAGTGAAGGTTCCCAAGGTTGTTGGGGTGTTTCTGGATGTTTTCTTCATGGAGGTTGTGATGTTACCCCCTAATCTTGTTTTTGAGTTCAGGATAGACTTGTATCCCAGTGAATCTCCAATTTTGATTCCTTATTATTAGAGAGAAACTTATAAATTATAGTAGTTGAGGATTAAAATAGATGACCTAGTTCATAAGGGTTTCATCTAGCTCAGTGTGCTTCCATGAGGTGCTCTAGTGTTGTTCGTAAATAAGGTGTATGGTGGTCTGAGGTTTTGGATATACTAAAAAACGTTTAATCAAGTGATGTTCAAGAATCCTTACCCTCTTCCAATGATAGTGGATATTTTAAACAATATGAAAGTGTCGAGTTGTTTTTCTATGATCTATCTATAGTCTAGATATCAATAGTTTAGGGTAAAGCAGGGTGATATCCTAAATACTACCTTCAAATATAGGTATGGGCATTTCAAGTTTTTATTCATGTCATTCAGTATTATGATGTTCATGGAGATTATTTACTCCATCTTCCATGAGTTAATGGATCATTTCTTCAACATATTCATCAATGGTATCTTAATCAACTCAAATTTAGAGTAGGAACATGTTCAGCATCTCCAGACTATCTTTCATGTTATCCAACACCACATGCATTATGGAATGTTGTCCAAGTGTATGTTCTCGACATGAGAGGTGAATTTACATGAGAATGTGGTGTCTCAGTAGGGTGTGTCATTATATCCATTAATGGTTTATGTGGATATTTCTTCAAAACCACCCAAGAACATTGCAGATATTCGTATTTTCCTTGGTATCACAATATATTATCAAAGGTTTTTACCCAATTTCACTTGTTCTGCATACCCATTGATAGCTTTGACCAAAATAGTTCAAGATTTTGTGTGGAGTGATCATTTCTAATAATTTTTAGGTTACCTAAATGGGTTGTTGTTTAGTTCTCTGGTGCTTTAGTTTCATGAGAAAGTACTGATGTTTGAGGTGTTTTGTGATGCTTCTTGTCTAGGATTAAGAAGCGTGTTGATGCATAAGAAGGAAGTAATCTGTTATGGGTCTAAGAAGTTACATCCCCACAACTGTCACTATTCCACCCATGATCTAGAACTAGTGTCTGTTGAGTTTGAACTGATGTTATAGAGAAATTACCTCATTGGATATTGCTTTGTGGTATTTACATATCATAAGAGATTTATTTATGTCTTTTCCCAGTGCGATCAAAACTTGAGACCATAGAGGTGGATGGAGTTTCTTCTAGATTATAATTTAAATATATCTTACACCTCATGAAAGGGGAATTTTGTGGATAATACTTTGATTAGGAAATCATGTAAGGGTGTTGTTCTAGAGTCTAGGGATTCATGTAGAGAAATAGAGGAGCTAGAAGCCTGGAACATAGATGAAAGGGTGGATGACGGTAGAGGATATTTATTTCATATGGTAGTCAAATATTCTCTAATGTAGAAAAGTGAAGAGTCTTAGTGGCGTGACTCAGATGTAGAGGTGGTGCAAAGTCATCTTGGCCATGGTGATGCTATGGAGAGATGGTCAAAGGGTGGTCAGAACTAGATGTTATTTCATTAAAGGTTGTTTGTTTTGATAGAAATGTGCAAGGGGGTTCTTCATTAGTTCCATAGACCACCATGATGGTACACCTGAGAATTTATATTATGTAGCATGACTTGAGGATTCATATTTTGGTGTCCCAATATTAAGCGGGTAGTGGATGAGTTTGTGGAAAGGTTCTTGGTTTTCTATTATGTAATGGTACAACACCGTTCCTGATGGTTTTCTTCAACCCTTGGATTTCCCGGAGTGGATATGGGATGATATCTCAATGGATTTATTCATAGGGTTAACCATATCTTATGTAGGTTCTGATGCTACCTGGGTGGACATGGATCAGTTGAAAATTGGCTTACCTCATAGAAATCAAGGAGTCAGGTGTAGTGGATGATTAGGGTAGGAGGAACATGGATGAGGTTGTGTGGTTGCATAGAGTTATGAGGTCCATTGTCTCTAATAGGGACACACGGTTTATGTCAAGTGTCTAGAGGGTATTGTATCATTCTTTTATCACTAAATTAGGACTCAGCACTTATTTCCACTGAAATACAGACAGGGAGACAGAATGGACTATCCTAACATTGTAGGATATGCTGCGAGCATACATCTTGGACTTTGGTAGTTCAGGGGCACAACACCTACCCTTGGTTGAGTTATCTTATAACAATATCTATCACAATTCAATTAACATGTATCCATTTGAATATTTGAATGGAAGATCATTTCATTCTCTATAGTGATGGACAGTGGTTGGGGAGATAGATGTTCTTGGTCCCGATGTGGTGTAGAGAATGATAGAGAAATTTCATCTTATACATGATAGGATAAAAGCATCATCGAACCGACATAAGTCTTATGCCGATCAGATAATGAGGGCCTTTTAGTTCTAGGTTGGGGACCACATGTTATTGATTTTTTCCCCTCGACGTGGGTAGTAGAGGTTTGGAATAGGGATTATGATTTATACATGTTTTTTTGGGCTCTTTGAGGTGTTGGGGAGAGTTGGAAAAGTGGTATATTGGTTTGAATTTCCACCAAAATTATAGATGATCTATGAATTATTTCATATCTCTTATCTTCTTTAGTATATTCACAATGAATCCCATGTCCTTGACTGGGGAGATTTGGTTATCAGGGATGACACGACGTTTTTGGGGGTGCTAGTAGAGATCCAAGATCATCGGGAGAAGACATTTCATGGACGAACCATTTCATTTTTTCATTTTTTGTGGATGCATGGTGTCCTGGAAGAGTATACATGGGAGTGAAAGGTGCAGATTCATGCCCAGTACCCAAAGTTTTTTTTGGGTTTTTCATTGATCTATTTTTCATTGTGATGTGATGTTTAGATTATTTTTATTTGTAAGATTACATGTTTGTCATTAGTAAGTGATGTGTGTGGTGTGATGTTTGATAATTTCCTGACGTATGAAAATTGGTGGACCTGATTATTAATTGATATTCATTATTGAAGATGTGACTAAAACTGCATAGATGAGTAAGAGCTGCCTAGAGTGGATAGTATCTTGACATGGAATAAGGAATTTCCTTATTTTTGTGTTCGGGGCAGTGTGGTTCGTTGGTTGTAGTGATTATTGGTTTGGGTTGTGTATTGGATGAGATGGTTGTAAAGTTGTTTTATGATAGTGTTGTTGTGTGAGAGGGGGAGACTTGTGGTTGTTTAGTGTGTTTTATGGTCATTTGGGTTGGGATGTTTATCCACTAGTAGCATTTATGTTATGATGAGATCCTTGAAAGGTGTCTCATGGATTTTTCAAACCACTTTCCTTCTAGGTTTGGTTTTGGATTCTCTAGGGTAAAATCATTTGAGATGTATCTGATGTAATAGTTTTTTCCTTTCTAGTGTTTTGTTTTTCCAATCTTGATCATTGAAGGAGTTTGAGGGAAGTTACAGGAGTTTTTGGTGGAAGTAGGAGGATATGTAGAACTTTTGTAGGAAATACATGTCATATATGTTCATTACACAACATCAAATTCATTTTTACGACATGTACATGTATAGTTTACAATTTTTATGTTTTCATGGTTTAATAATAAAAGGGTGACACATTTTTTTGGTGAAACCTTAAATTATATGATCACATGACATAAAAGTGGATTATACATCATATAATTCCCCGATACTGTAAAATTTTAAAGGTTTCATATACTCAGGGGATTCCCAAACATTATGGAAAGTTGTTCTTCTCTCATCCCAAGCATCTTACATCCTTCTCCATCAGTGTTGGATATTCCTTTCGATGGGGGTCGATCCTTGTGCTTCTACCTTTGATATGTGGTGAGTTCTCCTCTAGTTCCCATCGGTTTCCTTTCAATCTTCTTTGGGGGATCAATGTAGTGGTATTGTTTTGTTTGGTTTTTGTGTTTGGACTAAATCTTGATGGTATCTTGGTGCAGTATAAGAATATTTGTGGTTCCTCATAATGCAATCATTACTACAAAAAAGGTCTTTATCAGTGCTCAAAATGGGCTTTATCAGCGCTAAAAAGCGTTGTAAATCTCGGCGCTAAAAAAGGGGGTACCCTTTATCAGTGCTAAAAAGGCACTGAAAAAGGTGGACTTTATTAGAACTCCTTTAACACTGATAAACTGATCCTTTATCATCCCTTCTTTAGATCTCATAAAGGTGTAGTTTATTAGTGCTTTTTTAGCACTGATAAAATCTCCATTTATCAGCGCTAAAAAAGCGCTGATAAATGCACTGTCTACGGCTACAAAAAAAATCTGTAGCAGCACACTCGAACACCTGAAAAAAAAATCAGCATCTCAATAAGCTAATTAGAGTAAGTATACCCATGAAAAATTAACACATAAATCATAATCTAATTAGACCAAGTATACCCATACAACAAGTATACCAGTACACCATTAACACATAATTCATAAGTTAATTAAGTATATAAATAATTCAATTCAGAATTCAGGGGGTTGGGGGGGTTGTTCAAGGGTTTGGGGTGTCTATCCAAGGGGGGTATGGGGTGTTTGGGGGGATGGGGGTGTCCGAGGGGGCTTTCCAGGGGGTGGTCTGGTGTCCAGGGTTTCGGGGGTGCTTTACAGGGGGTGGGGGTGTCTAGAGGGGTGGGGGTGTCCAAGGGGTGGGTTGGTGTCCAGGGGGGTGGGGGTGGTCCAGGGGGTTGGTGAGGTTAACTCGTACACATCACAAAGGACCCATGGATCATTCTTATAAAATATAAACACAATCCGAATGTGTTTGGTTGGATTTATGTAGGTTAGTTGTTGTTTTCACTTAAAATTGTGTCCATTTTAAACCAAAGATAGACCCTTTGAGTGCTACCGGCCACATATTGAGGAGGGTATGATTCTTACATGTCACAAAGGACCCATGGATCATTCTCCTAAAGGATCAACACAATCAGAATGTTTTTGGTCAGATTTCTGTAGGTCAGATGTTTTTTTCACTTAAAATTGTGTCCATTTTAAACAAAAGAGAGACCCATTGAGTCGTACCGGCCACATCGTGCCTCTTATTGAGGCGGGGTTGACTCTTACATGTCAAAAAGGACCCATGGATCGTTCTTATAAAAGATCAATATAATCCAAATCTGTTTGGTCAGATTTCCGTAGGTTAGTTGTTGTTTTCACTTAAAATTGTGTCCATTTTAAACCAAAGAGAGACTCTTTGAGTGCTACCGGCCACACCGAGCATCATATTGAAGCAAGGATGAATCTTAAACATCACCAAGGACCCATGGATCGTTATCCTAAAGGATCAATACAATATGAATGTGTTTGGTCAGATTTCTGTAGGTCAGTTGTTGTTTTCACTTAAAATTGTGTACATTTTAAACAAAATAGAGACCATTTGAGTGGTACCGGCCACACCATGACTCAGATTGAGGAGAGGTTGACTCTTAAACGTCACCAAGAACCCTTGGATCGTTCTTATAAAAGGAAAAGGTAATCCGAATGCATTTGGTCAGATTTCTATAGGCCAGTTGTTGTTTTCAATTAAAATTGTGTCCATTTTAAACAAAAGAGAGACCCTTTGAGTGATAGCGGTCACAATGTGCCTCGGATTGAGGCAGGGATGACTCTTAAATGTTAAAAAGGACCCTTTTATCGTTCTCATAAAGTCTCAACACAATCCGAATGGATTTGGCCAGATTTTCGTAGGTCAGTTGTTGTTTTCACTTAAAATTGTGTCCATTTTAAACAAAATAGAGACCCTTTGAGTGATAATGACCACACCATGCCTCAGATTGAGGTGGGGTTGACTTTTACACATCACAAAGGACTCTTGGATCGTTATTATAAAATATCAAGACAATCCGAATTCATTTGGTCAGATTTCCGTAGGTCAGTTGTTGTTTTCACTTAAATTTGTGTCCATTTTAAACCAAAGTGAGACTCTTTGAGTGCTACCAGCCACACTGTGACTCATATTGAGGCGGAGATAACTCATACATGTCAAAAAGGGCTCTTGTATCGTTCTCTTAAAGGATCAACACAATCCTAATGGGTTTTTTAGATTTCCATAGGTCAGTTGTTGTTTTCACTTAAAATTATGTACATTTTAAACAAAATAGATACCCTTTGAGTGGTACCAGCCAAACTGTGCCTTGTATTGAGGAGGGGTTGACTCTTACATTTCTCCAAGGACCCTTGGATTATTATTATAAAATATCAAGGCAATCCTAATGCATTTGGTCATATTTTCAGAGGTTAGTTGTTGTTTTCATTTAAAATTGTGTCCATTTTAAACAAAAGAGAGACCCTTTGAGTGATAGCGGTCACACCGTCCCTCATATTGAGGCATGGATGACTCGTACACGTCAAAAAGGACCCGTGGATAATTTTACTAAAGTATCAACACAATCCGAATGGGTTTGGTCAGATTTCTGTAGGTCAGTTGCTGTTTTCACTTAAAATTGTGTCCATTTTAAACAAAACAGAGACCCTTTGAGTGATACCGACCACATCGTGCCTCATATTGATGAGGGGTTAACTTTTACACGTCAAAGAGACCCATGGATCATTATTATAAAATATCAAGACAGTCTGAATGTGTTTGGTCGGATTTCCATAGGTCAGTTGTTGTTTTCACTTAAAATTGTGTCCATTTTAAACCAAAGTGAGACTCTTTTGAGTGATACCACCCACACTGTGACTCAGATTGAGGCGGGGATGACTCATACACATCAAAAATGACTCTTGTATTGTTATAATAATGGATCAAAACAATCCTAATGGGTTTCTTGGATTTCCATAGGTCATTTGTTGTTTTCACTTAAAATAGTGTACATTTTAAACAAAATAGAGACCCTTTGAGTGGTACCGGCCACACCATGCCTCAGATTAAGGCAGGGTTGACTCTTACATTTCTCCAAGGACCCTTGGATCGTTCTCATAAAACATCAAGTCAATCCTAATGCATTTGGTCTGATTTTCAGAGGTTAGTTGTTGTTTTCATTTAAAATTGTGTCCATTTTAAACAAAAGAGAGACCCTTTGAGTGATAGCGGTCACACCGTCCCTCATATTGAGGAGAGGATGACTCTTACATGTCAAAAAGGACCCATTGATCGTTTTACTAAAGGATCAACACAATCCTAATGGGTTTGGTCAGATTTCCGTAGGTCAGTTGTTGTTTTCACTTAAAATTGTGTCCATTTTAAACAAAATAGAGACCCTTTGAGTGATACTGGCCACACCGTACCTCGGATTGAGGAGTGGTTGACTCTTACATGTCCAAAAGGACCCATGTATTGTCCTTAAAAAATATCAAGACAATCTGAATGTGTTTGGTTGGATTTCCGTAGGTCAGTTGTTGTTTTCACTTAAAATTGTGTCCATTTTAAACCAAAGAGAGACCCTTCGAGTGATACCAGCCACACCATGACTCAGATTGAAGTGAGGATGACTCTTTCACATCATAAATAACCCATGGATTGTTATCCTAAAGTATCAACACTATCTGAATGGGTTTGGTCAGATTTCCATAGGTCATTTTTTGTTTTCACTTAAAATTGTTTATATTTTAAACAAAATAGAGACCCTTTGAGTGATAGCGGTTACACCGTGCCTCAGATTGAGACAGGGTTGACTTGTACACATCACCAAGGACCCTTTTATCGTTCTTATAAAATATCAAGTCAATCTGAATGCGTTTGGTCAGATTTTCATAGGTGAGTTGTTGTTTTCAATTAAAATTGTGTCCATTTTATACAAAAGAGAGACCCTTTGAGTGTTAGCGGTCACACCATGCCTCAGATTGAGGTGGGGTTGACATGTAAATTTCAAAAAGGACCCTTTTATTGTTCTCCTAAAGGATCAACACAATCCGAATGATTTTGGTCATATTTCCGTAGGTCAGTTGTTGTTTTCACTTAAAATTGTGTCCATTTTAATCAAAATAGAGACCCTTTGAGTGATTCCGACCACACCGTGCCTCAGATTAAGGTTTGGATGACTCTTACACATCAAAAATGACCCTTGGATCTTTCTCCTAAATTATCAACACAATATGAATGGGTTTGGTTGGATTTCCATAGGTCAGTTGTTGTTTTCACTAAAAATTTTGTCCATTTTAAACAAAATAGAGAGCCTTTGAGTGATACCAGCTACACCGTGCCTCAGATTGAGGCAGGGTTGACTCATACATGTCAAAAAGGACCTATGGATCGTTTTTATAAAATATCAAGACAATCCAAATGCGTTTAGTTGGATTCTCATAGGTCATTTGTTGTTTTCACTTAAAATTGTGTCCATTTTAAACCAAAGTGAGACTATTTGAGTGCTACTGGCCACACCATGACTTAGATTGAAGTGGGTATTACTCTTAAACATAAAAAAGGACCTTTTTATCATTATCCTAAAGGATAAATTCAATTCGAATGTGTTTGGTTTGATTTCCATCAGTCAGTTGTTGTTTTCACTTAAAATTGTGTACATTTTAAACAGAATAGAGACCTTTTCAGTGGTACCGGCCACACCGTGCCTCGGATTGAGGCAGTCTTGACTCAAACACATCAAAAAGGACCCACAGATCATTATCCTAAAGGATCAACACAATCCAAATGTATTTGGTCAAATTTCCTTAAGTCAGTTGTTGTTTTCAGTTAAACTTGTGTCCATTTTAAACAAAATAGAGACCCTTTGAGTGGTACCGGCCACATCGTGCCTCGGATTGAGGTGAGGATGACTCGAACACGTCAAAAGGGACCCATGTATCTTTCTCCTAAAGGATAAACACAATATGAATGGTTTTGGTTGGATTTTCGTAGGTCATTTGTTGTTTTCACTTAAAATTGTTTACATTTTAAACAAAATAGAGACCCTTTGAGTGCTACCAGCCACAACATGCCTCGGATCGAGGCGGGGTTGACTCGTACATGTCACCAAGAACCCTTGGATTGTTATAATAAATTATCAAGACAATTCGAATGCGTTTGGTCGGATTTCCCAAGGTCAGTTGTTGTTTTCACTTAAAATTGTGTCCATTTTAAACAAAATTGAGACCCTTTGAGTGGTTCATCATTCTTGCATGTTGCTGGTGCATATCATCTGTTAAAATGGGAAAATGACTCATTGTAGATAGGATTTTTGTTTAATAACAATTACAATTTTCCTTTGAACATTTACATACAACAATGTTTCATATTTTAATCCCCTTAACCCCTCTCAAAAATGACCACCAATTGTACATGTCCCCAAGTCAGATCTTCATTGTATTTGTGTACAGTCTGCCATCAGGTATGAGGCCCACTCATTTCTGAACACATCTATATCTTCTTGTGAGTTTGAGGCTTTTCGGCAGTCAGAGTAGTACTTCAAAATATTAAAATAAATAATTAATAAATAAATTAAATGAACTAGTAATTGTTTTTTAAAATACCTCTTTAGGGATGCTAGTTTGTTGATGAAAAATGATCTCTTTCATAAATTTACAAACATAATAACTGCAATCATTATCTTTTGTTTGTTTTGGACACTAAAAAAATTTATCATTAGGAGAATAAGTAACTTGTTTTGAGATGTGTTAGATAGTGAAATTTTATTATATATACCCTGATATTTGTCCAGACATAGTACTTGCTCACCTCCTTATGCTTAGGCCCTGTCCTCATTCCTTTTTTTTAGATGATAATGATACACCGCCCTATCATAACATAATCCTCAGTAAAATATAATATAAATTATATTAATTTATGTTTGGACCTAAAACGTAAGATGTAGTGTCTTATAGATTCACAAACTCCATCATGTGTGGGCGGTTTGATGGATATCCTTGCTTTGAATCCAAAAAAAATATTTGGAGTATCCAATTTCACCACAAATAGCAACCAATGTTTCCTAAAAACATAAAAATGAATAATTTATAAAAGAAGTGAAAATATAATTGATATTCTTTAATCGTAGTGTTTTACCCCTACATGGTTTGTATTAGAGAGAGTCTGTCATCTGTAATCTTCCTTTCAAATGTTTTCAACAAGCCATTCACTATTGAATCCCTTTTTGATGGCTCTAATTTTGTTAGGTGTGTTGATGCGGTATGAGGACTAACGAGTCCAAATCTTGGCTCATGGGAAAATTCCTTTGACTTTTTTTCATAAATGCATCTGTCAACAATATAAAATGCATTAAGTCATAATTTTCACATTAGATCAGCTTTTAGAAAATCAATTCATGGAAACATACCTCATATATACATTTACAACTGTGATTCCTAGCCAACCATTTTCAAGGATCTCATTTACATTTTTAGCAGCAATGAAATCTTGACTTTCCTCTCCGTATAGATTCTCTTCAAAACCCACTATATGACTATTACCATCTTTTAGCTTCATATCCACATGAGTGTTCAATTCTAGTAAATGTGGATAGATAACATGTGGTGTTATTGTGCTTTCAATAGCTCATTGGGATCGTTTGGTCGATCCTTTAGATGGTTTTGAGCCTACGTTTTTCACCCCCTTCCCTTTCTCCGTCTATAACAGCAATCATTGGTTCAGACCCTTTTTCATTAATTGTTAAAGGTTTAGCTTGAAAAAAAGGAAATAAATACCTCTTTTTTTCATGTACTCTTACAAGTTTTGAAGGACATGAAATGAATGTCCCAATAGTTTTTTCGACCGTATGGATATCATCTTCAACAAGTGGAATAGGTAGCTCTGTATGTGGCTCATGAGCTACAGTAATCATCACTTTCAGATAATCTTTCGGAAGTGGTCTATTATGCAGCGTGGCATCTGGGATATTGAACACTGTAGCCCTCACTACAAGGTGATAGGTGGGTGTTGATAGATATAAATCACAATCAATATCACCCTATAGAAGATCAGTATAGAATAATTATCAGTATTTGTCTTATTCACATTTCATGGGAACAATTATTAGAATATTTATTCACACGGCTAAGATAGTTCTTTGAGGGGAATGGCTCGCCTCAAAGCTGGTGGGGGGTGGGCGGGATGTTCACGTGCTGGTTGTTCCTGACTTGTGTCTTCCCTTTGCTTCCCACCCATAAAAGTTTCTAGAAATTATCCCTGACATTGCAATCGTTCTTCAAGGGTTGCTATTTTTTCTCTCATTTGTTTCAATTTTTCATCTATATCATCCGTTTTTTTCTTCTTCTCAAAATATACTCAGGGTGTCACCCCAAACCCCACACCTCTGACACGACCGTATTTTTCTAGCTGCTTCAAATCCGTTGATAATAGGTTTGTATCCTCTATAGGAATAGCTGATTCCTATGACTATCGGATATAGAAAAATAACTAATTATTTTTATGTAATAGAAATTTAAAACAAATATTTTTATCGTCGTGTCATACTTACACATATTTCCCACACTTTTTGTGTGTTCTCATCTACTAAATTCCCTTCCTTATTCACATGTGCCTCCTTCCATAGCACATGACGTGGGATGGAAGTGTTTTTGGTTTTAGACTCATTAATCTACATATAAACATAGAAAGATAATTATGATGTTGTTTATTGGCACTTAACAATATTATTGTAAATTTAAAATATGTACCATTTTCTTTTATAATGAAGCATACCCCATCCTTGCTTTATGATAGGGGTATGCTAGTTTTGATGCACGTTTCTTATTTTCAGTACAGAGTTTCTGTTTCATAAATGAAATATTGACAATCAAAGTGATGAATACAGGTATCCTCAAACAACGTATTATCACCCACAATGTACCTGAAACTTCTCATCCCCACGGTGGCCAATAATTGCATCCCATGCTTCTTGGGATATCAGGTGAGCATAGAAAATGGGTGGGTGTGGGTTTATTTTACATTTGGAATCTTTCAGTTGAAATCTTATTAAAATAGTGCAAAAACCACGATGAATCCTTCCTTCAAGCATTAGTACATAATCCTTGTGTGAATCGTCTACTATAAATGTACTCTACAAGAGATTGAGAAGAGTAAGACATTGTTTCCTTATTTTATTTTCTAGTAAATTAAAGAAATAAATTCATAATGTTACTGTAATTTCTTCCCAGATCACATCCTTCAGCCCGGACACAACATGGTGCCATGAATCTATGTCAATCGGCACGTGTTTCCGAGTGAAAACTCCAATGTAGCTTCTAAACATAGCCTTTTTTGGATTCACATGTTGGCCTCGTTGTAACACCCCAAGATTTCATAGTGTGTTAGTTCTTCAAAATAATTCAATAACTTTCACTACATGCAACACCAAGTTCAAGCACACCATGACTTACCAAACAATCCGTTCAAAAGAGGTTATGAATAGTATTAGATAAATTTTAATGTTTATATAATCCTTATAATTTTAGAATCCATATTATGAGTTTCTTAGATATAATGCAAGAACAAATTCATTTTCAGTATTGCACTTTTATCAACTTTAATAGTGAACCCTTTTTAAATACTATATTTTAAACTTTTTGACTAAATGGGGACATCAAAAATTTAAAATGAAACATCCCAAGCTTCTACGGTACGCTTCTCTTTGAATAATGTGATAGCGTGTGTTGTATGCAACACCGAGTTCTAACAACTAATTAAACTAGCCGTTGTGAATAGTAATACCTACTTTTTGAAATCATATATATTTTATATTTCAAAATGGACTTCATTTTTGGATTCTGAATATTGAAATTAGCCTTGGGTGAAATTTTGGTACTTTTCGGATAACTTTTATATTTTGATGAATAGTGAAAATTACCAAGTTTTAATTAAAAACAACTTTTTTAATCAAAATAATTAATAGTGATAAATTATGAATTTGAGTGGTTTTAAAGTATATTTAGAATATATTTTTACCATTTAATATAATGTTGGTAATTGGACATAATTTTACAATTAAACCGAACATAAACGAGTGTCAATCTTTTGATAGTTATTATCTCTTAAAAACACGCTTTTTGTTTTGACAGCGGGAATTAATTTTAAATTAATTTCTGCCACTTCTGTGTTTTGAATTTAGAAAAATGGATTCCATATTTGTAATCAGGATGTCCAAATTGTGTAAATAGGTAACTTTTATTTTTAGACATTTTGAATAATTACTGTGGTAAATATTTTATTTACCATGGTTAAGGGTAAATCCGGTAAATAAGGGTTAAAAAAATAATATTATAATAATACAAAATTACCCTAAAACGTGTCCTAACCTTATTGGTGGACACATACCCGACCATGAGCATCCTTGGGTCAATTTGGGGACCCCTTGGAGCCACTTGTATGTGGTAGGGACACTTTATATTAATAAAGTCAAAATAAAAATAAAAATGGCATAAGCTTACATCTTTTAGAAGAACAATTTTTACATAGGGTTATACATGTTGGATTTTCGATTATAAATATTAATTAGAAAGATAAAAAGATTTCCTACATAATTATATTTTATTTATAATTTTTAGACATCAAATAATTTAAATTATTAATGACACAATAATGATGCAATGTTTACCTCATTAATAAATCATTTAAATAAATAAGATTATAATGATTAAAATATTATCTAAAACCTGTCCAATTCTTATTGGTTGATGTTATTTAGAATATTAGTCATCTTATCTTCGACCTCAATGATTTTTGGACCATTATAAACCGAATATAATTATATTATAAAGTAATACTTTCACTCTTTCCTAAAGATCCCCTCTTCTCCCTTATAAAAGGAGACCACTTATACTCATTCCTCACACCTCTCAAGCCACTTGGCTCGTCCAAACTCTACCCAACTAAGCTCCCCACATCCCTCTCCTCCTCCTTGAAGTTTCCCCTTAGGCAGAAAGCATTTCAACAAGTCCTTTGGTTCCAACCAAAGTGAGTTACCTAAATTAAAGGTAACGTTTTCTCTTAAATTATTTTCATTTATTTTGCTTCTCCAACCCCCAAACTCTTTTTATTTCCTTTCTTTTGTAACAACACCAGTATCCTCAATATACTAGGATGTTGTTATAATATGTATTCAAACTACACATACACACAACTGCATCTAATGGATGATGAACATAATGTTTCTGTGGATGGCAAACTAACGCCTCACGAAACGATGATTGTTCAAATACATCTTACCGCCTCTCATGGTGGCCATTATGATGGCACTGTAATTAAATATGATATTAATGATATATATTTTATATATAAGCTTCTGTAATTCCATTTTATTTCATACCATTATTTGTTTCATGTTGTATATACATACGATAATTTCATTTGAGGAAGTGCGGACTACCGCCCCCTTAAAATGATATGACTCGTTCATACCACACATGGAACGTATAAAGGATGGTGTTAATGAACTTAAGTAACATATATAAAATATTATATTATACTGGAATAGTAATATACCTATGTATCATTTGGATTCGATTCTTTTAAAATAAAAATTAAATGGAAATAGCGTTCGTGCGTACGTACGGACTACCGTCTCCACGAACGCGATGAGATTCATTCTCCATCGTATCCATTAAAGTATAATTATCATTTAATGATTTAAAAATGATGTTTAAGGACTTGATATCATTCTGGATATGAATAAGATACAACAAACATGACTTATGTAACAAAACATATAAAGAAAATGAGTAAGTTAACACCCGAAACGGCGATAATACTAAGATATTATTATCAAATCAATATTAAAAGATCATATATGATATCATATTAATGTATATGATTCTTGTATAATTTAGTAACAATTATTTCACTATTATACAGGAGGTTAACCTACCCCAACCAAGGAAAAGTACAAGGTAAGGGTTATTTCACAATCTCTTCATTATCCGAGGTTGTTTATACGTAATAATCTACTGGGATCTCTTTATCATCCACATCCATGTTTCTTAAAAATGTATTTCAAAACATTTTTAATATTTACTAGAATATGAGTTAAAGTCATTTATACCCTTTTTGACTTTTATAAGTTGTTTATAAAGGAATCTTTCGGTCATTTTCAAAACAAGGTCCTTTTAACCTTTTCGACATAATTAAGGTAAGAATGTTTTTTTTACTTATACGGCGAGTGCGGCTATTTTCCGCCGTTATAAAATCTTCAAAGCTTCCCTTACAAGATTATAAGAATATTTTCAAAGAAAAGGTTTTCTTTTATAATTATTTGATTTTTAAATGATTTCAAAAGAGAGATATTTCTCTCAAATATATGAAAATCCAGTGCAAATGTATACGTATTTAACGCAAGCTTAAAAATGTTTTCATAAAACCTGACTCTCGAGTTTGGTAGACAGGAAGGGATTGGGAGTGGACCCATCATGGACTGTAATTAATCGGGAAGTCTCAGAATTAGTTATTTTGTTTTCAGAAGCTTGCATATTGTTTTCATAAAAACACTGGAGTATATTTTATCAATTTTAAACATAAGTATCTTCTAAAAAAATTGCATCGGTAGGTCTCATGAGACAAACTAGTGTCTTGGCACAAGGCCTTGACAAAATCTTATTTGTAGTCTTGGCACGAGGCCTTGGCTATGTGGTTATGATAGTCTGGCATTATGCATTCCAACATTATGAAAGTGGTTATTGATATTGCATGTGATTATTCGATTAGTAGAATATCCATGTGAATAAGTAAATGGCATTATTTCATTTTACTTTTGCCATACTATGTTGAAGTTCAATTTTAAAAGGCTTTTGTTTTAGTAATTCATTGCCTTAAATGTTTATGATTATTTTGAATGTTCCGCTATATTGTTATCCTTACTGGGCATTTGAGCTCACCACTTTTCTATGTTTTATTTTTCCCAGGTAGTGAAGAAGTAAATTATGAATGACTTGCAGGGATATTATGAGGGGTTAATAGTGTGGATATGAAGACTTTGTTGTTGTAGTAGTTTTTCACTTTGAAATGTAATGTAAAACTTTATGATTATATCTAGTGTTTCCAAGGCTACTAAACCAATCGGTCTTTCGGGATTTGATCTTTCTTGTGATCATGACAATGTTATGTAATAATGCACCGACTCTAGGTAGCTGGGGTCGGGGCGTTACAGTTGGTATCAGAGGAAGTTTAGTACAAACCTTGGAAGCTAGATTTAGATAAACTCCGATTAGAGCACGTAGACCTAAGATGAACTTTGAGGATTAGTATAGAAGAACTTCCTAGAATTTTGGTATTGTAGAGATTTTGTGAGTTTTCCGAGCAATACATCCCTGTCTGGATACGAGCAGGTAGAGGCGGCTCTGGCACAGATGTACCTAGGGGTAAAACCCGAAAACACCGCTTTGAGCTAGACTCGAACGGGAACTGGTGCACGACAACGGGCCTTGCTGCACTCTTGGTTATGACACTCCCGGGGGATATGCTCAGGATAATTCTCATTTTCTTTACAAACCATTATGAAGGGTTTATGAGTATATACATCCTCAAATGAGACATTTTTATGATTATGGATTATATCCATAAATAGTTCAATTTATGTTAAGTGTTTTATAAGTATGGGATTATGTATTTTGATTCATAAAATGATCTAGTTTATGCCATTGTTTAGAAATGGCGCCCAGTAGAAGGAATGAGAACTCCAGAAATGCACATGATCCAAAGAGAAGGAAGGATCATATCTTTCATGGTCTTAAGCTAGAATTTATAAGAGAAATAGTCTCCCATGTATTATCATCATATGAAGAAATAATATCATGTATTTATAAGATAAGTAAAGAGATTACTGAGTCCTATGGCTTTGAAGGGAAGCAAGAGAAGAAAAGGATAGAAGAGAGAAAGATGGATAAAGGGAAGAGGGAAAAGAAGAATTTTCCCATATGTGGTAACTGTGGAAAGAAACACCCTGGAACTTGCCTGAAAGGAATGGGAGTTTGTTATAAGTGTGGAGGAAAAGGGCACAAAGTACGTGACTGCAAGGGTAAGAAAATGGTTTCAAATGTACAATGCTTTATTTGCAAGGAGTTTGGACACTACGCGAACCTATGTCCCAGTCATCAGACTATGACGCAAATGATGATATTGGATAATAATCAAGTTATGATACTACCACAGATGATGAGGAATGATTAGAGTTCTTATGTTGATTATGTCAATTGAGTGTTGTATCAACAATGTACTTGTTATAATAATTATGGAGTATATAAGGATTGTACTGCAGTACTATTTCATTAAGGACTTGAGATTGTGTGGAACAAAGAAAAGTGACTCAATAGCAGGATAAATTTTTGGAAAATATATGGTTGAGGGAATGATAAACCATAATATAGTTCTGATACCGAGGTATTGAATTTCGAATAATACATGATTATTTTGGAAAAAATATATTGGATATTCTTGACTACCTTGGAACTGATTAATGATTTGTATATTCCATCATTGTTGGGGTTTAAAACATTTTTGGATTAATGAAGTATATCCAGCATTCTATATGGAATAAAGGAACATGAATGTAATCAATAAGGAATACGGTAATACATGATGAAGGTATTCATATGCTATTACGGGGTAAAAAGGATCTATATTATGTTTACCTTCCTTATAAATGTTGGACTGTGAGTTTGGATAGAAGTATTTTGGATAGTTCTAGTTTGGATTATTTTGAATTGCCATAAAAGGACAACCCAGAGGTCGGGCGGCAACCCGTCGCGTCCGGCAGGGCTGCGAGACTTGAACCCGCAACCGAAGGGTGACAAGGGTGTATCACCTACCACTGGCCCACGAGATGTCCTGGATTAAATAATGTAGTTTTTATTAAAAGATCTTGTAGATGAATTATAAATTCGTTTATTTTGGAACCCTATACGAATAGTGTAAATAGAATATTTACATTCTATTATCTTTTAGAGTGAAAGATGAGTTTGTAGTAGAAATTTATTAATGGATAAAACTCTAATTATAATGTAAGTATATCTCCTTATGATCTTATCCAATCTCATAAATAAATTCCTCAATATTAAGAAAAGCAACTTAGAACAAAAATGTTTTCCTAGATGGTACCTTAAATCATCACTAATTTATGGCTTTGGGATTGTTGGCCTTTTCATAGCCATGTTCTCTACCACTCTCCATCAGAGAATTGATGGTTATATTTTTCTTCCATATCCATATTTTCCTACATGGAACCCTAGTATGTGTTATTTTCAGTAATCTTCATACTTTCGACTCTTTATTTTAAATAGAGGCCTCATTAATTCATTTTTCGATGTGGGATTTCAACTAAGATATTTTGAAACGTCAAAAATGTGTTATCCTAATACCCTATGTTTTGTTGAACCGATGGTATTTCAAATCATCATAGATTGATGAATTTAAGGACCTCAATTTTATACTTGTTTGTGATTGATGACCTCAATCACTACCTATAAATATTTACGTTTTTCCTCCAATTATATGTCTCAAATTGCCACCAATGTTCTCCTAATCGAGATCATAATTTGGTGGTGACCCTTTAATTTCTCTTTTCCTCATATTAAGACTAAATTTTAGTAACCCAATTTCCGATGTGGGGTTTCCCACAAATATATTATCTATTTTCAACCTTTTATTTTCGAAGAACAATTTCAAATTGCGAGGACGCAATTTATTGAAGGAGGGGAGAATGTAACACCCCAAGATTTCATAGTGTGTTAGTTCTTCAAAATAATTCAATAACTTTCACTACATGCAACACCAAGTTCAAGCACACCATGACTTACCAAACAATCCGTTCAAAAGAGGTTATGAATAGTATTAGATAAATTTTAATGTTTATATAATCCTTATAATTTTAGAATCCATATTATGAGTTTCTTAGATATAATGCAAGAACAAATTCATTTTCAGTATTGCACTTTTATCAACTTTAATAGTGAACCCTTTTTAAATACTATATTTTAAACTTTTTGACTAAATGGGGACATCAAAAATTTAAAATGAAACATCCCAAGCTTCTACGGTATGCTTCTCTTTGAATAATGTGATAGCGTGTGTTGTACGCAACACCGAGTTCTAACAACTAATTAAACTAGCCGTTGTGAATAGTAATACCTACTTTTTGAAATCATATATATTTTATATTTCAAAATGGACTTCATTTTTGGATTCGGAATATTGAAATTAGCCTTGGGTGAAATTTTGGTACATTTCAGATAACTTTCATATTTTGATGAATAGTGAAAATTACCAAGTTTTAATTAAAAACAACTTTTTTAATCAAAATAATTAATAGTGATAAATTATGAATTTGAGTGGTTTTAAAGTATATTTAGAATATATTTTTACCATTTAATATAATGTTGGTCATTGGACATAATTTTACAATTAAACCGAACATAAACGAGTGTCAATCTTTTGATAGTTATTATCTCTTAAAAACACGCTTTTTGTTTTGACAGCGGGAATTAATTTTAAATTAATTTCTGCCACTTCTGTGTTTTGAATTTAGAAAAATGGATTACATATTTGGAATCAGGATGTCCAAATTGTGTAAATAGGTAACTTTTATTTTTAGACATTTTGAATAATTACTGTGGTAAATATTTTATTTACCATGGTTAAGGGTAAATCCGGTAAATAAGGGTTAAAAAATAATATTATAATAATACAAAATTACCCTAAAACGTGTCCTAACCTTATTGGTGGACACATACCCTACCATGAGCATCCTTGGGTCAATTTGGGGACCCCTTGGAGCCACTTGTATGTGGTAGGGACACTTTATATTAATAAAGTCAAAATAAAAATAAAAATGGCATAAGCTTACATCTTTTAGAAGAATAATTTTTACATAGGGTTATACATATTTGATTTTCGATTATAAATATTCATTAGAAAGATAAAAAGATTTCCTAAATAATGATATTTTATTTATAATTTTTAGACATCAAATAATTTAAATTATTAATGACACAATAATGATGCAATGTTTACCTCATTAATAAATCATTTAAATAAATAAGATTATAATGATTAAAATATTATCTAAAACCTGTCCAATTCTTATTGGTTGATGTTATTTAGAATATTAGTCATCTTATCTTCGACCTCAATGATTTTTGGACCATTATAAACCGAATATAATTATATTATAAAGTAATACTTTCACTCTTTCCTAAAGAGCCCCTCTTCTCCCTTATAAAAGGAGACCACTTATACTCATTCCTCACACCTCTCAAGCCACTTGGCTCGTCCAAACTCTGCCCAAATAAGCTCCCCACATCCCTCTCCTCCTCCTTGAAGTTTCCCCTTAGGCAGAAAGCATTTCAACAAGTCCTTTGGTTCCAACCAAAGTGAGTTACCTAAATTAAAGGTAACGTTTTCTCTTAAATTATTTTCATTTATTTTGCTTCTCCAACCCCCAAACTCTTTTTATTTCCTTTCTTTTGTAACAACACCAGTATCCTCAATATACTAGGATGTTGTTATAATATGGATTCAAACTACACATACACACAACTCCATCTAATGGATGATGAACATAATGTTTCTGTGGATGGCAAACTAACGCCTCACGAAACGATGATTGTTCAAATACATCTTACCGCCTCTCATGGTGGCCATTATGATGGCACTGTAATTAAATATGATATTAATGATATATATTTTATATATAAGATTCTGTAATTCCATTTTATTTCATACCATTATTTGTTTCATGTTGTATATACATACGATAATTTCATTTGAGGAAGTGCGGACTACCGCCCCCTTAAAATGATATGACTCGTTCATACCACACATGGAACGTATAAAGGATGGTGTTAATGAACTTAAGTAACATATATAAAATATTATATTATACTGGAATAGTAATATACCTATGTATCATTTGGATTCGATTCTTTTAAAATAAAAATTAAATGGAAATAGCGTTCGTGCGTACGTACGGACTACCGTCTCCACGAACGCGATGAGATTCATTCTCCATCGTATCCATTCAAGTATAATTATCATTTAATGATTTAAAAATGATGTTTAAGGACTTTATATCATTCTGGATATGAATAAGATACAAAAAACATGACTTATGTAACAAAACATATAAAGAAAATGAGTAAGTTAACACCCGAAACGGCGATAATACTAAGATATTATTATCAAATCAATATTAAAAGATCATATATGATATCATATTAATGTATATGATTCTTGTATAATTTAGTAACAATTATTTCACTATTATACAGGAGGTTAACCTACCCCAACCAAGGAAAAGTACAAGGTAAGGGTTATTTCACAATCTCTTCATTATCCGAGGTTGTTTATACGTAATAATCTACTGGGATCTCTTTATCATCCACATCCATGTTTCTTAAAAATGTATTTCAAAACATTTTTACTATTTACTAGAATATGAGTTAAAGTCATTTATACCCTTTTTGACTTTTATAAGTGGTTTATAAAGGAATCTTTCGGTCGTTTTCAAAACAAGGTCCTTTTAACCTTTTCGACAGAATTAAGGTAAGAATTTTTTTTTACTTATACGGCGAGTGCGGATATTTTCCGCCGTTATAAAATCTTCAAAGCTTCCCTACAAGATTATAAGAATATTTTCAAAGAAAAGGTTTTCTTTTATAATTATTTGATTTTTAAATGATTTCAAAAGAGAGATATTTCTCTCAAATATATGAAAATCCAGTGCAAATGTATACGTATTTAACGCAAGCTTAAAAATGTTTTCATAAAACCTGACTCTCGAGTTTGGTAGACAGGAAGGGATTGGGAGTGGACCCATCATGGCCTGTAATTAATCGGGAAGTCTCAGAATTAGTTATTTTGTTTTCAGAAGCTTGCATATTGTTTTCATAAAAACACTGGAGTATATTTTATCAATTTTAAACATAAGTATCTTCTAAAAAAATTGCATCGGTAGGTCTCATGAGACAAACTAGTGTCTTGGCACAAGGCCTTGAAAAAATCTTATTTGTATTCTTGGCACGAGGCCTTGGCTATGTGGTTATGATAGTCTGGCATTATGCATTCCAACATTATGAAAGTGGTTATTGATATTGCATGTGATTATTCGATTAGTAGAATATCCATGTGAATAAGTAAATGGCATTATTTCATTTTACTTTTGCCATACTATGTTGAAGTTCAATTTTAAAAGGCTTTTGTTTTAGTAATTCATTGCCTTAAATGTTTATGATTATTTTGAATGTTCCGCTATATTGTTATCCTTACTGGGCATTTGAGCTCACCCCTTTTCTATGTTTTATTTTTCCCAGGTAGTGAAGAAGTAAATTATGAATGACTTGCAGGGATATTATGAGGGGTTAATAGTGTGGATATGAAGACTTTGTTGTTGTAGTAGTTTTTCACTTTGAAATGTAATGTAAAACTTTATGATTATATCTAGTGTTTCCAAGGCTACTAAACCAATCGGTATTTCGGGATTTGATCTTTCTTGTGATCATGCCAATGTTATGTAATAATGCACCGACTCTAGGTAGCTGGGGTCGGGGCGTTACACTCGTGCATTCCATCCAACTTCAAATTTGATGCATTTGCTTTTCTCCTTAATAACTTTGGCTAACACAGTCAAACTATGACGCACTTGTGTTTTCTGTGACGTCGGTCCTTCATTCCCGACCATTTCATCAATATCAACATCATCTATATGTTCATATGAAATGGTATCAATGACATGTCCTGATGGTTGTTGGACCTCAACACTAGAAGTAGTAGGAGTAGCAGCAGGAGGAGTAGCAGTAGCCGTAGCAGGAGCAGCATGAGCAACAGGAGCCACAGGAGGAGGAGCAGCAGGAGCAACAAGAGCCGCAGCAGGAGCAGCAGGAGCAGCAGCAGCCGCAACAGCAGCAGCTTGAGAGACTTGTTCAGCCTCAAGGTTAGGAGCACCAGAATGTGAAGAAGTAATTATCTACAAAAGTGGTTGAACAATTAATTTATAATACATAAATTCAGTAATGATAAGATAATAACATGAGATAACAAGATCTATATTAAAAACAAAATATAACCTGTTTATTGAACTCTCTTTCTTTTTTTCAAAGGTTGAAGGGATTTGACACCTCTATCGATTATCCAAATCCCTTCATTGTTGTCTCCTCTAACATACAAAACATCATCTATATTGGGACCGCTCTGATATGATTGCGACTTACCACTGAAAGGATCATCCTCAACTGAATTTTCATCAGACCCTTCAGTAGTTTTGGACAATAACAGAACAATAGACCACTTTCGGTTTGCGGGATCTGGAACATAAAAAACTTGTACCGCTTGTGATGCCATTATAAATTGTTCGTCTTTGTACCATTATTTACTAAAATCAACTTTCACAAATCCCCATTCATCTATTTTAACACCACTGTTGTTATCAACCCATTTGCATTGAAAAATCGGCAATTGTAATGTCGTTTAATCCAACTCCCATATTAGTTTGATAATGCCAAATTATGACATATTTTCATAAATTTGAGTTTTGTCCTTACTACCAGAAACATGCATCGCTTCAACCAATAGTGTAACTCCACTATTTTTCATGGTACTATCTTCATCATGTTCATCTGTATAGAATGTATAACCATTAATTACATAACCACTGTAATATAATACATACACACTTGGTCTAGCGGCTAGCCATCGAAGTCGTTCTGAAATTGAATTCGGGTTTTCATCCAACTGCTTAAAAATATGGTCCTAAAACCATCCTATAAACTGGTGATTATGTGTATTTTATAACCATTTTTCATCCCTTGATGGATTCAACTGCCTAAGAATTTCTTTGTGAGTTTCAATATATGGAGCAACCTCCCAACTGTTATGCAAAACATAATGATGGGCCTGCTCCTGATCTATAATACTAATTCTCACAACTTCTCTTCTAGAAATTCCCTCATCCTCAATGCATCTAGTGTGATGAGATTTCGGGTGACCAATGCTTTCTACATTAGATAGGTATTCGGTACAAAATTCAATGGATTCCTTAAAAATATATCGCTCCACTATAAAACCCTCTGGACGACTTCAATTTTTGACACACCCTTTCAAAATCTTCATATACCGTTCAACAGGATACATCCATCTATAGTGCACTTTATCACAAAGTCGAATCTCTCTCACTAACTGAATCATAAAATGAACCATCATATCAAATAATGTTGCTGGGAATAACATTTATAATTCACATAATATGATGACAATTTCTTTTTCCATAGCTGGAAATTTCTATGGGTCTAAAACTTTGCTACATATAGCTTTGAAAAAGAAACAAAATTTGGTTAACGCATGACAAAAATTCTTGGAAAAAATGCAACATAAAGCTATAGGAATTAGATCTTGCATCAAAACATGTAAATCATGTGATTTCAAACCTTTTAACTTCAAATCATTCATTGAAACAATGTTCTTGATATTTGATAAATACCCATATGGAACCTTTACATCATTGAAGAAGTCGAAAAACTGATATCTCTCCTCCCTAGAAAGAGTATAAGCAGCAAGAGGAAGAAACATTCGATTTTCACCCTTCACAGGAGCCAACTCTTCTCATATTCCCATGTCAACCATGTCCAACCTTGCCTTAATTCCATCTTTTGTTTTGCCAGGGGCATTTATCAATGTTCCGATAACACTATCACATACATTTTTTTCCACATGCATCACATCAAGAAAATGTCTGACATACAAACAATTCCAGTATGGTAATTCAAAAAAAACTGATCTCTTTTTCCAACCGACTCTTGTAAGGTTTTTCGAAAATGGTTTACCAAAAATAGTGTTCAGATTTTTTACTTTCTCAAACAGCTGATCACTTGTTAGTGGAGACGGTGCTGCGTGTTGTTCTGAACTTCCATTGAATGATGTCGTCCGAGATCAGTACTTATGCCGATGAGGTAGAATTTTACGATGACCTAGAAACATAGATTTAGATGAATGTTTCAACCTAATTGATTATGTATCTTCTTCACGCATAGGACACCCTTGAGTTACTTTAATGCTATAGCCTGAAAAATTTCCATAAGCAGGGAAATCATTTATTGTCCCATACAATATCACTCTCAATGTGAAGTATTCACTTTTATAAGCATCATACAACATAACACCTGAATCCCAAAATAACTTCAAATCCTCGATCAAAGGAGGCAGATAAATATCAATATCATTACCTAGTTGTTTTGGTCCTGATATAAGCATAGATAACATGATGAATTTATGCTTCATGCATAACAAGGGTGGCAAGTTATAATTTACCAACATAATAGGCCATGTAATATGAGTGCTGGTTTGAAAACCAAAAGGATTCACTCCATCTGTAGATAATGCAAGATGAAGGTTTCTCGGCTCTTTTCCAAACTCAGGATACTCATGATCAATTTTATTCCATTGAGGAGAGTCAGTTAGATGACGCAATTTCCCATCTTTATTTCTTTTATCTGCATGACACGACAATTGTCTTACAGTTTCTTCACTTCCATATAGACGCATAAACCTTAGAATGATTGGAAAGTACCGTACAACTTTCGTAGGATTGGATTTATCTTTCTTGTATAGAGAATAACCACACTTTGGGAATTCTTCAAGTGATTTTTTCTCCTTTCGAAAAAATATACAATCTTTCGGTCAGTCATGTATTCTTTCAGAAATCATACCCATCGATCGTAGAATTCGTCTAGCTTCATATGTCCATCTTGGGAGCTCATTATCTTCTGGGAGCATGTCATTCAAGAGAGCAAGTAGTTCCGTAAAACTGAAATCACTCCATCCATTGCCTGCTTTCAATTTATACAACTTCAGTACAGCTGACAATGTTGTATACTTAGTGAAACCATTATACAATGGCGTCTTTGCACAACTCTTTAACTTCTCAAACAATTTTGGGCAATCACGTAGTTCATATTCAATTGTCTTTGTCATTTCCTCAATACAATATTCATCATCATTGACATCTGTAATCACATCCTCCATACAATCTTCTTCATTATCCATATTTGTATTCATATCTGATGATCCATAAAACACAGTTTTATCCCAGCCAGTAGCTACATTCGCTTTTTCTCCGTGTTTATTCCAATATTTATAACTCTGATCTATTCCGTGACATATCAAATGTTCTTCCAACTCCTCTGGAGTAAGTAGTCTAGAATAACAACAATGTAAACACAGAAAAAGGATTTGAGAAGGATCCTTTGCATGATCCTTTGCAAACTTGATGAACTCTTTCACTTTGTTCTCATACTCTATTGTCAAACGATTAGCATCCATCCAATCTTTATTCATCTTCATCCTATTTGAATATCAAATATTAGTATTTATGGTTCAAGTACACAAAACAAGACTTCCAAATATAGTATAAGAGAACCAATTACTTATAAAAATAGATATGAATAGAGCCTAACCATTAGTATTTATTCATCTTCATTAAATATAATTACTTTAGATTCATTATAATTTACTCAAATCACCTCAAACCAAACACAAGAATAATCAAGAATGATACATCTACCACTCCTAGGTCTCTGCCCTACATTCAATATCATCATGCCTAAATACCCATATATCCACACATACACATGTCACAAACACATAAAAAACCATATCCACATCAGAACCAAAGTACCAATATGGATTTCAATTAGGTTACTTAACTCAAGTGGTGATGTGTAAGAAATAATAAGAAAATATAATAATTATATAGTCACACATAAATATCAAACTGGTGTTAATAATCTAATAAACTAAAGGTATAATTCCATCTATCAGAATACTCTGAATGAGCCCATATGCGACAGTAGTCCCAAGTTGTGAAGGTTCCTGAGGAGGAAGGGGCGAACACGCACCTATCGGGGTTCTAGGTCAGGTCACTGAGGTTGATGGTGGCCCGATACTCTTACAAGGGTTCATTCCATATTTCACAAACCATGTCCTGGTACCCTAGGATGTTAACCCACTGCTGTTGGAAGTGAAACCGTTCCTAATGATCCTGCCAAGAAGAAATAGAAACCAAGAGGGGGAGGGAATAAAAATACCTCAAGAAAGATGAAAAAACATGGTATTTGAGAATAGGTTAGTGGCTTTCATGTTGGCTAGACACCTATCCAATAGACTCCACATGCGGTGATGGACCCTGCAGTTGTTGTACCATGTGAAACTATCACCTGAGAAGCTGAGATCAATGAGGCCCTTCTCAACCATGAACTGAAAAAACTCCATGATGGCCTTCCTCTGGAATGGTCTTCTACCTTTCCTTTCCTTTGGATTGGAAATTACATTAAAGTCACCCCCAACAAACAATGGATGGTGGCTGGGATCGAAGTTATTTTGTTCACTCCATAGAGATTCCCTTTGAAGAGGGTCATAGCTTCCAAAAACAAAAGTCATAAGGAAGGAGGTGTCACCGTTGGACACCTTGGTAGTGATGAATTGATTGCAATCTTGAACAGTCTCAACAACATATTTATTGTGCCAAAATACCCATTTGTGTTTGTTGGAGGGGTCAGAGTGTATAAATCCATGAAAATTATTCTTCTAGGATAATTCTATGATTATTATAGGGTTTTTATTGTTATTTGACAACAACAACAATGACACTATGATTTTTTATTTCTATAGTGAGGAAGTCTGATTTAACATGGGAACTAAGACCATGAGAATTACATATGAAGATAATAATGATGGGTATGACATGGCTCTGGCATTGGATCTAGAGCTAGTAGCCTTATTGAAGTGGGAGGATGATCTCTCATTGAGGTCCCTTGATTTTGAACATGTTCATAATCCCTTCTGGTTGGTATTCTTCATATGAGTGGGAGATGAGGATCCAAAGGGGTAGGGGAAGGATGGGTAATGAAACTTGGGGGATGGTGAGGGAGTTCTCTCTAGATCAATAAGTATTTGAAGCTGGATGACAGGCTCAGAGCCAATGGAGACAGAACAAACACTGCTAGGAAGGGGCCTGGCCACTACAGAGAAGCAGTCAGTAACCTCAGCAAGGGAGAAGGACAGAGATGGAGGTAGTGGTGGAAATGCTAGAAAGCTTGGTGGTCTGGGCATCATTCCATACAAGTGCACTGCCAGAAAAAGTCACTTAGATATCATGAAGGAAGGAAGGGGGGAACCCCTCAAAGAAAATAGGGTTCAAGCATTGGATGACCTAGAAATGCATCAAAACCGGGTGGTGTTGTCCTTAAAGAAAAAGGTTATCCTTCATTCCTTACTTTACGGTGACATGCTGTTGGATCTAAGGGAATCGATGATACCTAGGAGGAATCTAGTGAAACTGGAATCCAAGTGTGAAGGAACTTAAAATTTTCATAAACTTCACTTTGATAGTGTAAACTCATTGATCGCCATTGATGATGAGCATATCAATATTTACACCAATAATAGGTTTATCAAGAGATAGTTTACATGAATAAACCATCCATTTTAAAGAAAATCAACCCATGTCAAACATTCCCCAAAGATTCCACATTTTTATTTACAGTAAAAAAACTATACTAATAGAAAATCCTAGAATAATGGAGTAATGATAAAAGAAAAAATATATATGTCATATCCACATATGTTTAAATAGTATGTAAAATTATAAAAAAAATACCCCATAAAACACCACTAAATTCAAATTTCGAACAGAAATATGCTATTGAATCATGCCTCAAATCATGATGATACTCGTGCCTTGATACCTGCACCGTGATGCGCCTGATCAACATCATCATCAACAATTTCACTAACAAGATAAAAAACTAGAATTCATCACCTTAGGAACCTCATCACCCATTTCCAACCCAACATAACCTAATAATATAATTAAATCAAAGCATATATATTCTATAATTGAAACCCAACCTTCTCATAAAGGTTATCGTTGGAAGAATTTATATAACATATCCAGCCATACCACCATCAAATTGAATGGTTTCTAGGATCTAGAACAAACAAATACCAAATCACCTAAAAACCCCAAATAGTCATTAGAAAAAAGGTGATACCTTAGGCGTAATAGAAATATATTGGATGATCACCCCCAAGAACCCCATCACAATATGTAGGAAGAACAGTCATGAATCTACGATGAAGCAGAATCATCACCACCGTAGGAAATGAAACCTAGGGACGAAATAATTCAACACAAAATCCACTAGAACACTATTGATGGGCAAGCCTCACATCGCAAAACTCCAATTAACAATGTGTTAATAGTGTGATATGATTTATAGAATAATAGTTCTAGAACCATTAGAAGAACAATATTAAAAAAATGATCTGGAAAACATGATTTAAAGGGAGGTCCGGAAAACCGAAGCTCGAGGGAGTTACGGGCGGCGGAGGTCCGTCAAACCGAAGCTCGAGGGTGGCGGAGGTCTGGAAACGTGAACTCAGTGGGTGGAGGAGGTCCATCAATGATAAGCGAGGGTGGAGGAGGTCTGGCAATGCAAACTCAGTGGGTGGCAGAGGTTCGGAAAATCGAAGCTTGAGGGCGGTGGATGTCGGGCAACGCAAACTTAGCACGCGGTGGAGGTCCGGCAACGAGAAGAGAGGGAGGTGAAGGTCCGGAAATGCGAACTCAGTGGGCGGAATAGGGGAGTCACAGGGTTCCAGTACCGTGAGATATTTAGTTCACGATAAAATGAGGGCACTGTGCGACCAAATTTATATAAAAATAGACTAAGGATTTATCAGTGCTAACAAAGATCTAATAAAGACTACCTTTATCAGCGCTAACATTTTAGCACTGATAAAGGTATCCATTATCAGCACTTTTTTAGCGCTGATAATGGTACTCTTTATCAGTGCTAAAAAAGTGCTGATAAATCCTTCCTGTATCAGCGCTAAAATTTTAGCGCCGGTAAAGGGTCGTTTTATCAGTGCTTGTTTAGCACTGATAAAGGTTACCCTGTATCAGCGTTAAAATTTTAGCGCTTATAAAGGGAATATTTATCAGCATTTTTCTAGCACTAATATAGGACCTCTTTATCAGCACTAGAAAAGCGTTGATAAAGAATCCCTGTATCAGCGCTAAAATTTTAGCATTTATACAGGGTTTATTTATCAACTCTTTTTTAGCCCTGATAAAGAGGCCCTCTATCAGTGCTAGAAAAGCACTGATAAAGAATCCCTTTATCAGCGCTAAAATTTTAGTGCTGATAAAGGGTTGCTTTATGAGCAGTTTTCCTTAGCGCTGATATAAGGGGGAGCTTCCCTTTCCCGTTTTTATAGTAGTGAATTGTGGTTTACGAGTTTTTTTCTTCTCCCTATGGTGCACAGTAAGTTGAAAATATTCTTTAAAGTAGGTATTCCCTCATTTATCTTTATTTTATATCATGCGGTAGGGGTTTAATCTTATTTATCCATGTATTATGGTTGGGCCCAAATAATTAAATAAAAATAATTGGATAATTGAATTGATAAGGGGTGAATGGGGTTTGATTTTTATTCTTTTACAACTTTGATATTATATTGTAATGTTGTGAATTGTATATCCTTGATGCCCCGCTAAAAATTAAAGTTGTTGGGGGATTTTTTTTCACTGAATATGTGTATTATGACTTTGGTGACTGTTTTGACTATTTTTAATGTTGTGATATCACCCTAAATGGAAATTTGATAATTACTTATACTTTCTTAGTGAAATGGTTTCCCTAGGATTTTCGTTTCTATGATAACACCCCTAAACTAAAGGGAAATGTGATAAAAGGCCCTATAAAAATCTTTAAAAATTATCATGATGTGTTCAAATGTGTGGTCTTTCTTGTGGGATGATGACATGTGGTTGTAATTGGGTTTGGGGCTATGTGTGGTTTGTTTGGACGTCCTTTTGGAGGCGAGGAGTTGGTTGGTTTGTCTTTTCTTTTGGGGCAGCGAGGAGGTGGTTTTTTTGGCTATGCATTTGGGGTGGCTGTAATACCCCAAGGTTTTGAAAATAAATATTTAATTCATTTTATAATCTAGCCATTAAACACAACTTTTCCTCTACAGTGTTTTTAATTTCGAAAAACAGTCATCTAGAGTTGTGACCAGTAAGTCATTTGGAGTCTGATAGAAAAAACCTGTTTTCTGGGGAATACTAACATACCCTTATGAATAGTAAATAATGATATTATTTTATTTTCTTAAGGTAATAAGATAATGATATCTTAATTAATTTTTCAATGTGATATAAAACTAATTATACCTTAAATTTTTTATTTTTTGAATTAACTATGATTTTATTTAAAAATAAATTAATAATATTTATAAAATTATTTTTTAAAAGTAGAGTTCATTTTTTAATTCTATGTCGAAAACGGTAGGGGTGAATTTTTGGAATTTTTCTAAAATAGTTGAATTTTTCATGAATAGTAAAAATACATTTTGGAATTTTCGATAGTTTAATGACATCATAATGAAATAATTATTAAAATAAAAGGATGATCTACTTTTGTACAGTATAATATGACATGAGGTGTCCCAAGTGGCTAAAACCATGGGAAAATACCATGGGCAAGCCCATGGTTTGGAAAAACCACTAATGCGGTGCCCCTTTGAAATTATTAAAAAACACCCTCTCTTTTTCTATAAATACCCACTCATCCATTCATTTTCTTTCATTTCAAATCCCTCATCCTCGAATCTCTGGTGGTTTTACCTCTCTAGTATTCCTCCCAAGGTTTCCTTAATCCCCCAAGGTCCCAACCTTTAATATCTAGGAGTTAATCTACAATGTAAGGGAATCCTTCACTCTCCTCTTTTAGTCGACACTTCTTTTATGTTATCTCAATGAATTTCCATTCTCATATGTTGGAGTTTTATTTTATGTATTAATATTACTTTCCTTTTAATTTCCATATGATTATATACCCTGATTTCTCTCATAAATTTATTTTATGAAATTTTAAGTGACGTCGTTTGGCTGCCGAATTTTCATAAGGGATCTCTCAACTTTTCTTTTATTTTCAAGTTCATCTCTTTTTTTTCCACTCCTCACCTCATCTGTCCAAATTACCATGATAACTCCAATATCATCTATATAATATAATTATATCATGTGAATGGATTAACCATAATCAATATTCTCTCTCTCTCCCTTTTATTTTATAAATGAAATCAATGTCCATGAGGTTCCAATTTATATCCTTTGTGGACGATGAAGTTTCATTTTTTAGTTTCTCATTAATTATTGTTCATGATTCCATTTGGATGGTTGAACCAGACTATAATATATTTATTATAACCAAATTAATATTCAGGAACCAATATATGTACATATTATTAAATTATAAGACCAAACTAGTTCCAAATAATCAAAATACCACCCAAATAATCTATGTGAATATTATTAATAATTAATCTAATGGTTCATCCTATTTCCAGGTAACAAAATGATATAAATGAAAATTAACACATATTTATGTTCCTAAATAATATGTAATTTCAATTCTGGAGATTTACATCAATTCCACATGAACTCTATTACTTAAAAACAAGTAAACCGATTATGAAAATAAAGAAAACAAATACCTTAGAACAACAAAAATCAATATAATAACTTATCAATAAGGACATAAATGAAATAAGAAGAATTATGATAAACTAAATACATGTCTAACAGGTTCTGAATTAAGTTATTAATAAGTATAATTTCATATTCCAGGAGATTAAGTTCAAGAGCATAACACGTTCGGATTTAAGGTAAGGGTATTCCACCTGAACTTCCATTTTCATTCAGGTTACTTTCACTGTCTAATTACTTCAATGAAATTATTATGTATTATTATGTACTCCTCATTAATTATGTGTGAGTATTCTATATATATACACCAACCATAATCCTTCCTTTATTCTGTGGACAGTTACATGTTATAAAAGAAACATTCAAAATAGTTTCCAAAATACAAGCCCGATTCAAGGGAGATTTTAATATTCTTACATATTTTAAAAGGCACTCTATAATTTGTTTTTGGAAACCATTATCTCTATAAAATATCTACTTTTATTATGAAAATACCATCTTACTTCACTTCTGGTTTTATAAAAATATTTTTCCAAAATAACTCTTCTTTTCAAAATAAAGGAGTATTTATCTCAAGTATTACTCAATGATTTTATAAGAGTATTTTCATTTTTTTAAACACTCTTATTCATTGTTATGGGACTAATTTTTATGATTTTATCCACCATATTTATTGGATATTTCATGACAAGTTTGACTGTGGATGTGCTACCCTAAAACCATTCACCAATTTACTCTTAACGGTTAGTGTTTATGTTTAATGTTCAGAGAAAGTTATTTACATTTCATATATTAGTTTCAATATAAATGTATATGTTGTTTATGTTTATCCCCATTCATATGAGGAATTAATTAGACATACTAAGTGTTGGGTGGGGCCCGCTATGGCCCCTCGGTGCATCAGTAGGTCTTATGAGACAAACTACGGTCTTGGCACAAGGCCTTGACAAAATGATTATTTATGGTCTTGGCATGAGGCCTTGACGGTATGGTTATGTTGTCCCGCATTATGAATTCCATCATTATGAATATATTATTGATGGTTCATGTGGTTATTAGACTGATAGAATACCCATGATTATGTTATATTATGTAAATATTTACTTAGCTCATGTTTTTTCCATATTATGCTCAAGTTTAGCTTTAAAGGCATGTGTTTTAATTTATTCACAATGTCTAATGTTTATGTTATCATCATCTGAATTTATTACTCTTACTGAGTGTTTGAGATCACCCCTTATTATGTTTCATTTTCTCATGACATGAAGAATTTTATTATGAATGACATGCTGAAATAACCTCGGAGTTATGGAAGTTTCCTAAGGAGTTTCTATGTTTTTTTTCATTTCAAGTTATAAAGTTGAACTTATGTATGTATTTTGTTTCCAATAATACTAAACTAATCGGTCATTCGAGATGAATATTCCTTGTTTTATTCCAATATAATCAAATAAGGCACTGGATCTGGGTACCTGGGGTCGGGCCCTTACCGTTGGTATAAGAGGATGTTTAGTAGAAAAGATGGAAACTAGACTTAGAAAACGTAGATTAGGGAAGAGTCCCTAAGATAGTTTTTGAGGATAAACATACATGAACATATTAGTATTTTGGAAAGGAATAGATTAATGTGGATCTTTCAAGCAATACATACCTGTCTGGATACGAGCAGGTAGAGGCGGTTTTGGCACAGATGTATTTAGAGTTAAAACCCGAAAACACCACTTTGATCTAGACTCGAACAGGAACAGGTGCACGACAACAGGCCTTGCTGCACTCTTGGTTATGACACTCCTGGGGGATATGCTTAAGATAATTCAAATTTTTCATTACGCTTCATTATGAAGTATTTAAATGTAAATTTTTCCTCAAATAAACCATTTTTATGATTATGGGATTAGTCATGCATAGGATTTCAATTAGTGCTAAATATTTTTTTTAAGTTAATATTATACATTATGATTCATAACCTAATCTACTGTATTCCATTATCTAGCAATGGCGCCTAGTGGAAGGAATGGAAACCGTTGGAATACACGTGTCCCCTGTAGTGATTTCCCTCCGATGCAAGATAATGATGTTGGATCTAGTGTTGTGACTGATGTTGAGAAACTCATAACTATATGGGGAAAACTTACTCTGGTTATGAATAATAACCTTACCTGTATGGAGAATCCAGATCCACAATGTGGAGGAGCTATGTTAGATCGCTTTATGCAAAAACAACCTCCATCATTCAATGGGACTACAAACCTATTTGAAGGAAAGTAGTGGATATGTTCCCTTGAGAAGATATTTCTCACTTTGGGATGTAACAAAAGATAGAAGGTTGTTATGGATGTTTATCTTCTAACGGGAGATGCAGATCAGTGGTGGTCATTAATCCAAAATACAAAGGAGGAGGAATAAATAGAAGATATGGAATATAGGTATTTTACAGAAATATTCTCAGAAAAATATTTCACTCGTGAACAGTGAGGAGATATGTAGAGGAAATTATTGAATCTAAAGAAAAAGAAAGATGATAATTTTTAGAAGTATGAAGCTAACTTCACAAGTTTAGCAAGGTATGTCTCGGACAACATACGTAATCCAAGGAGAAAAATTGATCGATTCTTTGATGGTTTAAAACTATTCCTTCAAAGGTCTCTAGTCTCCCAAAGTTTCCCATCATATGAAGATATTGTATCAAGTGCTATAAAGAAAAAAAATGATTTCTCTAAGTCTTATAACTTTAAGGGAAATCAAGATAAGAAGAGGGATGCTGAAAACTATGGGAAAGGAAATAAGGAAAAGGAGAAGAAGGGAAGAGTTGAATTTCCATAATGCAGTAATTGTGGGAAGAAACACCCTTGCACTTTCCTGAAGGGAATGGGAGTCTGTTACAAGTATGGAGAAAAATTTCACCTATATTGGGATTGTAAGGGGAAGAAATAAGATACCAATGTTTTGTACTACAATTGTAGGGATATGGGACATTTGAACATTAATGTCTTAAGTGTTCGAGAAATGTTCCCAAAAGAAGGCCAAGGGAGCAAGGAAAAGCTTATGCAGTCACAACTACAGAGGTTGAAGTTCTTAACAAAGTGGTGGCAGGTAAATTGATCACTTCATCCAAAGTATACAATGCTTTATTTGATTTTAGATCTTCACATTCATTTATATCTTCCTAGTTTTCCCAGAAAATTAGTCATGCCCGATTTGATTTAATAAAGGAGTTATCACTAAAAACTCCAAGTAGATGTATCATTGAAACAAAGGCATGTTGATTAGTCCCCCCATGACACATAAAACTTCTTTAGTTTCTAACCTTATCATCATACCAATGGTTGACTATGATATAATTCTTGGTATGAATTGGCTATCAAATTATGATGCGAAGATCTATTGCACGAAGAAGGAAGTTATGATTTGTGAGAATGGTGTAGAATCCCTTATTTTTAGAGCTTAAAACTCTCCATTTGATTCTCATCTAGATCCACCCCCAGTAGCTTTACTAAATTCAATTATTGGGGAGGAAGTGAATGAAATAAATAGGGTTTAGGAGAAGAATTTACAGATAGAGGACATACTTATTGTGCAAGAATATGTTGATGTCTTTCCGGATGATTTAACTAGACATCCTCATGAGCAGAAAATCAAGTTTTCCATTGACTTAATTTCTGGTTCAAGGCCCATATCAAAGACCCCTTATAGAATGGCCACTATGGAGTTAGTGGAACTAAAGAAATAACTAGAGTAATTGAGTGATAAATAATTTATTTTACCTAGTGTTTCTCAACGGGGATCCCCTGTCCTCTTTGTTAATAAGAAAGATGGATCCATGAGGGTATGCATTGATTACTGGTAAATAAATTCTATTAAAAAAAATAATAAGTATCCTATACCAATAATTGATGACTTATTTTATCAACTTCATGGAGACCAATTTTTTTCGAAGATTGATCTTGAATCCGGATATCATCTGTTTCTTGTGAGGAAGGAAGACATTCCAAAAACAGCATTACGAACCAGGTACGGGCATTACGAGTTTACAGTAATTCCTTTTGAACTAACTAATGCACCATCTGTTTTTATGGATATGATGAATAGAGTTTTCAAGGAATATCTTGATGACTTTGTGGTGGTGTTTATTGATGATATCCTGGTATACTCTAAAAGAGATGAAGATCATGAAAATAACTTGTGTACTATTATAAAGACACTTAGAAGAAATAAATTATATGGGAATTTTAGCAAGTGTGATTTTTGGTTCCAATCAGTTTCCTTTCTAGGACACATTGTCTCTAAGTATATAATATTTGTATATCCTGCGAATAAAAAGGATGTGAAAGAATGTCCTACTCCAATGAATGTAACTGAGGTACGTAGTTTTATTTTTTTAGCATTTTATTATCGGCGTTTAGTTCAGAACTTCTCCTGTTTATCAAAACCAATGACCAAGCTTACCTGAAAAGGGATATGGAAAAAAGAATGTGAATAATGTTTTGAAGAATTTAAGAGGAGGTTAGTGAATTCTCCGATCCCAACCCTACCATTGGGGAATGATGGGTTTGTTATCTATAGTGATGCATGAAAGAAAGGACTTGGTTGTGTCCTTATGCAGAATGATTGAGTGATTGTTGATGCATCTAGGCAGCTAAAAATTCATGAACAAAACTATCCAACTCATGATCTTGAGTTAGTAGCGGTAATCTTTGCTCTGAATATTTGTATAAATTACCTCTATGGAAAAAAATGTGAGATATATATAGATGATAACAGTTTGAAATATATATTCTCACAAAAATAACTCAACATGAGACAAAGGAGATTGATTGAGCTACTCAAAGATTATGATTTCACAATAAACTACCACCAAGGGAAGGAAAATAAGGTAGCATATTCTTTGAGCAGAAAGGATCATGGAGTTATGAACAAGATGTGAGTTGAAATAGATACTTTGTTCATGGATCTAGTAAAGATGGATATGGTAATTATGAAGGAAGGTAACACAACACTACTTTTTCAAATAGTTTCCAAACCTTCTTTACTGGAGAGGATAAAAAGTTCTTAGGCTGATGAGGAGGAGTTTCAAAAGAAAATTAATGTTGTAAATGATGGGAAGTTGATTGACTTCGAATATGAAGGTGGCATTTTGAAATTTGGAAATAGGCTTTGTGTTACCACTGTTCTTGAGCTAAATAGGGAACTATTGGATGATGCTCATAGCTCTAATTTCTCTATACACCCTGGTAGCACAAAGATGTATCGAGATTTTTGAGAAAACTTTTGGTGGAACAATATAAAAAGGGATATTGTTGAATATACATCAAAGTGCATGGCATGTTAACAAGTGAAGGTTGATAGGAAAAAGTCTAAGGGGATGATGCAACCACTACCCATACCAATATAGAAGTGGGAGAACATTACCAAGGACTTTGTCACTGGACTTACAAGGACATCCAGAGGAAACATTGCTATATGGGTTGTTGTGGACCATCTTACAAAGACAGCTCACTTTATCACGATTTGAGAGGACTTCTCATTGGATAAAATTGAATAGATTTATATCAAAAGAATTGTTAAGGCTGCATGGATTACCACTATCTCTTTTATCTGACCGTGATCCTAGATTCACCTCGAAGTTCAGGAAAAGTATCCAAAATGCTCTAATCACTGAACTGAACATCAGTACAACCTATCATCCACAAATAAATTTCCAATCTGCGAAGACTATTCAGACATAGGAAGACATGTGGAGAGCATGTTCTATGGAATTCAAAGGAGGATGGGACCAACATCTTCCACTGTTTGAATTCTCCTACAAAAACAGTTTCCACTCGAGCATCCGAATAGAACCATATGAAGCCCATTATGGTAAAAGGTGTAGAACATTGGCGTGTTGGGATGAAGTCAGTGAGCGTAATCTTCTAGGACCTGAAATGGTCAAAGAAATGATGGAGAAGATGAAAACCATTCAGAATCATATCAAGGAAGCCCAAATTCGATAGAAGAGTTATGCATATAACCATCCACGAGACCTTGAATTCAAAGTTGGTGACCTATTATTTCTATGCATATCTTCATGGAATAGGTTCATGTGGTTTGGGAAGAAAGGAAAGCTAAGACCCAGGTATATCGGCCCCTTAGATATCCTTGATCGAGTCAGAGCTGTGGCCTATCAACTGGCACTTCCACCTACCATGTTGAAATTACATGATGTCTTTCTTGTATCCCTCTTAAAGAAGTACATACTAGACCCTTCACGCATACTCTCTTTAGAGGTGGTACAGTTGGAGGATGATCTTTACTATGAGGAGAAGCCAGTGAAAATCTTTTATCGTAGAAACAAAGTTCTACACAACAAGACTACTCATCTGGTCAAGGTACTATGGAGAAACCATAAGTACGAAGAGGCAACATGGGAACTGGAGGAAGTAATGAAGGAAAATTACCCCCACGTATTTTTGTCCAAGATTGTAAAATAAAATTTCGAGAGAGAAATTTTTGAAGGTGGGAAGAATGTAACACCCCAAGGTTTTGAAAATAAATATTTAATGCATTTTATAATCTATCCATTAAACACAACTTTTCCTCTACTGTGTTTTGAATTTCGAAAAATGTTCATCTAGATTTGTGACCAGTAAGTCATTTGGAGTCTGATAGAAAAAACTTGATTTTTGGTGAATAGTAACATAACTTTATGAATAGAAATATTAATAGTAATATGAACTTTATTAATAGAAAATAATGATATTATTTTATTTTCTTAAGGTAATAATATAATGAGATCTTAATTAATTTTTCAATGTGATATAAAACTAATTATACCTTAAAATTTTTATTTTTCAAATTAAATATGATATTATTTAAAAATTAAATTAATAATATTTAGAAAATTATTTTTGAAAAATGGAGTTCATTTTTTAATTCTAAATGTTGAATAATTTCAGGGGTAAATTTTTGTAATTTTTCTAAAATACATGAATTTTTCGCGAATAGTAAAAATACAGTTTTGTGTTTTCAGTAGTTTAATGACATCATAATGACATAATAATTAAAATAAACAGATGGTCAACTTTTTTACAGTATCATATTACATGAGGAGTCCCAAGTGGATAAAACCATGGGAAAATACCATGGGCAAGCCCATGGTTTGGCAAAAACCACTAATGAGGTGTGCCATTGAAATTATTAAAAAACTCCCTCTCTTTTTCTATAAATACCCACACATCCATTCATTTTATTTCATTAAAAATCCATCATCCTCAAAGATCTAGTGTTTTTACCTCTCTATGAGTCCTCCCAAGGTTTCCTTAATCCCCCAAGGTCCCAAGATTCAAGATCTAGGAGTTACTCTACAAGGTAAGGGAATCCTTCATTCTCCTCTTTTAGTCGACACATCTTTTATGTTATCTATTTGAATTTCCATTCTCATATGTTGGGGTTTGATTTTATATATTCCACTTACTTTAATTTTAATTTCCATATTATGATATACCCTTCTTTCTCTTATCAATTAATTTTATGAAATTTTAAGCGACACTGTTAGGCTTCCGAATTTTCATAAAGGATCTCTCAACTTTTATTTTATTTTCAAGTTCATCTCTTTTCTTTTCCTATCTTCACCTAATCTATAAAAATGAACATGATAAATCCAGTATCATATATATACTTTAATTATATCATGTAAATTAATGAACCATCATCAATATTCCCTCTACCTCCTCCTTTTAATTTATAAAAGAAATCAACCTCCATGAGGTTCCAATTTATAGCCTTTGTGGACGACGAAGTTTCGTTCTTCAATTTCTCATAAATTAATATTCATGAAACCATTTTGATGGTTTAACCAGACTATAATATATGTATTATAACCAAATTAATATTCAGGAACCAGTATATTTATATATTATTAAATCATAAGACCAAACTAGTTCCTAATAATCAAAATACCGCTTAAATAATCTGAGTGAATATCATTAATAATTCATCTAATGATTCATCCTATTTCCATGATAAAAAATGATATAAATGACCATTAACACATACAAATGTTCATAAATAATATTTAATTTAAATTATGTATATTTACATCAATTCCACATGAACTCCATTACTTAAAAACAAGTGAACCGATTATGAAAATAAAGAAAACAAACACCCTAGAACAACAGAAATCAATATAATAACTTATCAATAAGGACATAAATGAACTAAACATAGTTATGATAAACTAAATACATGTCTAATAGGTTCTGAATTAATTTATTAATAATTATAATTTCATATTCCAGGATCTTAAGTTCTAGAGCGGAACACGTTTGGATTTAAGGTAAGGGTTTTCCACCCAAACTTCCATTTTCATTCAGGTTACTTTAATTGTATAATTACTTAAATGAAATTATTATGTATTATTATGAAATCCTCATAAATTATGTGTGATTATTATATATATATAAACCAACCATAATCCTTTATTTTGTGGATAGTTACATGTTTTAAAAGAAACATTCAAAATTGTTTCCATAATACAAGCCCGATTCAAGGGAGATTCTCAGATTCTTACCTATTTTAAAAGGAACTCTATAATTTTTTTTGGAAACCATTATCTCTATAAAATCTATCATTTTATTATTAAAATACCTTCTTACTTCACTTTTGGGTTTATAAAATGGTTTTTCCAAAAGAACTCTTCTTTTCAAAATAAAAGAGTATTTATCTCAAGTATTACTCAATGATTTTATAAGAGTATTTTCATTTGTTTCAAAAATCTTATTGATTATTATGGGGATAATGTTTTATGATGTCATATACCATATTTATTGTATGTTTTATGACTAGTTTTACTGTGGATGTTCTATCTAAAAACCATTCACCAATTTAATCTGAATGGTTAGTGTTTATGTTTAATGTTTGGGGAAAGTTATTTACATTTCATATATTAATTTCAATATGAATGTATATGTTGTTTATGTTTATCCGCATTCATATGAGGAATGAATTGGAAATAATAAGTGTCGGGTGGGGCCTGCTATAGCACCTCGATGCATCAGTAGGTCTCATGAGACAAACTACAGTCTTGGCACAAGGCCTTGACAAATTGATTATTTATGGTCTTGGTATGAGGCCTTGACAATATTCTTATATTGTCCCACATTATTAATTCCATCTTTATGAATATAGTATTGATGGTTCATGTGGTTATTTTACTGGTATAATACCCATTATTACGTTATATTATGGAAATATTTACTCAGCTCATTTTTTTACATATTATGATCAAGTTTACCTTTAAAGGCATGTGTTTTAATTTTTTTCAACATGTCTAATGTTTATGATATCTTCTTCAGTATTGCTTACTCTTACTAATAATTTGATCTCACCACTTTATTATGTTTCCTTTTCTTAGGACATGAACAATTTTATTATGAATGACATACTGAAATAACATAGGATTTATGGAAGTTTCCTAAAGAGTTTCTATGTTGTTTTTCATTTCAAGTTATAATGTTGAACTTATATATGTATATTGTTTCCAATAAAACTAAACTACTCAGTCCTTTGGGATGCTTATTCCTTGTTGTATGCTGGTATAATCAAATAAGGCACTGACTCCGGGTAACTGGGGTCAAGACCTTACAGTGGCAAGGAGGTGGTTTGTTTGGATATTCTTTTGAGGTGGTGAGGTGGTGTTTTCTTTGTTCTATATGATTGTGTAGTGATGGAATAAATAACATATTGATCAATAAAGTCTGTAATGGATTGGTTTGGTTTGGTTAATCTAATTGAAATGTTCATGGATTATTAAATTATTGTTTATGTGGTTAAATGTTGTTGATGCTAAATAATGAAATGAATGGGGTGATTAAATGAAATTGGTTGGAAATTTGAAATGGCGTTCATGGCTTTATGTGTGGTGTTATGCATTTAGAGGTATCAGTAAAGTGGGTAAGTCATGGGTTGGTCATTGATTTCTTTTGTAAACCCATAGGTTGGTCTTATGTTATTTTCTATATATATATGTATACAATGTATATTATTCTGATTTATATACACACCCCACCCATGTTGATCACTATGTGATGAACACCCACATCATCATACAGGGGTGACATTCCCAACATCTGAGTGGGATGATGGATGGTTGGCCACCTGCTATTCAAGACCCCCTCTTCCAAAATATAATATCCCAAGATTCTTTGGGGAGGATCTGATGAGATGTGGTATAATAGTTTTATTTGGGATGAGTTATTATGTGGTGTCCTGATTGTATTTGGTATGAGTTGTGATGTGATTTCCTAGGTATCTTTGGGATGATATGTGATGTGTTTTTTAGGCCCAGGTTTGTGTGGTATATATGTGTTTTGAGGGCCAGGTCTGTTTGGGTGGGATGTGTTGTGACTCCCAGGTGTGAGCAGGTGGAATGTGTTGTAAGGCCTAGGTGTGTGCGGTAGGGATGCGATGTGGTATATTCGAAAGAGGTGGTATCTCCAGTACATTTGTCGTTGGAGTGTGAGAGAGGATAATAGGTGGGAAATTATTGTGGGTAACCTATCATCGATGTGAAATACATTATAATATTTTTCTTGATGTGTGTTATTTGGTGATCAAGACTTAGTGAGGTTTGGATTGTTAGTATGCCTGTTTAAGTGCTGTTTTGTTCTGCTGTTTTCTCACTGGTGTGTTAGTATTATTTTTTCACATGTGCACGAGAAACTTTTCTCTTCCTACTAAGTATACTTGTATGCTCAAAATATGTATATGAAACTATTTTCATGTTTCTAGGAGTATTTTGTGGACCATGTTGCACCTTACTAGCTCTTATCATTAATAGTTGTTGTGTAACTTCTTTAGATTTACTTTTGGGTATTTACCTTTGAGACTTTTATATGTATCAGTTCTATTTGTACATGCACATGGGATGGATTGGATTTCTCTTTTATATTATCTCTTGGAGTTATTATGCATGATTCATTCTATCTCCTGGTCTTTTTTTCTTATAAAAGTTAATGCCTCTCATATTGTGAGATTTGAACACTATTTGTGCTAGTCACCAACCTGGGGCCTACTAGAGGCTGGACTCCAGGGTCATTATATCCCTCCCCTCATTGTGGTACTTTTGGATGGAGGGGGTTGTGACAACCCATATAGATTTAGGATGGGGATTTTATCTATAGATAAGTTCCATAGTGGAGTTTGTGTGGATTTCATGGTCTCAACCAACCTCTAATCCCATGGGAGTCATGCTTGGCAGGAGAAACAACAAGAAGCAGTAGACCTAATGTTTGGGTTGCGAAAGATTCACCAACGATAGATGGTGTGGGGGATACATGTGGATGTTTCAAAAATTATTATTTCATTTCATGTGAAGAGTATCTCATTCCATGCGAGGAGGATCACATTCCCTATGAGTCATACATGGATAATATTATGATTTTCGAACATAGTAAGAGGGGAATATGAAAGGAAGCTACCCTCTAGATATGTCTTGTACTCCATGGTGGGTGGCGGTGGCATCCCATGGTGATCATACATATAGAATACTATATTAATTTCACATGTTAAGACTACAATTTTACATCACGTTCTAAGTATATTTAGATTACATAGTTTTACGTCATGCAACATGGATGTGGGGGACTCACTCCCTACCCATTGGGATTCCATAACTTCCGCTCATGCAACATTGGAAGGGGAATGGATTTAGAAATTTCAAGGAACAATTAAGTGAAATAGTGGTTGATCGTGAGGTCCATTTTATCATATCTATTATGAGAAGAAAATTTAATTATCATACATATGCTGAGATGCAATAAGAATGGAAATGCACATAGTAGAGGCGTTGGGGATATCTTGTGAGGGACCATAAAATTATATCATCCATGTTTGGAGAGTTTCACATAAGAGGTTCAAGAAAGGTTTGAGTTTTCATGAAAAAGATTCTAAAAATGGTTCTTTGACACAAGTATAACCCATGGAGACTCAAATAAAGGATTTATGAAAAATTGGAGTTTTTTGGTAAAAGTTAATAATGTGCACAATAAGAGACATTCTGTGCACCCGACCTGGGTTAAAAAGGGTTAAGCAAGGATTACACAATTGTGTGCCTAGTAAATTCTGTACCCACATGGATCCTATCATGAAATAATTTCTACTTTGGTGGTTATATGATTTTATAATGTCACAAAATTTCAGTCCTCTGAAGAGAAAAGTGTTGCTTTGTCATCTAGTGGATCACTTAGAATAGGGGTGGGTGTGAAAATATATTTAAATAAAAAATATTTGGGGATGTTAAAAAAATATTTCATCATGGAAGAGGTATTTGTTTCCAATTATAACTTTGTCTCAACAGTTTTCCATATAAGGTATCAGTTTCAAGTCACCTTTACCGCTCAAGAGGTTTTCCCATGGATTTGGTATCTTTCCTGTAGAGTCAAAATATTGCATAAAGTTCCCTTGTAAATTAGAGTGGCCTTAAATGAAGGAATTATAAATTACTTTTCCTTTGGAACAAAATGATCTTGTGCATGGATTCTGATAGTGTGCACACAAGATGAAACTTAAGTTCTCATTTCATTGAGTTCTCAGAATTCTTTTTCGATTCAGATAATGCCTTCACATTTTCCAAATTTCCCACGTGTGCCTTTGAGTGGAATTTCAGTGAAAATGGTTATAACCACATTTTATCCATGTAATCATTATTAATGATTCATTACTTTTACTTCATTTCAATAAAAATAATTTAGAGAACATTGTTGTATCCCATATATTTATCGGGCATCTTGCTACTATCTGGATTATCTTTGGGTTTATTTACTACTATTATTAATCAAGAACCATTGTATTTCCCATATCATTAATTGGGAAATGTTTTTTATACACTACCACTATGGATATCCATTAATTGTTCATTTTAACAGAATTAATTTGAAGACATTTAACATGGCCATTTGAATCAACTATTCAGGTGTGGATTGACCAAGAAATTTGGGTCTCTTATTCAGGAATTATTCTACCTATCATTTTTTTACATTATTAATAAATATTACCACCCAACCATATGTTTTCTTATTAAAGAACCATACTATATAGACTTCTATATACAAAATTCAGTGGTTTTCTTTCAATCATTTTCTAGGGTGTTATCTGTTTCCATTTCATCCAACATACTCATTCAATGGTTTTAATTTACATGTAATTTCTATGGAGATTTGGTTTTCATCAATAGAAACATTTCATTACCAATAATTTATATCATGAAGTGTTCAAAATAAGGATGATGTATTATAATAATAATTTTGTTCATGTGGGAATATTATTATTTATTTTTATCTTTTTATGTAATCAATTATGGTGTGCTTAGTTTGATAAGGAGTATTAATAGTATTTTTCTTATTTGTTTTTATTTATTATACATCCAAGACTATTGATATTATATTAAAAAATATTTTTAGAGTATTTATATATTTTGGTATTTAGGTTATGTTTCACTAAGACAACCTTGTCCCATATATTTGGAATTTTAAATCTTCCTTTAATATTTCATATTGTTTTTTAAAATAATACCAACTGACATGAATGGAATAGTTTTTATTCCCCTCATCATACACCATTCAAAAAAATTAATATGTAAAATATTATTGGTTTAAAATTATAAAAAAAATTATAATATTTGAAATTTTCTAGAAATTCATCTTACACAATATAGTCTCTTCTATTTGTCTTACTCAATAAAATTTATACATTAATATTATGCATGACTTTATATAGATTCAATAAATAAACTCTGATATGAATTTATATAATTATAATTTTTCTAGTAAGAACTAACATTTTATTGTGATAGAAGGTGAATAAATTTTAATATCTATTATAGAAATTTTTAAATCTACCATAGTAGAAGAATAAAATGATGCAATTTGAATATTTATTCACATTTTAACATTTATGCATAATAGAGATAAACACATATATCTTTCAGAAGGAAAAATATTTATATCCTAAATAAACTATTATATTCTTATATTTTGGAGTCTATAATAAGAATCAATTATGATTTATAAAAAATAGATTAATATTATGAATCATATGATATGTTTAAATTTCTAGACAATAATTCATTATTGGGTTTCAACTGATGAGTTCCTTTAATTGTATTTAATTTCATTAAATTTTATATGTTCCATACGAAACTATAATTCATAAAATATTTATTATGAATTATTATAGATTTATATTTTTTACAAATCATAAAAATTCTTAAAAGGACTATTTTTATAATTATGTTTTTTCCTCTTTCTACATAATATTCGATTAGAAATTTTAAGAATTTTGGGGATTAACAGTAACAAAAACTTTTAAGGATTTCAACTATCTTCATTGAAATATCGATTATTTGGAACAAAATAATCATGGTCAAATATGATGGTAAAGATTTTGATATGAAAATATTATTCAACGAAATATTTAGGTATATTATAGTGGTGATAAAAAAAAGATTATCTAGGAAGATAATAAATTTAATTATCATATTTTCTTTTTCATTTTAGAATTTATGGTTGGAATTAAGAAATAATTTTTTTTCTTTATGATTCATGGTATCTTAGACTAATTCAGTTAATCAAAATAAATAATGGTTGAGCCACTATAGGTTTTCCAAGAATTTATACCAGTGATGGTGTAGCATAAGAAACTAATATACAAATGATTAGATGTTTTTATAAAGATGCATGCATAGAGATGAAGAAGAACAATGATTTGGAAGAAGTAATTTAAGAGATTAAATTAATCTTCTTATTTCATCTGTTTTTTTTCTCTCATAGATGAATTTTATGTTCATTTTTTGAGGGGTTATGAGAATCAGTGACAATATCATCTTTTAAAAATTAATTTTCAATGTGGTCTACTCATTTCATTACAAGGATGGTGACTTTATCCCTTTTATTATACTTTATTCATATAATAAAATATTGTTCCTTTTATATAATAAGAACTAGATGTGGGATACCAAATACAGAAAGCATCATAATTAGTATCCTTAAAAATTATAATAATCCATAAATTAAAAATATTTTATATTTTTTCTCTTCAAATTAATTAAATTATGTGATATTTTATTAATTATTTTTATTTAAATCTCTAGTTAAATTAAAATTAATTTTTTTTCTTATTTTATTTTACGGATATATTAAGACAAATATTTTTTCATAATAAATATTTTTATCATATAGAGATGATATTTTTAAATTTTTAAATCATAAGAGAGATACAATTAAATTTAATTATTGTTCACAACTATTGAATATATTTATTTATTGATTATAATATTTTTTCATTCTGATTTCGATAATAATTATTTGTGTTTTCTAAATATATTGATTATTAATATGATATATTGGGTATTTTTTGATATATGAACAATGAGATCTAATAAAATGATAATTTATTTATAAATTAATTTTCTGAAGATAAAATAAAGTTACTGTAAAAATAAAATTAAATATTCTCGAAAAACATTAATGTTTTTTAATTTCCTCATATAATATTTATATTTTATAAATCCATGTAATGTAATATAGATGAAGTTACTTATTAAATAAATTCAATGATATTAGTATTTGAGTATTGATAAATTAAACAATATTATTACAAAATTTTATATTATATAAGTGATAAATACTTATTGAAATTGAGAAATTTTTTTAAAGAATATAATTTTCAGGCCATACATTATGTGATTTTTCAATATAAAATACCATGTTGTAATATTTATGTTAAATAAAAATAATTGAATGTTTTACTTAAATAAAGAGTTGGGTGATGATTATTTTTCCAGAAAATGAAGTGATTATACCATATATGATAAATTATATTGTGACTATTAATTAAATAGTGATCTTTTTATTAATGTTATATTGTTAGAATGAATCAATTCATTTATTTTTATAAGTATATGTTGTTTAATTAGTGATTACCATTTAATATAATGACATGATAATAGTTATGCATAATCATATGTGATATAATATTTAAATGTGATAAGGTGATTATGATTATTAGTCTTAAGTTATAAGTGTGTTTTCTAACATGACATGGTGAATATAATATTTTTTGTATAGTCTTATTTGTTGGGTGAGTCCTGTAAAGTAGTCTAGTGAGGTGAAATGGGTTCAATGTACTTGGGACTATATGGTTGTCGATAAGTGAACAATTATAGCTAGTCAAGGATAACACATTTATGGGGTAGGATGTTACAAAACACTCTTAAATATTCTTATGAACCAGATTTATGTTTATATGGATGATTATATTTACTTTATTTCCTCAAATAATAATATATAGGTATATTTCAATGTTTTTCCTCCTCATTACAATGCTTGATGATATTTTCAATTATGAACCCCAATATTCTCCATAAGGGTCTCACTAAGAGAGATACTCCTCTTTTTGTTCAATTTCTTTAGAGTAGGACATGATATGAATTTAATATTGTAAAAAGAAACACTATTTTCTCCACGAGTCATGTATTAAGGATTCTAGCATCTAAATTATGTTTTATAAGAAATACTGGAAGAATGTTTTCCACTCCTTGTTTGGAATGATGGATAATTATTTGTTTTCATTTCTTTTCATTATTATTCAATTTTATTGATTTTTTATATTCTATTCAATGATTTTTGAGTATTTTTAGGATATATATTCAATCTTCACCTATGATACTAAGATTTTATGAAATGGTATTATCTTTATAGAGTTTCAGAGTTGAGTGGTGACTCCCTAGTGAGTATTTTATACTCTCAAACTCCATATTCACCTTTGAATATGTGTAGTTTATATTTACAATAATGATAAGGTATAATTTGGACATTTGTAAATTATAACAGGGTAGGGGACTAACATATACTTAGGAATGACATCTACTTCCCTTTTACTTGGTATTTTGTTGATAATATTATTTTTTTGACTTTTTAGAAACAATTTATTTATTTTATTAATAAATATTTAATATTATATGAAATTAATTTTATTTGTAGCATATAATGTTATATATAAATTATTAGTTTAACTATTTATCATTAAATTTAATATTCCACATTTTATAGGCTTCTTAAAAATTACTTGGAGAATTTTGTTTTTATTCCTAATAGATATTGGGTATATTTGAACTACGTACACATTATCCCATAATTTTTCTGTAATTTGTGCATGAAGAGATAAGTTTATTTAGAGGTAAAATTATTCACATATGGTTTTAAATTTACCCTAGGCACTATTTTTAAGCATCTTGTAATCGAGGAATGTTCATAGTTTGTCCCAGTTACATCTCTAGGGAACATTAAGGCATTCAATGGTCATCTTTTTATAGTGGTATTCAATTCTACAATTTGTGAAAACCAATTAAGTAATTCAATTATAGAAATAAAGAAAATAATTAATGTAGACTAAATTTAAGATATATAGTATAATATGATACTTTTAACAACATTCAATCACTATTATATAGATCCAGTAAATAAAATTTTCTATTTAGTTTTATTTATTCTCCATGAGACCATAAATAGATATAGTTAAAATTATATTTCATTATTCAGAAATTCAAATTGTCCTACTATAATTTTATCCTTCAAATAGTATTTCTATAATTAAAGTACATGAAGTATTGAAACATGATAAATAATAATATCATAAAATCTTTAATTATTTAAATTTAGTTAATTATTATATTATAGAGTAAAAATGTTTTAATATGAGATCCCATAAAATTAATGTAAAAATATAATAAACAATGAAAAAATGTATTACCTTTATGTTTAAAAAATATATTATATTACCTAAAATATAATTCTATTATTTTCTATAACTATAAATCACAAGAAATGAAAACATAGCCCTAATATACCATTTCCCCTCATTTTCTGGTGGGGAGGCATCAACAAAAGAGGGATGAGAAATATTTTAGGTGATGGGGTTTTTTAAAAAACATTGGGAGGAACTAGAATTTTTATATATGAAATTCTTAAAATTAAAACATGGACCCAGTGTACCATTTTACCACATGTGGTGATGAGGAGGTATTTAGAAATGTGGGATAGGAAATATAGGTTATGAAAAAAATCCTTTGATTGGGGTTTATAGGAACTAACATTGGAAGGTGGGAATGATAGGAGGGACACAAAATCCTTCATGTAGTATTGAGATACAAAATAAATATGGGGAATAAATGGAGAAACATAACATGATAATCAATTATCCAGGGATCATTATGAATTTTTATAAATCCCCCATATACATTGTTAACAATCAAATTTGGAAATTTTTTATTCTTATATATTTAATATTTTTATTGTGATATTTGATGATAAAATTTTATATACGAGACTGAATGATCATAATCCATTATATAGAGTTTTTGGATCCTTTGAATATTATAATTGAGGATAAAAGGAAAGCAATCCACTCAAGAAAACTTTGGCCAGACAATATCCTTTCTTAATATGCATATATATAAATCCAAAGAGTTATGTCTACCAAGAGCGTAAAAGTAACGCTATATATTTTTCTCAAATAATGGGGAATCAAGATTTCAATATGATTTTTTTAGTGACAGGATGTTTTTGGATTTTTAACACTTTTTTTAGGACAATGGACAATGTTTTTTATATGATTGATAAGGTATAGAATCTTATTAAGGTGTTCAAAAAGTATATTTTCTTTATCATTAAATATGTATAGTAATTTTTTATGATCTTATTTTAGTTATATTCAATTTTTAGTGCATTATAATTATTCTTTCCTATGAATATTCCAAAGGTTGTTCAGTGGCTATGGTTTGAACAAAGACTGATATAGTATCAAGATTATAAGGCCCAATTATATCCATGATGTAGCATATATAGATTAGAATAAACTAGGGTTGAATTTTTAACATTTAAATGTTTTTAAATATTGGATTCTAGTGAATGACTAATTCATTTGAGTTGATTAGAGTCAAGGTAGGTTGTTTTGAATTTATTATGACATTTGATATATTTACTTTTGTTTTAAAATTTAAAAGAGTTCTAGAATCTATTTATTAGTCTTGACTATTTGAGAATCATTTTTTAGATATGTTTTTAGTGTCTTGAATGGTTTTAATTTTTGGAGAATATAGGGAACCTGATGCAAGAGTACATAATAGAAACTTAAGTCCAAAACCAGATATTTGTTTACTAAATTTGATAGATGAATTAAAAAATAAACACTCTATTGAATTTATATAAGAAAAAATTTAATACTATAAAAGGATATATCAGGTTCATTATAGGGTCATATAAGATTAAAACCCAATTTTTTTCTAAATTGACTCACTATTTTGTAGAGGAGTAAGTCCAGTAAATGTCTCTCAAGTAGTTTCATGATATAGTAGAAAGATTACAAAATATATTACATAGAAGTGGAACTGATTCATCTAAATATTAGTTGTGAATTTCAAATATAAATATATAGAGTTGGGGTCATATTTATTATACATGAAGTAGTTTCATTTTATATTTTTTTTAAAAATTAGATTGTTCCACTATATTATGTTTCTTCCACTTCTATTGAGTTTTTCATTTCCCATGGATTAAAACTTCTTCAAAATATTTTTAAATTCTGGTTCTCTATCATTATATACACTATTTATTTTATTCATTAATTGTTTAGGGTTTTGAGTTGTGAGTGTCTTCAATGGTTCAGAAGGTGAATCTTTTGGGGTCTTGGGATTCTTAGTTCTTGATACTTATGTATGTGGAATCTTGTATTCAAAAATTTGAGTTTACCAGTACCACATATGAGTCTCAGATGGTGGATTTTGGGAATTAGATATTAGTTGTTATAAATTTCTTCTTCTTGAATAAATCATTCCAACAAATCATTAGATGTAATTTTGAATGGAATATCATATATTTTCTTCTAGATAATGTGAGTTACATATATGTTAACTCTTTTTAGATTTGATGGAAAATTATATTTTAGAATATGGTGTAGGGAGGGGATAAAAAAGGGATATAGAAGTTTTATGATCAATACATTGTTTTATGAATATGAAGGTGGTGGATTACCAATTTTATAAGGATCAGTTTAATTTGTTGATTAGATAAATAATGGTGGAAATGTCCAATAAAGAGTGGAAAGAACTCAAGCATAAGGATTTTGGTGTTCCCTAGATGATAATATCTTAGACCATGGCTTGAAATTTCCAATATGTGATGAAAACAACCGAATTAATAGTGAAACATACAAACACATAATATAATACCTATAAAATGATAAAAGGCTTCATGTTGTGGGAAATATTTTGTAAGAGGACATCATAATGAAGGATATAATTTTATCATATAAATGAGATCAGCATGATCCAAATATATTCAGAGACTATTTGAGTGATGTATGATGTGGGTGTGTCGGATGTAATTATTTTTTCATTTATAAAAAATCATGGGATAGAATGATGAAAGTTATGGTAAATCCCAAGAATAATAGTTATATGTTATACTATGAAATCTATTATGTGATACTGAATGAGGATATTTGGAATAATGATGATAAAATACCTACAAGCAGATATTTTAATATGGAAGGCATGTGATGCTTCACCTAATGAAGTCAGAAGAAGAAACAGGATAAAAAAATTGATTGGAGAGTAGGGATGTCAGTAGGACTTAGTGACACTACATTTTAGCACAATGAAAAGAATGTTAAATTTTAGAAGGAATTTAAGAAGATGTATATTAACTCTAAAAATAATGATTCCATTTAATTTAAAATATCCACATATAATGGACAGAATGATCCCTTGATCCATTATGTCATGAGTTTGATATGTTCATGGATCCTTGTATCTAGATATTCTTATCACTCATAATCTAAATGAGGATACATTTTAAACTATGTATCCAGAATCATTATGTGACTTACTACTCAGTGCATCGGCTATAAAAGTTCCCTTTCCTGGCATATATGAAATCACAAAGTCATAATATTTCATGAATTCTATCCACCGATACTAAGGAATGTTCTAGTTACACTAGGGGAAGACATTCCTATGTATCATATGTTCGGTAACAACCAAAGCACTCTCCAATGAGGTAATTTCACTACAACTTTAATAAAACACCACTATATCCAACTCAAGACCATGGATGGAATACATATTATCTTATAGATATATGTGTAAAGATCCCTACCCCAGTAGCATGGATCTGGTGAATTTCATTAATACATTGGCTAAATATACAAGTAATCACATTCCCAATGGACCGAATAGTTTAGTTTACTTGAAAAAAATACACATAATTGAAATTCAAATTAAATTATAAACAAAAAATTTTAAAAAACTATTTTCAAACAAAATTATTCTTCAAACTTAACCCTAAAAATTATTAATAATAAATTTTTTGGGATCCTAGGGAAAAATAAAACATGAAAAATCAGTGAGTTCAGATGCATTGTAAGGTTATACATATAGTGAAAGCTGTCATAAATAGGTATAAAATATTATTTCAAGCCAGTTTACTGGATCCCATTCCATTTAATAAATGACTTGAGAATAATATGGCATGAATAAATGATGATCAATTAATGAAATATAAATAATCACAAGAGAATGAAACTTAACCATGGATATTCTACTAGTCGAATAATCACATGGAATATCCATAATTATTCCTATAATGATGGAATTTACAATTCCATACATTTGAAATATACTTTAAATGATTCATGCCAAGAATCTAATATTGAATATTCTTCGTGGAAAGAATCTAACATCATCAATGATTTAGAAAAAAACCTAATAAATGGGAAAGGCATTGGTCAAACCTAATCTAGTTTATCTCAACAGACCTATCAAGGCATTAAGGATATGTAACAGGCCTCAAATATAACTTAATAATTAAAATTCATTTCTTATAGGCAAATGGATAGACATAAACAACATAAACATACATATTGAAAAACTTTCCTATGAAATTTTATACTTTCCCTAATAAATATACATATCCCCAAACCATTCAGAGTAATAATTTCAGTGGTATCAAAATAGAACATCCACTATCAGGCTGATAATAAATTATCAAAAGAAATAATAAGGATGATATTAATAAAAAAATATACTTATTGTATTGTATTTAAAATAATGAGTTAATTTCATTGATGCTTAAAAATATATTTAAAAGAATTATTGAGGAAAATATCCCTTTTTAGTTTTAATTTCATGTAAAAACATTTGAAATTACTGTTAATTTAAAAAAAATTAAAAAATAAAACATTATTTACAATATTTTAGTTTTCATGATGGATTCCAATTAATTTCATGTTATACCAGTTAAAAAACTATAAATTTCATGTTTTCAATAAAATCTGAATAAGGATTGTTTGGAAAATTAAATGAAGAATCCTTTAAATAAATTTTGTAAAAATTAAAAATGGGGTAAAAATGACATAAAAATTCATTGGAGAATAGTAAAAAAATTGAAAACATTTTAGAAAACATGGACATAGAGATAAAATATTCACTAAGGGAGATATATACAAAAACAATATCGGATAATTATGAGATTGTGAAATTAAAACTCCCCACATTGTGATCAGTTGAGTCATATAACATATAACTTCAAAAGAAACATTAAATAATATGAAGATAAGGATATTCACAATATTATTTTAAAGGGTCAATATTTACACAATATAAAATAAATAAGTCTTGAATAAGGAATATGTCCCACAGAAATAAATGTGACATAGAAGTCCCTTACAATGTTCTTTCCTTTTGTTGAACATGTATTAGACTATTATATAATGGTTGAAATTATTTAATTAATTTATACCTGAACTATATATATGTTTATGATATCATATATGATCCTATTATATCATTTTATGACCTTTTTGTTAATAATATTTTGTTATTACCTTATTTTGGGTGTTAAATGCTTCATTTTATGATGCATATTTTTTCTTGTAAAACCTGGTTATTATGAATATAATATTGTTCCATCATATAAAAAATTAAATTAAGGTCATAGATATCATATTTATTTATTTATTTCATATAATCTTAGAATAATTCTTTAATGGTTACCATGTAAAATAAATCACATCGCATCATGGAGATGGTACGTCGTACATACTCATAAGGGATGATATCATTCCACCGATGATTAAAGGGTAAGGAAATATATGATATATCAATTTTCTCATAATAAATATCATTTAATATTTATTATATATATATATATATCAATTTTTTCTATCATTATACACATCCATGTAAATTGGTGATGAAAAAATAGATTACACCATGCGGTGGAGACAGTAAGACGTACATACACACGCATGATGATTTCTTTTTTAGTGGGATAAATAATAGGTTGAAAAAGTTTTTCCCATAAATATAATAAAATATCATAATATATATTATACTATATTATTACTTTATAATGGAAACAAAAAATGAATAGTAAGTACAAGAAGAAATGAACATGAATGAGTTGGTAAACAATTAGCTCGTATTTGGTGTACTTTCTTTATATCTCTTCTTAATAGATCTAGAGATGGTATTTTTGGAATACTATTACATCTATATATTGTATAAGGAATTTGGGAGGAGAAATTTTAAGTGTTTTGTCGAGATAAAATGATTAATTTAGTGTGAAAAGTGAGAGAGTATGTGCCTGTTTATAATTTAGGTTAGGGGCATGTTAAGAAGCTCTAAAAATATTATATTAATATAAATTAATTTTCATTTCTAAATGGATACAAAATGACTTATTAATAATATAATATGATTATGGGTCTAAAAAACCTTATATTACAATTTATACACATGTTTAGGTCACATTCATGCCCTTATCTTTTGGTTTTAACCCTTATTTAACCCCTTCAACTCTTACCATGATACTGTGGATTTTTACTCATTAGGGGTTAATATTTTTAAAATAAAATGACAAAAACCCATAATTTATTCATGTATAAAATTTAAAACCATGTCCCAATTTTTTTATAAAATTTTGATGTTTATAAATTTTATATCAGTTAATAAAAAATTATTTATTTTAATATATCATTAATGTAAATTTGGACACTATACAATACTTTTACTTTTACTAAAATGAATAAAACTATACATATTAGAAAATACACTTTTAATTCATCAGTAACATGAAAAATGTGTATTTAAAATTTTTGTATGAAATTAATTTTGTAAAATTGTATTTATTTTATTATTTTTAATATCATTTATTTTATATTTCAATTAATTTAAAAAATTGCATCATTATTGTGTAAACATTTAAGTTAATCATTTATTTCCTAAAAATTAAAATTAAATTACCATGATTAAGATAAAAATTTTATATTTCAAAATAATATTTATAGTCGTGTATATCCCTTATGTATCTCTACATTAAAATATCTATCATTCTAAAAATAATAGTATGAAATCATTGACTTTTCATTAAAATAAAATACTATAAATGTATTAAAGTCATCCATGTGGCTCTAATAGATCAAAACAATCATCCCAATGATAATTTTGAGTAATAATAACTCATCAGATAAAATTGGGACATGTGTTAAGGTAATTTTATAATATTTATATTATAATTTTTACCCTTAATTACCTAATTTATCCTTAACTATGGTAATAAAAAATAATAAATTTAATATTCATATTATCCAAAAATAAAAGGGAAATATTTATTAAATTTTTCCCTTATGATTCCAAATATAGAATAAAGTTTTAAAATTAAAATCACATAATTTTTGAAAATTAATTAAATAATTGTCTTGTTTAAAGGGCGATAAAACATATTATTAAAGTGAAAACAGTCAAAATATTTAATTATTTCTATTTCCAAATTCAATGTGAAATTGATTCCATTGAAATAAATTGGATTAAATAATATAAAATTGATCTAATTATAGTTTAAAACAAATAAAAAATATAATTTGACACTAACATATTTAGATAAAAAAGTTGTGTTCAATTGAAATCCAATATGTTTCACTTTTTATCAATATATGAAAATTATCAAAATGATACCAAAAATTCAAAGAAATTAAATTATGATATTATCCATTCAGAAATAAGGTTTACATTCTAAAATATAATTAATAAATTTTCGAAAATATAGTTTCAAAACATGTGTACCATCAAAATATAAGGAAATTGCCTTTAGAAAAATATAACTTCTTATACATTAGTGTGGATTTATTTTTATATCATATCCATAAAATAAATAAGATGGATTTTAAAATTATATTACATATATATTATAAATATTTCATAAATTTTTAAATACTATTCATTCTTGAAAATTTAATGTCAGGGTTATACTAATATTCCATTATTCATTTATGTTAGGTATTGCGTGAAATGTAAGATATTAAAGTGATTCAATATAAGAAGTGACAAACCATAAAATCTTGGGGTGTGTAAGAACCTAGATCTTCTTTTCAGGTATATTTTTTCTTTTCTGGTCATTTTTTAGGAAAAAAGAAATTCTGGAAATTTTCTAAGTACACGTCGTGTACTTTATGATTACACGTCGTGTAATGCCTTGCCGCAAGAGGCCGTGTGCTGGCCATGTAGTAGCCCCACACATGGCCATGTGGGAGTGACTTAGAGGCCGCTTAAAGAGAAGTATGGAAAATGTGATTACACATCGTGTACATCAAAAGAACATGTCGTGTACTTTCTTTTTTTTCATTAAACACATCGGGGTCACGTCTAATCGCCAGAATGGTCTTCTTTTAGGTCTCATTCGATCAAGAGCTCTGTACGGCCACAGATCCTCGACAAGCCCCCGAGCATCCATCCGTACTCCGAATAAAACACCATCAGTTGCGTTGGAATCACTTTGGTGAGTTCTCTTTTCTCCTAGAGCATCATCTTATGATTTCTCCTCTCTCATGAGATATCATGGGTTGAACATTTTATACATTTTTATAGATATTCAACGTTATAAGGAGATTCAAGCTTCGAGGTTCACATATAGCGATCTCCTAACCCCGAGGTATGTGGTTTGTGCCTTTCCATTCAAATTATTTGAGTATTATGTGCAAATTCTACCAATACCCTTGAACGGGGTATTGCGTGTTTACTGTTTTACCCTTGTTGTTGCATTCTATGTTTGTATCCTTATGTAGAGGTTAATTGGATATGAATAGGGTTGATTTTTATGCTTTGGATTTATTTACCATGCATGTTATGATTACAAACGTTTGGTTTTGTTTATCCAGTTTGGCTACCTTTCCTGTTTTCCATGCTTGTTGCTGTAGGATGGAGAGTTTGTATTCTGATATGCATGATATGTTGTAGACTGGTTATCCAATTAGTTATGTAGGTTTACTTGGCCATATTTCATTTCTATGCTCTTTAACCTACATAGGGCCATGAGAACCTGGTGTAGTAGGCTATAATGGGAATTAACCAAGTGAGCTTCCTTAGAGAGTCTTTGAGCACTTTAAACTATAAGAGGAATTGATCATGCGAGCTTCCTTAGAGAGTCTTTGTTTTACTTTGAATTACCTTGATTACTCTAGATTATAAAGGGAATTGACCGAGTGAGCTTCCTCAGATAGTATTTGAATGACCTAGGATATAAAGGGAATTGACTGAGTGAGCTTACTTAGAGAGTCCTTGACCTTGGGGCTATAAGGGGAATTGACCATGTGAGCTTCCTCATAGAGTCCCTGAATACCTTAGACTATAAGGGGAGTTGACTATGAGTGCTTCCTCAGAGTGTCTTTATGAATTCTTATGACTGAACCAGAGGGGTTAGGCTGAGTGCACTGCCCAGAGGGTTGCTTGTACTTCTTAGGTAGGACTAGAGGGGAGGGTTGTGAGTACTTCCCAGAGGGTTACCTATTTGGGGTTATCTGTTTGTTTCGTTGTTGTTTTATATTGAAACTGTGGATTATTTACTACTGATACCTTTCTTGTTTACTACATTTTGTACTTTTACCTTCCATATATTCACTAACTGTTAGGCACAGATCTTTGGGTGGTTGCCTAATTGGATTTATTCTCACATCCTGTTTGGGTCATGCTTTTGGGCCCAAATAGATTATATTGCAGCGGGTATAGACAAGGGAAAGCGCCCTTCTACTTTAGGCACATGACTTGCTGTGGAGCTGGGGAGTATGGGACCAAGCTTAGGCTTACGATGCTGAGGAGATTTTTGTCTTTATCTTTTTCACTTTGGTTTAGAAATGTTTGTATTTCTATCACTATGACTTGTTTGGCTTCTTTTCTAGACATATGTATCAGGCATCATTATATATATATGTGCTCTAGTTGGTTATTATTTCAGTCTTCCACTGTTTACTGTTGTTGTATATTTATTGATTCTGCTATTGTATATTTGTTTCTCTTATAATGTGTTACTCTTCCAATGAGGGCATAGTTTCCCCACTATCACACCCAAGTCCCTCGCTGCTAGTCGACATCCTCTGATGTTTAGGAAAATGTGCTTGAGGCTATGTGACCAACTGGGTACGGGGCGCCTCTGGGTGGATTCCGGAACCGGGATGTTACAAAGTGGTATCAAAGGAATTATTTTCTCTTGAATTACTGTTTGGATCCTTATCCAGGGATAGGATGGAATGGGTTCTTGGTAATAATATTTTCCCGGGAGTAGCTAACCCGTGTATAGGGAAAATCCAATCTACCTCATTTAATTGCAATTTTTTTGTTTTTTCAATTATTACAGTTGATTTGATTTTACCTTGAGTGATTCACATTAATTATGATGTTATTGTTGATGTTATTGAGGTTCTATTTCTGTTTCAACCTTATGAGATGAGGGTATTCCATCTCATGCATCATATATGCACTTTTTAGAAATCACATGTCCTGCATTTTTTCCATGCCATCTAGGATGCATTAGTGATTTCATGTTGTTGTGATAGATGATGTGTAAAATCTTCATGTTGTTGTGATATTTTCCTTGATAGAAATACCTATTGTTTGATAGGGTATTGTTTGTGTAGATATTTGCTTTAATAAATGCCAAACTTTGGTTCTTGAGGTGTTATGGGCCCTCATGGACCAGAATTTGGAGGATCATTTCCTTTTTTTCCATGTTATAATGTGTACAAGATTCCAAACATTGATTTGCGGGGAGTATGGGCCCTCACAGATCAGAATTTGGCACTTTATTTGTTTATTTCAGTGTTTTCTGGGTTCCAGAGTATTTTCTAAGGATTATTATCCGTAAAAACCCAGAATACACGCCGTGTAGTGTTAAGTACACACCATGTGTTCTTATTTTCAGGAAGAAACTATTTTTCTTAAGTACATGTTGTGTACTTTATGTACACTCCATGTAGTCTCGAACCGTGTCATAGGCCATGTGGGTAGAGACATGAGATGGGGGAAATCTGGTGGGAATCTGTCGTGTACAGTTCGAACACGCCGTGTAGTGTTAACCCAGTGTCCACCCGTGTAACCAACAACATGGACAGATAAGACCTTAATCTATACACACTGTGTCCATGTTGAACATGTCGTGTAGTCTGATTCAGGTAACCGGATGTGTCATGAACAATACGGGTTGGTGTCATCCTTTCACGTACACATCGTGTCTACCTTTTAAATGCCGTGTAGTCTTTCCTTAAGAGATCCATGTGGCTTAATCTTGTAGAAGGACTCGAGTAGTGGAATAGGATTCAAGTACATGCCATGTGTTAAGACAATATGCCGTGTGTCTGGGGTGTTACACGACCAGTATAGGCAGGAGTACACGCCCATGTAAATGGCTTCAGGGGACACGTCGTGTAGAAATTGTACAAACCATGTAGTCATGTTTTGTAAAACTTGAATTCTTTATTTCTCATATTCCCTTCTTACACTACTTGTTTTCAGTCCTTGACAATCTTGATCTAAGGTGTGCTTGACCTTGTAGAGTGATACCACTGAGACGTCCTCCGGTTTTTCGCTAGTTTCTAGACGGTGACCAGACACCAGACATGGCCGATCAGGGACTACCTTCAGATCCTCCCTTTGTGTGAGCCTAGGAACCAGCTGTTTTACCTGACGTAGGTGCTAATGCATAGTTTAGGGAGGGATTTATGAGGATGATGCAGACCTTTCAAGGAGCGCCACCTCCTTATCCGTCGATGGATGATTTGATGCGGGTCTTTCAGTAACAACATCCTCCTACTTTCTCAAGGGATGGAGTACCCTAGGGTACAAAGTCATGGCTAGAATCCATGCTGATTATTTTCGATCATCTGGAGATACCTCCATAGAAGAGGGTGAATCTCACTACCTATATGCTTCGAGACTCCACAAAGAGGTGGTGGGATGTGATCTCACAGGCGGGACACCTGAAAAGTATGGCTTGGGATGAGTTTCGATGCATCTTCTATGATTACTTCTATCCGGAGACCTTGAGGGCTGATCGAGACTGAGAGTTCATGAGTCTGGAGTAGGGTACTCTTTATATTATAGAGTATTCCTCTCGATTCACAGAGCTGCAGCGTTTCATGCCTATTCTAGTAGGTGATGATTTGTTTCTTACACGGAAGTTTGAGGATGGTCTGAGGCATGACATCTGATCTCAGGTGAACATCTTTAGGTTGACTTCGATATCTTATATCATCAACTAGGCACTGATCACAAAGTGTAATATGAGGGATTCTGGAGCTGTGATCTAGGGCGGTTCGACATCCAGAGTTAGTGATCTTCCATATGATAGCCGGAAGCGTCGCAGGGAGGCTGTGCGAGGAGATCAGAGTAGGCGGGATGCATCTTCCAGTATCCAGGTGGTGTGCTACAAGTGTGGTAGAAGTGGGAATACAAGGCCATGTTTCTAGAGAGACCCAGTGGAGTGTCAATCTTGCAGCAAGATGGGTCATATTCAGCGCTTCTGTCAGATCTTCTCACTAGAAGCTGGTGACAGGGGTTCTTCTACGACTCCCCGTTCAGAAACAGCCCCACCAGTTTCTCACCAGTCTTGAAACGGGAGTTCTTCCAGCAATTCAGGACAAGGTGGAGGTCGTGGCCATGATGGTCAGTCACCAGGATACTAGCGACAGTAGGGTGGATCATCTCAGAGTGGTTAGGTAGGGTCACAAGGCCACGGAGCTTGCCAGACTTTTGTAGTGGAGCAGACCCATCAGGAGCAGGATCCCGGCCCCTCTACAGTTCGAGGTACTATCCTAGTTTCCTTAGTTTTATCTTTAACTCTTTTCAATAAAGTTTATTCCCATAGCTTTATTTTTGTTGTTGTTTTGTAGAGCCTTGGAATCTATATCTTTTCTTCTGCCGATGTTTTGACACTAGACACTCCATTGGGGACTAGAAAGGCTAGTGTACATCAATGTAAGGAGTGACCTCTAGAGTTTGGTGGGTGTCACTTCTTATGGGGTCTCTATGTCCTAGATATGACAGGATATGATTTCATTCTTGGAATGTACTGTATAGTTCCCTTCCATTTAGTCGTCGATTGTTATCATCGTAGGGTGAGTTTTGTATCACCAGAGGGTGGTTCCTTTCTTCATAGGGGCGAGTGGGATGTCCATGCGAGAAGAGTGGGTCCATAGCATCATGGTTTAGGAGGAGTTATAGCCCATATTTCTAGTCTGTATCTGAATGACCTAGGGACCTCTCAGTTAAACTTCCCTCCAGTGGTGGATTGTTTCAGGGATGTCTTCCCAGATGAATTTTCAGGTTTTACTCCAGAACGTGAGTTATAATTTTCTATTTATATTGTGCCAAGAGTGGAACTGGTGTCCATTAATCCTTATAGGATGGCTACACCAGAGTTGAAGGAGCTCAAGAATAAGTTGGAGGAGTTGTAGGAAAAGGGTTTTATCCAACCCAGTACTTCTCCTTAGGGTTTTCCAGTCCTATTTGCGAAGAAGGTAGACAACACCCTCAGGATTTGTGTGTATTATCGGAAGTTGAACCAGTTGACGGTCAAGAACCGATATCCCTTACTTAGGATTGATTATCTCTTTAATTATATTAAAGGAACTTGGGCATTCTTGAAGATTGAATTGAGGTCTGGTTATCATCAGTTGCACGTTAGACCATCTGATATACCTCTCACAGCCTTTCGGAGCAGGTATGGTCTATAAGAGTATATGGTTATGCCGTTCGGTCCCACGAATGTGCCTGCAATTTTCATGGCACTAATAAACTGAGTGTTCCATCCATACTTGGATTCCTTTGTGCTGGTTTTCATGGATGATATCTTGGTGTACTCTCTCACTCTACATGACCACGGTACCCATATTGTGATTGTTTTGAGTACACTGAGGGAGCATCAGTTATATACTAAGCTCTCAAAGTGCCACTTTTGGATGGATCAGATTCACTTCTTGGGTCATATTATCTCAGAGGAAAAAGTATCATTTGACCCAGAGAAAGTGATAGTTGTAGTCTCCTGAGAGCATTCGAAGAACGTCTTTGAGGTGCGGAGTTTTCTAGGGCTGGATAGATACTATAGATGTTTGATACAGGACTTTTCACCCTTGACAGCACCGCTGATAGGTCTGATTAATAAGGGTGTGAAGTTCTTATGGTCAAATTCTTGTGAGTCATACTTTCAAGAGCTGAAAGGGAGGTTGACTTCAGCACTGATACTAGTCTTTCCAGAGCCAGGAAAGAGTTATACTGTTTACTATGATGCTTTAGGTATTGGTATGGGAGATGTGCTTATGTAGGGTGATGGAGTCGTTGCGTATGGGTCCCAGCAGTTGAGGCCACATGAGAGGAATTACCCAACGCATGATCTGGAGTTGGAAGCTATTGTTCATGCCCTATGCTGTTGGAGACATTAACTTCTTGGAGAGCATTTTTTGGTTCTCACCGACCACAAAAGTCTCAAACACATCTTCACTCAGCGTGATCTGAATTTGAGACAACGTAGGTGGGTTGAGTACCTACAGTCTTTCGAAATTGAGCTTGCCTATACACCTGGGAAGGGAAACATGGTGGCTGATTCATTGAGCATGAGGACTCAAATACAGATAGTTCAGAAGGCCAGTAGTGAGTGGAAGCTTATGGATCTATTCTCTAAGATTCATTTGGAGGTGCATGACAGACAGTGGAAGAATTTTCTATCTTCTGTAGTTGTTACCTCTACTCTTCTTGATTGAGTTCCAATGAGGCAGCTATCAGATTCTGAATTCCTAGTCCTAAGGGAGAGTGTGTCAGGAGAGTACCCTTTTCCGGGATGGACCATAGGTGAGGATAATATCTTGCATTTCTAGGGGCACATATGGGTGCCAATAGACATACAAAAGAAGATGATGCAGGATTTTCATTCATCAGTTTGGGCAGTTCATCCTGGCATCATCAAGACGTATCATGATCTACACCATCAGTATTGGTGGCCAGGTATGAAGAGAGATGTTTCTGGTTTCATCATGAGGTGTTCCACTTGTCAGCAGGTGAAGAAGGAGTATCAGTAACCAGTAGGGATTTTACAGCAGTTACCCATTCCCGAGTGGAAGTGGAATGACGTCGTGATATACTTCGTGACCGGTTTGCCGAGGTCACCTCAAGAGAATGATGCAGTTTGGGTTCTCATTGACAAAATCATGAAGTTCACTCACTTCTTTCCGATCAAAGAGACCATCAGTGTTGATGAGCTGGGACGGTTGTACATCCAAGAGATTGTATGTCTTCATGGAGTTCCACACTCCATTGTTTCAGATAGGGATGCACATTTTACTTCTCAGGTCTGGAAGGGGCTTCAGAAGTCTTTGGGTACATAGGTACTTTTTAGTACAGCTTACCACCCCCAGACAGATGGCCAGTCTGAGCGTACGATTTAGTTGATTTAGGAAATTCTCCGAGCATTCATCCTGGATTTTGGAGGTTCTTGGGAGAAGCATATACCTCTTGTGGAGTTTTCCTACAATAATAGTTTTCAAGCGACTATTCAGATGGAACCTTATGAGGATTTGTACAGTAGGCCATGTCGATCACCCTTATGTTGGCTGTAGGTAGGAGAGACAGCTTTGTTGGGACCTCATCTTGTTCAGGAGACCATAGAGCAGATAGAGTTGATTCGAAAGAGGATGGATACTACACAGTCTCGACAGAAGTCATATGCTGATCAGCGGAAATGACCTCTGGAGTTTGAGGTCAGGGATCAGGTTTTCCTATGTGTCACACTGAGGTTGGGACAGAAGAGTATTAGGATACAAGGTAATATTTCACTGAGGTATGTCAGGCCTTTTTAGGTGTTATAGAGAGTTGGGACGGTTTCCTATCGGTTGCAGTTACCTCAGAGGTACCGGGCTATTCATGACATTTTCCATGTTTCTCAGCTTCGACTTTACTTTTTAGACCAATCTCATGTTTTCCAACCTGAGGAGATTGAGTTAAAAGTGGATGCATCCTTTGAGGAGTATCATATCTGAATTGTGGATCGAAGTATGAAGGTTCTCTATGGCTGGTTTGTTCCTCTAGTAGGGGTGCTTTAGTAGCATGGGAGAGTACAGGACGAGACTTGGGAGAGGGAGGCATACGTACGATCACAGTGGATGGAGCTATTTAGGGTTTCTTCTTCTACGCCTCTCTAGGGAAATTTGGGGATGAATTTTTTAAGGGGGATGTTTTTAAGAACTTGGATCTTCTTTCCAGGAATTTTTTCCTTTTTTGGTCGTTTTTGAGGAAAAATTAAATTCTAGAAATTTTCTAAGTACACGCCATGTACTTTATGAGTACACGTCATGCACTTTCTTTCCACAAGAGTTCATGTGTTGGTCGTGTAGTATCCACACACATGGTCATGTGGGAGTGACTTGGAGGCTTCTTAAAGTGCAGTATGGAAAAGGTGATTACATGTTGTGTGCTTCAAAACTACATGCTGTGTACTTTCATTTTTTTCATTAAACGCACTAAGGTCACTTATAATCACCTGAATGCTCTTCTTTTAGGCTTCATTCAACTAAGAGCTCTGTACGGCCATGGATCTTCAATGAACCCCTGAGCCTCCATCCATCCTCTGAATCAAACATTGTCGGTTGTGTTGGAATCACATCAGTGAGTTCTCTTTTCTCCTAAAGCATCATCTTCTAATTTCTTCTCTCTCATGAGATATCATGGGTTGAACGTTTTAGACGTTTTTGTATATATTCAACATTATAAAGAGATTAAAGCTTCAAGGTTCACATATAGTGATCTCCTAACACCAAGGTAGGTGGTTTGTGTCTTTCCGTTCAAAGTCTTTTAGTATTATGTGAAAATTCCACCAATACCCTTGAACGGGGTATTGCATGTTTACCATTTTACCCCTGTTGTTACCTTCCATGATTGTATGATTGTTTAGAGGTTAATTGGATATGAATAGGGTTGATTTCTATGCTTTGGATGTATTGCCCATGCATGTTCTGATTACGACTGTTTGGTCCTGTTTTCCAGTTTGGATGCCTTGCCTGTTTTCCATATCTATTGCTATAGGATGGAGAGTTTGTATTCTGCTATGCATGATATGTTGTAGACTGGTTAGACAAGTAATTATATAGGTTTAATTGGACATATTTCATTTCTATGCTCATTGACCTACACAGGGACATGAGAACCTGGTGTAGAAGTCTATAAGGGGAATTGACCGAGTGAGCTTTCTCAGAGAGTCTTTGATCACTTTTGAATATAAGAGGAATTGATTGTGAGAGCTTCCTTGGAGAGTATTTGTTTTAATTTGAATTACCTGGATTACTCAAGAATATAAGGGGAATTGACCGAATAAGCTTCCTCATAGAGTCTTTGAACAACCTGGGATATAAGGGGAATTGACCGAGTGAGCTTCCTCAGAGAGTCTTTGACCTTGGGTCTATAAGGGGAATTGACCATGTGAGCTTCCTCAGAGAGTCCTTGACTACCTTAGACTATAAGGGGAATTGACTATGAGTGCTTCCTTAGAGAGTCTTTATGAATTCTTATGACTGAACCAAAGGGGTTAGGCCGAGTGTACTGCCCATAGGGTTGCTTGTACTTCTTAGGTAGGACCATAGGGGAGGGATGTGAGTACTTCCCAGAGGATTACCTGTTTGGGGTTTAGTTGTTTTTTTCACTTTTGCTTAATATTGAAACTGTGGATTATTTATTGTTGAGTACTTTCCTTTTTACTGCTTTCTATACTTTTACATTCCATATATTCACCGAATTTTAGGCACAGATCTTTGGGTGGTTGCCTACTGGGATTTAGTCTCACACCCTATTTGGGTCATGCTTTTGGGCCCAAATAGATTATATTCCAACAGGTATAGACAAGGGAAAGCACCCTTCTACTTCAGGCACTTGACTTGCTTTGGAGCTAGGGAGAATGGGACCAATCTTAGGCTTGTGATGCTGAGGAACTATTTATCTTTATCTTTTGTACTTTGGTTTAGCACTTTTTGTATTTCCAGCACTGTGACTTGTTTGGATGCTTTCCTAGACATATATATCATGCATCATTCTATATATAAATGTGGTCCAATTGGGTATTATTTGAGTCTTCCACTGTTTTCTGTTATTGGATATTTATTGCTTCCATTGTTGTATATTTGTTTCTCTTCTGTTGTGTTACTCTGCCAATGAGGGCATAGTTTCCCCACTATCACACCCAAGGCCCTCTCTACTAGTTAGTAGCCTCTGGCATTTGGGGAAATGCACTTGAGTCTATGTGACAAATCGGGTACGAGGCGACTATGGGTGGCTTCTGGAACCGGGATGTTAAAGGGTGTTACTGTAACTTCCAAAACCCATCAAAAATAACCAACCTATTCTTCATCAGAACGAATCCCATGACAACACATGATAGGTAAAAATAATAAAACATAAGTTCATCCACTAAAAAAAGGAACTCGAGCACTAAAAATCGTCTCATTCATGTATTCAAAAGCTAACTAACATTAGTCAGTTCAAAATAACACTTAATAATTTAAGTTAAAAGATGTTATAGGAGTAGAAACCTAAGAAGAATCAGTTAATAACCTTTGATAATAGCATTTAAGATCAAGGAAACTCCTCACCTCATCCACTATCTTGGGGGTATCCTAAGGCACAATTATGTCTATCATTAAAGGATCCAAAACTACTACATGCATGGATACAACATTATTCAAGAAAAGGAGTTCACAAGCGCATAACTCACACTTTTATAAAAGCCTTAGTAGCTTCACATGAAGAATAAATCTCAAAATGGAACACATGTTCTATGTATTCTCATACATAGATGTGGAGTGCACAAGGAATTCATCAACGAAACCCACCATGAACATATCCAAGAACACTTTGAAAACATTATTAATCAAACCTATGAACATAGATGAAGCATTCATCACACCGAACAACATTAAGATAAAATCATAATGCTCATGATGACAGTAGAAATATATATTTGGAAAATCCTTATCCTTAACCCTCATATAATGATATACAGATGATAAATTGACCTTCAAGAACCAACTTGATCCCTTCAACTGATCAAATAAATAATAAGTACACATAAGTGGATTACAGTTGTAGACCATCACATTGTTCGAGAGATGATAATCGATATAAAACCGAAAATATCCTTCAGCATTTTTCATAAACAAAACCAGTCCACCCAAAAGTGAAACACTTGGCCGAAAAAAACCTATTTTCAAAATATCACTGATTTTTTATCGTATCTCTCATTACATAGTATGTAACATCCTATAAGTAGACATCGTGATATGGGACACTCGTGGTTTTAGGTTGATCTTGAACTTGATCTCTCATCGAGGGGGAAACATCACAACCTCTTCTGAAAAAACATCAGGGTAATCTTCCACAACCATGGGAAACACCGACCACTATAATTTGATGATATCACTATCTACTTTTCCATTAGAGAGGAAAAGTACAGAACATGCCTCTAACCCATAAGAGGGTATCTCTCACCAAAAAACACTACTAGATCAACCAAAACATTATAAATCACAACCTTCATCTTGACGAAATCCATGGGAACCTAAACTAGTCACAACAAATCCTAACTGTGTATGGTTTCATAAGGATATATCTATAAACACATGAAATATCTACAATAGTGTTATGGACCCATCACAATCTCATAATCTCTAGAAACTTTATACAATTCTGATTGACCTCCAACTGGTGTATTCAATGCCAAAGGAACATGAATCCTCTCTACCTAAAGCAATAATGCAAGGAAAAGGGTAGTGGATATAAAAGAGTGTGTCACTCCTAAATAAAACAAAGCCTAAAACCAAGTAGAAAATAATAAAAGGTTACCTTGAACAATGTCTAGTTCAACTAGGGATGGAAACCCAAATGCCTGAAGCTGACCACCAGTAGATCCATATCCTCTCTAACATTTCAGATCACCACCTCCACGACTATGCTCTTCTAACTAAGGTTGAGAAGAATCTTAGTTTTTTCCTCTACATAACCCATCTCATATATATTGATACCAAATTGGAACATAATATATCTTCTACCTTGTATGAAACTTCCTCGATGGATGAATCTAGAGTTGAACACTTGGAACACACTGACTACTTTGAAAGGTTGGTAAGATTTTCTTTTGATTAACTTGTCCTTAAAATGAAAAACACACTTCTTATCATTTGGAATATGTCTGAGATATGTTTACATCATAGAAATTGGATGTTAACACCTATGACATATCCCCAGCTAACTAAAAAATCTTATTTCATAACAACTCATAACCTTAGAAAATAGATATGCATAATGGGGAATCCTAATAGATCCCCCATCATGGAAATCCATCTCTGACCATTGTTCTTTATATAACCTTTTCTGTCTCCAGAACCTTGAGATACGTCATCAAAATAAACAAGGTGACCTAGAATGGGATATCTAGAGGTGAAGCCTCTTTGAAGTTCCTCGCCCTGGCCTCCCCATCCACTAAACAATCTTAAGCATATCGTATAAGGGTCCTAAAATGGATTCTAAACTCTCAAACATTGGATATCCCCTAATGATGGATAAGAAACTACTGGTGATTTTATAACTTTGTGGTCTAATAATGAATATCTTATGGGAATTAATATCATATCTTCTCCTATGAGACGACTGACTTTGTGTGATACCAAATAAATAAGAAACATCGCAACCTCACTACTCTATCCAACATCGTAACAGCCAAGAAAACCTATTTCTCATTCAGACTACAAATCGAACTGAATGATATATCAACATCCTCATTCCAGTATTATGCGATTTCATCAGAAATAGATCCATCATAACTATACTAACTCTACTAAAGTAACTCTCAAAGTTTCCTCCCCCAAGTATCATCATTGTTGACATCCACTCTGTGGATATATTCTGGCACACCCGTCAAAACAACATTAGCACAAACCTAAAAAGGATGCCCACCTAGTGCGAGGACTATAAAAAAAACATGTTTAATTTTATAAAACCAAACTATAGAATATTTAACATTATTTAATTAATTAATTATTATTATATTATTTAAGATTTTAACCATTCCCAAGGTTTACCCATTTCAAACAAAGATGCATAAAATAATAAAACACATTTAATTCTTACACCTCTACCCTTCAATGAGTATCACTTCCTTTAGTCGGCTCAAAAAACATAATTATTTGTGCATCAAACCACAGGGGGTCCCAAATACCCATTTATTAGTCAATCGCTCATGTTTACTTTGCTGACTAAACTTAGCTAACACTATTTCACTACCAACCCATGCAAGATTACTTATGCTGTAATATCTTGGAATTTTTTGGAGATGTCTCATGCTCACTTAGTGGTACTATTTTACCCTTATCTTGGTATATTGTGGGTGTATTTTTTTAATGTTTTTCAGGTGAAAATTGTTTTTTTGGTATAAAAAGGTGAATTTCAAGGTTGGTGCACGATTTTCCCAAACAGTGTGCCCATGCCCAACAAACCATACAGCCCCATTAATAGGGGATTACATAGTTACTCCTGATTTTTCAAACCATGTCCCCTATAAGGATAAATTATACACCCCTATAGAGGGGATCACAATTAAGATGCATGGTTTTGAATGACCTGTGCCCCAGCTGAAGCAACCATTCATTCAGGTTTTATTATTTAAAAAATTTTATTTTAATTTCCCAAACCCCCCATTTATTACCCCTAAACAACCTAAATTGTCTTAACTCGTTGTAATCATTTTTAAAGGTCCTGGAGAAGATTAAATGGCTCCATGAACTCTATTATTGTTGCATAAATGATTCCATTAAAGGATCTTTATATCTTCTGTTATTTAATATCTTCCCCTTTCGTTTCCTCTCTATCTTCCACTCTCCCACCTTTCTTCATCGATGGATATTTTTTTCCTTTTATTGGAAAAGGTTAAATATAGGTTTTAAAGGATCATAATCAAATCAATATTTGATCTAGTTTTCAAGGATCTTAATATGTTTATTCTTGGATCAATGTTTTGGTTCTGAATCTCTTCCAACATCTCGAGATTGATCATTCTAAATCAATTTTTGGATTTCTATTGTCTATCTTTATCCAAAAAAATGCGATTTTTTGCATAAATATCAATTCTAGTTATCTTAATATTTATTGTGTGTATGAAATTATGAAATCTCAATTTCCATGATAAGGTAATTGAATCTAAACTTGAATTAATATTTTTGAATTTCCATGTGATAGTGAAATGGGTTAAAATTGGGGTAATTTGAAATATTTAAATTATGAATATGAAATTTATTTATTAATGGGATTATGAAATGATTGATAATAGAAATTAAAATAAGGTTTTCATAACCTCTATGTTTTAATGGTTAATATGATAAAAAATTTATTGATTTTTTATTTTTTAATTGTTCATATTATTCCCTACAAATAATGTAAAGAACTGTGTTTCTTAATAAATTGAAATTTTATATCATGATGAGAATGATTTATAGGAAGGTTAATGATGATTAACCTTAATAACTATGATATATATGATATGTGTGATATTTTTATTTGTGTGGTATTGAGTGTGGACATAGACTAATTCTTTAAAAGTCCATATGTGATAGCTACAATTGTGGTACATAAAAAGATTCTTTAAAACCCCATATGTGATAAAAATGATGTATGAGATAAAGGAAGATGCTTTAAAACCCCATAGGGTTCTAGACATGATGTTATATACCCAAAATATTAGAATTGAAATATTTTTTCCTATAGTTTTGATATGAATTGAAATTAAATGAATAATGGAAGCCCATGTACTAATAAACTGTGACTTCCATTGTGATATGGTTCTATCTCTGGAATGGGTTGAAGCATATATTAACAATTTAGGTTTCATCATGATCCCAAAAACATTAAGTGGTTAATTAATGAAATATGAAATATGATAACTTTTTACATTGTTATACTTTATTATTTATAAAAATACATACACTATTTCAGACTGGATATTGTTTTAGACACCGTTGGTGGTGACCTACTGAGTTGTACTCACACCCTACTCGGGTGGCTATAACTGTACAAGAATAGAATTCATGTTTGTAAGATATTATAAGGGAATGGTCCATATATTATATGGATTAGTTGGATTAAATATGGATGATGGAACCAAACATGATGTCAGTGCCCACTTGGAGAGTTTTCACTTTGTATTTATTTTCTGGTTTTTTATATTGAAACATGACATGTATATGGAATGAAATATATACTATTTTTGTTTTGGATATTTATTCCTATTTTGGTTTATCATTTGATACTAGTTTATTCTTTTTTATAGTATTATTCTTGTTATTTTTATACCATTTAGTTATTTTTTATTTATTATCATGATTGTGCTACATTTATAAAGGTGGTATAGTATCCTAATGTTATATATTAGACCCTCACAAATTGTGAGTATCATATGGAATATAGGGAGGTGAACCTGATGTCATATAACCAACCAACTTAGGGTACTAGTATGTGGCTCTCAGGTCAGGATGTTATTATATGGTGTCAAAGGAGTGATTTTTTGTACTACTTGGGAAATATAGAAAAGAGATTTGAATGGTTCATTTCTTGGTTAAGAGATTATGAAAGGTAGTAGGTAACACTTGTATGGGGGTAAAAGCCAAGTAACCGGGGTGGGATTACTATTATTGATGTTTTATTTTACAATTGGATGTTATTGGACCCTGAGTGATGAACTTTTTGTGTGATGTTATTAATTTTGTATGATATTTTATTCATGGATTGATATGGAATGAAGGTTAATTATACATGCTTCATTCTAGGTACTCAGTAATATTATGTGACATTCATCATTTTATGAAGGCATGGACAATTAGGGTTTAGGTTGAGTTTCTTTAAATGAAAATTACATTCATGCTTGTGTAATTTAACCGAAAATGGTTCCCAATATGAAATTGATAAATTTTAACTGATATAAAAATGTGAAAATGTGAAATGGATAAATGGGTTTTTAAGGGTAATCTTGATTTATGAAATTTAATTACCCTATTTGATTCATGAACTAGATGATGGATGGTTCATGGTAGAGATAGTACCTTGGTTTTGATGATTAGATAGGGTTTCAAGGATGACATGTTGTAGATTAGTGTGAATCCATATAACATAAATGTGATGATGTGGTGTAATGTGTCCTAATATGTTTATTTGGAATTGTAGAGATACTCCTTCATAATGATACTTGTTGATATGATGTAAGGATGATATGACATTAAATTATCCTCCATTAGGTGAACTTGAGCCTCTGATAGTCCCATGTGAGGATGTTGGGGAGAAGTTCCTTGAGAAATTCACTCAATTTATAATGTTTATTTAAAGAGACCTGGGAATAATTTTGAAGAGTATGTTAGACCTGAAAAGGGAATTCCTTTTGTAGAAACATTTTATGTTCATAGGATAGGTAATACCTAAGGTAGTTTAGTTCATTATTTATTATATCCAAATGATTTGTGACCATTTTGAGACTCTTACTGAGAAGAGAGTAAAGATGGAGACTTATATATTATGTGGTCAACCAAAAAATTTGGGGAACTCCACAATAGGGATGGATAGATAGAGAGTATGGAGTGGAAGAAAATTTTGGATAAGTTCTTTGTACAATTTTTTCCTCAGACACTTAGGTATGAGAGGGGATCTAAGTTGATGAGGTTGAACCATGTATGCATGTCTACGATTGACTATGTTGGATGCTTTACAAATTTACAATACATTGTTCTAGCATTGGCAGGGGATGAGTCTACTACATCAAATAATTTTTAGGATGGGCATAATTGATAGATTGACTCCCATGTTAACATAATTAAGCAGAATGTTTTTACATATGTGGTGAACCGGGATCTCATTTTTGATGGGAACCTGAATGAGATATCCAAAATTATTAAGGTATTTTTTTACTAGAGGTCAAGGAAATATGATATCCATGAGTATCAAGCATCTCTATGAGAATGATATCCAAATAATTGGAAATAAGTGTGGCCATGGGGAAGGTTCTATTACTCAGAACTTACTCAAGTGATCTGTAATCAATGTAGTAGGCTGGGACCCATTCATAGATATTGTCCCTGACCATCGGTAGAGTTATGAGATTTTGGAAGGATGGGAAATCAACAACAGATCTGTATGAACCAACAACCATTTTTTAGTGTAAGAGGATCTAGGAAGAATCAAAGTGTAGGAATGGTTTCTTCTACACCAAGTCAGTGTGGAAGTTGGATTTCAACTGGTCATGGACGTTGAGGAAGTGGATGATGTACTTCTGGGAAAGAACGTTGGTATCAGATGAGTTTTTCATCTCAGGGGATTCATGCATCATCAGAGGGAAGAGGGTAAGATAGTTGCATATAGATTATCCTTCAACAGTAGATAGTGAGGATAAAAAATCAATAGTTAAAGTAAATATTCTTTTAGTATTTATACTTTCTAGTTCCATTATCGTTATTTTATATCTTTATAATTTCTAAATTGTTTGAATCTGATGGTGAAGTTTTTGAGTATGGATATGATGATTGATACATAGTTTGGAGTATGGTTGAGGGACATCTGTTTATTCAAGGGGTATTATCTCGTGTTTGGGGATTATCAAATCTGCTAATATATTTATATACTTTACATATCTAGTTTTGAAATTATTTTTGGTATGTACTAATTGGTATCATATTGAGTCCACATAGATTATTACCAAAGGAGAGTGAATTTAATGTCTCCTAAGGGTGACAATTATGTTCTTGTGGAGAGTGGGATATGTAGGCAGGCCATGCTGGGAAAATTAATCAGAAACTAGGGGAACTCCCTTTCTAGGTTGAAAGTCTATTCTGGATGATAGGGATATGAATCATGATATATTTCCACCAATAGTGGACTGATTTTAAGGAATGTTTCTTGAGGACTTCTCAGGGTTTTTACCTATGATAAATGTTGAGTTTAAAATTGATTTCATGCCTATATCTAAACTAGTTTCTATTCCACCATATAGAATCGAACCCATAATGATTTAGGAAAATAAGACTCAGCTGGAATTATTACATACTAAGAAGGACAACAAAACCTTATGCTTTTGTGTTGATTACCATATTTTGAACCAGATGATATTGAAAACCCATCATCCTATTCTATGTATTAATTATATCCTTGATCAATTGAGAGGATCTTGTGTTTTCTTTAATATTTAAATGAGGTATACATATCAATAGTTGAGTGTTAGGACTTCTCATTACCACATATATCTTTTATCAAATGGTTTGGACTATATGAGTTCATTGTGATATTGTTCTAGCTGATGAATACTCTAGTAGGGTTTATGGCCTTGAGTAACTGAATTTTAAACTAATATTTGGATCATTATTTGTTAGATTTTTTGGATTTATTCTTGGTGTACTCCAAGACTCATGATGATCATGGCCAACATCTTGACATTGTTCTAACTACACTGAGAGAGAATCGTCTGTACACCAAGATAGATAAATGTCAATTTGTGATTGATTAGGTTCACTTCTTAAGTCATATCATCTCAAATGATGATGTGTTAAGGGAACCAATGAAGTTGAAGGTAGTTGTTTCTTTGAATCATCCAATTAATTTTTTTTCTATCATTAACTTTTTCAGTTTGGAAGGCTATTATGAGAGGTTCATCCATGAATTTTCCAATATAAAATAACTTCTTTTGGGCTTTACCAAGAAGGTAGAAAAGTTTCAATGGTTTGAATAATGTGAGAATGCATTCCATGAGTGGAAGAAGTGGTTGAAAACTTAACAAATTTTTGTCCTATATGATCTTGGTGAGGTGTCTAGAGTGTTTTGTGACATATTCGGGATCAGAGCTAGAGAAGTGTTGATGCAGTGAGATCGAGTTGTAGCATACAGGTCATGAAAGATGAGGTCACATAAATGGAACTATTCTAATCATGTCCTTGAGTTAACAACATTTTTTATGCTTTGATGTTTTGGTGGAATTATCATTTGGTTGAAACTTTTTTGGTGTATATAGATTAATAAATCTTATGGTATATCTTTTCACAATAGGATTTGAATCTTCAATAATAGAGGTGGGTTGAGTATATTTAGTGATTTGTTTATGTTCTAGTATATATGTGTGGGAAAAGGAATAATTTTGTTGATTTACTAATTAGGAAATATCATACTTAGGTAGTTCAGGATTCTATTTCTAATTGGAAGATGATGATTTTACTAGATTAGATTCATGTTGTGGTTAAGGTTGGAGAGGAGAAGATGATGCTTGTATCAGTATCAGTTGAGTTCACATATTTCATCCAAACTAGGGATAGGATGTATGAGGATCCACGGTGTATTTCATTGAGGGAATACATTTAAGGTAGGTAGTCACCTTTATATTAGATCATATATGAGGATGAGATCATCCGTGGAAGGAATCAGTTTATTGTGCCTAAAATAATATAGGTTGGGATGATTTTTTAATTTCATGCCTAAATATTCCTATTAATCCATGTATGATTAAAATTTACCATGAATAATGTTGATAGTATTGGTGCTTGGGAATTAAAAGGTAGATTTAAAGGTTCATTGCATGATGTTACAACTACCAATTGGTGAAGGAAGATCATCAACAACCTAGGGGTTTACTACTGTTGTTGCACATTCTGAAATGGTAGTGGGAGAACGTTACCATGAATTTTTGGGTTGTTATACTGAGTAATACTAAAAAATAATGACATTATTAGAATTATTGTGGACCCATTGATGATTGTAGCACATTTCTTTCCTATCTGATAAATATTCTCAGTGGATTAGTTAGGAGAAATGTACATTTATTAGATAGTTAGTCGATATGGGGTGCCTTGGAACATAGTTTTAGACTATAAATCACAGTTTACATCAAATTCCTAGGAAGGATTGAAAATAGAACTTGGTATGTAGGTATTTTGTAGTATGAAAATTCACCCATATAATAATGGGTTGTCATAGTGTACTATACATGTATTGGAGGATATTCTATGAGCGTGTGTCCTAAAATTTGGTGGTTCATGGGAGAAGAACCTAGAACTCATTGAGTTTTCATATAAAAACAGTTATTAGGAGACTATTCAAATAGAACATAATGAGGCTATTTATGGTAGGACATGATAATAACCTCTATGTTTGATGGATGCACGTGAGTCTATGTTTTTAGGAACAAGTCTCTTTCAATAGATGTCAGAGTAGGTTCAGTCAATTCAAAAAACATATGGATATGAATCAAAGTATGTAGAAGTTATATGTTTATGGATGATGAAGAACCCTAGAGTTTACAATGGGTGATTGTGTGCTTCTTTGGGTGTCAACTAAATTGGGTCACCAAAGGATGTAGATGTATGTATTGTGGAAACCTTATTTTTTCATAAATTTTGAGGTTGTTGAGAGATTTGGGTTGGTGGCATATCGATTGGATATCCCAGAGAGTTATAGTTCTATGAAAGTTATTTTCCATTTGTCACAACTTTGGTGGTATCACCCTAACCCTTCTCATGTGATCGATGTTGGTGGTGTTGATCTTGAGAATGATGCACACCCTAAGAAGCATATGATATGTGATGTGGATCACAATTTGAATGTGTAACGGGGGAAATTCAATATGATATTTTGTGTATTTTAGAAACATGTCCATGTTCATGAGGAAACATTGGAGAGAGAATCGTATATGCGGGATTAGTGGCCTAATCATTTTTACCATAAGAATCTTAGAGATGCTTGGGTGTGCAGCTCAGGGATAAGTTGTTATAATATGGGGAGATTGTAATATCCCAAAAATTTCTAGAGATGTCTCATGCTCATTTAAATTTACTCTATTATACTTATATTGTTACATCTTTGGTGGGTTTTTGTTTTAAGGTTTTTTGGTGAAAATCAATGATTTTGGAAGGAAAAGGGGAGGTGCACCATTGGCGCTCTATTTTCCCAAACTGTGTTCCCACCCCCATCAAAATGTTCAAAACTATATAAAAGTGGATTACAATGTTGGTGAATAGTTTTTAAAACTATTCATATAATTAGGAGAAATCATGTAACCATAAGAAGGGGTGCATAGTTAAAGATCACAATATGAAAAATCATGCACCCCATCCTAGGAAATCATGTGCACATGTTTTATTATCCCAATTTTTTTTTTAATTTCATGTACGCCATCGTTATTACCCCTAAACAACCTACATTGTACAAACCCATTCCCCAATGTTTTTGGAGGTCCTAGAGAGGATTCTAAGGATTCATAAACTATGTTCATGACAAAAAAATGATCTAATTGAAGGATCTACACCTCTTTCAGTATATAATCTCTTTCCCATTAGTTCCCTTCCTCTATTCCTCTCTCTAATCTCTTTTCATGGATGAAGATGAATGTTTTATCCTCTATTAAAAAGTTTTATATTTAAAATTTTAAATATCTTCATCATATTAATAATAGATCTAGGTTTTCAAGGATCTTAATATGTTTAATCATTGATCTAATTTTTTGTTCAAAATATCTCATGACATCATGAGATTGATCATTCCACATCAATTTTGGGGTTTATGTTGGTGATTTTTCATCAACAATCAGGAGGTATGTGGTCTAAATGTTAATTCCCATAGTCTTAATATATTTTTTTATGAAATAATGTGATTGTAATTCTCATGATTCATAAATTTCATCTGAAATTGAATTGATTAAATTGAATTTCCATGTGATAATAAAATGTGTTGAACTTGGGGAAATTTTAAATGGATGAATTGTGGTTATGAAATTGGATATTTAATGGGATTATGAGTTGATTGATAATTTGAATTAAGGTATGGATACCTTAAACATGATGGGTTAATGATTCATATGATAAAATGTTGATAGATAGTTTAATGGTGAATTTTTATTATTATACCATGTGATTAAATTTAAGAACCTTGTCTGTTTTAATAAAACTAAATCACATTACATTATGATAATTTTTTATAAAAAGTCAATGATTATTAACCTTAATAAAGGTGATATATGTGATATATGTGATACATGTGATATTTTGATTTATGTGATAATGAGATAGGGGAATGGACCGATGCTTTAAATGACCATATGTGATAACTTTGAGTGTGAGACAAAGAGTGATGAATCAAAATCCCATTTGTGATAACAATGAGAGCGGGAGAGGGGATGATTCATTAAAATCCCATGAGGTTCTAGACATGATGTTTTCGGACAAAAATGTTGTAATTGGTCTATTATTTATAGTATCCATGATATAAACTAAAATTAAATGGATAGTGGAACCCCATATTATAATGAATTGTGATTTTCCATGTCATATGGTTTATAATCCTTAATGGTTCAAAGCTGGTATTGATGGTTATGGTTTCGTTCTGAGCTAGATTAATTTATGTGGTTCATTAATAAATGATGAAATGTGATAAATTTATACATTATTGTACATTATTATTTATACAAAATTATACACTATTTTAGACTAGATATTTTTTTAGACACCATTAGTGGTGTCTTCCTGAGTTGTACTCACACAGTACTCAGGATACCTGATCGGTACCCGAATATATTTCATGTCTATAGGATAGGATAAGAGAAAGAGACCTATCTTAAATAGATGAGATGGGATAGACCATTAATGAGGGAACCATACATGATGTCGATACCAGCCTATGGATTTGTCAGTGTGTCGGTATTTTGGTATTTTTCTTATTACAAATTGACACTTATATGGAATGAAATATCTATTATTTTATTATTGGAAATAATTTCATATTTTGGTTCATAATTAGATACTCATTTGTTATGGTTATAGTATTACACTTTAATTATTATAACATTTTTTTAGTGTTTATTTATTTCTATTGTTGGGATACTTTGATAAAGAGGGTATATTCTCCCCATGTTATATATTATACCCCCACGGCTATTCTATATCTACTACCGTATGGGTAGGCACACCTGAGGTTATGTAACCAACCGACATAGGGCATTAGTATGTTGCAACAAGGTCATAAAGGTATATGTTCTTACTCCAAACTTACTCTTATCCTTTAACATGAATGTTTTTAAACCATTATTTCATGACCCCTACCCATAAAATTAATTCCAGGATGGTAGAGATATTGTGATGTCCCAAATCCAGTATCTATTAGGATACATTTTGGTGGAAAGCATCGAGGGTATAGTAAAAATTAATATGGGAGGCATTAACCACTAATAGAAACATGTGGAAGAAAGATGAAAGATGGAAACAGCAACCAAAACCTTCTTAGACATATATAAAAAAATAAATCCCAATAGAAACAAGCAATGTTATATAGTAGTATAATAACTAAAATGGAAACTACAAGTAGCCAAATGGTGAAGATGAAATTGACCATGATGACTGAACAACTCATACTAAATCCCGAGCTAGTAATATCTAGCATGATCACCAACATTATCCAATTGACTTGAAAGAAATTATATATAAATGGGGTAAGAATAATAGTATAAATATTAGGATCCTCACTAGAGACTCTCATGAAAAAGATAACAAATTCATGCTAAATCACATCGAACAACAATGAAAAAAACTTATCACCAAAACAGGTATACTAAGTTCCAAACATCATCATTCATAACTTTCACCAACTAACACATAAAAGAGAGTTTATAATATAATAATAAAATTTCACGAGTACCCATCTCCTGTTTTCCCACTGGTTTTCCACTTTTACCCAGCATCGCACGTCCCTAGAATCTATATCAAAAAGTAAGCCTGCCAAAAGACACCTGGGAAAGGAATAACAACATGCACCTCATGAATCACATAAAAGAAAATCTCATCCACATGACCATATATAGTAACCATGTAGTTTATTGGTTCCCCATAGTATGTATGAAATATATATCAAACATGGGGTATTATACCTCAGGCCATTACGTCTCATACACTGAGTAAATATCTCAAGCCATCATAGCCTATAAACATCATACCTTTAATAATCATTTTGATTTCATAAATCATAATAATTTTTTTTAAATAAAAAAAATCCATCATATACTTCTACACACATATATCGGAAAACTGACTGTCATGAATTCCAACACATGTAACTACCAAGATAAGATATCAGAGCTGAAGGGGGTAGTCATCCATCCAACCTCTAACTAGTTTGTTGGAAAAAAAACAGTCCCAGAGTTCATTAGGTTTTGGTTTCCCTAAAATAGATGGGTGGGGTAGTGAATGGTCTCATATAATATATATTATATGATATATCTCACAACCACACTATAGGAATAACCTATTCTTAGACATAGTTGTAGTCAAGAATACTTGTACTCCTTGATGTCACTGCTAAGAAAATATTTCTTATAAGAACATGATCATATAAAAGAGATACATGAAATTATTTCATGTTAATTAATTCATTAACCATTAATTAAATAGTTACATTATTCCTCGATATGTTACATTAATTATCCTAGTAATTTCCATTCCCTCCATACATAATCCAAACCAAGTTAGTTGTTTTTCTATATTAACATCATTAAAAACATTCATTCAATCAAAACCCATCCCCATGGGTTTAGAATTATTCAATTCATTATTATCATTACTCCAAATCCAGGTACTCAAGGAAAACCATCCTAAGTTATCACTAGAAGAAAAAATAAAACAAAAAACCTCTAGCTAAATCAGACAGTAGGGAAAGGATGTACAAGATGGATGAACTACCATGTTTCTAATCCTCAGGTAATGTTGATGTTAAAATATGTTTTTCCTTTTTATTATATTACCCTGATTATTTTCATATCATGAACCTTCCTTGAAAATTCCATGAACCACAATTACATGATTTTTAAGGCTTACACAGCATTTAATCTCCCCATTTCTAGCATTTCGCAGCCAAACTTCTCCATGCCACTTCTAGGACTCCTATGAGATCCAATGGCCTTAAAAATGGATTTACAAGATGGATATGTTTCCTAACATATATTATATATCCTTCATTCATTTCATCCATTGAGAAAATGTAAATGGTGTTCATGCATACGTTTGACCTGCCATATTCAGGAATAGTTTATTTCATCTTTTATCTTTATTTATTATGGATTACAATAAATACATAAATAAGTAATATTTATGATGTTTATATCATTTTTATCATTCTGGATATTATAGAACCATGATCGAATTATGTGTACGTAAAATAAAAAATCTATACATAAATGAAAAACAAAACAATAATTAACTTAAACAATAGTTTAACAAGGAATTTTTAATAAATGGGTAATAAAAGGTCATAAGTAAATCATATATGGTATAATATACTCAGTTATAAATATTTAATATATTTATAATACAATTTTATTTATCATATAGGAGGTTTGAATATATAATATATAAGTTGAGACTTATTTATGGGATTTGAGTAGTACGTTTTTTTTGTGAGACACATGTCATATTCACCATAGAGGATTATTATGTGTTGTATATAATACACATTAATTAAATATATGATTATTACACTGAAATTATTTTAATTTAAATAACAATTTGGGGATCAATATTTCGTGGGTTTTATGGTTCAAATGTTACCAAAGTAGTAAGGTATTATTGTTTCAGTTTTTCTTCTTTGATGAATACATTATTTTAAACATAAATATTCTTTTATAAGGTGTATATAAAACCCATTATAAATTTAATATCATTAATTTACTTAATATAATTATATTTTATGTTCCAACTAATGTTATTAATGCATGGGTATTACAATTCAATTTTACCAAAAATAGAAAGGGTTTTACATTACAATCTCATCATTTAGAGAGATTGTTTATATTTATGCTTTCAATGATGAAATATTATGATTTGACTCTCAATAAACTCAGGAATTATGTTATCTTATGGGTACATATTTACAATAAATTTTTCACTTCATTTTCCTCCCTTTATATACTTAGTATTTTAGAACAACTTTTTTAATGAAAAATGACTTTATTTCCCTATTTAGTTGAATGTATTTATTTTTTCCATATCCATGGTTTCTAGAAATAAATTAAAAATATTTTAATATTCTTTTAGTTTTTTTACAATCATATTTACCCTTTTTTACTTTTTTTAAAAATGATTAAATGGAATCATCATTTCATTTTAAAAATAATGAATATTTCCATTTTACTGAAAATGAGAATGGAATCATTATTTGAAAATGTACAACATTTCCTCCCATCATGAAAACTAAATTTATTAAGGATTAAATTATAATATCCATGTTTATTTTCAATGAAATATTTATTTAAAATGTTTAATAAATTTTTTTATATAAAAAATAATTTTTAATGAAATAAAATTTTCCTCAAGAAAATTTTAATATATTTTTTAATGATTCCTTAATAGTTTTTCAAGGTTATTTTTCAAAATAATGTTTTTTTCTCAATACTTTAAGAATATCGTATTTTAAATTTTTATTTTAAAATAATTATATATTCGTAATTAAATATTCCAAGTGATTTTACTCTCAAAATAATTCCCCATATAAGATTAAATCCTTTGATGATACATAATATTTACTAGGGATAAGATCCAATGATACCATCAATATTATTTCCACCAATATTTTATGTTAATGATTTGAAGTTTTTTATGAAACCAATTCCACTTCACTGGGTTATAAATTTATAGAATTATTATATAAACCATTTTTTTCCGCATGTTTTTATTAAATTTTGAATTTAATATGAAACCTTTTTATTTTAAAAATGTTATTATATGATGAAAGGTTTATGAAACACATTAATTTTCATGGGTTCCCATATAATAAATTTTTTATGATCTTTTAGCATGTGTATGTATGATTTTCATTATATAATGGTGGATACATTATAACAACTTTTGGTGGTCATTTTATAAATAAATAATGGAAGGACTTATATCTCCCTTCGATGCATTGGGTAATGACTAATGTCATATGAGTTGAAAGATACATGAGAGGTTATCCCAACCCAAAAAGTGCATACTTATGAGGTTATTTGAAGCCAAAAAATAGATTACATTTTAGGTTTTCCCAAGCCTAATAGAGAATACATGGGAGGTTATCCCTAGACTAAAGTCAGTACATGGGAGGTTAGAAAAGAATAACATGTTATGAATTCCTTGGTGGATTAACTTGACATATGATTTCATATCCTTATGTGTATGCCACAATTCCCAATCTTGTGTCATTTTTATGCCCTTGTGGCTAAAATTATATTATTTACATATGATTCATGTCTTATGAGCTTCCAATATTTACTCTATTACTCTATATTTTTATCTATGATATGTTATCTATGGTTTTAATATGAAATGATCATGTTATCAACCACTTATACTCACATTTTTTATATATTCCCCTTACATACCCAAACTGAGTGTCTGAGCTCTAACTTTACAATATTTCTTTTCCCTAGGTTATGATGATTGTTATTATATGTGATATATATAACAATGGTTCTTGTTACAAGGAACTATGTGAAAGATGATGTATATCAGATATAAACCAGTTCATTATGTTTCTATGTTTCCAAAGGAACTATATGTAATGAACTAGTCTAGGTACCCTGGAAATCCGATAACCAATCCAATCTAGACATGGCCAAAAGATCATTCCGGATCCCCATGGTTTGGTGACTAGTACCTGGAATCATGAAAAAGTAACATGGGAACAATTTTCCAAAATCATTGCTTAAGTAAATACAAATAAACTAGTATGCACACAAGAAAAACTCCACAAGGAGTAGTGTACCAAAAGACAAACTGGTATAAACAACAAAATGTACAACAACATAGTACTATAAATTAGGAAACATTTCCCAAGTCCTAATGGATGCAACTATCCATATCCATAGATCAACAGCTATAAAAACTTCCAAGTGGTGCTTTACCCGTGCTCGAACCTGGTATGAGATAATCCAAAAACAAACAAAGGAATATGTGTCACCTGAGATTAAATATCAGTATGGTCTCTCCAAGGATTCCATAATAGATGAAATTTTTTAATTAACTAAATAATTATATTTTAATTATAAATAATCAATTTTGGCCTTCTAAAATAATATTAAAACAAATCATGCTTTACATTTCAAATGATATAAATACATTAAACAAATTTGTTAAATAAAAAAATTATAAAATAGTTTTTATAAATTTATAAGGCATGTAAAATAGTTTACCAACATTAAAATACATTTATATCTCAAATATAAACTTGTGAGAAACATGGTCATATTCTAATAGGTACAATATTTCCATGTTATGGGATCCTCCCATACTAATATGATAATAACCACAATGTGTACACTCTTCCCTAATCACTGGTAAGAGAGGACTCATATATATACTTTTAAGGAATACAATGTGCTAACAATTATCTTATTAGGTTTTTAAAAGATCAATCTGGTTCTTGGTCATTCCCAACCTAGCATTTTTTTTTCAATTAACCGACTAACTACTTAGGCTTGCATGTGATCTTGTATAAATCAATGATGGAAAAATTAATTTAAGAAACCTTAAAATGAAATTAAATCCCATTATTATGTTTCAAAAAAATAAAATTTTACAATTAAAAACCAAAACATATTTTTAATCAAAACATGTCTTTTCCATGATAAACCCCAACAGATTCTATCAAAAACATTTTATGCCATTTTTTAAAAAATCCAAATTGAAATCAATTTCAACAAATCAATTTCACAATTAAAATCTGAAAATTTAATTCAATAATTTAATTTAAAAAATATCCATCAATTTTACAACTTAAATTCATCAATTTTAATCTCTATAATTTTCCATCAATTTTCACAATCACACCATAATTTAATGGAATCGGGTGTTTTCTCAATTTCATGCCAAAATTAAATTTTCAAAAACAACCCCAATTAAATGGAATTTGTTTTTTTTTTAAATAATATAAATAAATTTAATTTATAATAGAAATTTAATTTAAATAAAAAAAATTGAATTTAAATTTACTAATTAGGGTTAATAAAAACTGGGCATCACAACAGAACCACCTACCTTGGGATTAGTAGATCTTGAATAAAAAAATCCCTAACTGAGACTCACCAATGATTAACTAAAACAATAAGGATCTCGGAATTAAAAATAGGAGTCATATCTAAATCAGAGGTTATTACATCTTCCCAAAACATGGTGATCCATAAATCCCTAGAGAGGAAATTGGAGAGAGTGTGATAATAAGAATGGGAAGGGTAAACTAACCGAGAGAGGATTGAATGCCATTCACCGATCTTTGACTCACGTATGAGAGGGTGATAGGGGTCCTAAAACTACTCTTGGTATCTCTCTTTGAAGGAGAAATCTGTTTGGGGTTTTACAGGTCATTTTGGGGACCTAAAATTAGTGTTTTGGGATTTTAAAATGTACATTAGGATTAAAAAACATATTTGCGTGGTTTAAAGGTAGGGCATCATGGTTAGACCAAACTGTGGACCCTAGCCAGGCACCCCATTTTTTCAAGGAGCATGGTTTATACATGGTGGTGCATAGTTTTTCTAACCATGGAACAATGGTGGAACACCCAACTTCCATTATTTTCACATTTTTCTCTAGCATGGTGCATAGTTTGGGAAAACCATGTGCCAACCGTGCACTAGCCCCAAAACTACCAAAAAAATTAGAATTTCCACTGATTCACCCATAAACAAAACCCAACTAAATAATGATTAAATATTAAGTGTAGGAATACCTGATAATAGTAATATGATGTTATATCCACCCCACCATAGAAACATTCTTTCCCCAGAAATCCTACTTAGAGTCATTCATGCCAAAATGATGAGGCCACTTCTCTCTCACTGGAACCTCCCCCTCTTATGTCTCATAATTATTAGAATCATGGTTCCATAGAACAAAAACCAAAGTTATCTTCCTCCTATGATGTAAATTTGTTTCATAATAAACTATTCAAAATGATCGTTTACTCACGGATAAATCAATATCGACATAGAGGTCTCTCTAGCTCAAAATAGGAGATGAACTAGATAGATACTTTTTGAGCTGAGATAGAAGTAACACGTTATGTATCAACATCTACTGATGTGGAAGTACTAAATGATAATCTACATTTCCACCTACTCAAAAACTTCAAAAGGTCCCACAAAATGAGGATCAAGATTCCCTTTCCTCCCAATCCATTGATGAACCAAATGCAGTGAAAATTTAAAGAAGACCTTATCACCGACAGATAATTCCAATTGTCTGTAATGACAATGAGCATAAGATTTATATCAGCTTTGTGTCATCAAAATTATTTGATCAATCAAATGAATATTTTTTTATCATCTATTGAACCATTCTTGTTACAACTAGATAACTTTCACAAATCTCTAACCCATACAACAGAGATTTGTAGGTCCTTCCAAAAAAGGCCTCAAAAAGAGACATTCTAATCATGGACTGGTAACTATTGTTATAAGAAAACTCAACTCTCACCAATTGATCATCCCAGGATCCACCAAAATTGAGAACAAAAAATTATAGAATATCCTCAAGAATCATTATAACTCTTTCTATCTGGACATCTGACTGTGGATGGTATGTCATGCTCAAATGCACTTGAGATCCTAGTTGCTTCTAAAAGCCTATCCAGAAACAAGAAGTGAACCAAAGATATCTATTAGAAATTATTGCACATAGAACTCTGTTAAAATGAAAAATATCTTTCACATAGATATTTTCCAACTCCTCAACTCTAGTTGTATCATGAATGGGTATAAAGTGATCCAATTTAGTTAGCTGATTAATCAGAACCCATATTGCATTATTATTTATATGGGAACATGAAAACCCCACAACAATGTTCATAGAGATCTCATCCCACTTCAATTTTGGGATTGGGAGTGGTTAATTAAATCCCGATGGTTTTGGGTGCAAGGCCATGACCTATTGGCACATATAATAATGAGAGACCAATTCAGCAATGCCTCATCTCATGTCTAGAAACTATAATTGATGCCACATGTCATAGAACATATTTTTTGTTCCTAGTGAACTACCCACTATAAGTTATGGAAGTCCCCCATTACCATTATCCTTACCATTAACAGCACAACTAATAAATTCCAATAGAATATAATTATCACTCTAGATAATGAAAAATCAGCAATGTTATTCCCACCATAAATACATTCCCTAATTTTATGGAACTAATCATCAATTTACTGGTCCTAAAGAATCATCTTGAGATTATTGGATGTCAACTAAACACTGACCAAAGAAATCTCATCCCATGATTCCTAAACTCTAATATGAAACTATACAAATAGAGTCATCAATTTCCATTATTATGAAGATTCTATCATGGCATGTGTCAGAAACTTACTAATTAAATAATCTATGAAGAAATTACCTTTTTCCATGTGATAGGAAATGTTTAAGTCAATATATTGTAAGCATTACAGCCAAAGCCTCTAGTATAATTCAATGATTTTTCTGAAAATATTTTACTCAAGCTCATGTTCTCTAAAAATATAATAAACCTTTTTTCATAAAGTTATTGCCTTTAGATTTAATGCATGTGCATCACAGTTGTATATTCATAGTTGTGCATCAGAAGATTCTTATCGTGTGTCCTAAGATGAAGATATCCATAAGCAATGACATAATCATCATACATACGAATGCAACCCAAAACTAAATTTAATGAATTATAGAAGACCACATTACCATGCCCAGCCACTAGGAGAGTCATCACCGATGCAGTAGTTAATAGATATTTCATCTCAAGAAAAGAACTCTGAAATTTTTCATGAAAGGTAAATATTACTCCCTTACAAGTTAGAGAAGTCATTAGAGAAGCCAACATTGAGAAGTCCTTTATGAACCAGTGATAATATCTAGCTAGGACCAATAATCTTTGAATATCAAAAACATTTCACGATTGTTCCCTTGTCATAACATCCATTACATTTTTAGGATCAACTAAAATACCATGTTCCAACACCACATTTCTAAATAATTTATCATCCTGAATCTAGAAATCACATTTTGAAAGCTTTACATAACGTAAGTGATTTCTCAATAATTCCAAAACTGCTCCCAAATGAATCACATAATCCTCCTCGGATATAGATCAAACAAATATCTCATAAATAAGTACTACCACCAAATTATCTAGATACTCATGTAATATAATATTCATCAATGCTATAAATACAACATGAGAATTGGTTAGACCAAAGATCATAACAAGGTACTCATAATGGACGTACCTGGTCTAGAAGGTGGTTTTCTAAATGTCATGTTATTTTATACTCACCTAATGGTTACCAAATCAATGGTCAATATTCGAGAACCACTCGACTCCTTTAAATAGGTAAAATAGATCATCAATCCATGGAAAATGTTATTTTTTCTTTACCATGACTCTGTTGATTTTTCTATAATCAAAACAAAGAAGGAGTGAATCATCAGCTTTCTCAGCAAAGAGAGATGAAACCACCCAAGGTGAAACGCTCAGGAATATAAAGAATTTCTATAGATGATCATCCATCTTATTCTTCATATATTAAATTTTAACTTTTTCCATGTGGTAAGAGATAATAGAAACTAGTTGAGTACTAGGAAAAAAATTAATATAAAACTCTACCTCCATTATTGGTGAAAAAAATAAGTCAAAAGGAAACATATTAAGAAGATCGACAAAAATGGTGGGATATAACTGTTAAAATATTTTCTCTCCAAACCAGAAGCAAAAACATATATCTCTTTCCCCAAAAAAGGATAATATGGTCTAGCTCTGGTCAACCTTGGTTCCCATTATCCTTGAATGTTAAGGTACACAATATAAGTTGTAGTAATGGAGACCCATCAAAGATAACAACCAAACCTGGCATTATAGGTAATGAGACAATCACTCCTATAAATTATGTCTAAAGAATTCATTTAAAGAACCCGAAAACTCTAATAATACTCAACATATAATAGATAGAAAACATAATTAGGATTATTGAGACCTTGATCTCTCATCATACCAAAGGGTGTAGTAATATCCATCACAAAAGATAAGTGCTTCATAGAATGATTTTGTAGATTTAAAATATAGGTTGTAATCAATGAATGAGATGCACTGATATTAGATAGAGTTGTCACTATTGGAAAAGATTTAGTAATGGTACCAATCACAGTCATTGGACACATATCTGCTTCCTCAAAAGACTCTTCCATTGTGTGAAGAAGATTTATTGTAGATTATTATGGCTGGAACCCCTTTTCCCTTAAATCGTCTAATTTCCCTACAGTTTAATAAGGAGTTAATGATCGTGTACCTCTATGAGTAGTGGAATAGAAATGGAATAAATTCTATAGGTGACCTAAGAATTCTAATAAGCCAAATATCTTGGGTTCCTCAGTGAGGACCCTCTTATAATTCCTTTTGTTGAGACACTTATAAAAAATTAAAGGACCTCTTCCAAGAACTAAAAAAGGTTTAGAAAGAACCTGTGGTCGAGAAACACTATGAGAATCATCATGCTTCCACATTGATTTAAAGGTACCTTCAATTATACTGGGAAAGGATGACTCCCTAAAAAACATAAATTTCTAGCCAGGTCTATTTTTACCATCAACACTCTATCCAGCACATCAGCATAAGAGGGAATCATTATCAAGAAAACTTAATAGTGAATATCATATCGAAGTCTCAACTCAAACCTTAGATCCTTCATCTCATCATTTGATATTATCTTAGGTGGAAATAGATCAAACAAAGAAAAATGGTTTTCATACACTATCATGATCTTGCTAGCCTACCCAAGTTTGAAAACTCAGTACCCTTATCCAACATCATCAACTCTGGATAAAACTAGTTTGTAAAATGAACCTTTTATTCCTTACAATCTAATACATCATGCCTCTTCACCATAACCATCATGTCCCACCATCTCCTACTTGGTCCTTCAAGCCTGAAGGTGGTACAATTTACCTTCATTCCCTCAATTTTCTCTAGGAAATTGAATAAACACTAAATCATGCTCAACCATTCCTCAACATATTGAGGATTATTGGAGACATTGAAATACCGAATATTCTGGAATAGGAACTCTTGAGAATGATTTCGGATATCATCCCTTTGAGGTTTCATAGCTGGATCCTGAACTGGAGGTGGTGGTGATGAATGCTCTAGAGCATGGATAGTACGCATGATCAGCTAAACCAAATTTGGGTCAACAACAAGATTTTCTCACTGAGGTATGATAACAGCTTCCTCCTATATCGGATTCCAGTGTCTTATCAGAGGTATGATACTAAAAAATATCTACATATAAAAATAAGGCATTATACTAACACTCAAACAGATCAACAAGGAATATTAATCCCAATTGATTGATAAACAAGATTTTGGTTTCAATCTATCAAAATCAATAATAGGGTAAACACTAGAACTTATCCTTAAGATCTTTTTATTAAAAAGCCCCAAGTGAATTAAGGTTCATTTCAGTGGTAGATTTAAAGGAAAACAATTTCAACTAACTCTTATGTCTTGACAATATTAGATAATGAATATTGACTTCATGAAAAGAATCTCAACCTAGAGCTCTAATACAACCTTTTCATGAACCAATCCATGTACCATCGTAACCCAATAACTGAATAAGTCCAGACATGGCCTGAAGGCATTAGGGATCCCCATGGTTTGGAAACTATAACCTAGAATAATTCAAACTGAATGTGGGAATGATTGTTTCCACAAGAATTGTGAGAATAAAGACAAACATGTCAATATTTATACAAGAAAAAAATCCATAGAGTGTAGTGTACCAGAAGTTATAGAGGTATAAAAAACATAAAATAATATAGGAAAGTATATTAAAATAGGAAAAAATACCCATGAAACAATGGAAACAACTCACCAAGTCCACATATAAATAGCTAGAACAACCTCCATGTTGTGCTTTACCCCTACTCGAACCTAGAAGAAGATAATATACAAACACTTGAAGGAAAAGGTAGGGTGTGAGATAAAAAACCAGTAGGGTATCACCAAGGATTCTATAATATATTTCGATATATAATTAACCTAATAAATAGATTTAAATTTTAAATAATAAAGTTTTTAATTCAAAAATCCTAATTAAACTAATAATGCTTTACATTTCAAATGATTGAAATGCTTTGAACAAATTTCTTAAATAAAAATTTTATATAAAACAGTTCATATAAATTCATAAGGCATGTAAAATAGTTTACAAACATTGGAATTTATTTATATCTCAAATATAAATAAGTGGGAAAATGGTTATCCACCTACATGTATGATAGTTCTCGTTTATGAGATCCTCACACACTCATTCGATAATAACCGCAATGTGTAGAAATATCCCCCACCACTGGAAACAGGGACTCATCAATATTCTATATAGGAATAAGATGTGCTAAAAAGTGTTTTTTTAGTGTTGTAAAATATCAATCTTATGCTAGGGAATTCCCATCGAAGCATGTTTTTCCCAAATAACTCACCAACTACCTAGGATTGCTTGTTCTCTAGTACAAATCAATGATGGGAAATTTATCATAAAAAAACCATAAAATAAAATTAAATACAATTATCATATTTCAAAAAAAATACAATATTACATTTAAAAACAAAAATAGGTTTTTAATCAAAACATGCCTTTTACATGATGAAACCCAAAGTTTTCTATCTAATCCATTTTAATCCATATTTTGAAAATACTAATTAAAAATCAATTTCACTAAATCAATTTCATAATTCAAATCCCAAAATTAAATTCAATAATTAAATTTAAATAATTTCTATCAATTTTTTAATTTAAATTGAACAATTTAAATCTATAAAATTTACCATAAATTTCAAAACCACAACCCAATTCAATCTAATTGGGGGTTTTCCCAATTTAATGCCAAATTTAAATTTCCAAAATAAACCCAAATTCAATGGAATTTGGTTTTTAAAAAATAACCTGAAATCAATTTCATTTATAATAGAAATTTAATTTCAATAAACAATTAAATTTCAATCAATAATTTTAGGGATAATAAAAATTGGGAATCACAATGGAACCAACAAACTTATAAACGTTGGATCTCAAATCACAAAGTTGTAACCAATATTCTCTATAAAATAACAATAGAAACAAGGATCTAGGAATTAAACCAAGGATTAAGATCCAAATAAAATTCTATTAGATCTTCCCACAACATGGTGACCCACAAACCCCTAGGGAGTTAAGGGAGATTTAAAGAATGAGAATAGTAAAGAGGAAACTAACTGAGATAGGATTGACTGACATTCTATATTTTTTAATCCCCTTCCATGAGGTTATCAAGGGTCCATAAAGTGTTCATGGGAGATCTATTGGAATGATAAAATTGTTTTGGGTCATACAGGTCCATCGATGACCAAAACGAGGTGTTTCTAAATTTTAAAACATAAATTTAGATTAAAAAACCATTACGCATAGTTATCTTGGCAGGAATGGGTAGTTAGACCAAACCATACTCCATAGTCAGGTGACCCATTTTTCTATGGAGTATAGTTTCTAATTTGTCACTCATAATTTTTAAAACTATGTGGGAACCCTGAAAAACCACACTACTTATGTTTTCATTATTTCCTCTAGAAGGGTGAATGGTTTTGGAAATTCATTTTCCAATAATGTACTAGCCCAGAAACTTCCAAAACCTTTTCAAATTTAAACAGATTCACCATTAAATAAAAAGAAACTAAAGATGGATTTAAGGAATGGTTTAGGAATACCTATAAATAGTAACAAGATGTTACACTATACCTTGAAGATCCTTATGTTAGTTTTTATATTTTGTAATTAATGTTCAAATAAAAATATGTAATTTCTATGTTTGAAAATTTGAGGTTATTATAGTTGGTATCAAAGTATATAGTTAGTTATCCTTTGGAAACTATGATGAGAAAAATTTAGTGAGAACCCTAAGGATAATCCTAGGTATAGGGTAACATCCTATTTTTTTGTAATAAATAGATTATGTGGTTTTTCTAGAAATAAATACTTATTTTCAAACTAAAAGAGGAAATTGTTCTGGAAGAGATATACCTAGGGTTAATACCTATAAAAAAAAGTGTGTTGGTGTTGACTCGAGTGTTATCCAATACATAATAAATGGTCCTTACTGTGCACCAAGTTTGACACTCCTAGGGATATTTGATGGTTAAATTAAATTTTCATTTCAAACAAAACTGTTGGATTTGAATTGATCATGATCACGAGTAAGCTATGTTGAAACTAATTATTCATAGATTTTAAATAATTTTTCTTGATTTAAACATCATATAAAATATTTTTCATGACAATGTGTATTCCCACTATGATTCTTATTTCTGACACGATGCTCTTTGGTTTTAGTTTATTTCTCAATCCTAACGGAATCATGTTAGTTATAAATTAAAAGAAAATTCAATGATTTTCCTCAATGAAAATTTATTTTTAAGGGAAATATAATATAAAATATCATTCATAAACTCACACAACATTATCATGAAATGAATCATACTGAACATCCAAAATAACAATGGAGTAAACAATGTTCTGTTGAGTCCTTTATGAGGAAATTTCCACCATAAATCAGTAGTTGTGCTAAAAATCAAGAGACTGGGAAATGTATTAGTTCCACAAAAAATATATTTTCCACTATCCAAAATTTGGAATATGAAAAATTCATTTGGGATTTATAATATTTAGAATTCTAAGAGGATCAACAATGGATCTCATCAGGAATACAAAGAAATAGGTTGAAATTAACTCCATTGTATGGGATGAGTTTAAGGGGATTATTTTTAATAAGTATATCACTCACATTCATTGTAAAAAATAGATAAATATTTCCTTGAGATAAATAATAAGGATGATGAATCTTTTGGTACCTATGAAGAAATTTTTACAAGTCATTCGAGTTATGGTTCTAGTATTATAGTTCAACCTGAATGTATGGTTGATCAATTATTAAGTGTCTTAAAAATAATTCTCTTATTTGAATTTACCATAAGGGACTCTAATATATTATTTCAATGTGTAAATATATATTGGAGTTACCCATAAAGCACATGGTGTTGATATGTAAAGAATATTGGAATTCAATAGAATCACTAAAATGCATAGATAATAAAAGATGGTAATTCTATCATACACAATGTGTGGACAGAATCATGGAGGGAATTTTTTTAAAGGGAATAATGAATTTTAATATGTGTAAAGGAATGTAATCAAGTGGATTAATGATGATGTGAGGTGATGAAGTTAGTTTATGATGAAAATATAGAGAGAAATATCCATAGAATGCAGCTCCAAAACAAAAGTGATTCATGTGAAAAGAGTTTTAAAATTATGTAGATCAATTACCCAATACAAGTGAAAATGTTGATGATATTCCACTACAACCTCTAAAAACAATGGATAATGAGAACTCGTAAACAATCATAGTGGATGAAGTGAATCATGATAATTATCACACACATATCCTACCCTCATGTGTTGGTAATTTCAAGATTGATTTTTCATTAATGATACCTATAATAATATAATTATTCTTCTATTAGTTAAGACTAATGTTCTTTTAAGAGTTGATTAAATCTCTATGCATGGATTTTATAATAATAAAATCACATTTTATATTCTATTAGTACAAAGATGAATGCAAGATAAAAATGGATTTTTTTGTATAATATAATATCTTCTCAATGGAATAAAGATTTATTTATATTTTGTAAGTGTATATGTATCCAGGTAATATTAACACAATAGTCATCGATACTATCCTAGGTTTATGATTTTAAGGTTGATCATAAGTTCAATATCATTGAAACCCATTTTGCAGTATTATGTGGTGGGGGTTTATTATGATTAAGGATATTTTAAGAGATATTTAAGGAAATAAAACCCATTTATTTTGTATATTTTTTATGATAAATGATATATAAAGTGGATTGAATTTAAACATTTTGGACATAAGATTAAAATTATTGGTAATTTTTACAATATATTGTATCGTTATTGTTGAGGTAATTATTAGTTATAGTCAATCAGCTTATTATGTCAATACACTTTGTTTCTATTAGAGAAAACCTATCTATTGTTCATATTTCTAGAATATACATTAAGGAAGTTGTAAGATTACATGGAGTTTCAAATTCCATTCTATCTTATCAACACATGAGCCTCAGCCTAGTTTCTGAGGTATCCTTAAGTGCATCCACAAGACCCAGGTTCAAAACTAGGTAGAGGCATATTTCTGGTACTATAGCAGTACTGTAGCAGGCACTATAGAAAACTGTAGCAGGAATGTTCACTGTGTGGTACTGTAGCAGACTGTACACTGTCCAGGCACTATATCAGACTGTACACTCTGTGAGTACTGTAGCAAGCACTGTAGCAATTATTATAACAGGTATTGTTCGGTACTGTAGCGGCTGGAACTATTCACCTTGGGCCACCGATTTGGGCTTGGAGTCCTTAAGGATTTTGGGCCACTTAGGAATTTAGGTCAGTAGGTCTTTCAGGATACCTTTAAGACCTTTGGGCCACCTCAAGGCCTTCAGGCCACATGCAGTTTCCCTGGACACACTACAAAAAAAGGAGCAGCCCTAGAAGAGGATTCAGAGCAAGTGTACTCACCAGAGCATAGTCAAATGGATTTTTCAGAATGAGAGGGTATGGTTATGCCATCGGGACCAGCATGTGCTTGCTCGGGAAGCCTAGCCAAACGGCCATGTGAAGGTGGAGAGATACTATCATGATGCAGATGCTGGGGAGGGGCAGTTCCTTGTAGATAGTCTGGTTGAATTCCCTAATACCTTCAGGTCATGTAATCTCCTAAGCCTATGGGCCATTTAATCTCTAATCCTATGGGCCTTGTAAGGGTTCCCCCTCATCCCTTGAAAGGGGGGTTATCAAAAATCAATAAAAATGAAGGTCTTCGGGCCATTCGGGCCATTTTATCTGATTAGGATCTGAGGCTTACATTGATGATCTAGAGAATTCTTCCCCTCGAAATGAAGCTATGTTTCTGCACTTTGTATCATCGTCAGACAGAGAGTCATTTTTAGGTAACATTAAAAACCATTGAGGATATGTTAAGATCTTATTCTAGAGATATAAAATGTCATGGGGATCAACACATTACTCTATTTTAGTTTTCATAAAATAATAGATTTCGATCAATCATCATGATGGATCCCTATGAATACCTTTATGGATATGAGTTTTTTAATCTAATAAATTCGAATTTAGTTAGAGGAAGAAATCTATTAGGACCTGAGCTAGATGACTAAATGGAAAGATAGTTAAGTCCATTAAAGAAACACATAAGTTGATAACAAAGTAAATATAAATCTTAAATGTGATCTAGAATTCTATGTTGGTGAGAATGTGTTTCTACAAGTTTCTCCAAGGAATGAAGAAGGTAAAACTAATCCTTATTTATATTAGTCCCTTTGAAATTTTTGATCATATCATGATGGTATCATATATATTTTCACTTATAATAAACCTATCTCAGGTCCATGATTTGTTTCAGATAGTTCTCATAAGGATGTACAGACATGAACCTTAACATGTACTTTACTCAAAGGTCATACCACAAGAGAATGATATTTCTTTTGAGAAAGAACCCATGGATATTTTGGTTTGTGCATAGAATGTTCAACAAAAAAAATACCCACCTAGTCAATGTTTTGTGGAGAAACCATCATCTTGAGGATGAAATCTGGGAACGTGATGATGTAATGAGGCAAAATTATCATCATTTATTTGTACCAATGTGATGAATTTTTATGGTTAAATTCATTTTAAAGGGGGTAGAATGTAGCACACCACAGTTTTATAAAATAATTGTTTTCAAAATTAATTTCTTTATTTTTATATTTTGGTTTGTATAAAAAACTGAGTATAAGATTAATTACATAGAAATTTTATTTTATCATTCCTTATATGTGACACTAAGTTTAGCATATGTTACATGCAACACTAATTTCAAACTAAGCATGACATACTATTAAGATATTATTATTTAATATGATAGTTATCTCATAGATATTGGAATGGAGGGGATAAATATTATTATCTAAATAATTATGATATCTGGTTTAAACCTAAATAAAAAAGGCCTTTTTCTGTTACCAATTAATTATAAAATAAATTAAAAATACAATTTTAATATAAAGTAATATTTTTCTTAAAAATTCTATTATGCACAGAAACATGATTTTTCTCAATAAAGGAAATAAATAAATTTTGGTTATTTATATTAATGAAATTTAAATAATATATAAATAAATCATATGTTTAAAATTTATTTTCTGTGTTTTCTAGGCATGTGAGAATAATAAATCTATATTTATGTTTTTCTAATGTATATTTTGAAAAAGTTGTTTTGTCAAATTTTGTGTACTCATTTTAAAATAAATTTTAAAAATTCTTGAAGAAATTTATTTAATAAAATTATATAATTTTATTAAATCATAATGTAAAAAGTAGTTTTTAATGAATAGTTTTTATTTTTTTTAAATATAGTTTTCTAGAGAATAGTGAAAATACTAGTTTTTGTTAGAAAGTAAATTTTCATCCATAAAAATTACAAGGTATGTTTAATTTTAGTATTGTTTTGAAAGAAAAATTTGTTCAAATATATATTTATTAATATAATTTAGGTATTTATAATTAATCACATATTGAATTATGATATTTAAACTTCTTAATATTTTTTACATTTTTTTAGAAAACAATTTTCTCATCACGTCTGTGGGTATAATATTAAATTAAAAAAATGCCACTTATTCGTATAGAATTTATAAAAATATATTCATTTTTTTTAATTATAATATATAATATTATCTAATATGGTTAACTAAATTTTTGAACATAATAAATAGTAAAAATTGTAAAATAGTAAAAATTAGCCATCATGGTTATGGTTAAAAAAGTTTTACTGGGGGTTAAACATAAAATTTATTAGGTAAAATGACCTAAAACATGTCCAGTCCCAATTTAATAGACATATTTAGACCTAATTACCTATAATTTTTTATTATGAACAATTTTGAAGCATTTAGGCATGTTACAAGTTATGGTACACTTTATTATTTTCAATAACTCCTTGTATTTCCTCTCCCCCACTTATAAAAGTCCACCGCATCTACTCCCCTATTAACACTTACATAACCCTTTGGTTATTCAAATAAAAAATCCAAATATATTCTTTTAATTATATACCCCTATTTTGGATTCCTTTTTTATCATAAATCAAATTTATGAAGGATTTAGGTTAAACTAAATGAGGTTTTCTAAATAAGAGGTAACGTTTTAAACTGTGATATTTTTACTTATTCTTCTAACTCCATAAAGTATTATCTAAATATGATTATATAGTAAAAATAATATATTTCGTATTCATTTATGATATTATTATAATTTAATATCCTAAATTAATCTCCTTATCCATCAAATGGTGATCAAAATTGTTAATCTTTCATACGACAGACTACCACCTCACAGATCGATGTTATTCATATTCCATAACCATTTTAGACAACTGGATATAATAATGGATTTAGGGTTTATAAATTATAATCTTGATATTAATGAACCTATGTAACTATAATAAAACATAACCCTTCTTAACTACCAACTCATGGGAAAACAATAACATCGTTCGCGTGTATGAAAGAATACCACGTCACAAACTTATGTGATGTGTTTTTCATTTATATTTTATTTAGAAGGTAATAAGGATATATAAAATAAATATATGTGGTATTTGTAACATAATTCATACTAAATATTAATTATATCACATATACCTTATTACTTTCCATTCCATGGGGGATATGATAATGTCGTTCATGTGGATGGTGGACTACACCTTTCCAACCACTATGATTCATTTGTCACTAAGACATCGCATAGAATGTATTAAGGGTATATGTAAAGAGTATATGTGATATATATAACATGAAATGATTCTATAAAGGTAATATATTATTTACCTTTCATTATTTTCATCTGTTGAAAAAATGGAAACATCATCTATGCATATGTACAACATACCATCTCCACGAACAGTGTCTTTAATTACTCTAACTTTTATGGATAAATATATATAAATATATACGAAATTTATATCATGGATAAAATTATATAGATCATGGAACCAAGATAAAAAATAAGATCAAAAATAACAAATAAAAATATACCAGAAAAACAAAGTAGTTGTAAATCAAAACATGAATTGAAAAAAGAATTAGTAATAAACATATAATAAAAGGCCGTAAGTAAATAATATATTGTATGTTATATATATTTATTGTTTTATAATTAATTTATAATAAACTTGTATTTTTTCAAGTGGTCTTAATGTGTATGATGGATGTTAGGACTTATGGTAAGAGATTTTTGTCTCAAATTTATTTTCAATGAGATATGTTCCATATTCACTAAGTTTTTCATTAATGTGATATATATTATTCCCATGAATGTATTTTATTAATATTATCAAAAAAATTATTGGGATTTATATATCCATTTTATTACCTCTCTTTCATGGGGATTGTAGTTCAAAAGTTACAAAAGTAGTAGTTAATTTTTGTATCAATTAGTCTTCTTATAGACATAAGTTATGTTTTGAACCTATCTTATTTTATGTGGTGTATATAAATCCTATTGGACTTGTAATATGATGAATTAATATATTACCATGTTATTTTCTATTTCATTTAATTTTATTCTTTCTCTGGGATTACGATTCAATGTTACTAAATTGGAAATAGATTTAAGATAAAATATAATCATTTATCAGGATTTTTTATGATTATGCATTTGATAATGAAATGTTCTGATCTATATATCATTAGATTAAATAATATTATTATCCTATGGTTTTTTTCTAAGAATATATTTTATCCTTTTATTTTCCAATATTTATAAACTCAATATTCACAAATAATTGTTTATGTAAAACTAACTATATTTCTATCTTCGGATAAAAACCATTTTTTCATCCATATCCATGACTTCTAGAAGAATTAAAAAAAATGTTTTAATAATTATAAGGTATTGTAGAAAGAAATTTTTTCTCATTTTTATAGTTTTTTCAAAAAAAAATCAATGGATTATTTATTTAATTTTCAAAACAATTCCCTTTTGGATTTTATTATAAATTTGGTTAGAATTGATATTTTAAGATATATAGCATTTCCCTCCATCATAACCACAAAATATTTTAAATATTACTTTAAAATTTTCAATTTTTTTATAATTGAAATGTATTTTTCAAATGTTTTCTGAATTTTTAGTTTCAAAAAATGATATTCAATGACATTTTGTTGTCCTCATGAAATGTTTTAAATAATATTAAAGGTGCTTTTATATTTTTTCAAGGATATTTTCAAAGAAAATGATTTCCAAAATACATTATGAATTTCTTGTTTTAAAATTTTATTTTCAATGATAGGATAGATTCCTTATGAAATGTTCCAAGTTAATTTACTTTCAAAATCATTTTCCATAAAATATAGAACAATTTGAGGTTACTTATGATTTATATGATATATAATTCCATGATACAATCTTTATGCATTCTCTAAATGGTTTAGGTTTATGATGAGAAGTTTCTTATAAAACCCATTCCTCTTCAACATGTTATACAATGATAATATTCTTATGAATCCCACCTAATTTCCTAAGTTTATGATAAAATGATGAAATTATTATTAAACTTGTTTCTTTTGATATAGTTTATTCTATGATGAAAAGTAAATAAAACCATTTTCTTTTCTTGGTTTTGGATTTGATGATTGTTTTATGATTTTGTGGAATATATATGTATGATTTTCATTATGTTATAGTGGTTATGTTATAATCTGAGATGTTTTTCATATTATACCTAATAAAAAGTGGGATTATATCTTTGTGAAATAAATTGGGTAACGATTAATGTTATATTATCTCAAAGGGTACACAGAAGGTTATTCCATGTGATAAAAAAGGTACACATAAGGAACATGAGCCTCAGTCCAGTTGGTGAGGTATCCTTAAGTGCATCCAAAAGACCCAGGTTCAAATCCAGGAAGAGGCATATTTCCGGTACTGTAGCAGTAATGTAGTAGGCACTGTAGCGACTGTACACTATGTAGTACTGTAGCAGAATTGTACATTGTATAGGGACTATAGTAGAGACTGTACACTGTGCGGGTACTGTAGCAGCATTGTAGCAGTACTGTAGAAACGACTGTTCGGTACTGTAGCAGATAGAACTATTCACCTTGTCTTGGAGTTCTTAAGGCTTTCGGGCCACCCAGGCCTTCGAGTCAGTAGGGATTTCGGGCCACCTCAAGGCCTTCGGTCCACATGCAGTTTCCCTAGACACACTACCAGAAAAGAGCAGCCCCAAAAGAGGATTCAGAGTAGGTGCGCTCACTAGAGGTGAGAAAAATGGATTTTTCAGAATGATAGGGTATGGCTATGCCATCGGGACCAGCCTGTTCTTGCACGGGAAGCCTAGCCAGACAACCTTGTGAAAGTGGAGAGCTACTATCATGATACAGATTTTGGGGAGGGGCAGTTCTTTGTAGATAGTCTGGTTGAATTCCCTAATACCTTCGGGTTATGTAATCTCCTAAGCCTACGGGCCATGTAATCTCTAATCCTACGGGCCTTGTAAGGGTTCCCCCTCATCCCTTGAAAGGGGGTTATCAAAAATCAAGAAAAATGAAGGACTTCGGGCTATTCAATCCATAAGGTTATATGAATCCTAAAATATGGTATATGGGAGGTTATCCCAATCCCAAAAGAGGGTACGTGGGAGATCATCCCAAACTCAATGTAGGTACATGGGTGGTTAGACTAAGACTTGTATTTTATGAATATATTAATGGATAGTATTGGTAGAATATTTTCTAGGCTTATGTGTATTCCACAATTCCATATATTATATCAATTTCATTCTCTAATGTACCATATTATTTTATTTTCTTCTGATTCATTACTTATAGACTGTGAATATTTATTCCATTATGGAATATTTTTATCTTTAATATATAGGGTATGGTATTCATATGATATTATAATGTTCTCTTACCCTTATGCTCTCACCCTTTATAATGATTATTTTCCCTAGGAAATGATGATAGACATTATATGTGGTATGTATAAGAATGGTTCTATTTATAAGTAACTAAGTAAGAGATGATGTAGCTCACTAATGAAATAGTTACTTTTGTTACCATGTTTCCAAAGGCACTGTAGCTTTTTAACCCTCATGCATGTGTTTTTGTAATGTAATAAATGCTTATAAAAAATGTAGTGTCTATGTATTAAAATCTTAGTTAATTATAAATTTTTATATATAGTAAATCCTAGACTATTAATAAATATGAAAAAAACATGTTTTACCTTAGGCGTGGAATAATTTTTCTTTCATCATACACATTAATAGAGTGTAGTAATGGGTGAATTATATTAATTAAATAAATTTGACACCTTAGTTTTCATTATTTTCAATAAAGTAAATAAAAAAAATTTAACCATGTTAGGGTTTTTCCCAAGGTTTGTCGACATCACCCTTGGGATAATGAGAGTATGGATATTTTGTTGTGATTTTGTTGGAAGATGGTTCCATTATCATTGATCAAAAATCAGATTACCGTGAGGATCATCCGCATAGATTGAGTTCATGGATCTCACATATGATAAAAATATATAAATATTCATCATTATTAATTTATCCAATCCCATGGTAGGGTGTTGTTTTTTTATTCACATTTTCATATTAGGATGAATGAGTATTAATTCATTCCAAATTAATTCATGAATGTATATCTATTGATTATTCCAACATCCATTTTCTCTTCCTTGATTTGGAATTAAAATTTTATTCTATGTTGTATTTGTTAATTTTGTCACGACCCGTCCTCGGGGCCCGTGCCGTGACTACCCCAAGCCTGCCTTCCATAGGCCAGGGGCTGGAGACTAGCACCAAGGCGTAATTATCAGTAAAAAGGGAAGGTATTGCCTTTGTAAAGTAAACAAACACCACAGAGCAAGCAAGCAGAAGTAAACACTAAGTAAAAACTGGGTACAACAGTAACTGCGGAAAAGTAAGTGGGCTAGAATACAAACCCAAACTGAAATTAAAGTACAACTGGAAAGGGAAAACAGCAACTGAAAGTAAAGTCGCAGCCTCGAGCTGTCCACTGGAAGTTCCACCTGAAGGGTGGGTACAGATATCCTCCACAACTCCCCGGGTCCAGGCGTCCGCTCCGTGTACGTCCCGCCCAATGGTCCACCTCTAGGTACCGACCTGCTCCGCAAGCCTCAACCACGATCAGCGTTGTCCATCGTCTGCAACCAACACAACGTAGTGCGGGCATAGCTCATGCAGGGGTGAGTATAAGCTACTCAGTAGGGACCCCGAGACCCCCTAAGGTCTCCCAGAATCCACAAAGGATAATCCACAAAGGAAAGATACAATCACAAATTAACATCCGACACTACTTAGGTATATGCCCATACATATACCTAAGTCATCAATTCCAATTCGCTCCAACCTCCGAGCCCAAGTTCGATCACATCCACATAGAAAATCACAACCCGATCCACACAGGAAAGCATAACGTAATCCACATAGGAAAGCAAGTCAAGATTCATCTCACACAGGTATACTTCTTCGTAAGACGATAGAGATAATCAGATATTGCCACTGATTCATCTAAGCCGTAGGACCCACACAGGATCGATAGGTACTAACCCCCACAATGACCCACAAAGGATCTGACCCACACAGGATCGATAGGTAACTAACCCCCACAATGACCCACAAAGGATCTGACCCACACAGGATCGATAGGTAACTAACCCCCGCAATGACCCACACAGGATCGGACCCACACAGGATCTGTAGGCGCTGGCCCACACAGGACCGTTGAGCGCTAACCCACACAGGATTTGACCCACACAGGATCGGTAGCACTGATCCACGTAGGATCACTGAGTGTTGTAGTCGTCACCGTCAAATCCACGGAGGATTTCTGTATAGTCGTCATCGTCGTCGCAGTCGCAGCCAGCTCTAGGGTTCCCGCACACAGCAAGCTCGTTCAGGAGGGTTCTCTCCACGAGCTGAAGGGCTGATATATCAACTTACACATAGTCCGGAGTATATGTATCCAAAAGTTCCGTATCATCAACAGGAACTCAACGTCACAGACAGCGCGTCAAACCGACGCCCAGTCTGAGAGTTATTATCTTTTTCGTCCCAGGGGCCCGATAGGTTTTTAAGTCAAAACCAACCTGACCGTACTCCACCTACATTCAAACCTCAAGTGGAGTAAGAAAAAAGGTCCATCTTACTTAGAGTAATCCAACAAAGTCGACGGCAGGTCAATCGGACGTCCGGAGCTCAAGTTATAAGTGTTTCCGCTCCGAGGGCCCGGTTGGTTTCGGGTACGAACCAACCCGGCCGAACCCAAAGTTCTCTAAAACCTTGAGTGTAATATACTGAAACGACCGTCTCGATCCAAGGATCTCTACACAACTGATGGTGCGTCTATCAGAGGCCCGTAGCTCACGTTATGGGCAACAGACCGAAAGTCAGGTATTAGGGGGGTTCAGGCCCGGTCCGACCCGGCCCTGTACCCCCTGGGTCGGCCCGAACCGGGTCGACCCGACCCGGGTCCGGGTCCGGCCCGGCCTGGGCTCAGCCCGGACCGGCTGGCGTGGCCCGACCCAACATGGGCGCGGCCCGGCCTGGCGGTCCGGTCGGGCAGCTCGGTCATTTCGGCCGAGCGGTGCGGGGTGGCACGCTGCCACCCGCCAGCAAGTAACTGTGGCCCCATGGGGGGGCTGTTACTCATCAACGGACGTGGCCGAGTGCCGCGTCCCGCCTCCTTCGGTCCCACGCTGTCAAGGGACAAGCGGCCCTTCCCGGCGGCGCATCGGGCACCGCTGTCTCCTGGCGGTCGGCTGGTACCGGCCTCCGCCTCCGGCCACCGGTGCCGCCGTGCCGGCGAGGCGCGCCGGCGGAGCGTTCCACGGACCACCGGACGAGCTCCGGTGGTCGAATTTGCCTGTCATCTTCGCCAACGGCCCTCCTGGGACCGGTTCTTCACTGCGAAGACCTCACAACGCCCATGCGGCCTGTTTCATCATCGCCCGCCGATCCGCACACCAAGAACGAAGGGACGATGGGTTCAGATTTGTTCATTGGTCCGCAACCACCGCGTTAGCGGTTTAAAAAGGCTTCCAACAAATATTTAAACATATGTTGTGGGTATAAATCACAAATATTTAATTGAATCAAAACCCCTACCTCTTTGAATTCGTTGAGCGAGGGTTCCTCGCTGAAAAACACGTCGCGGAAGAAAGCATCGCGGAAGGGGGATCGTCGCATCGCGGAAGAAGCATCGCGGAAGAAGTGTTGCGGAAGAAGCATCGTTGATTTTCGAGGATCTGACATTCTTCGCGTTCTTTGCGTTCTTCGCGTTCTTCGCGAGGAAGAGAAGATCTTCAAGAGCCTGAGTGAAAACTCCCTAGCCTCTCAGCACCACCAGCCTAATAAAAATAAGAGTTGTCTTATTTTTATTTCACAAGTCTTGTGTTTTAAAATTTAAAAACGAAAGAAACAATTAAGTGAATTAATTACAACGCTTAAACCGCCACATTAATGAGGCGTTTCTTAACCAGAATAAACGCAAGGGTTGACTTCATTAATAGGGGGTGCAGGTGCATTACTTAATTAAAGGAGGGGGTTGAAAAAGGTGAAGGAAACGGTGGGGATCGTGTGGGACCCACCTCACAAATATCCTACCAAGTGGGTAGGATATTTTGGGTCTCACGCCATCCACTTAACATAGGTTAAGCTAATTAAAATAAAATAAATTGGTCACACCATTTTATTTTATTCATTTACTTAACCCGAAAATTTAAAAAACACACTCGAGCAAATGCAACTCTGGAAAATATGTTTCTAAGAAAATACTGGTGTCGTGATTCCATCGATGCCCTCAGAATTTGATTCTGAGCACCAGTTCAAAAGATAGAAAAACCTGCTCGCTCGTTCACTGAACGTACCCGAGCTAAACTTCGGAAAAAGATTCTGGGCACACCGGGCCTCGAAATCAGGTGCCATCAGAAATAGCGTTCTTGTAAAATTCCAAAGAAAATTAAGAAAAAAAATTCCTTGAATTTTTATGGGTCTTTACATTACTCCCACCTCAGGGCTTTACGTCCCCATTAAGATACATCAAAAACTAGGGAAACAAATGTAGGTATTGAGAACGCATTTGAGCCTCCCGCTCCCAAGTGCTCTCCTGGAGGTTCCCGTGCTGCCATCTGATGCGTACTAGAGGAATCGACCTTCCACATAGGACCCGCTCCTGTCGATCCTCAATCTCCACCAGAACCTCCGCAAAAGTTGCCCCATCATCAATGTCCATCTCCCCATGGTCAATGATATGCGTCGGGTCGTGCACGTATCTCCTCAACTGAGATACGTGGAAGACGTCGTGCACCCGGTGCAACTGAGGTGGTAGAGCCTGGCGATAAGCCACCTCGCTAATCCTACTGAGGACCTGGAATGGTCTGATGAAGCGTGGAGACAACTTGCCGCCTCGTCCAAATCTCTGTAATCCACGTCGAGGTGATACCAGCAAGAAGACGTGGTCGCCATCCTCGAACTCCAGTGGCCTCCGCCTCCTGTTAGCATAAGACTTCTGCCGGCTCTGAGCTGTCGTCATCCATTCCTGGATGACCTGGACCTTCTCTATCGTGGCCTGGACCATCTCCAGTCCCACAAGTGCTGACTCCCCAGGGTCTGTCCAGCACAACGGTGATCTGCAAGGTCGGTCGTACAACGCCTCGTATGGTGCCATCCCGATGGTGGAGTGGTAGTTGTTGTTGTACGCGAACTCCACCAAGGGTAGGTGGTCCTCCCAGCTGCGACCAAAGTCGAGGACACATGCGCGGAGCATGTCCTCAAGAGTCTGAATGGTCCTCTCTGTCTGACCATCCGTCTGAGGGTGAAAGGTGGTGCTCAGACGTAGCTGCGTCCCGAACACCTCCTGCAACCCCTTCCAAAGCTAGAAATTAAAGCGAGCATCTCGATCGGAGCCAATAGATGATGGCACACTGTGAAGCCATACAATATCCTGAACGTAGAGATGTCCCAAGCTCTCCACTGAGCCCTGCTCTCTGATGGGTAAGAAGTGAGACGACTTGGTGAGTCAGTCGACAATCACCCAAATGGAGTCGTGACCCCTGGAAGTGCATGGAAGTCCAGTCACGAAGTCCATAGATATCCCATCCCACTTCCACTCCGGGACCTCCAAGGGTTGTACCAAGCCTGCTAGTACCTGGTGCTCTGCCTTCACCTGCTGGCAGGTGAGGCATAGAGAAACGAACTCTGCCACAACCTTCTTTATGCCCGACCACCGGTGCTGTCGTCTGAGATCCTGGTACATCTTCTCCACTCCAGGATATACCGCTAAAGAGGAAGTGTGAAACTCTCTCAGCACCTCCTCTCTTAAAGAAACTGGTAACAATATATGTCCTCTGAAAAGGACGTCGTGCTCTCCTCCTAAGGAGAAACCATCAGGTGCCTGTCCTGAGGATATCTGCGCACGCCGCGTCTCACAGTCGGCGTCCCCACGCTGTGCCTCTCTGATCCGCTGTAGCAGTGGAGGAGTGACTGTGAGTGACTGAAGGAAGTCTACTCCATCTATATCCATGAAGGATATCTACAAAGCGGCTAGCTGCTCTATCTCCTCCCCAAGTAGTTGAATGCTCGTCCTCCTGCTGAGAGCATCGGCTACTATGTTCCCCTTCCCAGGAGTATAGACTATCTCAAAGTCATAGTCCTGGAGGAACTCGAGCCATAGTCGCTGTCTCAGGTTCATTTCCTTCTGAGAGAAGATTTACCTGAGACTCTGATGGTCAAAATAGACTATAAATTGCTCACCCATCAGATAGTGTTGCCACATCTTCAGAGAGAAAACCACTGCTGCTAACTCCAGGTCATGGGTAGTGTAGTTAGGTTCATGCGGCCTCAACTGGCGTGATCCATAGGTGATCACTGCCTGCTCCTGCATCAAGAAACATCTGAGTCTGGTACCTGATGCATCGTAGTAGACTACATAGCCTACCCCCTCCTCCGGTATCCTCAAGATAGGTGCGCTGGTCAATCTCTGTCTCAGATCCTAGAAGCTCTGCTGACATCTGTCTGACCACACAAAGGGTTTCCCCTTCTTCTTCAAAGCTGAGAGTGGTGCCGCAACTCTGGATAAGTCTGTCACTTATCTCCGGTAGTATCCAGCTAGTCCAAGAAACTCCGCACCTCCGTCATGCTCCTGGGTGGCTCCCAAGATAGCACTGCCTCGATCTTCGCAGGATCCACTGCAACTCCTGCCTCAGAGATGATGTGTCCCAAGAAGTGGACCTCACGTATCCAGAACTGACACATCGAGAGCTTTCCATAAAGCTGGTGCTCTCGGAGTGTGTCTAGTACAACCCGCAAGTGGTAGGCGTGCTCCTCCTCAGTGGTCGAGTATATCAAAATGTTATCGATGAAGACCACGACAAATTGATTGAGGTATGGATGAAAGATCTGGTTCATGAGGCCCATGAAAACTGTTGGAGCATTGGTTATGCCGAATGGCATAACCAAGAACTCATCGTGGCCATACCGACATCTGAAGGTCGTCTTCTACACGTCCTCGTCCCAAACTCTGAGCTGATGATAGCCTGATCTAAGGTCTATCTTTGAGAACCACCGTGCTCCCTTGACCTAATTGAAGAGGTCATCAATCCTCAGTAGCGGATATTTGTTCCTCACGGTCACCTGGTTCAGGTGACGATAGTCGACACAAAGTCGCAAGCTCCCGTCCGCCTTCTCGGCGAACAAAATCGGGGAAGCCCAGGGTGAAACACTGGGTCAGATGAATCCCTTTCCCTGCAAGTCCTCCAACTGTACCCATAGCTCTCGAAGCTCGGCGGGATCCATCCGATATGCTGGAGTGGATATCGGGGTTGTCCCAGGGTACAGTTCAATATAAAAGTCTACCTCTCTGTGAGGAGGTAGTCCTGGAATGTCGTTGGGGAAAACGTCCGCATACTGATCCACCACTACAGGAAAACCAGGACTCCACACGTCAACTGCTCCTAGGATGAGGCTAGCCAACTGATGAGTGATGGGTTGTCCTATCCTCTACGTGAGTCCATCCTGTGCTGCGAAGGCTCCCTTCTCGCCAGTGAAGGTGAACCTGCTCCCGTCAGTGCGTACACATAGCACCTTGCGCCTAATACAATCAATCTGAGAATGGACTGTAGATAACCAATCCATTCCCAAGATGACGTCATAAGGCCTCAACGCCGCTACAAGAAGATCTCAGCCGAAGCTCTCGCCTCCTAGAGAAATCTCACACTGCCGGCACCAGTGTGTAATCATCGAGTCTGCTCCCGTAGGAGTCTCTATCCGTAAGGATCGAGCCAACGGCTCTGTCAGAATCTCCGAGATCCAAACAAGGTCAGTGGCTATGAAAGAATGACTCGCTCCTGTGTCTATAAGAACTGCAGAAAGGGTGGAATAGACACAGATAGTACCTCGAATCATCTCGATCACGCTGTGGTCATAGGCCTCCACTGCCTGGAGCGGTTCCTGTCTCTGCACGCCAGCTCCCTATGGTCGGGGTGGACCTCCTGATGGTGGTGGTGGTAGAGCCTCAAAGCCTCGCCCACCACCTGCTGCTCGTCCAGCTCCTCTGCCTCATCCGCCTGCTCCCTACGGACCACCAAGGTCGACCCTCTGCCTCTGCCTGGGTGGCCCCTCAACCGTCTACTGATCCTCGGCACGGCGGGTCGGGCAGTCACGAGCCATGTAGCCCTTCCCGCCGCATGCGTAGCACTGTCTGCCTCTCAAAAGAAGAGCTCGCTCCAGTACCCCTACCTGAGTTGGAATACTGAAGGAGATTAGTGATGCCCTGATCTCATGCCTCAATCCCTGCTCAATGGTCCGGGTCCAGAAGAATGGGTCTCGTACCATGTCTGTCGAGTAGCGCGAGAGATTGGTAAATCTCGCCGAGTATTGGGCGACCGTCAAGATGCCCTACCGCAGTTGTAGAAGCTCCTGGATGCACACCGCATGGAGGGTGGTTGGGACGAACTCCGAGTGGAAGAGGCTCTCAAAGTCCATCCAGAGAAGAGATGCCTCGTCCTGTACCTGGATCATCAAGCTCCACCATCTGCCTGCTACCGCGTGCAGGAGGCTCACTACGAGGATCACCATGAGGTCTGCTGGTGTCCTCATTAACCTGAAAACCCGTACAACTGCCTCCAGCCAATCCTCGGCTGCCTGAGGGTCTATCTCCCCACGGAACCTGAGCGGTCGCTGGCACTGAAACTCATGCAGTGCACTAAGGCGACGTGCATCGTCAGCGGTTGGGGCTGGTAGCATCGGTGGCTCGGCGGGTAGAGGTACCGCCGGTGCCTCTGCTGTCAAAGGGCCCAGTACCGAGGCCTCATCACTCGGTGGGATGTCGTCACATACAACGCTCGGAACCCTAGCTGGATACCGTTGTGGGGCCATCCTGAAAAGGAAACAGGTGCGCCACGGTCAAACATTATACCTGGTGAGTTGACACAAAGTAATCACAAAGAAAACTTGTAACACACATGCAATCAATGTTTTCGTGCATTAAGTCGGAAATCAGAAGTCAGGGTCCTGGTGTACGGATACGTCGGCCACTGCACCATCATTGGACTCCCTAGACTGATAACCACACTCAATACTCTTAACACTATTTCTTCACGTAGAAAAATATCAGAGTCCAAAGTTCTACAGTAGAACCGAACTCCTTTGATACCAATTTGTCACGACCCGTCCTCGGGGCTCGTGTCGTGACTACCCCAAACCCGCCTTCCATAGGTCAGGGGATGGCGACTAGCACCAAGGTGTAATTCCCAGTAAAAAGGGAAGGCATTGCTTTTCTAAAGTAAACAAACACCACAGAGCAAGCAAGCAGAAGTAAACACTAATTAAAAATTGGGTACAACAGTAAGTGCGGAAAAGTAAGTGGGCCAGAATACAAACCCAAACAGAAAGTAAAGTACAACTACAAAGGGAAAACAACAACTGAAAGTAATGTTGTAGCCTCGAGCCGTCCACTGGAAGTCCCACCTGAAGGGTGGGTACAGATAGCCTCCACAGCTCCCCGAGTCCAGTCGTCCGCTCCTTGTACGTCCCACCCAATGGTCCACCTCCAGGTACAGACCTACTCCGCAAGCCTCAACCACGATCTGTGCTATCCGTCGTCTGCAACCAACACAACGTAGTGCGGTTATTTCCCGTGCAGGGGTGAGTATAAGCTACTTAGTAGGGACCCCGAGACCCCCGAAGGTCTCCCAGAATCCACAAAGGATAATCCACAAAGGAAAGATACAATCACAAAGTAACATCCGACTCTACTTAGGTATATGCCCATACATATACCTAAGTCGTCAATTCCAGTTCGCTCCAACCTCTGATCCCAAGTTCAATCACATCCACATAGGAAATCACAACTCGATCCACACAGGAAAGCATAACGTAATCCACATAGGAAAGCAAGTCAAGATTCAGCTCACACAGGTATACTTCATCATAAGACGATAGAGATTATCAGATATTTCCACGGATTCATCTAAGCCGTCGGACCCACACAGGATCGATAGGTACTAACCCCCACAATGACCCACAAAGGATCTGACCCACACAGGATCGATAGGTAACTAACCCCCGTAATGACCCACAAAGGATCTGACCCACACAGGATCGATAGGTAACTAACCCCCGTAATGACCCACAAAGGATCTGACCCACACAGGATCGATAGGTAACTAACCCCCGCAATGACCCACACAGGATCGGATCCACATAAGATCTGTAGGCGCTCGCCCACACAGGACCGCTGAGCACTGACCCACACAGGATCTGACCCACACAGGATCGGTAGCACTGATCCATGTAGGATCGCTGAGTGTTGTAGTCGTCGCCGTCGAATCCACGGAGGATTTCTGTACAGTCATTATCGTCATCGCAGTCGCAGACAGCTCTATAGTTCCCGCACACAGCAAGCTCGTTCGGGAGGGTCCACTCCACGAGCCGAAGGTCTGATACATCAACTGACACATAGTCTGGATTTGATGTATCAAAAAGTTCTGTATCGTCAACAGGAACTCAACGTCACAGACGGCGCGTCAATCGGACGCCCGGTCTGAGAGTTATTGGCCTTTTCGTCCTAGGGGCCCGGTTGGTTTTTAAGTCAAAAACAACCTGACAGTACTCCACCTGCGTCCAAACCTCGATCTTAGTAAGCTAAAAGGTCTGTCTCACTAAGAGGAATCCAAAAAAGTCGATGGCACGTCAATCGGACGTCCGGAGCTCAAGTTATAAGTGTTTCCGCTCCGAGGGCCCGGTTGGTTTCGTGTACGAACCAACCCGGTCGAACCCAAAGTTCTCAGAAACCTTGAGTGTAATATACCGAAACGACCGTCTCGATCCAAGGATCGCTACTCAACTGACGTTGCATCGATCGGAGGCTCATAGCTCAAGTTATGGGCAACACACCGAAAAGTCCGGTATTAGGGGGTTCGGGCCCAGTCCGACCCGTCCCGGTACCCCCTGGGTCGTCCCGAACCAGGTCGACCCAACCCGGGTCCGGGTCTGGCCCGCTTGGGTGCGGCCCGGCCCATCCCGGCGTAGGCGCGGCCCGGCCCGGCTGGCGCGACCCGACCTGGCGGTCCGGTCGGGCGGCTCGACCGTTTCGGCCGAGCGGTGCAGGGTATCACGCTGCCCCCCGCCAGCAAGTAACTGCGGCCCCATGGGGGGCCGCTCCTCGTCAACGGACACGGCCGAGCGCCGCGTCCCGCCTCCTTCGGTCCCGCGCGGTCGCGGGACTAGTGGCCTACCGTCGCAGCATCAGCCGCAGCGGCCCTTCCCGGCGGCGCGTCGGGCGCCGCCGTCTCCTGGCGGCCAGCCGGTGTCGGCCGCCGTGCCGGCGAGGCGCGCCGGCGGAGCGTTCCATGGACCACCGGATGAGCTCCGGTGCTCGGATTTGCCTTTCGTCTTCACCAACGGCCCTCCTGGGACCGGTTTTTCACTGCGAAGACCTCACAATGCCCATGCGGCCTGTTTCATCATCGCCCGCCGATCCCCACACCAAGAACGATGGGACGGTGGCTTCAGACTTATTTTTTGGTCCGCACCCACCGCGTTAGCGGTTTAAAAGGGCTCCCGACAAATATTTAAACATATTCTGTGGGTATAAATCACAAAGATTTAATTGAATCAAAACCCCTACCTCGTGGAATTCGTTGAGCAAGGGTTCGTCGCGGAAAAACACGTCGTGGAAGAAGGCGTCGCGGAAGTGGGATCATCGCGTCGCGGAAGAAGCATCGCGGAAGAAGCATCGCGGAAGAAGCGTCGTTGATTTCCGAGGATCCGGTGTTCTTCATGTTCTTCGCGTTCTTCGCGAGGAAGAGAAGATCTTCAAGTGCCTGAGTGAAAACTCCCTAGCCTCTCAATACCACCAGCCTAATAAAAATAAGAGTTGTCTTATTTTTATTTCACAAGTCTTGCGTTTTAAAATTTAAAAACGAAAGAAACAATTAAGTGAATTAATTGCAACGCTTAAACCGCCACATTAATGAGGCGTTTCTTAACTAGAATAAATGCAAGGGTTGACTTCATTAATAGGGGGTGCAGGTGCGTTACTTAATTAAAGGAGGGGGGTTGAAAAGGTGAAGGAAACGGTGGGGCTCGTGTGGTCCCCACCTCACAAGTATCCTACCAAGTGGGTAGGATATTGTGGGTCCCACGTCATCCACTTAACATGGGTTAAGCGAATTAAAATAAAATAAATTGGTCGCACCATTTTATTTTATTCATTTACTTAACCCGAAAATTTAAAAACCACACCCGAGAAAACGCAACTCTGGAAAAGGTGTTTCTAAGCAAATACCGACTCCGCGATTCCATCGGTGCCCTCGAAATTCGATTCTGAGCACCGGTTCAAAAGTTAGAAAAACCCACTCATTCGTTCACTGAACGTACCCGAGCTAAACTTTGGAAAAAGATTCTGGGCACACCGGGCCTCAGAATCAGGTGTCGTCAGAAACTGCATTCTTGTAAAATTCCAAAGAAAATTAAGAAAAAAATTTCCTTAAATTTTTATAGGTCTTTACAAATTTAATAACAGAAATCATTATCATATTCCAAAAATGATAGCTAAATGAATAAGGATATCATTCAACACTTACATGTTGTATATGTGCCTTTCTCCCTCCGTTCATGACATTTTTCATCGGTATATTAATGTTCGATGATGTGATGATAATAAGGAGGATCAATCATTGAGATTTAATTAATTGTAATAATAGATCAACTTCATGGTTTTGGTTTTAGGTTTTGGTTATTGTGATTGGGGCATTTCAATGGAATCAAAATCCTGCAGTGGTTCAGGTAATTATGGATTTGTGTGTCGGATGGAGAAGATCTCTCTTTTTTAGTAGTGAAGGATAGCCTTGAGTGAAGTGTTTCTAGAAACTAGTCACTAGTTATGTTAGAATTTGGTGTTGTAAATAACTTCATGGTACTAATTACCCGATATGCATGTGTTACTTCATTGATTATTAAGATTATGGACATCTAGTGAAATACGATAGGAATATGACTTTCGACCAGTCGTGTGTGTGGTCAAACATGATTTGGATGTTACATTGATATTTCTGGTGATATTGAATAAGGTAGAGATATGTGGATAATGAAACATTAATGTTATGGGTTTTTTTGAAAATTTGGAACTACACACCATACAGCCCAGAGTGACACCTCCCTTGTAGTCCCTTTAGTGAAGTGGTTGTGGTTTTATGAGGATGTAAGTATCAATGTCATGTGGTAGGTCCAGACATAGTGTGACTCTTTTCCAGTAATATTTTCATGTGAAATGATTATATTCCCATGAATCCATGTGGTTTTACACACTATCTGTTCTATGTCATACCATATACCCTTTAGGACATGCCTTGCTCTCCATCAAGGGATGGTTGGACCACTTGATCTTTTACCTTTCATCGCTCTTTCTTCAGGTATGCATTGGGGCCTACATGTAGAATATCTTGAGTATTTTTTTATATAGAACATTATGGTGTCCTATGTTATTGCATCAGAGATATGATGAAGGGTATTCCAAGATTAATGATTCATTTGGCAGTTCTTGACGAATGGTAGTGATCAGGTGTGGTCATCAAAGAGAAGTCGGGGTTCGTACTCCCATACCACACCAAGGTGTTGGTCCCCATGCACTTTATATATGTAGATTCAGTACTCGTGTATATGATATTAGGTTGTGGTCATATATCTATGGAGTGTACCTCCCCCATCTAAGAGTTTCAGTGCAGATAGGGTCCTCTACTAGATTTGTGGATCCCTCAATAGTGGAGTGCAATGATAAGAATAATTTATATATAATTTGGACCTAATTCAATATTTTTAAACATGTTTTATACATTTTAATTTTATTCAATTTAATTTATTGAATAAAATTGAATACGAATATTAAAAATGGAATCTCTTATTTATGGGTTCTAGTTTTATCCAAATTATATCATATAAATACATTTACTGAATAAATATGTGGAGACAAAACAATTGCAAGAAGGTTTTAAAACCAGTTTATTCCATAAAAAGTTTCTAGAATAATATTACATATGGATTAAGATATTAAATTATTCCATAAAATCATAAAGGGTTAAATACCGTTTAATTTTTGATGAAGTGGAAAATTATAGAAGATAAAAAATCCTAAAAACAAAAAATCTATCATTTACATTGCAAATATGAAATTTACAGCTTAAGCATTTTAGGAGAGAAATTAATGAATACTTATTGTAAAAACCTAGGTACTAATAGAATAATTTTTTTTTATATTTATTATCATTCATGAATTAAACTGTTAAATAAATTATATTATATAATTTTCAAAATAAATAGTTTTATTAAACTAATTTTTTACATTCTTATATTTAAAAGATTAATTTTTAATTTATAAAATTTTAATTTGAAAAAAAAAATTCTTTTTTTAATTCATCATGTCAAAATTATTCTAGGATGAATTTTTGATACTTTTATGAAAAAGATAGATTTTTTGTGAATAGTAAAAAAATACAGATTTTTATAAAATACAATATATTTTGTGAAATTGTCAAGAAATAATTATGATACAAAATTTATAAAATTATGGAATGAAAAATATATGATATTAAAATATAAATATTTTCAAAAAATAATTCATAACATGTAAAATATTATTTATTTCATGATAAATATGAAAATCATTTTTAGTGTCGACGTAGGGCTTGTGTAGTATTGGAAAAGTCAAATTTTGTTCTTTATAGATAATAATTTAGTGATAAAAATTCTTTAAATGACCATTACAATAATTAGATTGAATAATATAATATTTTGATATATATTTTATACTTTTAAAGCTATATATTAAGAATATTATCCAAATTCTTGTATAATGCTTGCAGAAGACAAGAAAAATCAAACTAACAAATTAATATAGGTTTTATTGACATGGATATGAGTAAATATATATAATTAATGAATATAAACAATTATATTTCACCTATTTAATTTATTTTTAATATATTAATTTATTTTCAGTTTTTCTATCTAAAATAATTACCTTTAATTCTAGTGCAACACAGACGCAGTGCTTGTGCAAGAAGAAAAAAAATCTATAAAATTATTTTAATTAAAGATATATTAACAATTAAATGACTAAAAAATTTTACTAAATAATATTTAAGCATTATATATTGACCATTATAATCATTTCGACCAATTTTTTAACTTTTAGATCTAATTGGTTGACATAAAGTCCCTTATTTTGTTTTATTTAAAAGAAACTCATACTGTTAACATAATGATTTTTAATCAGTATATCATTTTTAAAATATGGTTTTATAGAGGTTATGTTTGAACATAAATATTATTTGTAATGATAAAATATTTATATTATTAAGGGATTTTTTTTTTAAATTTTTTGGGAATAAATAAATACCTTAAATGTTTTCACAACGATGTTGTAGAAATTATTAAGTTAATGAAAAATGAAATAAATGATATTAAAAATATTAAAATTAAAATAATTTGAGATATTTAAGATGATTTGGGAATTATATAGAACATTATGACATGTATAAGATATAATAAAATAGTTTTTTAGAATATAAATCTCTATTTTTATGTTTATAATGTCATAGTAATGAATATATTTAAATTTCAAAACAATTATATTCAATGAATATATTATTTTATTAAATCATTTAAAAATAATAATAAAATTAAATAAGGGAAAAGGGGATAAAATATGGTCGATAATTCCATCCCTTATGCATTAATAGTCAATTTATAAGTCTTTCTCATTATAATAGACTTATTATATTTTAATAATTTAAACAATAACTAAAGTGCCTCCCACTGTAATTATAAAAGGGAATCCCATCCTTCACTTATTTTCACAACATTGGGCCACCTATATTGACCATACTCTAAAAAATTATATTATATAATTTCCTATAAAAATTATAGAGGTGATGGTCTCTCAAAAATAAAAAAAAATCATATTTCTTAAGGGATCCTTCAAGGCAGTTATATACAAGTGGAAACTTTCTTAAACAACCTCTAATAATTTCTTCTTCTAACTTATCCTAAATCATTCATCCATGAAGGAATAATTACTCTATTATCATTTATATACTAGAATTTTGTATTTCAAATTTAATATCATGTATCTATACATTCTCTTATCTCCTCTTATTCAAATAAAGGAAACTATTTTACAAATTATAAAGATAAATCGTCTCTATGGATAATGAGTTTTTATTTTCTATTACCTCATTCAAGGATGGTAATTAAACTATTATTATTGTTAAATAATATTTTTATATGTATATTTTAACTTATTACATGTTATGTAACTAATATATAGACATGATATTGAATTAAATTAAACTAATTTATAATGGTGGGAAAAACCACCATAATAAACTAAACAATTATAATTAGATATTTATCAAATAAATCATACTCAAGTAAAAAAATAAAAATGATATATGAAACCATTTAAACCAATAATGGTTCATTAACACCATATAATTTCACTTCTAGATTAATATTCCCATTTGAAAATAATATCCATGAATATACACATGTTAACCAACAATGGAACCATGAAATGACTGCTCCTAAAATAAAAAAATTGATCTTTATAATTCATTAAAAGGGATATAAATTAACATAATAAAATTATAAAAAATAAAAAATAAAAGGATGAGGTTTTTAATTAAGTAATTAATTAATATTATTTGATTTTCTAGGACATTAAGTTCAAGTGTAGAATGCATTCATACATAAGGTATGTGATATTCCTTTCAAAATCATCTTTTATGTTTTTTTATAAGTATCAAAAAGAATGCTTTTAAATTATATGACATGACATTATTTTAAAACATTCATAAAGCCTTAATATTTTGAATCCTCTATTAAAATATTACATGGATATTTTAAACGAAAATGATTATTATTTTTTGGGAACAGTATTACAATAAAACATGTTATTTTTTAAATGAATGATTTTTATGACGCTACTATTATTTATTAATGAATGTTATGGTTCATGGGAATTTTTTATGATGATTTATGGTTCCATTATAAAAAAAATACTAGTGTTTCAATAATATCCCTCCAATGCATTGGGTATTTTTATGTTAGAAGTTGACCATAATGGTTATTCAAATTGTAACTGTGATGGTTACATCCAAGTATAACCATAAGGGTTATGTTATGGTACCCATGAGGGTAACAAATCATATGGTAACTATGAGGGTTACCATCATAATAATTTATGATATTAAATTAATACCCCAAGTTACCTAAATGATTCACTTGTGTTTTCTATGTATTACAAAAATCTAATGTTTTCACAAATTATATGGTAATTTTAAGGGTGAGAAGTATATCTTTGTGAAGATGAATTCATGTGTTTATAATTATTTAGGGAATAAAGGTATTTTTAAACTATTTTATGTCCCTTTTTTATCATTTCATGATCATCCCATATTTTTAAAAAAATCATAGGGTTTAAGTAAGACTTGAGATAAGGATGAGATCACAGGAATATTATAAAGATTTTTCAAAAAGTGAAACCGTGTTTTATTTTAATAAATTTTGTTTTAAAGGAAAAAATGGAAAATAAGTATAATTATACACTTTTAATGTATGGGTATAATAGGTATGATATTTTAATAATTTTATAAAACATTAAACTAAAAATATATATGGGAAAAGAATGTTGTTTCTACTTTAAAAATAACTGTAATAAGTATTATTTAAGGATGGGTTCTTATAGTTGGTACGAGAGAAAAATTTAGAAAATTATTGCGGTATGGATAATGTTAATAGAGTACCATAAAGGATTTTTTAATTTATGGTCAATTTTAAATGGTATAGAATTTGAGTATTTCCATGTTTATTCTTCTAAATTTTTTCATTTCATAATGTTTTTTTGTAAAAGAAACAGGGAAGCTAATCTAGGATGATACTAATATAATGATATCCTTTCAAATACACACATAAAATTGTGGGAATAGGAAGCAAGATGTTTTTTATTTCAATATCTAAGTTGACACGAGCTATAAATGATAGTGGCATTCATTCCAAAGAATATCTAGAGAAACCACAAAGGAACATGAAGATGTTCGATCATTTTATGAGGAAACACCTTTCCTACATTAACTAGATATTCTAACCCTATGGTAATTTAACAGTCTATTAAATCCCTATAAAATATTTTCAATGAAATTGGGTGTCATATAATCAAATGGTTAGTCTTTTTATTTAAAATTTTAAAGGATAAGTTGACTAGTGGTGGTCAATGGTCAATAATTTCAGGTAAAAAAAAGATATTGATTCCTTACAATAGGATGAATTAAAAAATAATTTCCATGAAAAATATTTTCCTAATTAAGTTGAACTTAGGATGGAAAAGAAATTAAATAATTAAAACAAAATGAGGATGATTCAGTATCCATTTATGAAGAAATCATCACTTGATATGAAAGGTATTCTCTAAATTTTATGTGGGATATTGATAGTAAAATTAATCATTTCAACTTAGTATTGAAGCTATGATACTTAAGGAAATTAGTTTCCCATGAGTTAAAAAATTATTAGAGACTTTTTTGATGTGATGAGAGGGTTCAAATATATTTTTACAATGACCATGTATTTCATGAACATAACTAAAAAAGAGAAGATCCTGATAAATATCAATGGGGAATAACCCATAAAATAAATTTGATGGTAAGAAAATCTACTCCATGTTTTTTGAATGTGTGGAGAAAAGAACCCTAGGGAATACCTTAACCAACATGCAAAGTGATTTAGATGTGGTATTTTAGACATATCACATATGGTTTCAATAAAAAAGATCTTAGTGTTGGTAAGTTCAATTCTGATTAGAAAGCTATAAATTTTTCTAAATGTGGTGAGATATGGAATTATGCGCATTCCCACCCAAAAAAATTAAATGAGTAGAATCAGCAAGATAATAAAATAACGGTGTGATGAAACCATTTATAACTACTTCAACATATGTTGGTCCATCTAATGATGTGGTGTTAGGTACATTATTTGTTCTCTCATATTATTATAATGTTTTTCTATTCGAGGTCTCTATATTCCTCATTTTAGAGAAATTTTCTTGTAAATTATAAATTTCATCTCAAGAAATAAAATGAGAACATATGGTAAAAAGGGGGAATATTAAAGGAAAAAAGGAATTATAATAATCTTCCAATTATTTTATCTGGAATGAAATTACCTCCAATCCTTATTGTTTTTACCCAAGTAGTGTTTGATGTTGTTCTTCTTATGGATTATATTTTTTTAACCACAAAATGATATATTTTAGAACTCAATAAGTTTTTTTTCAAGAAAGAGTTTCTGTTTTTATACACAAATGAACACACACCATTTATAAGATATCATAAAGCTCATAAAATATTAAAATATGGAAATTAAAGTAATAATTTACAAAGTATTGAAAAATGGAACTATTTATATTAAATATGTTCTAGTGTTAAATGAATATAGGGATGTTTTTTCTTGGGAGTTTACCACTGTTATACCTAATCAGGAAGTTTAATTTTCTATTGACTTAGTTCCAAATGATACAAAAATTTCAAATCCCCGTTATCAAATGGCACAATTGTAAATTCTAGAATTGAAAAAGAATAAAATGAGTTTCTTTCTAAAGGATTCAATCATCCTAGCACTTCACCATGGGTGCCCCAATTTTTTTGACCAAAATAAAGATGGTTTTATGAGGAATTTCATTTATTAAAGAGATTTTAAAAACATTAATATTATGAATAAGTATATTTTTTCAAATGTTGATGACCTATTTGATCAGTTACATGGATATCGGTATTTTTTCCTAATTGAATTTAGATCTAGGTACCATCAACTAAAGGTTATGGATGATGAAATTTACAAAAACAGCATTCCTTACTTGATATGGGAATTATTATTTTTTTAATTATCCCCTTTGGTTTGAAAGTTACCCTATTATATTTATAGATATTATGAGTTGTGTATTTAGGGAATAAATAGATAAGTTTTCTTTGTTTTTACTGATGATGTTTTTTTTGTTTTAATGTTTTTATGATCATGAAAAACATCTATTTATTATTTTATAAACCCCCAATGAAAATATGTTTTATGGAAAATTTTACAAATGTGGTTTTTTGATGCAGTAGTTTTCATTCCTTAGGAACATTGTAAATAATATTGACCAAATAGTTATCCTTTAAAAAAAGAGGTTGATGATTGTAAAAGGTCTACAAATTATACTGTGATTTGATGGTTTCTTAGATTAGTAGGCTATTACTACTAGTTTTTGGAAAACTTTTCTTGGTTATCTAGCCCACTATCTTGGTTGACTCAAAAAGAGTTAAATTTATCTAGGAAGTAGATGGTGATGTTTTTTTTATGAATTACAAACGAGAATTTTTTAAGGCTCAATTTTTTTTCTTTCCCCTAAGAAATGTGGATTTTTTTCATATATATTAATGCTTCATTGAAGGGACATGGTTGTGTTTTCTGTAAAAAGACCAGGTAATTTCATCTTCATCAAGACAACATAAATATCATGAATGAAATTATCATACACATGATATGGTATTAGATCATATGGTTAATTTTTTAAAAAAATGTGACTTCATTTATAAGGAGTAAAGTGCGAAATATATACTAATCATAAAAGTTTAAAGTATATATTTACTTATAAGAAACTGAACATGAGATATAGAATATAGCTTGAACTGATGAAGGATTATTATTGCATGATCAATTACCATCATGGAAAATCAAACAATGTGGTTGATTCCTTCACTCCACAACATCATGAATCATTAATTGGGTTTCATAGGGAACATAACCCTTTGATTAATGATTTGATAAATTTTGTCCCAGAATATGTGGGTCTGGGATAAAAAATTTGTTTCAGCTATATGTATAATAATATTTGTTCGACATAATTATGCAAGCTCAGAAAAAAAGATTGTGAGTTACAAAAAAGGGTATAATTGGTTAATAAAGGTATGTTGTCTATATTTAATGTTGAAAAAGAATGGGTCTTGAGATTTGGAAAAAGATTTTTTCTACCCTTTGTCTCACAACAAAAGATGGAATAGTTATGTGAAGCTCATAGCTCTCCATTTTATGTTCATCCTTATAGTAATAAAATTTACTATGATTTCTAGAAGTATTACTTGTGGGATGGAATGAAAAAACATATTTCTGGCTTCACAATAAAATTTTTGTCTTGTAAAATGTTTAAAAAAGAACAAAAATTAACAATGGGGATGCTTTATCCTTTTCAAGTTCTAATGTATAAATGGAAAAATATATCCATGGACTTTATGGGGGACTTCCAAAGACTTTTCAAGGTAACAATGTGAGTTGGTATATTACTGATCAACTAACTACATATTTAAAATTCATTTCTATACAAGGTTTTATGTCTTTATATCATCTTTACCTACTATACCTTAATGAGATATTTAAGTTACATGGAGTTACTCTATCCATTGTATCTGATCGTGATCCCATGGACACATATAACATTTAGAAAAGACATCACAATTCATTAGAAAGTAAATTAAATTTTAGTCTAGCCTTTCATATTATGTCTGATGGGTAGTAAAAATGAACAATTCATACCCTTTAAGACATGATAAATTCTTTTTCAATGCATTACTAGGGAATTTTTGATCAACATCATTCTTTAGTTTATTTTTTTTATTATAAAATTTTTTGTTGCAATATATATATGGCATCGTTTGAGGGATTATATGGAATACAATGTCGAAATCCCTCATTTTTTGATGAAGTGGGTGAATGGAAGTTTATGGGACATAAATTGGTAGAGCATATATCTAAGAAGGTGAAAATGATTCAACAACATATAATGGAAGCTTAGATTTGGCAAAAAGGTTATGTAGATAACAGGATTATAGACCTTTCTTTTGAGGTAGATGATCACGTTTTTTCTAAAAATATATCCCTAGAAAAGTGTTATGCATTTTGGTAAGAATAGTAAAATTACTTCCATGGTTCATTGGACCAAATTAAATCCTATATAATGTTGGAAATTCTTCTTATAGAGTTTCCTTACCTACGATTTTATCCAAGGTACATAATATTTTTCATGTTTCAATGTTATGAAAGTATGCACTGAATTCATCTCGTTTTTTATCCCTAACTAATTTCAGTTGAATGATATCATTTTGTTGGTCGGAGTGGATACTCAAGATGGGGGTGAATTGAGTTCCAATTAAAATTTCTGTTAAAAACGTTAGAATAAAAATCCCCCAAATTAAAACAACCCAATTAATTAAGGTAGTAGATATATAAATGATTTATTGTTCAACAGGTTTCTCACAGGTTGATTAATCCTTGGTTGAATTAGTGTGAAAACTAATTCAACTTTTGAAACAAGTTTAAAAAATTAATCACATATACACACTAACCAAAACTAACTATTAGAGTGATTATAAAAACATATTTCTGTCTTTGAAAACATAAGCAGTGGATAAATGAAAAACATAGTACTTGAAAGATAAGCACAACAATTCAAACAAGAGGTTCAGTCTTAAGTCAAAACCTAATCCTCTCCACTTGGTGATCACCTGTCACCAATCAGTTTATATAAAAACTTGATACGCAGCCTCTATCAGGCATTACAACAATTTTCACAAACTTTCCGGGTTTTGCAACCTCTACCATAGTTTTACGTGGGAAAACGAATACCCAAGCCAAACTAGGATTCTTCCACAGTTATGCGTGGGAAACAAGAGTAGAAAGAGTTTGGTATGAGGATTTTCAGGATCCCCCAGTTCAAGCACAAGAGACAGTGTGTGTAAAACAGACACACTGCTCACAAATGTAAAATACTAAACACAGTAGAGCTAAAGATGTTAGGAAAGAGTTTAGAATGCTCTATGTGTTGGAAGATCGGCTCTGGACTCCTTGGAATGAAGGAAATGAAGATCTGGTCCTTCTTTACAAGTTTCCTCTAAAACGGAGTGTCACAACTTCCAGGTTCTGACTTCCAGGTGTAATGATGATTAGCTTCTTGGATCAGAATCACTTTGTACCATAGCACCACAAAATTGAAGATGTTCTTCCAATAGATCTTTGTGAAGCTCTGGGATCTTCAGAATTAGTGATCGAGTGCTCTTCTTCTTGCTTAGTATATTGGGTATTGTATGTGTCTCCCTTATGTGTGTGTACCTCAATATCTTGATGAATAGTTCCATATATGTCTATATGTATGGATATATATATATATATTAACCTTTTCTTTGGGTCTCTATATATATATATATACTTTTTCAGCTCAGCATTCCCTTATTTAATTCATCAGGGGCCGACAATAGGAATGATCCACCCATGTGTGGTCTTCCTTGTACTGCATATGGTTTCCTGATATTCCTGTAAATATCATTAAATAATGTCAGGTGCATTAAATTTTCCAAACATGACTGTTATGATAATATTAAGAAAATTAGTAAAGTAAAGAATAGGTTATCACTAGACTAGCAGCAGATGCTTGTCAAGTGGTGGACTTCAACAGTAAGCTCCTCAACAGTGGACTTTATCGGTAGGCTCAATAGTAAACCTTTCTAGAGGTAGAATGTCTCAATAGTTGACTTCACCAATGGTGGAGTTGTCTAGCAGTATACTTCCACTAACGGTAGACTTGTCTCGCAGTAGACTTGAACTGAGAACCATATAACAGTAGACCTTCGATGGTGAGTCTGACAGTAGATGTTACATCCCAGGTAAATAAAGAATAAAGAATTTTCATTATTATTAATATTTACAAATTAAATATTAATTTTATTTTAAAGGGGTTGCTATGTTCGATAGCGTACCCGATACGCAACGATGATTTTCTTTGAAACTTACGTAGCACACTAGTAATAAAATAATATTATTTTAAATGTTAGTTAACAAGTAGTCGTTGTACTGGAGGGAATGGATATAAATAACTAAAATATGATTAGATATGTTTTTAAATGTTTATACATTTACCCAATAAAAGATAAAGGCTTAAAATACGGAAAGAGTTCAATTTTAGGGCATATATACTCTAATTTTCACTAAAGGTTCACTTATCACCTTTTAATGGTGAACCGTCATTAAATATAGTTTTGATCACTCTTATACTTTATTTTGGACCAAATATAACTCTTCTTTAGAATCAGGACATCAAAATTTACTTTGTGTAAATTTTTGGTACCTTTCTGTTAAAGTTCATTTTCTTTATGAATAGTGTAAAATGTTGTATTTTAATTCAAAACCTCTTTTTAATCTAATTTATTTATATGATTATATTATTATTTTAATTGGTTTTAAAGTGAAATTAGAAAATATTTTTACCATCAAATCCAATAGTGGTCGTTGGAATTAATTTCACTTTGAAATCGGACTTAAACTAGTGTCAATCTTTTGATACTTATTGTTTTGTAAAAACACGCTATTTGCTCTGGCAGCGGGAATTAATTATTAAATTAAATAATGTGACTTATATGATTTGAATTTTGTAAAATAGACTTCATTTTTGAATTTGGAATATCAAATATAGCTTAGGGTGAATTTTTGGTAATTTTCTGAAAAACTTCAATTTTTGATGAATAGTGAAACCACTAAGTGGTAATCAAGCAAACTGATTTTTCAATTAAATGAAAGTTTACCACTAATGTGTATTGAATTTTGAAAATCCGACATACATGGTTGTCATTAAGAAGTAAAATGTGGTTCAATGAGATTATAATAATTTTTTGGTGAATAGTAACTTATTAAGTTCTTAATCGCGATTAGAGGTAATTAGTGTAATTTAAGGTAAAAATGATATTATAAGAATGTGAAAACACCATGACAGTTGTCCTACACCTATTGGGTGAGTCATGGCCGACCAAGACAAGCCATGTGCCAACTTGGGGACCCCATGGAGACACTTGTTTTGGGAAATGACATAAATAACTTTTTATTTAATGTTAAAATTAAATTGACACAAACATGAGTTGTTTTACTAAAACAATTTTTAGGTAAGGTTACACAGGTCCAAATTTTGATTATAAATAGTAATTGGAAAGATAAAAATATTTCCTACATCATAGTATTTTTTTTATGATTTTTAGACATTAAATAAATTAAATTATTTATGACATAATAATGATGCAGTGATGACATCATTATTTGGCGATTTAAATAAAATGGAAAGATAATGAAACATCTAAACCCTACACCTGTCCAAAACCAATTGGGTGAGTGGATTTCGAACCCTTATCACCTTATCCACGAATTATATCAATGTGGGACCTTTTAAAACCGAAACACGTTTTCAAATAAAGTAATATTTCTTTACTTTCCAAAAGTGCCCCTCCTCTCCTCTTATAAAAGGCCCCCACCTCTACCCCATTTCACACACTTCTCAAGCCTTTGGCTCGGACAACCCCAGACCAATTACTCTCTCCACATCCCTCTCCTCATCCTAGAGGATTCCCTTTGGGCAGAATCCTTTCAAAGGAAGCCTTTAGGCTCAAATCAAAAGGGAGTTACACTTTTAAAGGTAATTCATTCTCTCTTGTTCATTTGTTTTATTTTGCTTCTCCAACCCTCTAAACTCTTTTTATTTACTTCTTTTGTAACAACACCAGTATCTTCAATATACTAGGATGTTGTTATAATATTTATTTGAGCTACACTCTCACACAACTACATCAAATGGTTAAAGAACATACGGTTTCCGTGGATGGCGAAATTATGCCTCCCGAAACGATGATTGTTCAATACTCATTTAACACCTTCAAGGGTGGCCATTATGATGTCACTATTTTTATATATGATATATAATATGTTTATGTTTTCTTTAAGCTTCTGTATTTTTCATTTTTGGCATACCTTTATGGTTTCCATTATGGGTAAACACGATATCTTCATTTAAGGAAGTGCGGACTACCGCCCCCTAAAAGTGATGTGATTCGTTAATGCCATATGTGGGATGTGTAAAGGATGGATTTAAAGTTATTATATATGATGTTATAATGGAATTATAATATACCTCTATATCATTATTATTTCTTTCCATTAAAGTATGAGATAGAAATGAAAGTAGCGTTCATGCGTACGTACGGCTTACCGTCTCCATGAACGGTGCATTTCATTTCTTATCCCCAAATGTAATGTACTATTAAAATTACATGTATATAATGTATATATATAATTAATGATATATCTAAATGATGAATATAATTCTGGAATTAAAATATACATACCTCTCATTTAGTTTTAATTCCACTAATATGACAAAGAAATGAAAGTAGCGTTCATGCGTACGTACGGCTTACCGTCTCCATGAACGGTGCATTTCATTTCTTACCTCTAAATGATTATGTAATATTATAAATACATGTATATGCTGGATATATATGATACATATTATATCCAAATCGGGAATTTCATTCTGGATATAAAGAAATTTTGACCACATGAACAACATGTAATTGTAAGAAGTCAACTTTCAACTTAAGAACCAAATATTGACAAAACAAAAATTATTAACTTAAATGGTTACATAATGTTTATAACATGGAAATAAGTGATATAAAAAGACTAATGAACTTTAAAATGTTCTTAATCAAGTATAAATTAACTCAAGTTTATTATTCAGGACGTTAAAGAACGATCGATTCAAGTCGGACCCAAGGTAAGGGACTTCGTCTCAATCTCCTTTCATTGAGGAATAATTCGTTTTATACACAACTTTCTTTTATACGGTGTATAAACTCCTTTGACTTTTACTTTTATACAAAAGGAATCTTTTTATACGAAGCGTTTTACTAAACGAAAAAAAGGAATGTTTTTTTTAACATACGCGGTGACAACGACCTTTTCCGCCGCCGCGAGTATTATTTGATCTTTGGCTTTCTCAACAAGCCGTAATGTTTTTAGAATAAAATAAATACCATATACTCTTTTATGTATTTTGGTATTGAAAATGGTTTTGAAAAAGGATTCTATTATGTCAATATATTTATGATATATTGTGATTGAAATGTGAAAATGTTATCATTCCTTTATATTGGTTTTATGTTTTATGATTTTATACTGGTACTTGGACATTTTAATGGGTGGTTACGTTATAAACCATATGAAGGGTGGTTCCATGAATACCTGGACGGGTGGTTACATTATAACCTCCAATGCATTGTGTATGGAAGTCGGCCGTATGGCTATTCCATTAAGTATGTATGGAAATTGGCCGTATGGCTATTCCATTAAGTGATATGTGTGGAAGTCGACCGTATGGTTATTCCACTTAAGTATGTTTATGTCCCAAGTTACCTTTATATATTCTATGTGTTCTTTATATGGGTTTTATGGTAATCCTTTGGTTACAAAAAGGTAAGTAATGATACTTTATTCAGTGAAGATTTTTTTTACTACTTCATGAAGGTGAAGTTATTACTTTGATATAGTATACATGGTTTACTCGATGTTTGAAAAACTAACAGTTTTCATTATTTTTGTATCCCTTACTGAGCTTTTTATGCTCACCCCAAGTTTTTCGAAATGTTTTTCACAGGACTTAAAGTGGAATAAGGTCAAGGATGGGATCAAGGGAATGTCATGCTATATACAACATGGAATCTAGACATCTTTCTTTTTAAAAGTTTTTATTTTATGGAAACTTAGTAGACGTGTATACTTTGTAATCTTTTAAGATGTAATAGTTATGTTCTAATTCTCTAAAACTCTAAACCTGAAAAGATCCTCAATGTGAATTATTCATTTAATTCAATATTAAGTAAGGTTTAAGGCTGGGGCCTTATAGTTGGTATCAGAGGTCGGTTTGGACAACTTTAGGAGTTAGAAAAGTGTTAAATTATAATATGATTGAAATGATATAGCATTTACGGATTGCCATGTTGCTTCGCCTAAGATATTTCTGTGTTCAGAATGGTTTTCCGCAGAGGAAACAAAGCAGCTATGTTGGGACGACATCAGGAGGAAGATAACCTTCCAAATCAGCAACCTGAGATGGTCGGAATCGGAACTGAACAGTTTGTTGCAGTGATGGCACAGTTGACTCAGGCTATAAATGGTGGTGGTATCCATGCACGAGATCAGCCAGATCAACCGCAGAGGAACATGTTAGTGGTGGAACATTTCATGAGGCAAAATCCCCCATCATTCAGAGGATCATCTGACCCTGTGCAAGATGAAGGGTGGATTAAAGCACTGGAGAAGATTTTTGATGTCATGGGGTGTTCAGAACATCAAAAGGTTAGTCTTGCTGTTTACCGTTTTGAAGGTGAAGCTGATCAGTGGTGGTCGATGGTGAAAAATATAAGGGATAGTGATGAGATTGAGGATCTTCACTGGGACGAATTCAAAGGTATGTTTCTTGAGAAATATTTTCCTAAGGTGGTTCGTCTTAGGATGGAAAAGCAGTTCCTAGAATTGAGGCAGGAGGATGATTCAGTGGCTGCTTATGAATAAGAGTTCACTCGATTGGCAAGGTATGCTCCAAACTTCATACGAGATCTTGATAGTAAAATAAACCGTTTTTACTCAGGGTTAAAGCCAAAGTATCGAAGGGCTTTAGCTTCTCGTGAGTTCAAAAGTTATGAAAAACTTGTTCAATGTGCGGAGAAGGTGGAAATGGATTTTGCCGATGATCAGGTGTTCTATGACAAACAACAGAATAAGAGGTCTAGTTGGCAGGCAAAGGGGAAGAATTCATCAAAGAAGCAAGGAGGTAAGAAAACCAAATATCCATCCTGTGAGAAGTGTGGTAAAATGCATCCTGGAGAATGTTTATCCAAGTCTGGTAAGTGCTTTCGGTGTGGTAAGTCTGGTCATATTGCTCGTAACTGTAAGGAAGATGATCAAGCAGGAAATGAAAATCCAATGGTAAAATGTTTTAAGTGTAATGAAATGGGTCATTATGCAAATGAGTGTCCAACGAAGAACTCAACTGGGGGAATGTAGCTAGACTAAAAGCAGAAAGGGGTGGTAAAATCATTTGCAACAACTTCAGCAGATGTTGGGCCATCGAATGAAGTGGTATCAGCTCCAGGGAGCTCAGTATTTTTCGAAGATTGACTCGAGGTCAGGGTACCATTAGTTGAAAGTAAAAGAAGCAGACATTCCGAAGACTGCGTTCCGTACTAGATATGGCCATTATGAATTTGTAGTTATGCCTTTTGGGTTAACCAATGCACCTGCTGTATTCATGGACCTTATGAATAAAATTTTCCATGAGTTCTTGGATAAGTTTGTGTTTGTGTTTTGAGGTTTGTGAAGAGGTTATGTGTGCCTTGTGATTCACAGTTGAAGAATGAGTTGTTTTTTTCATCCTAGCAGTACTAAGATGTACAGAGGTCTGCGGGAGTATTACTGGTGGGATGGAATGAAAAGAGACATTGCTGATTTTACTGTGAAGTGTTTGACATGTCAACAGGTTAAAGCAGAGCAGCAGTTACCGAAAGGGATGCTTCAGCCTTTACCAGTGCCAGAGTGGAAATGGGAAAACATATCCATGGACTTTGTTGTGGGATTACCGAGGACATCTCGAGGTAATAATGCAATCTCGGTTATTGTTGATCGCTTGACCAAATCTGCTCATTTCCTTTCTATACGAGATACTTTCTCTCTTGATCAACTTTCCCGTCTGTATCTTAAAGAGATAGTCAGGTTACATGGAGTTCCTCTCTCCATTGTATCGGATCGTAATCCCAGGTTTACTTCTAACTTTTGGAAAGTCCTTCAGAAGTCATTGGGTACTGAATTAAATTTTAGTACATCTTTTCATCCTCAATCAGATGGGCAGTCAGAACGAACAATTCAGACATTGGAGGATATGCTACGAGCTTGTTCTATGGATTATCAGGGAAGTTGGGACCAACATCTTTCTTTGGTTGAGTTTTCATATAATAGCAGTTTTCATTCTAGTATACAGATGGCACCATTTCAGGCATTATATGGGAAGCGGTGTCGAACTCCAGCTTTCTGGGATGAAGTGGGTGAAAGGAAGTTGATGAGACCATAATTGGTAGAAGAGTTGACAGAAAAAGTTCAGCTGATTCAGAAACACATGAGAACAGCTCAGAGCAGGCAGAAGAGTTATGTGGATAACCGGAGGAAAGATCTATCTTTTGAGGTAGGTGATCATGCTTTTCTCAAGGTTTCTCCTTGGAAAAGTGTGATGAGATTTGGTAAGAAAGGAAAGTTGAGTCCAAGGTTCATTGGATCATATGAAATTCTGGAGAGAGTTGGATCAGTTTCATACCGAGTGGCTTTACCTCCGAGTTTATCTCAGGTACACAATGTTTTTCACGTTTCGATGTTGAGAAAGTATATGCCAGATCCATCTCATGTTTTGAGTCCAGAGGTAGTTTAGCTGGAAGAGAACCTATCTTATGAGGAACAACCGGTCCAGATTCTTGACCATAGGGAGCAGGTGTTACGGAATAAGGTGATTCATCAGGTAAAGGTTTTGTGGAAAAACCATGTGATTGAAGAGGCAACGTGGGAATCTGAAAATGCTATGAGGGATAAATACCCCCACTTATTTTGATAAGTGAATAAAATTGCGAGGACGCCATTCCCAAAAGGGGGGAAGGATGTAACATCCCAGGTAAATAAAGAATAAAGAATTTTCATATTTATTAATATTTACGAATTAAATATTAATTTTATTTTAAAGGGGTTGCTATGTTTGATAGCGTACCCGATACGCAACGATGATTTTCTTTGAAACTTACGTAGCACACTAGTAATAAAATAATATTATTTTAAATGTTAGTTAACAAGTAGCCGTTGTACTGGCGGGAATGGATAGAAATAACTAAAATATGATTAGATATGTTTTTAAATGTTTATACATTTACCCAATAAAAGATAAAGGCTTAAAATACGGAAAGAGTTCAATTTTAGGGCATATATACTCTAATTTTCACTAAAGGTTCACTTATCACCTTTTAATGGTGAACCGTCATTAAATATAGTTTTGATCACTCTTATACTTTATTTTGGACCAAATATAACTCTTCTTTAGAATCAGGACATCAAAATTTACTTTGTGTAAATTTTTGGTACCTTTCTGTTAAAGTTCATTTTCTTTATGAATAGTGTAAAATGTTGTATTTTAATTCAAAACCTCTTTTTAATCTAATTTATTTATATGATTGGATTATTATTTTAATTGGTTTTAAAGTGAAATTAGAAAATATTTTTACCATTAAATCCAATAGTGGTCGTTGGAATTAATTTCACTTTGAAATCGGACTTAAACTAGTGTCAATCTTTTGATACTTATTGTTTTGTAAAAACACGCTATTTGCTCTGGCAGCGGGAATTAATTATTAAATTAAATAATGTGACTTATATGATTTGAATTTTGTAAAATAGACTTAATTTTTGAATTTGGAATATCAAATATAGCTTAGGGTGAATTTTTGGTAATTTTCTGAAAAACTTCAATTTTTGATGAATAGTGAAATCACTAAGTGGTAATCAAGCAAACTGATTTTTCAGTTAAATGAAAGTTTACCACTAATGTGTATTGAATTTTGAAAATCCGACATACATGGTTGTCATTAAGAAGTAAAATGTGGTTCAATGAGATTATAATAATTTTTTGGTGAATAGTAACTTATTAAGTTCTTAATCGCGATTAGAGGTAATTAGTGTAATTTAAGGTAAAAATGATATTATAAGAATGTGAAAACACGATGACACTTGTCCTACACCTATTGGGTGAGTCATGGACGACCAAGAAAAGCCATGGGCCAACTTGGGGACCCCATGGAGACACTTTTTTTGGGAAATGACATAAATAACTTTTTATTTAATGTTAAAATTAAATTGACACAAACATGAGTTGTTTTACTAAAACAATTTTTAGGTAAGGTTACACAGGTCCAAATTTTGATTATAAATAGTCATTGGAAATCTAAAAAGATGTCCTACATCATAGTATTTTTTTATGATTTTTAGACATTAAATAAATTAAATTATTTATGACATAATAATGATGCAGTGATGACATCATTATTTGGCGATTTAAATAAAATGGAAAGATAATGAAACATCTAAACCCTACACATGTCCAAAACCAATTGGGTGAGTGGATTTCGAACCCTTATCACCTTATCCACGAATTATATCAATGTGGGACCTTTTAAAACCGAAACACATTTTCAAATAAAGTAATATTTCTTTACTTTCCAAAAGTGCCCCTCCTCTCCTCTTATAAAAGGCCCCCACCTCTACCCCATTTCACACACTTCTCAAGCCTTTGGCTCGGCCAACCCCTGACCAATTACTCTCTCCACATCCCTCTCCTCATCCTAGAGGATTCACTTTGGGCAGAATCCTTTCAAAGGAAGCCTTTAGGCTCAAATCAAAAGAGAGTTACACTTTTAAAGGTAATTCATTCTCTCTTGTTCATTTGTTTTATTTTGCTTCTCCAACCCTATAAACTCTTTTTATTTACTTCTTTTGTAACAACACCAGTATCTTCAATATACTAGGATGTTGTTATAATATTTATTTGAGCTACACTCTCACACAACTACATCAAATGGTTAAAGAACATACGGTTTCCGTGGATGGCGAAATTATGCCTCCCGAAACGATGATTGTTCAATACTCATTTAACACCTTCAAGGGTGGCCATTATGATGTCACTATTTTTATATATGATATATAATATGTTTATGTTTTCTTTAAGCTTCTGTATTTTTCATTTTTGGCATACCTTTATGGTTTCCATTATGGGTAAACACGATATCTTCATTTAAGGAAGTGCGGACTACCGCCCCCTAAAAGTGATGTGATTCGTTAATGCCATATGTGGGACGTGTAAAGGATGGATTTAAAGTTATTATATATGATGTTATACTGGAATTATAATATACCTCTATATCATTATTATTTCTTTCCATTAAAGTATGAGATAGAAATGAAAGTAGCGTTCATGCGTACGTACGGCTTACCGTCTCCATGAACGGTGCATTTCATTTCTTATCCCCAAATGTAATGTACTATTAAAATTACATGTATATAATGTATATATATAATTAATGATATATCTAAATGATGAATATAATTCTGGAATTAAAATATACATACCTCTCATTTAGTTTTAATTCCACTAATATGACAAAGAAATGAAAGTAGCGTTCATGCGTACGTACGGCTTACCGTCTCCATGAACGGTGCATTTCATTTCTTACCTCTAAATGATTATGTAATATTATAAATACATGTATATTCTGGATATATATGATACATATTATATCCAAATCTGGAATTTCATTCTGGATATAAAGAACTTTTGACCACATGAACAACATGTAATTGTAAGAAGTCAACTTTCGACTTAAGAACCAAATATTGACAAAACAAACATTATTAACTTAAATGGTTACATAATGTTTATAACATGGCAATAAGTGATATAAAAAGACTAATGAACTTTAAAAGGTTCTTAATCAAGTATAAATTAACTCAAGTTTATTATTCAGGACGTTAAAGAACGATCGAGTCAAGTCGGACCCAAGGTAAGGGACTTCGTCTCAATCTCCTTTCATTGAGGCATATTTCGTTTTATACACAACTTTCTTTTATACGGTGTATAAACTCCTTTTGAATTTTACTTTTATACAAAAGGAATCTTTTTATACGAAGCGTTTTACTAAACGACAAAAAGGAATGTTTTTTTTAACATACGCGGTGACAACGACCTTTTCCGCCGCCGCGAGTATTATTTGATCTTTGGCTTTCTCAACAAGCCGTAATGTTTTTAGAATAAAATAAATACCATATACTCTTTTATGTATTTTGGTATTGAAAATGGTTTTGAAAAAGGATTCTATTATGTCAATATATTTATGATATATTGTGATTGAAATGTGGAAATGTTATCATTCCTTTATATTGGTTTTATGTTTTATGATTTTATACTGGTACTTGGACATTTTAACGGGTGGTTACATTATAAACCATATGACGGGTGGTGCCGTGAATACCAGGACGGGTGGTTACGTTATAACCTCTAATGCATTGGGTATGGAAGTCGGCCGTATGGCTATTCCATTAAGTATGTATGGAAATTGGCCGTATGGCTATTCCATTAAGTGATATGTGTGGAAGTCGACCGTATGGTTATTCCACTTAAGTATGTTTATGTCCCAAGTTACCTTTATATATTCTATGTGTTCTTTATATGGGTTTTATGGTAATCCTTTGGTTACAAAAAGGTAAGTAATGATACTTTATTTAGTGAAGATTTTTTTTTACTACTTCATAAAGGTGAAGTTATTACTTTGATATAGTATACATGGTTTACTTGATGTTTGAAAAACTAACAGTTTTCATTATTTTTGTATCCCTTACTGAGCTTTTTATGCTCACCCCAAGTTTTTCGAAATGTTTTTCACAGGACTTAAAGTGGAATAAGGTCAAGGATGGGATCAAGGGAATGTCATGCTATATAAAACATGGAATCTAGACATCTTTCTTTTTAAAAGTTTTTATTTTATGGAAACTTAGTAGACGTGTCTACTTTGTAATCTTTTAAGATGTAATAGTTATGTTCTAATTCTCTAAAACTCTAAACTTGAAAAGATCCTCAATGTGAATTATTCATTTAATTCAATATTAAGTAAGGTTTAAGGCTGGGGCCTTATAGTAGACTTCTAACAGAAGCCTCGATAACAGTGACCTTGTCACAATAGTGACCTGTAACAGTGACTCTTCGTCTATAAGCTTTGGTAAGTACTCCAACAGTAGACTTGTAACAGTGACCTTTGACAGACAGTTTCCAACAGTAACTAGAGATCTTCAATGGTGACCTTTAGCAACCTTCAACAGAAGTGTTCTCAACGGTGACCTTTATCATGACAATGAATTTTAGCAACAGTGACCTTGAACAGAAGGCACTTACCAGTAGCCTTTAACTGTGAACTTTTACTTAGGAAAATGTAAACTGTAAGCTAATGCAACAAATTCATGAGACTAAAAATATATAGATTGTTCTGGATAAATAATATTAAGATAGATTAAAAGGGATTATCAAATAACTTAATATATTATGATCAGTATTAAACATGATTTGGGATTATCAAAATAGGTCAGTCCAACACATTTAATATGTGAAAATTATTATTCTGATACTTGATAATAAAGATCATTTATGACAGAAAAAGGTAATTTACCTAGTTAAGGTTTAGTGGAGAAACTATATGGTTTAATAAGAAATATGGGAATCTAAAAATATTGTGAGGGAAAGGTATCTACATTTCCTTAATAAGTTCATAAATTTAGAGGACACAATTTTCAAAAGTGGGGATAATATAACAATGTATGTATTAATAGAATATTTTTTCATATTTAATGGTAATCTTGATTTAAATAGTGAAATTCATTATCTTAAGTAATTTAGAAATTAAATTGTTTTATTAAACTAATTTCATGTATGGTTGTATTTTAATGATTAATTTTAAAGTTATCGAATTAAAATTTGAAAAAAAAATATTTTTTGAATTCATGATTTCAATATTATATTAGGATTAAAATTTGTTAACTAGCTAAAAATGTTTAAAAAAATCAGTTGTAAAAAATATATTTTTTATAAGATACAAAATATTTTGTGATATCTTCAAGAAATAATTATGAAAAAAATTAATAAACTTATGAAATAACTAAATTATAATATTATAATTTAAATATTTACAGAAAAATAATTCAGAACATGTAAATTATGATTATTTTTTTGATAAATATGAAAATCATTTTAGTGCCTATGTAGTGACTGCACAATGTTGGAAAAGTCAAATTTGATTCCACTTAGATAATGTTTGAGTATAAGAAAAAATATGAACTACATTTTTTAAAATATTATGTATAAATGATGATTTTGACTGATATTTGATTCTATTATATTTGCATTAAATTAATATTATCCATATTATTGTGCAATGATTACCTCAGGAATGAAAAGATAAATTAACAAATGAAAATATGTTGTCTCCCCATGGATATGATTAAATATACATAATGAATGAATATAAAAGATTATATTGAACCTAAATGATTTATTTTGTTGATAGAAATTTATTTCAAATTTTTATATATGAAATAATTTCCTTTAATACTTATGCAACACCGATGTAGTGCTTGTGCAAGCAGATGAAAAATAAATAAATGATTTAATTAAAATTATAAAAACCATTAAATTACCAAAAAATAAAGAAATAATATTTTATGATTAATTTTAGACCATAATCATTACATGGCCTTATTTCGGACCTTTTTGATCTATTTGGTTTACATTAAGTGCCTTATAGTATTTTATTTAAAATAATGTCAAATTATTCACACAATGGTCTTTAATTAAAGAATTTTTTTTAATATATGGTTTTTTGGATGACATATTAGACCAAGAATAGTGTAAATAACTCTAGAAGATTTATCTTATTCAAGGAAATTTATTTTTAAATTTTAGGGAAGAAATTAATACATTAAATACTTGCATAACAATTATGCATTAATTTTTAAATTAATGGAAGAATAAAAAACCTAATATTAAAAATACTAAAAAATAATAATTTCAGATGATTAAGATATACAAGGAATTCTATAGATAATTGTGACATATTTAGTATATAATAAAATATATATTTTTTAATTTCACACTTTTTTGATGTTTTTAATTTCACTGTAATGAATAGTATTAAATTTAACAATAATGAAATATCATGAATATAATATTTTCATAAATTATTTAAGTATCATAAAAAATAGAAATGATAATAATGGGGAAAATATATGGTCAAATATTTCATCCCATGTGCATACATAGTTCATTTCGAAGTCTTTGGCTCCAGAATATCCATATTGTATTTTAATATTTTAAAAAAATCCTAATGTGACCCCTCTCTTCAATTATAAAATGGAATCCCTTCCTTCAATTAATTTCACCACATTGAGCCATCTAGCTTAAACATACCCTAGAAATTTCTCTTCTACACTTACCTAGTAACATTAAATAGTTTCTGGTCTCAAAAAAATTCCAATTCCATGTTCCTCAAGGGATCATTCAAGGAGGTGATATATGAGGGATAACTTTCTTAAAACACTTCTCCTAATTTATTTTCTTGTTCTACCTTATCCTCCCCTAATTCATTCATCAAGGAATAATAACTATAGTATAATTTATATACCATAAATTTATATTGATAGTGGAATATCATATATCTATCCATTTTCTGATCTCCTATTATTCAGAGAAACGAAACTATTGTCCAAATTATATAAATTAATAATCTTCATGGATAATGAGTTTTCATTTTCATTTACTACCTTCATGTATGGTCATAAAACTACAATTATATTTAAATAATATTTTAACAATTATATAATAAATTATTACATGTTATGGATCTAATATATAGACATGATATTAAATAAAATGAAACTAATTTGGGATGGTTAGAAAAACCGTTATAATAAACTGAACAATTATCATTGAACTTTTATCAAATTAATCATCCATATGTTATATATAAAAATGATGTATAGGATCATTTAAAATTATAAAGGTTCAAGAATACCATATAATTTTAGATATATATTATTATTCCAATTTGATAAGGACGTCCATGAATATAGACAAGTTCACCAACCATGTAACCATGAAATGAACACTCTTTGAATGCCGAAATTAATATGTATAACTCATCAGAGTGGCTATAAATGAACTTGGTAAAATTATAATAAATAAAATATATATGGAATATGTTATGTGTTAAGTAACTATTGAATATAATTTTATTTTCCATAATATTAGCAATAAGTTCATAATGCATTCAGACATAAGGTAAGGGACTTTCCATTAAAAATCATGTTTAATGTTTTTGTTAAAAAATTCAAAAATAATGTTTTTAAATTATATGACAGGAGTCGATTTTCCTGATTTTATGATGCCTTATTATTTTTAATAATCCTTTACAATAATACATGTTTATTTTCAAATAAATTTGTTTCCCTTCTATCTGCCCAATATTCCTTCATTAAAAGTTATTTTTTTCAAGGAATTTTTTTTTATGAATGTATTTTTATTTAATTATTATGCTATTTTTCTTGGGTATTGGCTATGATTATGGATGGTTCTGTTATAATCCAAATACAGGAAGGTCCATGATTGTAATCCATTTCATTGGGTGTGTTTATGTTTTAAGTTAACCATAATGGTTATTCCAATTGAAATTATAATGGTTATATCCATGTATAACTATAAGATTTATTTTATGGTATTAGTGAGGGTTACAAATTATATGTTAGCTAATAGGGTTAAAATATTAAGTAATTACGATAAGAAAATAATTCCCCAAGTTACCTAAATTATTTAATTATTTTTCTGAAACCTTATCGAAATCTCATGTTTTCACAAATTATGTAAATTTTACATTTAGGGGTGGGAAGTATGTCTTTGTGAAAATTACATCATGTGTTTATTAGTAATCATGGCCTAATAGTTTCTTTATATTATTTTTTATTCATTACTGAGATGTTTATTATCATCCCTTGTTTTAATATTTTTTCATATGATTTAATAAAGAGTTGGTCAAGGGATAAGATCAATGAAAAATTGTTGAGATTTATCATATAGAGAACCCGTGTTTCATTTTTATGAATTTTTTATGGAAAAATGGATACTTTTTATAATTTTACACATGTAATGTATGGAATTACTATGTAAGAGTATATACTAATTCTATTAAACACTAAACATGAAATATAACTTGGAAAAAAGTGATTTATAGTTTAAAAAAAACTAAAATATGTAAATTTTAAAGATGGGTCATTATACTTATGTTGTAAAACATGTTTAAATGGTATGGTGATGATGAATATTTATATTTCAATGTTCAGAATTTTTTTTAGTTTATAGTATTTTCTTTTTTCTTCTTCTAAGGACATTATTTTTAGTTTCCGTCATTTTTTCAATTAATTACATATTCTTTTGGATTCATTTTCATTTGAGAATTATACTACGATTTATTCTAATTAAGATATTATCAATACATTTACTATTAAATTTACCTTTAATTATTATTTGACTATTGTTCGAGTATTTTTACCATTCAAAGTCATGGTACAATCTTCTTATTCATTATACTTTATTTTATTTTATGTATTTCACTGAAGAAAATTGAAACAGCATGCTCTAAATAAAATTTTGATAATTACTCATTCAACTTCATTAATTATTTTCATGATTCATACCTCCTTTTCCATAAGAAGATAACCCACCAATAGTTAGGTGTCAATAGTAGGGGTAGTGTGAAAATAATGAGTTCTTAAATCAATTCCTTTGTAATCTATTGGATAAGTATTTTGGTTGATAATATATTTCAATCTCGTTCCATTTCAAGAAGGAGACTATGAGATTACATGGTAAGGAATTTGAGAAAAATAAAATGAACAGAAGTGGGACCAATAGTTTTATTCATTTTTTCATTTTTTTTTGTTACAATTAATTCATCTAGATTTTTAGGCATGTCTGGAAAAAATAGTAGATTCCAATAAGGGTAGATCCAATTTTATAGACCCGACAGAAAATATTTTATTTTGAAAATCTACTCAGTATAATACAACAACATTCCTTTTCTATAATTTGGATCTCCTATGTATATGCTCCCCAAAATTATTATTGATCCATTTTTTATTCATCTGAAATAAATTAATATTCTTATCCTCATAAACCCAACCTTTAATGAATCATGTTAGGAATCTACCTCATAAGTTATAATCACAAGGTCATATTCATTTCCATATACTTCCTATGGTTTTGACCCCATATTGTTGATATGTTTTGCCTTTGTAGTTGGTGTAGTTTTAGATAATATAAATTTATATTCTGATCATGATTATGTATAATCAGTGATGTTATATTGAAATTTCAACTTTTGGTTATATTGTAAGGAAATTATTTGTTTCATAGGAATCGTAACCTTTGCTGGGAACCTTGGATTTCCCCCAAAAACTTTTTCTACTACCATTTCCTTTCACAAAAAGACTAGAACCTTCATCTAGGTTGTTCTAATAGTTCATCTTATAGGGACCTCTAACTCAATATTATATCCTAGTTTTGCAAGAACTATAATCTCTTGACCCTAAAACCAAGAGTTAAATTTATGTATGTTGAATTTTAGATATGGTTAATTGAAATAATATTGCTCCACCTAATATTCATGATTTTTATTAGGTTACACCTAAATAGAAGGGAGAGTGACCAATACTGAGGAAGATAACCATTATGGATTATGGATTTACACCCATTATATGTGATGTACCCAAAATCATTCTTCCTCCAATATAGGATCATAAATTTGAAATAAAAGAAGTACTCGTTCATATGTTCCAAAACATGGGAGGATTTAGAGGACTTTATATTGAAGATCAACATGGGTGTATATCCAATTTTCATGAAGTCTATAGAACCATTATATATCCTAGTGTATATTTAGACATAATCAAAATTAGGTTTTACAATTACCCTTGTATGAAAGAGAAAAGTATCGGATTAAATGTCAAGCTTCAGATTCCATTATGAAATCTTTTGATTTTGCAAATAAAATCCTTGAAAATACATTCAACCCATACATAATAGGAAGATACAAAACAAAATCCCATGAATGACTCAAGATGATGTACAATTAGATTGGGAAACATGTGATGACTTTAAATACTGAACCCTAAAGTAACCACATCACATACTTGATGTGTGGATACAACCTCTAACCTTTTACTATGAACTTAAACAAGATGCGTCAATAGTTGTGGAAACATTTTTTGATGGAGGAATCAAGTTCAAGATATTGAATGTTTGTTGAGAACTTCAAGATGAGGTATCAAATAGTTCAAGTATTTTCCATAGTGATAAAGGATTTCCTCATCAAGGAATTCCACAAGTAGAAGAGGACACCCATTATGTATCCCAAGTTGAAACACTCATTAAAAATATTGAAATATTTCATCTACCTTCTCTACCCCCTCCACCTCATTCTCTTATTATGGAGGTTCTAGAATGTGAAATGTGTATAGGCCTACTCACATACCAAGACTGTAAGAAAGTGATATAAGAAACTAAATTTGAGTATATTGGTTACATAAATTACAATGAAAAAACCAATATTTCAATCAACTGTAGTGATACCAGCATCCATACTACCAATAAGGACCTCTTCAACAATAGCCTCAATCAAATCAATTACAATAAAAAAAGGTGCGGTAACACTCCATCTTGAAATCAGGGACCTCCTTGTTACCCACATCACTATCTATCTCCTAGGCCTCAATAGCCACAACCAATATATCACATTCCCCATAAAGATCACCAATTCCCACACAGACAACAAGAAAACTTTCAGAAATCACTATTGAGGTAGACACAACATGACCCTCGACAATAATAATATTTTGACATGTAGCTAACCACATTCATTCAAAATGGGGATTAGAGGATGAATATCGATGAAACAAATATGAAAAATCAAATATCTTCCCTCTATAACTATGGCCACCAGTTTTTGCTGATTTTTATGAATTAATTAAATCAATTATTATATAATCGAGAGTTTTCTATGGTTGCAGTCCCTAATAGTGTAAAACATATTAATTATTAGTATCTGTTCATATGTTAGGAAAATAAGTTGGGTAAAATTGAATCACATAAAACTATAATCAGATACGACAACGATGAGTGAACCAACAAAAATATGGTCTATAAAAAATTGGTATTCAATAAAAATTAAAAAACTCACACACAAGAGAACCCCAAAAAAATTGACGTCTATGTGGCTCCATAACCACATAGACCCTCCCTTCCATTCCATGAATGAATGAGACGATAAAATATATAGGGGGATTATAATAATTTATTTGAGATGCTCAAGAATTTAAAAATTAATATTTATTTTTCACAATCCATTGAACAAATAACAACATATGTAAAATACAATAAGGTAGTTCTCTATAGAAATAAAAAATGGATCCACTTTGGGTCATATCATTGAATGAATAATTCTCTACTATTCATCAGTGGATGCTCCCACCAATGATAAGGGATCCCATAAGGTTCTTGATTCCCTACACTATAAGTAAATAAAATTTAGGAAAATCTTTGTATGATAATAGTGACAATATAAATATCATGAAACTGTGTGTTTTCAAAAATTTAGGTATCGAATTAATGAATCTAACTCATGTGTTACTTTTTTTGGGTGACCGATCAATCAGGAATATCCATGGACTACTTAAGGACATCATAGTTAACGTCTTAAATGTCATTTTATATGTCAATAACCATATCCAAGATATGGATGAAGAAGAATATGTCCCCATAATTCTAGGTAGACAATTTCATGTCACTAGTAAGGAATTAAACGATGTGAATAAAGGATTTTTTATTTTCAATGTTGATTATGAATAAGTATTGTTCAATTTAGTGAAATCCAACATGAAATATATAGAATTATTTGACTATAAATAAATCTTCCTACCCGATGAGTCAGATGATTTCATGGATCATGAAGATGAGAGAGAGACTATGGATCCTAATGAATATGATTGTAGCGAATATTAGAAGGTTAATTATGATAAACCTTTGATGAGAACCATTGTTCCTAGTTTCATACCTTCAGTTATCCATCCACTAACTATATAGTTAAAACCTTTTTCAAGAACATTGAGTTAATCATTCATAGAAACTACAGATATGATGCAAGTAATCATAAATATGTAACTAAATCAAGTTAATAAATTTTAAATGATATAATTACTAAAAGGGAAGAAAAATAAAATCTCATGGGGTTTGGAAGATATCAAAGGTATCATCCCAATGACTTGTACACAAAAGATTCTACTAAATGACAATGCTAAACAAAAACATCAAACCTTAATGAGACTCACCCCATGAATGATAGAAGTCAATAAAAAATATGATCTAAAAATTCTAGATACTGGTATTCTATTTTCCATCTTTAACTATGAGTTGGTGATGTCACTGCAAGTCATTCCAATGAGAGGATTGTCCATTAGTAAAAATATGAATATGTTTTAATCCCTACCCAAAACATTACCAGATAGAATGTATGTGTTTTATTCAGAAATTTGAACACAAAAAATTGAAAATACCATTTTCCTCAACCATTCACAGATCAGATTCATGGGTGATTGGTTGGTCATGAATTCTATCTTTTCTTTTTGGATATTTGGATTCAATAAAATCACTATCATCCTAGATTATTATTTAAATACTACATTAACATATCTGTTTGGGAAATTCTCCTAAAAAGGATTTTGTTTGGAATTTTTAATGCACATAAAATATTCAAATATTGTATGAAACCTAACATTTATTAAGGATGAGGATTTTCTAGATATATTAATTGATGATATATCTTTGAATGGACCATCAATTCAAGTATGCCTAATAAATCTTTAACTTGTTCATCAACACTAAGAAGAAAAATACCTTGTGAGAAATAAGATGAATTTCATTTCAGTGTTCATTGAGGAATTTTCCTCAGACATAAAATTCTAATGTATGGCATGGAATTTGACCAATAAAAAAATAATTTCATCAAAAACTTTCCCAAACAAAAACTGGTTAATGGCATAAGAAGCCTTCTGTGCCATAAATTATTTTATCACTACATTAATAAAAACATTGCACAAATATTCTTCCACATACACATATACTATTAATGTAATTTTCATTTGATTTCTAGGATGATGGTTTGTGGACATTTAATATTCTAAAGAATATCATTATGGTTTCTAAAGACATTTTCTCACCTAATTAGGATAAAGTCTAGGAATTGATTTGTGATTTTATAGACTTCATTATGGGAACTATTTTGGGACAATGGTTTGGACACACATTTTATCTGATTTACTATAAAAACAATACTCACAAAGAGACTTAAATCAATTATACTACTACATAAAAATAGATGATTGATATAGTCTTTGTATTTGACATATTTTGATCATATCTCATTCTTTATAAAATATTCAATTTCATTAATCATGAAACACTAAAATACCAACTAAATAAATATTATTTCAAATAATGTTTGATACGGTAGATCATGATGATACAAGAATTTGATATTATCATCATAGATAAAAAATGAATCAAAAATAGTGTTACTAACCATCGTTCTATACATCTATTTCATATTATTTAGGATATAGATTATCCTAATTTTGAATATGATTTACTTGATAAAACACTTTACAATGTCAATATGCAAGTATGAGCATGGTTTTATAATATTGAAAATTATTATACAATAGGACCCCTCTAACCACAATTTTGCTATTGATAGGGGAAGATTCTTATTTTCAATGATTCAAGCTATTCCTGGGGGGGATCCTATTTTATTGAAACATTACGTAGATGGTTTAATATGATGATTCATCCCAAATTATGAAATTAAAGAGTTCAATAATTATGTAAAATTTCTCGAACTGGAGGATTTCATTGGACTAAGTGAGTTATGGCTAAAATTATGCAAAGTGGACTCTCTTGTACCATGCTCTATTGGTATTCAAAAAGGTTTTGTCCAAAATATAATTGATTTTCAATGAAATTTTCTATTTTGAAACAATATGAAATTCCCTAGAAAATTTTTCTTGATGTTGAAATTTTTTAGGTTTTTTGAATTAATTTGAGGGTCACATCTCCCAATTCTTAGGGCATGTTTTATATCCTAGTCATAGTGGATTGGGTCTCAACATGGGTATAAGTCGATCCCAACACTCTTGACAAAGCCAGTGTGGCCTGCATTTTTTTGTGGAATAATATATTTTATTGATTTGGATTTCTATGATTACTCATTATAGATTGAGGAACAAAGATAAAAAACAATGAAACAAAAGTGATTCCTAAGAAATATTGTATTCAATAAAACACTAAAACCCACTATCACAAGAAGACTCAATGGAAAGTATAACTATCGAATCATAAAAATCAAGAAAATTAATTAAAAGATAGTAAATACACATAGGAAAACATGAGTATTAAACTTGATGATGCACTATGGGTAAAAAAACATCTTTTAAAATTCCCATAGGGAAAAAACATTCTGGTCTATCTACGGTAATAGATTTCACAAGCTAGTAGAATGGGAGAACTTATATTATAGGTAAATTAAAGGATTTATGTTTGATGGTCACAATGTCAGATAGAAAATAATAATATAAATGGATGTGATGGATGTAATTAGAAGGGTCCCTGATAAAATTGCTTAGTTTTATAAGGAGAGAATAAAGATATGAGACAATGGACGCAACACACGACTAATTTTTTCATGGGGGGGACAATATTATACCATGGAATTCACATTTAAAATTATTCCCTAGGAAAATAAAATCCTGATGGACAGGTCACTTTCAAATATTCAATGTTTTCCCCTATGGAAATATTTAAATTCAACAAGGAAGTAGACAACCCTTTATAGTGAATGGATGGAAATTAAATATTTACATGATCCATTTTAAGAGCATTGAGTTTATTATCTCAAATTAAAATGACACTGATTGATGTCTAGATCTTGAATTAAAATGAAGCATTTACTATGATGAAAAATAAGTTTTCATTGTGGAAAATGAGGGTCGTTGAAAATTAGGGGACTTCATCTAAGTATCTCCAGATAAAAAAATACTATGTCATTAGAAAAGAAATTTATATATTAAAAATTTATGGTGTATAAAACAATTCTCATGGAACATACACAATATTTTTTTAATTTATTTCTTAAATTTCATGATTTGGTTTTAAAATCACTTCCCTAGGGTTTTCTAGGTGCGATACCCCATCCTTCAGCTCCAATATTCTCCCAAGTTCTCCTCCCTGGGAAACACTCTCATTCATTCATCCCCTACTCCATTATCCCTTTATCCAATCCTACTCACTCCCCCTCCTATCTCTATGGTGCATAGAAGAGGTTTCAATAATTTAAAATGTGTGGGAAAATATTCTCAACCACTTATAGCCAAATCCATAAACTGTGTACCCATCCCCACCATCCCCTAATCCAATGCCTTATGTGGATATCACCACACTAGCCTCCCCATATGATTTAGGATTGAGCTCCAAATACTATCATTCTCATGGTGTGGTCGTACTTTCCCATATACACCCTTTATCTCATTTCACAGAACCAACATATTAGGTTTTCTTGGCTAATTTATAGGCCAAACTAATTTTCCTGAATAAGACCATAGTTTTAGATGTCATTCACATGATCCTCATGTATAAGGATGGTATGGTTTCCCTTAGGTGAATGCACATAAAAAATATTACCAAGATATATAAGGAGACATTTTTGTATCTTCTTTTTTATCTTATCACTAACTTTGTGCTAGACATCGTACACATCGCCTTCTAGTTAGGGTCCATGATTTGAATAGGACACATGGTGCATCAAGTTTTCCTTGTGGATATATCCTTTAAATTTCATGACATTTTTTACTTATTCTATAATAAATATTGATCCAAAGAAGAAGGATACTTCACATTGCTGGTCATTAATAGCACGTGGCCCTGCCTTCATTCATGATCATTTGATAGTGAAGGGAATCCATCTCAAGGGTAATGCTCTTAGAATTATTTACCATGATTTATCGCAAGATTGACTAGCATGAGGCAACCCCCACAAAGACGTCATTCAAAAATAGGTGGTCATCCTCACCACTTCCATGGGAGACCTTTCACTGAACATGGACCAGTAGATTATGCTCTATTATTAGTGTTTGGACATGAGGTTCTGTTATACAGTGATGGGTGGATCTTTCATCACCCCCATGGAAATACATCTGGGAGTTTTTTATAGTGTCTAACCTACCTCTTCACTTAGTCACATGCATTATATGTACCTTCACATTATATATACAATTTATCTTTATTAGAAGGTAGAAGACCATTACAATGGCAACAAGAGTTAGACAAGTCCGCTGACAAGTCCCTTTCTCCCATTGATTCTAATACCCCTTCTATTCTAGTAAAAAAGACTGACCCTACTTATACAACAACATCATATGTGTCTTCTCATCCTATCCATGCTTAATCAGATATATTGGAGGTAGTACACATTTATTACCTCCTAATCTAGTATATTAAGGAGAACTAGAGGCGTATTTTCCAATATTTTTACATCCCTTTCACTGACCCTTCTTCTACTCCACCTCCACCCACTAAATCCACCCACAATCACTATTCAAGCACCAAACCACCATATAATTACAACCCCAACCATCCACATAGGACCTTTAGTAACCCCAGTCAAGGTTCCCCGTAATAACACTAACCATAACGCCCAATATGGCTTCTTGGAGGAGAACAATAGATGGGGTAAGGGCCCCGCACTATCTTATACTTTGGATTTTTCCTTTCATTGATCCAGATTCTATAAATTTGACTCCCGTATAGATCAAAAACTCCCTTCCACCAGTGATGCTTGAGACTGTTGATAATATCATATCACCTTTCATACCAGTCAATCCAACTAACAATTCCTCTATACCTTAAATTTACATTGAAAGATAGTTTCATCCAAGCATTTTTTGGTAGGGGTCCTCTGATGTTGCTTATAATTTTTTTTATAAAGATTAGTATGTGTGCTCTATATTAATGTCAAAAAATTACATGCGTATAAAGGAACGGATTTTACATTTGTCTCTGATAAATTCATGAAACATGTCAACAGGTAACGTAGCTGAGTATGTGTATCCCTCTTCAGAGACACCTTTATTAGCAAGGCCATCAGCAAGGTGATTTTATTCCCGAAAAGTTTGAGAGAGAAAGAAGTTGATTTAGGAATTATTTTCAAGGTAGTTCATCCACTTAGCCGCAAGATTCCATGAAATATGAGATGTTCCCATTTGAATGGCTTGGAATATTGTGGTAGAATCTCATTCAAACCAAATGTTTTTCCATCCTTGTTCACAGACATGATTAAATGCCTTTATAATCCCGGTCATTTCTACTTTCAAGGCTGTAACATTTCCACAGGGTCCATACAAGAGTTCCACTACTTCACTGTTATGATCACGGAAAAAATTCCATAGCTTGAAGGACTTGGGTTCCCCATTGAATCACCATTCGTGTTGCACTTCATCCACCCATGGAATTGAGAAATCCAGAATACATTGAGGGTTCCTAGTGCCTTTGGAAGGTTTCCAGCTATATTGAGCCTTTTGAGGATGATAAAATAGCAGACAGAGTTGCTACAAGAGGTTGTATGCAGATGGTCTACATTTTGAGTGGCTATAATTATCATGGCCAACACCTTTTTTACATAGCAGTGCCTGTTGCAATGGATGGTGACATTTCCAAACTTCTATATGGCATGGATAACTTCCAAAAAATTATACTTTAAAGATGATAGATATATTCTTGGAGAGCTAGACCGGAAAAATTTAATACAGGAGATGAAAAATTATAGCATTGCAAGGCATTCAGGTTTCAAAGAGCTCAAAAATAGAATTCCATAGAGAAGTAGTTGTTTTTCAAGATAAGAACATGTGATCCACGTATCCCTGGTAATCATGGTAGAGAGCGCATTGGGAGTATAATGAGATCCCCAAACGTTGCAGGTTGCAATCAATAGGAAGTTTGTTCGGTGAAGGTCTCCAAACCATGGTGAATCTGGAAGGATTAATCCACTTTTTCTTAAAACCTCCAATCCAATGTGGATATTCATGGAACATCTGTTTGTAGTCAGTATTTGAGTCAAGATGTCCAGTTGGGGATTACTCCCAAATCATCATTTCATCTTGATTGATGAATTCATAGTAGGCTACATCTTGTGCAACATCCTCACGACGTGAATAAATAGCGGTCAGCTGATACTTAATGGAGAGGTTTTGATTGACATCTAGGGGGTTAACCCTATTCAGCAGGGGATCACCCATCCAGCTAGTATGCCATAAGTTTAGGGATGAAGCTCTACCAACAATCCAATGAGAATTACAGATAATGTAAGGGAACACTACCCGCAACCTAATACAGATGGAAGATTCCATATAGTTCTGTTTTCCCTCAATAAACCTTGCTATGAATCTGCTACTAATGAATTCCATGGATGCTGATATTTTATTCATTAGTCTCCATATGAATTTTTCTTTTAGAGCTTGGTTAAAGTGCTTCATATTTTTGATTCCAAGACCTCCAAGGGATTGGGTTGTGAAACAGGTTTCCCAAGGGGTAGTGAGGATCTTTCTCTCATTCACATTACCACTCCATACAAAATTTCTCATCATAGAGTTAATAAATTTGATGGAAAATGAAGGTCAAATGTAAACCATAAAGGAGTAGACAAGTTTGGAAACCGCAACATGTTTAACAAGGCATATACATCCAACCATTGAAAGTGAAATTCCTTTTGATGAAGAAAGAGTATGTATCACTTGACACACCACATTTTAGAAATATGAGGTGTGGGGTTTTCCCTAGAACATTGGGTCTCCAAGATATGTAAATGGGATTGATCCCTCTCGTATGCATAGATCACTGATTATGCTGCATTTCCTTGTTGCTGAGAATTTTTTCCAAAATATATGAATGATTTTTTATAGTTAGTTTCCTGGCCCGAAAAACATTCATAGTGAAGAAGAGAATTTTTTATATTGTTGATGTTCTGTCTTCCTCCCTTAATGAAAATAATAATTTTGTCAACGGAAAATATATGATAAGGAGATGAGATACCTATTTCCACTCTGATGAGTATTAAATCCCCAATGTTAACCATGTGGATAAGAAGTCTACTCAGATAGTCCTCAGCAATAGCTATCTGAAAGGCGATCTCCCTACCTAACCCCTCTAGAACATTTAAAATACCCCTCCTAGGACCCATTAATCAGGATGGAGATGTTGGTAGAACCAAGAAGAGTTGTGATCCAATTAAAAAACTAATCATTGAATCCCAACTGGTGGAGCACCATCCCAATAATGTTCCATTCCATGGTATCGAAGGCCTTCCTGATGTGTAATTTCAGGGAAATATTTCCTCCTCTGGTGGAATTTATAAGCAGATTGACAAAATATGAGGTAATTATCATACAATCCTAGATTCTTCCTTCCTTCACAAAACTAAATTGATTCCATGAGATTATTTTGTCTGAGACACGAGCAGGCCTCATTTTGAGAATTTTGGTTATGATTTTTTGTATCGTGTTGACTAGCGCCAATGGTTTGAACTGGATAATGTCACTAGAATTCTCTACTTTGGGTATGAGAGTGATGAATTAGGCATTGAAACCTTGGGTAAGGCATCCCCCTTCGAAAAAATGCTTAAAATCCTCCAAACTGCATCTTTTATGATATCCGAGAAAGTTTGAAAAAAAATGGTTAGTGAAGCCATCCGGTCTAGGAGAGATCTCTTTGTAAGACCAAAAACTACCTCTATGATTTCCATGTCCAGAGGTGAGCTTGTAAGTAAAGAGTTTTCCTCTTCAGTGATTAGATTAGGAATAATATTTTCATTGAGAATTACATTTTTTGGGGGCCCATTGAAAAGATTCTTGTAGAATCCAACAACGTGATTTGAAAGCTCCTACCTTCCCTTAAGAATATTGTATCTATCTTTGAGTAAATAGAGAGGTTTATTAACCATATGAGCCCTTTGTAAGGCATTGAAAAACATTTTTGTTTCTATCACCCCAGCAATCCACTTTATCTTGAACATATATCTATTGATTTTTTCTTTAAGAATGATGAGATGTTTCAGCTTTGTAGCCAAATTAGTTTCATGGATAGGGGACCCAGTGAAGTTATTTATGGTTATTTCCTCCTGAAGTTCATAAAGGGAACACTCAATTTCATGAATATCAGTGTCAAGTGAGCTAAATTTTACCTTAGTCCAATCCTTTAATTTGGTCTTGAGTAATTTTATCTTGGAAATACAAATTAAATGATTTGTATTGCCTCCATACATAGCCCATGCCTGCTGAATAAGATTTTCACATTAAGTAAGGACAGCCCTTGCATTGTTGAACCACAAAGGAAGCAGTTGTCTTTTCTCAGATTCAGTAATACTTAATAGAATTGGGTGGTGGTCAGAGTTGTGACGTGCCAAGGTGAAACATGAAATAGCCTCTCAATTTGTAAGAAAAGTTTCATTGACAAAATCCCTATCAAGCTAGATCTCCCTCATGACATTAAGGTGCCATATATACCAAGTAAATTAAGGATTAGGAGTTTCTAGATATATTAATTGATGATATGTCTTTGAATGGACCATCAATTCAAGTATGCCTAATAAATCTTGAACTTGTTCATCAACACTAAGAAGAGAAATTCCTTGTGATAAATAGGATGAATTTCATTTCAACGTTCATTGAGGAATTTTTCTCAGACATAAAATTCTAATGTATGGCATGGAATTTGACCAATAAAAAAATAATTTCTTTGAAAACTTTCCCAAACAAAAACTGGCTAATGGAATAAGAAGCCTTCTGGGCCATAAATTATTTTATCACCACATTAATAAAAACATTGCACAAATATTCTTCCACATACACATATACTATTAAAGTAATTTTCATTTGATTTCTTGGATGAAGGTTTGTGGACATTTAATATTCTAAAGAATATCATTATGGTTTCTATAGTCATTTTCTCACCGGATTAGGATAAAGTCTTGGAATTGATTTGTGATTTTATAGACTTCATTATTGGAACTATTTTGGGACAATGGTTTAGACACACATTTCATCCGATTTACTATAAAAACAATACTCACAAAGAGACTCAAATCAATTATACTACTACAGAAAAAGAGATGATTGATATAGTCTTTGTATTTGACATATTTTGATCATATCTCATTCTTTATAAAATCATCATTTTCATTAATCATGCAACACTAAAATACCAACCAAATAAATATTATTTTAAATAATGTTTGATACAGTAGATCGTGATGATACAAGAATTTGATATTATCATCATAGATAAAAAATGAATCAAAAATAGTGTTACTAACCATCATTCTATACATCTATTTCCTATTATTTAGGATATAGCTTATCATAATTTTGAATATGATTTACTTGATAAATCACTTTCCAATGTCAATATGCAAGTATGACCATGGTTTTATAATATTGAAAACTATTATACAATAGGACCCCTCTAACCACAATTTTGCTATCGATAGGGGAAGAGGTTTATTTTCAATGATTCAAGCTATTTCGGGGGGGTCCTATTTTATTGAAACATTGTGTAGATGGTTTAATATAATGATTCATCCTAAATTATGAAATTAAAAAGAGTTCAAGAATTATGTAAAATTTCTCTAACTGGAGGATTTCATTGGATTAAGTGAGTTATGGCTAAAATTCTGCAAAGTGGACTCTCTTGTACCATGCTCTATTGGTATTCAAAAAGTCTTTGTCCAAAATATAATTGATTTTTGATGAAATTTTCTATTTTTAAACAATATGAAATTCCCTAGAAACTTTTTCTTAATGTTGAATTTTTTTAGGTTTTTGGAATTAATTTGAGGGTCACATCTCCCAATTCTTAGGGCATGTTTTATATCCTAGTCATAGTGGATTGGGTCTCAACATGGGTATAAGTCGATCCCAACACTCTTGAAAAAGCCAGTGTGGCCTGTAGTTTTTAAGGAATAATATATTTTATTGATTTGGATTTCCATGATTAGTCATTATTGATTGAGGAATAAAGATAAAAAACAATGAAAAAAAAGTGATTCCTAAGAAATATGGGATTCAATAAAACACTAAAACCCGCTATCATAAGAAAACTCAATGGAAATTAAAACTATTGAATCATAAAAATCAAGAAAATTCATTAAAAGATAGTAAATACACATAGAAAAAACATGAGTCTTAAACTTGATGATGCGTTGTGGGTGTACAAAACATCTTTTAAAATTCCCATAGGGAAAAAACATTCTGGTCTATCTACGGTAATTGATTTCACAAGCTAGCAGAATGAGAGAACTTATATTATAGGTAAATTAAAGGATTTATGTTTGATGGTCACAATGCCAGATAGAAAAGAATATTATAAATGGATGAGCTGGATGTAATTAGAAGGGTCCCAAATAAAATTGCTTAGTTTTATAAGGAGAGAATAAAGATATGAAATGATGGATGCAACACACGACTAATTTTTTCACGGGGGGACAATATTATACCATGGAATTCACATTTAAAATTATTACCTAGGAAAATAAAATCCTGATGGACATTTCCCTTTCAAATATTCAATGTTTTCCCATATGGAAATATTTAATTTCAACAAGTAGAAAACCCTTTATAGTGAATGGATGAAAATTAAATTTTTACCATGATCCATTTTAAGACCATTGAATTTATTATCTCAAATTAAAATCACAACGATTGATGTCTAGATCTTGAATTAAAATGAAGCATTTACTATGATGAAAAATAGGTTTTCATTGTGGAAAATTAGGGTAATTGAAAATTAGGGGACTTCATCTAAGTTTCTCCAGATAAAAAAATATTATGTCATCAGAAAAAAAAATTATATATTAAAATTTTACGGTGTATAAAAAATCTCTCATGGAACATACACAATAATTTTTTAATTTATTTCTTAAATTTCATGATTTGGTTTTAAAAGCACATCCCTAGGGTTTTCTGGGTGGGATACCCCATCCTTCCGCTCTAATATTCTCCCAAGTTCTCCTCCCTAGGAAACACTCTCGTTCATTCATCCCCTACTCCATTATCCCTTTATCCCATCCTACTCACTCCCCCTCTTATCTCTATGCTGCATAGAAGATGTTTCACCAATTTAAAATGTGTGGGAAAAGATTCTCAACCACTTAGACAAATCCACAAACAGTGTACCCACCCCCACCATCCCCTAATCCAATGCCTTATGTGGATATCACCACACTAGCCTCCCCGTATGATTTAGGATTGAGCTCTAAATACTATCATTCTCATGATGTGGACGTACTTGCCCATATCCACCCTTTATCTCATTTCACAGAACCAACATATTAGATTTTCTTGTCTAATTTATAGGCCAAACTAATTTTCCTGAACAAGACCATAGTTTTAGATGTGCTTCACATGATCCTCATGGATAAGGATGTTATGGTTTCCCTTAGGTGATTTCACATAAAGAATATTACCAAGATATATAAGGAGATAATTTTGTATCTCCTTTTTTATCTCATCACTAACTTTGTGCTAGACATCGTACACATCACCTTCTAGTTGGGGTGCATGATTTGAATAGGACACTAGGTGCATTCAAGTTGTCCTTGTGGATATATCCTTTAAATTTCATGACATTTCTCACTTATTCTAGCTTAAATACTGATCCAAAGAAAAAGGATACTTCACATTACTGGTCATTAATATCATGTGGCCCTGCCTTCATTCATGATCATTTGAGAGTGAAGGGAATCCATCTGAAGTGTAATGCTCTCAGAATTATTTACCATGATTTATCGCAAGATTGACTGGCATGAGGAAACCCCCACAAAGACATCATTCAAAAATAGGTGGTCATCCTCACCACTTCCATGGGAGACCTTTCACTGAACATGGACCAGTAGATTATGCTCTATTATTAGTGTTTGGACATGAGGTTCTGCTATACAATGATGGGTGGATCTTTCATCACCCACATGGAAATACATCTGGGAGTTTTTGATAGTGTCTAACCTACCTCTTCACTTAGTCACATGCATTATATGTACCGTCACATTATATATAAGATTTATCTTTATTAGAAGTTATAAGACCATTACAATGGCTACAAGAGTTAGACGAGTCCGCTGACAAGTCCCTTACTCCCATTGATTCTAATACACCTTCTATTCAAGTAAAAAAGACTGACCCTACTTCTAAAACAACATCATATGTGTCTTCTCAGCCTATCCATTCTTAATAAGATATATTGGAGGTATTCCACATTTATTACCTCCTTATCTAGTATATTAAGGAGAAATAGAGGCATATTTTCCAATATTTTTACATCCCTTTCACTGACCCTTCTTCTACTCCACCTTCATCCGCAAAATCCACCCACCATCACTATTCTAGAACCAAACCACCATATAATTACAACCCCAACCATCCACATAGGTCCTTTAGTAACCCCAGTCAAGGTTCCCGTTAATAACACTAACCATAATGCCCAATATGGCTTCTTTGAGGAGAACAATAGATGGGGTAAGGGTCCTGCACTACCTTATACTTTGGGTTTTTCCTTTCATTGATCTAGATTCTATAAATTCGACTCTCGTATAGATCAAAAACTCCCTTCCACCAATGATGCTTGAGACTATTTATAATACCGTATCACCTTTCATACCAGTAAATCCAACTACCAATTCCTCTATACCTTAAATTTACATTGAAAGATAGTTTCATCCAAGAACTTTTTGGTAGGGGTCCTCTGATGTTGCTTATAATTTTTTTTTGAGAAAGATTAGTATGTGGGCTCTATATTAATGTCAAAAAAATTACATGCGTCTAAAGGAGGTGATTTTACATTTGTCTCTGATAAAGTCATGAAACATGTTACGAGGTAACGTAGCTGATTATGTGTATCCCTATTCAGAGACACCTTTATTAGCAAGGCCTTCAGTAAGGTAATTTTATTCCCGAAAAGTTTGGGAAAGAAAGTAGTTGATTTAGGAATTCTTTTCAAGGCAGTTCATCCACTTAGCCGTAATCTTCCATGAAAGATGAGATGTTCCCATTTGAATGGCTTGGAATATTGTGGTGGAATCTCATTCGAACCAAATGTTTTTCCATCCTTGTTCACAGACATGATGAACTGCCTTTATAATCCTATTCATTTCTACTTTCAAGGCTGTAACATTTCCACAGGGGCCATACAAGAGTTCCACTACTTCACAGTTATGATCACAGAAAAAATTCCATATCCTGAAGGACCTGGGTTCCCCCTGGAATCACCATCCGTGTTGCACTTCAGCCACCCATGGAAGTGAGAAATCCAGAATACATTGAGGGTTCCTAGTGCCTTTGGAAAGTTTCAAGCTATATTGATCCTTTTGAGGATGATAAAATCACAGACAGAGTTGCTACAGGAGGTTGTATGCAGATGGTCTGCCTTTTGATTGGCTATAATTTTCATGACCCCCTCCCCACAAAGTGTACCCCTCCTGGGCTGGCAATGTGAAAAGGGAGATAATGACCCCTGAGTCCCGCCTCCAGTAGGCCCCAGGTTGGCGACTAGAACCGAGGGTATAATAAACACACAAATGAGAGGTATTACCCTCTAAGAGAACACATGCGAAAGAGACAGATAAGATAGACACCAACCAACTCCAACTCAGAACTGAAATATAAAAGAAACTCATGTCCATATATGAAATGTCATGCAAAAGTACTACAACTGAAAGGGAAAACTACAAGTTCCCAAAAGAGAGTAAAACGGCAACGACCACAAGCCCGAACAGCTCCTCCAACCATAAGCCAGTAGTAACCAGCTTGATCTCCAACCTGCTACAAGTGACCTGAAAAACAGTTTATATATACGTAGGTTGAGTATAACAGTATACTCAGAAGGATCCTCCTTGAAGCCTCTCATGAAAAAGTAAAGAAAACATGTTAAAGCACAGTGGAAAACAAGTGAAAATAACTCGTCACCTAAACAGGTATACTAAGTTCCCAACTTCACCATGGCTACTCTCACCAAGTAACGCATACAATATTATAGCATGTAGTAAAGAATATCAAGGGTACCCCGCTACTACTTCCCCACTGGTTTTCCACTTTTCCCCAACGACATAAGTCTCGTGCATCTCTCTCTAAAGGCTTTCCCGAATACACCTGGGCTAAGCTCCACAATCTGCACCACGTGCACCACAAAGGCTTTCCCACAGACACATGTGCTATGCACCACACCATCCTCACAACCAAAAGTAACCAGGTAGTTTTCAGGAGCCACCACAGTTCGCATAATGTGTATCATACGTCGGGTATTATACCTCAATCCATTACAGCCCATACACCAAGTAAGGATCCTCAAGCCATCACAGCCTATACACGTTACACCTATAGTAGTCCATAGGATACTATATCCAGAATATATGTGTGTGAATAACCACAAGCCATTACAACCCTCTACACACATATATGGGGAAAACTAACTATTGTACCTAATGGAACTAGTATCTACCAAGAGAAGAGAGTGGGGTCAAAGGGGGTAGTCATTCATTCACCCTCCCATCAGAATGTTGGGGAAAACACCCCTGAGGGCTCAGAATCCCCGAGGTGCTAGTTGCCCTTACTGACAGGGTGGAGTAGCGTATAGAAACACAAAAAGTACAGAATATATATAACTCACAACCACACTATAGGAATAACCTAGTCTTAGTCTCAACTACAGCTAACATCTCTCGGACTCCGGGCTGCTATTTCTAAGACTACGTATCATATAATCACACAACCAATTACAGGACTTAATTAGGTTACTTCATTCCATTTTTCATCAGTTCCACTTTACGTTAATTAATTCTTTACACATTAATTAACCATGAACATAACCACATTAAACTTTATTGGCATCACATTCAAAAATCAACTGTTCCTGTAAAGATTCAACATCACCTTTAAATTCCATCATCTCCATCCCCGTGTATTATCACCATTTAATCAATATTTCATTACAGAAATTACTTCCCCATATTCCCAGGCATTCTAGAAAAACAACCTATGCTACTAAACACAAGGGGGCTCAACATGGTGAGTAGATGTACTACCCGTCGAGTCTTTGTCGCCTATAGCAAGAGCGTAGACCCATCCTCCCTCGAGAGGCTAAACACAGAAAGAACGTGGCATACCCCGCGTGTCTTCGCCTCCTTCAGAAGGAGGGTAAGAAAGACCAGCTGCCTTGAGCAGTGGAGAGAAGTAAAACAGATAAACAACCAAGAATCCACAAGCAACCAACAACCACATCCATCCCATTCCATCATCTCTGGTGTCCTTCCCGACACCCACATGCATAAACCGATGCATCTCGCCACTCTAGGCGCCATCCGCTGCCACAACCACAAGGCCTCCATGCCCCCACATATCACAACACCCTCCTAGGGTCACATCACCGCACAAGCATCAGGAAAAAAACATCTCATCAAATGGGATTTTAGCCCTAATTCACCACAAGAGGGTAACTCAGAACCCTTCATGGAATTCAATCAATCAAGTTATTTAATCCATCTTGAATTAACAAATTCAATTTGTTGGTTCCAACATCATGAACCAATTCAGTAAGCTATCACAGAAGATTAAACATGCTTACTATGCCAAATTTGATCAATATCAAATTACAATAAGAACCAGGTCTGTCTTCATGCCTCTTTATATTTAGCCAACCAATTATCAATTAATTCCAGCTTTACGTTCTTTATCGATTTCCTCAAGAACAACATGCTAACAAGAAAGGCATAGATAATACACTATCTTAGCAAAACAAGAGGCAAACCGTTATCACGACACAAAGAAACAACATGCGATAAAACCAATTCTTTTAATCCGGTTCAAGTATTTAATTAGGTCAATTTCATTGTGATCCAAAGAGCTAAATCATGCTAACTCTACGATTTCACATAAACAATTAGAGAAGCCACGAATCCCCTACCTCAAAGGTTTTCGAGGAAACCCACTACGGTCGAAGAACGCCCAAGAAGACCGGGCCGATTCACCAAGGTTCCTCCCTATATATCCTCTCCTAACACAACCAAGACCAAAGATCATCATAAATGACATCCACAAACTAAGATCTACCCATAACGGGCGTAGATCTATGATCCCGAGAGAAGAGTATGAGAAGATCTAGGTAGATCTAAGAAACTAAACAAAAGTGATCAGTTACCTCGAGAAACTGGCTTCGATTCGTGAAGAGAAGCCTCCGGATCGCCTCCAAAACGCTTGGGAGAGGTTCTCTAACCTTCAAGGGAGAGTAATCCCGAGTTATGGACGCTTAGGGGCTTAAACGAGGTGATTAAAGTAATAACGAGTTAGATCCACAATTTTAGGATCTAACTTTAAGTGCCTGCACGGTTAGTCCGCACGGTTTAACAAACCGTGCGCTAACCGTGCGTTAGCTTCTGCCTCGATAAACACTCCTTGCATGGTTAGTCCGCATGGTTAGGAAAACCGTGTGCTAACCGTGCGTTAACCACTGCCCCCAAGACCAGCCTTGCACGGTTTGGCCGCACGGTTTAGGCAAACCGTGCGCCAACCGTGCGAAAGCTATTACCGTTTAGCTTTCCTTAGAAGTCCACCCAAACGCACCCCCAAGTCACCTTGACTTCCCGGAACACCTCTAGCACCACATTTTCACAAAGGAATGGGCCGGAGAGTTCCAGGTCATTACATCAGATACCTCTCAAAACATTCTCGTCCTCGAGAATCCAAAACCCACCTAAAGAGAAAACAAAACAGGGTCTGAAAAACCACCCATAGAGATACCTCTCAAAAGAGAGAAAGTCACCAAAGCAACAAAGGGTGCCATCTCATAAACATGAAGGTTTCATAACCACATAAGGAATCGTCATTACATGAAAGAGTTAAACATTAAATAACTCTGGGTACTGAGCACGTATATGTGACTCACGTTCCCATGTACTCTCCTCCATACCATCGTGTCGCCACAAGACACGAACTAAGGGTATGGAAAGCCCGCGCAACACCTTCTCCTTGCAGTCTTGGATCTCCACAGGTCGCTCCTCAAAGGTGGAATCATCATCAACATCGATCTCTCCCCAATCGATGATGTAGGAGTCATCATGAAGATAGCGACGTAGCTGTGATACATGGAAAACATCATGTATCCGACTCATCTGAGGGGGAAGTGCTACTCGATACGCCACAGTTCCAACACGAGATAACACCTCGAAAGTCCCAACAAAGTGGGGGAAAATCTTACTCCCATGACCAAACCTTCGATGCCCACGACAGGGAGTCACCTTCAGAAACACATGATCCCCAACATTAAACTCCAAGGGTCTCCTTCTTTGATCGGCATAGGATTTCTGATGATCTTGCGCTGCCTTCATCCTCTCACGAATCACCTGAACCATCTCTGTTGTATTCTGCACTAGTTCTGGTCTGAGAATTGCTGACTCTCCGACCCCAGTCCAGCACAACGGAGAACGTCAAGGCCGTCCATACAAGCCTTCAAACGGCGCCATACCGATGGTGGAGTGGAAACTATTATTGTAGGCAAACTCCACCAGGGGTAAGTGCCTCATCCATGAACCTCCAAAATCAAGAACACAAGAGCGCAACATGTCTTCAAAAGTCTGGATGGTTCGCTCCGTCTGACCATCCGTTTGAGGATGAAAAGCAGTGTTAAGGCATAGCTGAGAACCGAAAGCATGTTGGAGACCTCTCCACACCCTGGAGGTAAAATGAGGATCTCGATCAGAAATGATCATCCTTGGGACTCCATGAAGTCCCACCACCTCCTCTAGATACTGCCTCAACAAAACTTCCACTAATCTTGACTCCTTGATTGCTATAAAGTGGGCCGATTTTGTTAAGCAATCCACTACCACCCAAATAGCATCATGTCCTCCTAGAGCTCGAGGTAGACCAGTAACAAAGTCCATTGAGATGTCCTCCCACTTCCACTGAGGAATCTCTAATGGCTGGAGAAGACCACCAGGAACACGGTGTTCGGCCTTCACCTTCAGGCAGACTAAACATCGAGACACAAACCCCGCAACCGCACGCTTCAGCCCAGGCCACCAAATATGACTCCTCAAGGATCGGTACATCTTTGTCACACCAGGATGTACTGCTAACGGCGAACTGTGGAACTCTCTGAGAACTGTATCGCGCATCGCCAAGGGAACAAAAAACCTTCCATGATACAACACTCTGTGTTGTTCATCCTCAGTCCAACCATGAGGGGCCTCACCACAAACGACTCGGTCTCTCCAGACCTCCACCTCAAGATCCCCCAACTGTGACTCTTCCACCATCTGCACCAGGGATGATTGTACCGTCATCGGAAAAAGACAACTTCTACCTCCGACTTCTCCCATATCAAGATGCAATGCTGACAGTTCTTCCATTACTCTCCAGGAATCACCGGATTCATGCACAGCATCACTGCGTGACTTTCGGCTCAGCGCATCAGCTACAACATTCCCCTTTCCAATTGTATACGATATTTCGAAGTCGTATTCCTACAAGAACTCCATCCACCGACACTGTCGTAAGTTCAAGTCACGCTGGGAGAAAACATACCTCAAACTCTTATGATCAGTGAAAACTACAAAGCGTTCACCAATGAGGTAATGTCTCCACAACTTCAGAGAAAACACCACGGCTGCCAACTCAAGGTCATGGGTGGCATAGTTGCGTTCATGGGGACACAACTGCCGATACCCGTAAGAAATAACTGACCTTTGTTGCATAAGAACACAACCTAACCCCAGATGTGAAGCATCGCAGAAGACATCAAATTGAACTCCTTCAGCTAGAAGACAAAGGACTGGAGCACTTGCTAACTTCTCCTTTAGATACTCGAAAGTTTCCTGACACTGATCAGTCCATATGAAAGTCTGATCTTTCCTGGTCAAAGCTGTCAGAGAAGTTGCAACTCGGGAGAAATTGTCTACGAACCTCCTGTAGTAGTCTATGAGACCAAGGAAACTCCACACCTCTGACACTATCTTGGGAGCTGCCCAAGACACAACTGCTTCAATTTTCGATGGATCCACAGCTACTCCCTGTTGGAACACAACATGCCCCAAGAAACGGAGTTCTCGATCCCAAAACTCACACTTCGACAACTTCCCGAACAGCTGATGTCAATGAAGAACTCCCAAAACGGCTCGTAGATGCTCTGCATGCTCCTCTTCAGATGTGGAGTACACAAGGATGACGTCAATGAAAACTACCACGAACTTGTCCAGGAACTCACGGAACACATCATTCATTAAACCCATGAACACAACTGGAGCATTCGTCACACCAAACGGCATTACAACGAACTCATAATGCCCATGACGACAACGGAAAGCAGTCTTCGGAATATCCTCATCCTTCACACGCATCTGATGATATCCTGACCGCAAGTCGATCTTTGAGAACCATCTTGCGCCCTTCAGTTGATCGAATAAATCATCAATCCGCGGAAGAGGATAGCGATTCTTTATTGTCACTTTGTTTAAGCGACGATAATCGACACACAACCGCAAACTGCCATCGGCCTTCTTCACGAACAGAACTGGTGCACCCCATGGGGACACACTTGGTCGAACAAAACCACACTGCAACAAACCATCAAGCTGTATACGCAGCTCTCGTAACTCAGAAGGGGTCATCCAATATGGATACATAGAGATAGGAGACACTCATGGATGTAGCTCGATCCCAAACTCGATCTCTTATCGAGGGGGTAATGTTACAACCTCTTCTGGAAAGACATCAGGGTACTCCTCTACGACCCTAGGAAACGCCAACTACCAAACCTCTGAAGAACTCAACATCATCTCAGCCTCCATGGACGATAAGGATGGAACGTGCCTATAAACCATCTGAGGATCTCGCTCACCAACAAACACCACTTGCTCTCCATCCGTACCAAAGAAAACGACCTTCTTCCTGAAGCAATCCACGATAGTCTGCACCAAATACAACCAATCCATGACAAGGATGACATCATATGGTTGTATCCGTAAACATAGGAAATCTCCCCAAGAGCGGTGTTTCCCCAACACTATCTCACAATATCTACATACTTCAAATAAGTCAGCTTGACCTCCAACTGGTGTAGTCAACGCCAAGGGCACTAGAAGCCTATCTACCTCAAGTCCCAAAGCATGGCAAGGGTAGGTGATATGAAGGAGTGTGTCGCTCCTGAATCAAACAGGGCATACACCAAGGTAGAAAACAAGAAAAGGGTACCTTGAACGACATATGGATCGTCCGCTACTGGCAACGCTAGAGCATGAAGCTGACCACGAACTCCTCCACGGCCTCTCTGACCCTGCTGACGACCACCATCGTGGCCACGCTCTGCTCTCTGAGGACGGGGAGCATCATGAGGTTGTCATCTGCCTGCCCCATCTCCCCTCTGGTGATCTAAAGTTGGTGCAACTGGCTGCTGATGCCTCGGTGGAAACTGCCTCAACGGAGGAACCTGGAGCGTAACACTTGGTGCATGATGACCGCTCTGAAAGGTCGGGCACTCCCGCTGCTGATGACCATGACCACCACAAGAAAAACAAGCGTCTGATCCCTTGGAATAGGCCTGAGAGTTTCTGCCTCCGGAGAAACGAGATGTGAAGGGATGGGACCTACCCCCGGCTGAACGGAAACTCTTCTGCCCTGAAAACTGGGAACCCCAGACCGCAGCTCTGCTTCGGGAAGAATCATGCTGATTCCCCTCTCATGATGATCCGGTCCTTGCCAAAATCCTCTCAAAAACCTCTACCATCGACAGCACCTCAAGATATGTCTTCAGCATAAATTGGGTGACCCGGCGCTGGATCTCTCGACGCAAAGCCTCATCGAAATGCCTCGCCCTGGCCTCCTCATCTGGTAACAAGTCCGAAGCATATCGTAAAAGGTTCCTAAAACGGATCCCAAACTCCCGAACACTGGAGCTCCCCTGTCGGAGGGTAAGAAGCTCCTGGCGACTGGACGCCTTCGCAGTTGAAGAAAGAAACTTGATCGCTGACTCCTCACGACCCTTGAGGAACAACAACCACCACTGCCTCGCTACTCCACGCAGCATCGTCACAGCTAAGGACACCCAATGCTCCTTCCGAGCACGGATCGAACTGAAGCATATCTCGACCTCCTCCAACCAGTCTTCTGTGACTGCATCTGAAACGTAGCCCTCGTACTTCTGCAGACTCTGGTGCTGAAACTCTTGGAGTGTTTTCCTCCAAGTGTCGTCGTCGTCAACCTCTACCCTGCGGCGATCAGCTGGAACATCCTGCTGGACATTTTCTGTGCAATCCTGACGAGGACGTCGACTTGGATTCGTACCTATAAAATAACAAACACTTAGAGCTCCTAAGCCTGGAATATGGAAGACTCGATATTAATTAATTAATTGTTTTCTTTTATTCATTTTTGGTTAACCTATCCCAAGGTCTACCCATTCAAACACAGGCACAAGAAGAATGATGCATGATCCTTTCCTAGGTCTCTACCCTGCAACTAGTATCACCTTGTTTAGTAGCCATTGTAAACTTAATGGTCCGTACATCAGATCATAGGGGGCCCTAAACGCCTATGTATCAGTCGGTCTCCAGTGTTTACCCCACTTGCTAAACAAGAATGACATTGTTTCCCTACCAACCCATGCAACCTCACATGTGCCTAACTCCAACTCCATCCTATCCCTCAACCTCTCCCTCTGATACCACTCTATCACGACCCCTCCCCACAAAGTGTACCCCTCCTGGGCCAGCAATGTGAAAAGGGAGATAATGACCCCCGAGTCCCGCCTCCAGTAGGCCCCGGGTTGGTGACTAGCACCGAGGGTATAATAAACACACAAATGGGAGGCATTACCCTCTAAGAGAACACATGCGGAAGAGAGAGATAAGATAGACACCAACCAACTCCAACTCAGAACTGAAATATAAAAGAAACCCATGTCCATATATGAAATGTCATGCAAAAGTACTACAACTGAAAGGGAAAACTACAAGTACCCAAAAGAGAGTAAAACGACAGCGACCACAAGCCCGAAGAGCTCCTCCAACCACAAGCTAGTAGTAACCAGCTTGATCTCCAACCTGCTCCAAGTGACCTGAAAAACAATTTATATATACGTAGGGTGAGTATAACAGTATACTCAGTAGGATCCTCCCCGAAGCCTCTCGTGAAAAAGTAATGAAAAAATGCTAAAGCACTGTGGACAACAAGTGAAACTAACTCGTCACCTAAACAGGTATACTAAGTTCTCAACCTCACCATGGCTACTCTCACCAAGTAACGCATACCAGATTATAGCATGTAGTAAAGAATATCAAGGGTACCCCGCTACTACTTCCCCACTGGTTTGCCGCTTTTCCCCAACGACATACGTCCAGTGCATCTCTCTCCAAAGGCTTCCCCGAATACACATGGGCTAAGCTCCACAATCTGCACCATGTGCACCACAAAGGCTTGCCCGCAGACACCTGAGCTACGCACCACACCATCCTCACAACCAAAAGTAATCAGGTAGTTTCCAGGAGCCACCACAACTCGCATAACGTGTATCATACGTCAAGTATTATACCTCAAGTCATTACAGCCCATACACCAAGTAAGGATCCTCAAGCCATCACAGCCGGAAAATTTGGGGTAGGGGGGTTTTTAATTTTTTTTATGAAAATGGGGCCGTCTCACGCCATTTGAAGTGGCGCTAATGGCAAAAAAACGCCATAGCGCCACTTGAAGTGGCGCTGATACCTTTAGGATAAACTGATCAACGCCACTTCAAGTGGCGCTGATCTCCATCCACAACTATAAACCCCCCCCCCCCCTCCTCTCATCATTCCCTCCACTCCTCTCCTCATTCTCCCTCTTCCACTCTCTTCATTCTCCCTCCTCTCTCTCCCTCCTCCTCATCCAACCGAGGACCTTTCTGCAAATTTGAAGTTCTGCAAATTTGAGGTAAGTTTTTATTTACATTTCTTTAATATTTTAAATTGTTTATTTAATTGTTTAGTCAATGTAATTAGATTATGGAATTTGTTTATTAATTTATTTGTTTACTTTATAGAATTAGTTTAAATCCTAATTATGTATTAGTAGTTGATAATTAATTATAATAGTGAATTAATTATTTTTAAGTAGCAAATTATTTAATTTTAATTAGTTATTTAATGCATTCTAATTAGTCAATAGTGGTTAAATAATTGTAAGCAATTAACTAATTAATTTTAATTAGTGAATTAATCAATTTTAATTAGTTAATTAATAGTAAGTAGTTAAGTAATTGTAATTAGTTAATTGTAATTAGTAATTAGTTAATTGTAATTAGTAATTAGTTAATTGTAATTAGTTAATTGTAATTAGTAATTAGTTAATTGTATTTAGTTAATTGTAATTAGTAATTAGTTAATTGTAATTAGTTAATAGTAATTAGTTAATTGTAATTAGTTAATTAATGAATCCTAATTAGTAAATTAATGAATTCTAATTAGTTAATTAATGAATTCTAATTAGTTAATTAATGAATTCTAATTAGTTAATTAATGAATTATAATTAGTTAATTAATGAATTCCAATTAGTTAATTAATGAATTCCAATTAGTTAATTAATGAATTCCAAGTAGTTAATTAAGTAATTCTAATTTTAATTATATAGTTAATCTATTCAACTTAATTAAACAATTCTAATTCAACTTAATTAAGCAATTCTAATTCATCAATTAATCAATTCTAATTAGTAAATTAATTAATTCTAGTTAATTAATTAATTCTAATTAGTTAGTTAATGAATTCTAATTAGTTAATTAAGCAATTCTAATTAGTTAATTAAGAAATTCTAATTAGTTAATTAAGGATTTCTAATTACTTAACTAATTAATTGTAATAAGTGAATTAATTAATTATAATTAGTTAATTAATGATTTCTAATTAGTTAATTAATTAATTATAATTAGTGAATTAATTAATTATAATTAGTAAATTAATTAATTCTAATTAGCTAATTAATGATTTCTAATTAGCTAATTAATGATTTTTAATTAGTTAATTAAAGTTAATTATTTCTAATTAGTTAATTAATGATTTCTAATTAGTTAATTAAGTAATTATATTTAGTTAATTATTTCTAATTAGTTAATTAAGTAATTGTAATTATGTAGTTAATCAGTTGAACTTAATTAAGCAGTTCTAATTAAACCTAATTTATCAATTCTAATTCAGCTTAATTAATCAATTCTAATTCAACTTAATTAATCAAATCTAATTCAACTTAATTAATCAATTATAATTAATTAACTGTAATTAGTTAATTAATCATTTCTAATTTATTAATTAATGAATTCTAATTAGTTAATTAATGAATTCTAATTAGTTAATTAATCAATTATAATTAGTTAATTAAGTAATTCTATTTAGGTAATTATTTATAATTAGTTAATTAAGTAATTCTAATTAGTTAATTAATCAATTCAAATTATTTAGTTAATTAATTCAAATTATGTAGTTTATTAATTCAACATAATTATTCAATTCTAATTCAACTTAATTAATCAATTATAATTCAACTTAATTAATCAATTATAATTCAACTTAATTAATCAATTATAAGTCAACTTAATTAATCAATTATAATTAGTTAATTAAGTAATTTTAATTAGGAAATTAATGAACACTAATTATGTAATTAATGAACACTAATTAGGTAATTAACTAAATTTAATTAGGTAGATAATTAAATCTACTTAGGTAGTTAATTAAATCTACTTAGGTAGTTAATTAAATCTACTTAGGTAGTTAATTAAATCTACTTAGGTAGTTAATTAAATCTAATTAGGTAGTTAATTAAATCTAATTAGGTAGTCAATGAAATCTAATTGGGTAGTCGATGAAATCCCATTGGGTAGTCGATGAAATCCAATTGGGTAGTTAATGAAATCTAATAAGGTACATAATGAAATTAAAAAAGGTAGTTAATGAAATCTAATTAGTTAATTAATGAAGTATAACTAGCGAAGTAGTTACAGTAATTAGCGAAATAGTTACAGTAATTAGCGAAATAGTTACAGTAATTAGCGAAGTAGTTACAGTAATTAGCAAAGTAATTATATTAAGAATTGTTTATATAATATATATTTGCATTCCATTCTAAGTATGATAATTTATTTAGTTTTTTATCTACCTTGACCGCGGTTTGTAATTGTAGTTATGAACTTGAATTTAGTAGTTGAATATATTTTTTACATATTAAGTGTTAGAGTTGTCATGAACTGAAATTCTTGCTTGAGTAAAGTATCCCTGGATAGAGGGGCTTTGGGTCAGACCACCTACTTTCCTGGAGGCTTGCCTTGTCTAGGAAAGTGAATGGGGTTGGCTATCTGTCGCTCCGGGCTTATTCATGTTGAGTTTTTCAAGTTCAGATAACTCTATGCTTTTACATGACGTATTCATGTACCTCATGCATATGATGGCTGTGGATATGTATGAATATGTTTGACTTACTATTTTTGGGTAAATAACACAAACTTGTGGGTTGTGTAAAGAGTTACACATCAATATGGTTTGAACATATTGATTTGGTGGAGGGACTAGGATTCCAACATAAATTGCATAAATTCTAAAAGCATGCAGACATAATTAGATTGTTTGATCATATGTGATTAATAACGAAGGTTTATTTTAGATAAAAAATATGGTTGCTTATATTTATTGCAACGGACAAATAATTGAGACGGAACAAGGATGTAGTAATAGTATACAACCAGAAGCTGTTGTAATGCTTGGAGGCAGTACAACTTTGGGAACGTTTCAAAAGAAAATTCATCGAAAGTTGAAACTGACGAGTAACCAAGCGATAGAATCTATCATATACAGAAATCTACAATATGTTGATAGATTTTGGCATGTGGCCTATCTGAAAACTGATGATGAAGAATGGGAATACGTACTGTCATTGGTTAAGTTTCTACCTGCCAATCAAATGATGGAGTTGTATGTGACCATATCTACAATGGAGGTCCCATAGACATTGGAAGTTGGGTCATCACAATTTCACGAGACAATGTCATCTTCTCCTTTTAGAACACATCAAGAAGTTCCATCAGCATTGGTACCATCATTTCCCTCGGCCACAATTTCAATAGATAGTCCCCCACATAATATAGATGCGTTGGTTGATGATTTTGAGGATGATGACAATTTAGAAGAAGAAGATGAAGAGGAAGCTGAAGAGGAAGAGGAAGCGCATGCGGAAGAACAGCCAATGCCTACTCATGTGAGGTTTAACCGACCGTTGAACCATCCCCCACCATTGAGTTCATGGTCGACGGAAGGCATGAATCGCTTGCCAGAATTCAATTGGTCAGTTATTACTCCTACTTCAGAATTTCCAGGAATCATTGGGGGCACAGATCGAGTGGCATATGAAGGTGTTTTATACATTGGAAGAGAGTTTGACAATAAAGATGCAATGAAAAATGTGATAAAACAATATCACATTGACAGACATTACTCTTATGTTGTAGAAGAGTCAAAAAGATCTTATTATTTGATCCATTGCGACAAATATGATTCGAACTGTCAAATGCGTATGCGAGCTATAATTGATAACACTTTTCACAGCTGGCGCATCACAAGATTTACTCCACACACATGTGTGAACCCAAGCTTGTCACAGGAACATTCTTCATTAGATGTTGACTTTGTTTCAACAGTTATTATTGAAATGATTAGAGTTTGTCAAGATGTTCCTGTTGTTCTTGCGATGGAGCGAATCAAACAACTTTTTGGGTATCAGATCTCTTACTGGAAGGCATGGGCAGCACGTCAAAAGGCTATTGTGAAAGTGTATGGTGATTGGGATGACTCTTATCGAGTTTTACCACAACTTTTGGAGCTTTTACGCCGCAACAATCAAGTGATCTATCAGTTAAATACTATTGAATATGTTAACCAATACAACCAAGTTGACCAGTCAATGGTTGTTTTTGATAGAGACGTCCATGGTAAACCTCCGAGTGAGAGTGGAGGAAGACACACTTACTGTTTTAGATAAAACCCTTCTACTGTTTTAGATAAAACAGTAAGTGTGTCTTCCTTCACTCTCACTCGGAGGTTTACCATGGACGTCTCTCCTTCGTTGAACGGTATGAACCAAGGGGCGTCAGAATTGGGGGGTTAATTTGGATATGTGACTGATATTGCGATAAAAATGAGGGGTTGTCCAGATTTAATGAAACTGAATTGAACAGTTAAGCTGCATGTAAGACATTGTGGTGGTATTCCCCCCAAAACGAAAGGCGGCTTCAACCTTTCTTGATATTCAGTATAGATTTCGATATCCAATTCACTGCAACAAATACAAGAACCTCCACATAAACACACCATTTTTGGACCTTGTGGTCTTACCGTGAATTGGATATCTAATTTTATACTGTATATTTTATATGCTTTTAAAGTTCTCTATTTTAAATTTAATAATTAATGATATCTTTCACTAATATTTTTTTTGGAAATTCCTTTTGTTTTCAACTATTTATTATATGTTTCATCAATGTTTAAAGTTTCAGTTATATCCGTGTAATAGTTTATGTTTTATAGTCTTTCAAATTGAAAGCTTATAAATTATTTTTTATAAACATTTTTCATTAAATTCATTCTGTTTTCCAATATTTATTATATGTTTAATCAATGATTAAAGTATAATTTATATCGGTGTTATAGTTTATCTATTATAGTCTTTCAAAGACAAGTATTTGAAACATTTTTAAGTTTCAAATAAGTGTTTTTGATTTCTTAAAAAATATTTCTCATCGACGTTTTTTTATGAAATTTCTTTTGTTTTTAACTATTTTTTATATGTTTAAAATACAATTATTACAAATTATTATAAGTAATTATATTTGTAACTATTACAAATTAATATAATTATAAGTTATTATAATTATAAATAGTTATAAATAATTAATTGTCATTAATTAAATTACAAATTATTTATTATTAATATTTGATTATTACAAATTATTCTATCTTTATATATACATTATATATTTATTCTATTTATATTTATATAATTATAATAATTATATAATTATAATTATAAATATTATAAATATATACTTATAACTCTAAATATAATAAATATACAATTAAAATAAATAATTATTATAGGCATATATTAATTATAATTACATATTTTTTATAACTACATATTTATAATGTAAAAAATATATATAATGTATATATATAGAATTATATATTTACATTATGTAATTATATATTTATATATACATTATATATACATTATATATGCATTATATATAATTAAAATTGCATATTTACAATGCAAATATATATATATATATATATATATAATGTATACATAAATATATAATTACATTTACTACATTTATTATATTTATTACATTTATAACTTTTATTATAATTATATAGTTATTATATTTTTGTATTTACTATATTTATAATTATATAATTATTATATTTTTGTTTTTACTATATTTATATATTTATTATTTTTATATGTTTATCATAATTATTATATTTATAATTATAAATTTATCATAATTCTCTAATTATAATTATAATAATTCTAATATTATATTGAATATATAATAATTATAAATATAATAATTATAATAAATATAAAAATTATCTAATTATATTAAATGTAACATAATAAATATAATAAATTCAAAAAATTTTTAAAAAAAACAGTATAGCGCCACTTGAAGTGGCGCTAAACGCACACATTTACCTAAATAATCTCTACCCTACCCCATTAAAATAAAAAATAATAATTTAACCCCCTCGGCTAAATCGGCCCATCACAGCCTATACACGTTACACCTATAGTAGTGCATAGGATACTATATCCAGAATATATGTGTGCGAATAACCACAAGCCATTACAGCCCTCTACACACATATATGGGGAAAACTAACCGTTGTGTCTAATGACACTAGTATCTACCAAGAGAAGAGAGTGGGGTCAAAGGGGGTAGTCAGCCATTCACCCTCCCATCAGAATGTTGGGGAAAACACCCCGCTAGGGCTCAGAATCCCTGAGGTGCCAGTTGCCCTTACTGACAGGGTGTAGTAGCATATAGAAACACAAAAAGTACAGAATATATATAACTCACAACCACACTATGGGCATAATCTAGTCTTAGTCTCAACTGCAGCTAACGTCTCTCGGACTCCGGACAGCTATTTCTATGACTAGGTATCCTATAAGCACACAACCAATTAAAGAACTTCATTAGGTTACTTCATTCCTTTTTTCATCAGTTCCACTTTACGTTAATTAATTCTTTGCACATTAATTAACCATGAACACAACCACATTAAACTTCATTAGCATCACATTCAAAAATCAATTGTTCTTTTAAAGATTCAACATCACCTTTAAATTCCAGCATCTCCATCCCCGTGGATTATCACCATTTAATCAATCTTTCATTACAGAAATTACTTCCCCATATTCTCAGACATTCTAGAAAAGCAACTTATGCTACTAAACACAAGGGGGATCAACACGGTGAGTAGATGTACTACTCGTCGAGTCTTTTCCACCTATAGAAAGAGCGTAGACTCATCCTCCCTCGAGAGGCTAAACACAGAAAGCATGTGACATACCCCGCGTGTCTTCGCCTCCTTCGGAAGGAGGGTAAGCAAGACCAGCTGCCTTGAGCAGTGGGGAGAAGTAAAGCAGATAAACAACCAAGAATCCACAAGCAACCAACAACCACATCTATCCCATTCCATCATCCTCAGTGTCCTCCCCGACACCCACATGCATAAACCGATGCATCTCGCCACTCTAGGCGTCATCTGTTGCCACAACCACAAGGTCACCATGCCCCCACATATCACAACACCCTCCCAGGGTCACATCACCGCACAAGCAGCAGGAAAACAAACATCACATCAAATGGGCTTTTAGCCCTAATTCACCACAAGAGGGTAACTCAGAACCCTTCATGGAATTCAATCAATCAAGTTCTTTAATCCATCTTGAATTAAAAAATTCAATTCGTTGGTTCCAACATCATGAACCAATTCAATAAGATATCACAGAAGATTAAACATGCTTACTATGCCAAATTTGATCAATATCAAATTACAACAAGAACCAGGTCTGTCTTCATGCCTCTTTATATTTAGCCAACCAATTATCAATTAATTTCAGCTTTACGTTCTTTATCGATTTCCTCAAGAACAACATGATAACAAGCAAGGCATATATATTACACTATCATAGCAAAACAATAGGCAAACCGTTATCACGGCACAAAGCAACAACATACAATCAAACCAATTCTTTTAATCCGGTTCAAGTATTTAATTAGGTTGATTTCATTGTGATCCAAAGGGCTAAATCATGCTAACTCTACGATTGCACATAAACAATTAGAGAAGCCACGAATCCCCTACCTCAAAGGTTTTTGAGGAAACCCACAACGGTCGAAGAACGCCCAAGAAGACCGGGCCGATTCACCAAGGATCCTCCCTATATCTCCTCTCCTAACACAACCAAGACCAAAGATCATCATAAACAACATCCACACACTTAGATCTACCCATAACGGGCGTAGATCTATGATCCCGAGAGAAGAGTATGAGCAGATCTAGGTAGATCTAAGAAACCAAACAAAAGGGATCACTTACCTCGAGAAACCGTCTTCGATTCGCGAAGAGAAGCCTCCAGATCACCTCCAAAATGCTTGGGAGAGGTTCTCTAACCTTCAAGGGAGAGTAATCCCGAGTTATGGCCGCTTAGGGGCTTAAACGAGGTGATTAAAGGCAAAACGAGTTAGATCCACAATTTTAGGATCTAACTTTAAGTGCCAACACGGTTAGTCCGTACGGTTTAACAAACTGTGCGCTAACCGTGCATTAGCTTCTACCTCGACAAACACTCCTCTCATGGTTAGTCCGCAAGGTTAGGCAAACCGTGCGCTAATCGTGTGTTAGCCACTGCCCCCAAGACCAGCCTTGCACGGTTTGGCCGCACGGTTTGACCGCACTGTTTAGGCAAACCGTGCGCCAACCGTGCGAAAGCTATTACCCTTTAGCTTTTCTTAAAAGTTCATCCAAACGCACCCCCCAAGTCACTTTGACTTCCCGGAACACCTCTGGAACCACATTTTCACAAATGAATGGACCGGAGAGGTCCAGGCCATTACATTAATTATCACGACCAGCACCTTCTTCACATAGCAGTGCCTGTTGAAATGGATGGCGACATTTCCAAACTTCCATATGGCATGGATCAGTTCCAAGCATTCTACTTTAAAGAGGATGGAGATATTCTTGGAGAGCTGGACCTGAAAAATTTTATACAGGAGATGAAAAATTATAGCATTGCAAGGCATTCAGGTTTCAAAGAGCTCAAAAATAGAATTCCAAAGAGAAGCAGTCGTTTTTCAAGATAAGAACATGTGATCCACGTATCCCCGATAATGATGGTAGAGAGCGCATTGGGAGTATAACAAGATCCTCACACGTTGCAGGCTTCAATCAATAGGAAGTTTGTTCTGGGAAAGTCTCCAAACCATGGTGAATCTGGAAGGATTAATCTACTTTTTCTTAAAACCTCCAATCCAATGTGGATATTCATGGAACATTTGTGTGTAGTAAGTATTTGAGTCAAGATGTCCAGTTGAAGATTACTCCCAAATCATCCTTTCATCTTGATTGATGAATTCATAGTAGGCTACATCTTGTGCAACATCCTCACGACGTGAATCAACAGCAGTCAGCTGATCCTTAATGGAGAGGTTTTGATTGACATCTTGGGGGTTGACCCTATTCAGCAGGGGATCACCCATCCAGTTAGTATGCCATAAGTTGAGGGATGAAGCTCTACCAACAATCCAATGAGAATTCAAGATAATGTAAGGGAACACTGCCCGCAACCTAATACAGATGGAAGATTCCATATAGTTCTGTTTTCCCTCAATAAACCTTGCTAGGAATCTGCTACTAATGAATTCCATGGATGCATATTTTTTATTCATTAGTCTCCATATGAATTTTTCTTTTAAAGCTTGGTTAAAGTGCTTCATATTTTTTATTCCAAGACCTCCAAGGGCTTGGTTTGTGAAACAGGTTTCCCAAGGGGCTGTGGGGATCTTTCTCTCATTCACATTACCACTCCATACAAAATTTCTCATAATAGAGTTAATAAATTTGATGGAAAATGAAGGCAAAATGTAAACCATAAAGGAGTAGACAAGTTTGGGAACCACACCATGTTTAACAAGGCATATACATCCAACCATTGAAAGTGACATTCCTTTTAATGAAGAAAGAGTATGTCTCACTTGACACACCACATTTTAGAAATATGAGGTGTGGGGTTTTCCCTAGAACATTGGGTCTCCAAGATATGTAAACGGGATTGATCCCTCTCTTATGCATAGATCACTGATTATGCTACATTTCCTTGTTGCTGAGAATTTTTTCAAAAATATATTAATGATTTTATACAGTTAGTTTCCTGACCCGAAAAACATTCATAGTGAAGAAGAGAATTCTTGATATTGTTGATGTTTTGTCTTCCTCCTTTAATGAAAATAATAATTTCGTCAATAGAAAATATATGAGAAGGAGTTGAGATACCTATTTCCACTCTGATGGGTATTAAATCCCCTATGTTAACCATGTGGAGAAGAAGTCTACTCAGATAGTCCTCAGCAATGGCTAGCTGAAAGGGGATCTCCCTACCTAACCCCTCTAGAACATTTTAAATACCCCTCCGAGGACCCATTAATCAGGATGGAAATGTTGGTAGAACCAAGAAGAGTTCTGATCCAATTAAAAAACTAATCATTGAATCCCAACTGGTGGAGCACCATCCCAATAATGTTCCATTCCATGGTATTGAAGGCCTTCCTGAGGTCTAATTTGAGGAAAATATTTCCTCCTCTGGTGGAATTTCTAAGCAGATTGACAAAATATGAGGTAATTATCATACAATCCTAGATGATTCCTTCCTTCATAAAACCAAATTGATTCCATGAGATTATTTTGTCTGAGACACGAGCAAGCCTTGTTTCGAGAATTTTGGTTATGATTTTTTGTATCGTGTTGACTAGCGCCAATGGTCTGAATTGGCTAATGTCACTAGAATTCTCTACTTTGGGTATGAGAGTGATGAATTAGGCATTGAAACCTTGGGTAAGGCATCCCCCATTGAAAAAATGCTTAAAAAGCCTCCAAACTGCATCTTTTATGATATCCGAGAAGGTTTGACAAAAAATGGTTAGTGAAGCCATCTGGTCTAGGAGAGATCTCTTTGTAAGACCAAAAACTACCTCTAGGATTTCCATGTCCAGAGGTGAGCTTGTAAGTAAAGAGTTTTCCTCTTCAGTGATTAGATTAGGAATAATATTTTCATTGAGAATTACATTTTTTGGGGGCCCATTGAAAAGATTCTTGTAGAATGCAACAACGTGATTTGAAAGCTCCTACCTTCCCTTAAGAATATTGTCTCCATCTTTGAGTAAAGAGAGAGGTTTGTTAACCCTCTGAGCCCTTTTTAAGGCATTGAAAAACTTTTTGTTTCTATCACCCCAGCAATCCACTTTATCTTGAACATATATCTATTGATTTTTTCTTTAAGAATGATGAGATGTTTCAGCTTTGTAGCCAAATTAATTTCATGGATAGGGGACCCAGTGAAGTTATTTATGGTTAGTTCCTCCTGGAGTTCATAAAGGGAACATTCAATTTCATGAATATCAGTGTCAAGCGGGCTAAACTTTACCTTAGTCCAATCCTTTAATTTGGTCTTGAGTAATTTGATCTTGGAAATACAAATTAAAGGATTGGTATTGCCTCCATAAAGAGCCCATGCCTGCTGAATAAGATTTTCACATTCAGTAAGGACAGCCCAAGCATTGTTGGACCTGAAAGGAAGCGGTTGTCTTTTCTCAGATTCAGTAATACTTAACAGAATTGGGTGGTGGTCAGAGTTGTGTCGTGCCAAGGTGAAACATGAAATAACCTTCCAATTTGTAAGAAAAGTTTCATTGACAAAATCCCTATCAAGCTAGATCGCCCTCACTACATTAAGGTACCATATATACCAAGTAAATTTAGCCCCAACAAGATTGACTTTCGCCATACCTGCATCTTCAACACAGTTCCTGAATTCTCTGATAGAGATAGAGCTAAAGGACCCCCCCCCCCCCCCCCCGCTTTTCATCTGTATGAAGGATTGCATTAAAGTCTCCCATCATGGCCTAGGAATGTGGGATTCTGAGGTCGTTTATTTTCAACCAATCTACCCTCCTATCCACATAATTATTGAGATCATAAATGATTGAGCAGTAAGATCTCTGCCCAGAGACTTCAAAACTGCATGTGACAATTTTCTCATCTTCACGAAGAATATCCGGTTTTTCCACACCGCAATGTACCAAAAGACAAATTCAGTCCATGCTTGAGGAACCCCTGGCAGTACCCAATTTCAAATATCCTCTGCTTCTAAATAAACTGGTTGGATCTGATGATATCACCTTGGGTTTATGTATATCAATAATTTCAGGTTTGTATTTACCTACAAGCAGCCTAAGGGAACATTCTGTGCCAGGGTTGGCTATTCCCGAAGTTCCTAAAAGGGATCCTCATTTGGGGGTTGGTTTGGGGGTTGCTCCCCCTTATTCTTTTCCAGCCTTTTAGACTTCCTAGTTGATTCTAATTTGTTGGGCAGTGAGCTGTCCTTGGACTCAGCAGCCAGAAGGACATGGTTTGTTCCATGCGTACTCTCTTTTATTGGAGTCTGGATGGGGGGGCTATTTCTGTGTGTGACGGATCTTCTCTTTCCCGTTTTCAAATTATCATGGGCTTGGACCTGCTATGCAGGAGTAACATTTTCCTGCATTGTGTACAGTACAGTGAATTCAGTGTTGGGCATCTCAGCTGCAACATCACCAGGGTGTTCCTTCATGTCTTGTTCATTATGGTTGGGTATAGCCCAATCCAAAGAATCATCCAGATTTATGGCCATGCTGATATTGGAGAATATAGAGTCTATGATAGAGTCCTCATGTTGGTATGAGAGGGCAGTAAAAGTAATTTCTTATGAGAGCTCAAGGAGCTAGCCTTCGTCATCCCAATTATTAGATAGCGGTATTTCCTGTTGGTTCTCTTCTTCTTCAACAAGTTCTTCCCACGACGATGTTCTGGGCACCATGAATCCTGCCCTGCCAACAAAGTTTCCAGTAGGTTCCTTATTCTTGTACATTCCCTGGTTACTTTTATTATTTCTCGACACTTATTTCTAAGAGCTAGAGCTATGTGCCGGATTTAACATCTTTTTAAGGACTCTGCAATTATAAAATGTATGTCCTACCATCTTGCAGTGAGCACAGAAATGAGTAAGGTTCTCAAATTCAAGTTTTATCTCCATATGATGATCATTTGCAGCCAAGGAGACCTTACCTGGTTGAGGAGATTTCACGAAAGTTTCAATTAGATCTATGGAATATAGGCCATGATCTCCGTTCAGAGTACGCTAGTCTATCTTCAGGGGGAATCCAATTCCAAAGGCTACGTCATTGAGGATTTTGGGATACCAATCAATATACACGCGGAAGCCCATGTAGTTCGGTCCACACCTACGTAAGGGAGTGTTTCTTTGCGAAAGGATTAAAATTGGAATCCCAGTCAGAGAGACGAAATAAACCTGGTTTGAGATTTAGATTACCAGTGTGCCATGCTGCATCAACACCTCTTGTTTATCCAGGATGATGTGGAAGTATCCCTTCCCTATCGGTACGAGTCTCCACTTCGATAAATTCCAGCAATGCGATATTCTATCTTCCAGATCTGCATAGGACCAGGGCTTCAGGCCCTTTTCGTATGAGATGCGACCAAGAACCGAATACCTACAGATCTATTTGTTGTATTAGTGAATCTGGGTCCGCAAACACCATGATTTCTTCATCCTCTGATCGCTTCAGAACTTGCGACATGTTGGCAACGGCGACTGTTGAGCCTGCAAGCACTTCTGCAAAAGATAGGGCTTTTCAGGAAAGATTTGTAGTATCATTGCCTACGACGAAGACATCTTGGGAGGATTAGAGGGATCTCTCCCAATCTAGATCAAAAGATGCCCTCATCAGTTCAGATCACAACAGCAGTGACGGTCATCTTGGCAGATTCAAGCATGGCAGATTCAAGCATGGCAGATTCTCACGCAAGCCATCTCCATTCTCACAATCATCTATGATTCTCCCCAGGTACCCCTACCATGTTTTTATCTAGTTTTTTGTTTATTGTATTACTAACTTTATTCCATATCTTTATTGTATCATTTTTTATATAGTGAAAGGACTATGATTTTTGACATCACATGCATTTATTACATTCTTATTCTTAATTGTGAATTCATTTAGATATTCCTTCGATGTTCTGCCTCTACTATGGTTATCTATTCATTTATAGACTACCTAATGGCCTCCCACACAAGGTATTTCCTCATGTAGATATCATTCAAGTATATCTCATAGAGCTCAATATACAACATGCATGACCATCATATATTATCCTACTACTACAAGTGATTCTTTCATCCCATTGTGGAGGTGTAAAACCCCACCAAGAGACCATTTTTGCATGAGGACACCACTACCACTTCTTACAAGAGGTAGATGACTCCTGAGTCGGTGGACGACAATGACTAATCTTTTGTCTATCTATCTGGATAACGATGTCCATTTGATGCTTTATGAGAGGCAACCTATATTTTTTATTTTTTTATTTTTTATATTCAATATGTTAGGTTTTTATTTTATTTTTCTAGTTTTCTATTTTATGTATTTTCTATGGAAATTTGATTGTACTTCCCCACATTATGGAATAAATAAATTATTATCCATTTTAGCCTACTTTGTGTGACTTCCATTTATCTAATTTCTCGTAGGTTAAATCTTGTGAATTAATTCATCTTCTAGTTATGGTATATTTTGGTTCTAACATTTTTTGGGTTCCCATTTCCATATCAACATCCCTCATTTATTCTTCTTTTATTTTTTTCTCTCCCACATCACTTTCCACTATATCATTGACAATGTTTCATTTTATGTTTGGGGGGACAAGATGGAGATCCATTAAATTTAAACTAGGATTGTAGCTTGTAATAATTAGTCTTGGATGAATTTTTCATTGGAATAATTCTTTAAAATGAAAACTCATTGAAGCCTTGTAAATAAATGAATAAGATTGTATTTTTTAAAAAAATTATTAATTATTCTTTCATATAATTTCAGTATGATTTCTGAGTAGAGTAATTTAATTATAATTCAAAACCTATTCAAATTATATAGAATGAATTATTACTAGTTACTATTACCTGAGTGATTTCCATTTTATTTGTATTCCCATTCCCAAGATAATTTTGGACCTAAATTTTTTCATTCTTCTATGAACATATTTCTTAAGAGATACTTTGTGCATGTAAACATATCGGAATATGTGTTATAATCATATCAAGTCTATGACTGAACAAATACAGAAGTGAAACTATTAATGATTTTTTTGAGCAATTATTCATGAGACTCACATGTGCATTTATCCTTCTTTAGCTCGTAGAATACATGAATGAACATTTTAGGATTGATCCATGATATAGGGCCATTTTATCCCAAACTACCTTGCTCTTGGCATGATTTCATTATTTTCACTTGAATTCGTGCGAGGTAGATGGTCATTACTACTGGACATGGGATGTTTTTTACTAAAGTAATATACAGTTACATTTTCTTCAGATCTGTGGGATGTGGTCTATGGTTATATTTGATGTAATTTGTGATTAACCTATTAAAAAATTGATTCTTTATTGGGAAGATAAAAAAATTACTTAACCAATGATATTATGATTATATCATATGAGGTTATCTACTTCATGTGATATTTGGGCTAGACGTGACTTTAAAAAATAAATATGAAAACAATTGGATGGATTATGGTATATTCCTTACACTTTTATAGAACATCCAATGACCTGCCTCATGGTTTTCGTAGTGTGGATATGCTACTTCATATAGAAGCTTATTCATTGCAACATTAATAATTATCATTATTTTTAATTGATATTATAGCGACCCTAGACTTTTACCCATAACATTTCATGATTTTAAACACAATTCATCATCAGAGTACAAGCCAAGGATCGTTAAGTCTAGTGTCTTGGAAGACTAGGTACATATAACATAAAACATGGGCTAAAAAACGCTTCTTTATTTAATCTTCATAATGAGCTCCTAACTTTCTTTGATCTCTTACATCTGGATAGGATACCCTGGGGAACACATGAACAAAGGGATGAGCTAAAAATCCCAGTAAGGGAAAGAACATAAGAATAAACTTTAAGCACATGAGTTAGGAGGATTGACATAATGATATTGGAAGCATGGAACATATGGAATCATAACATATAAACATGGGATCATAAAAACATGGAATAAAATAATCAAGGGATCATATAAGCATGAGATTATATAAGCATGGTTTCATAAAGAGGTGGAAACAACTTTAAACATGTCTTTTGTACGAGTCAAGGCTAACCGCCAATCTCGTTTCCCATAGTAGCACAAGCCAAGGCTAACCGCCCGGACCGTTTGCCCATAATCTTCTCATGAGACATTAACTTTACCCAATGCATTGGAGCACTATCTGGGTGCACCCATATAAGCTTATTCATATATATGCTTGCCACATAAAGAACCTCAATCATATAAGAGTACCCAAGGAAAGAAATGGGCACACAATCACGTTATGAAGCATAATAAAAAAGGGCGTAACATACAAGCGTCCATGAAAGAAAGGAGTTAAATCATAAATAGACATTAATAACGTATAAAGGCATAAATCATGACAATAGATAACAAACTTACGTGATAACATGTAAAAATAGTTTTTTAGAAATCTTTGAGTCAAAACATTTTAGTGCGGTTTAAGAAAACTTCGAATATCTCTTAAAACGAAAAGCAAAATAATATTTTTTATAAAACCAGAAGTAAACCAGGAGTGTTTTCATAATAAAAAGACTGATTTTATAAGGACAAAGGTGACTTAAAACAGAGGATAGAGTACACTTGATAATAGGAAATAATTCGGGAAGTTCCCTTAAAACGGGTTCACTTATCGTGAAGTAATGAGGAGAGAATCACTTAAAATCATGCATATCCCCGAAATAAAGTGATGAAAGAGTCTTGATAAATAGACTTGGAACATGTAAACAACATTTATAGTATGCACAAGAAAAGATAAGATAACATCATTTTGGTAGAAAGGTAGATAAGGCAACCCGAAGGAATAAAAGAGGATCGGGTAGAATTCTTTACAGATTGTTGGCATGGTATCGGGAGTATTTGAGGGGGCTTAGTGAGAGAGGAAAGGGAATTATCATCACTTATACATAAAGAGGGCAGTATGGGGGAGGTGTGAAATCATACCCCATAATTAATAATTGCACACAACAAGTCTTAACATAGTGAATAATCTTAAATAAGAGTGAAATTGAGAGGATCCCTTACCTTAGGTCAGTTGGTGTTCTCCACTTGATATTAATGACCTGAATAGTCAAATTAGGTTTGTTAATCAATAGTTCCAAAACCTTATCTATAAGTAAAATATTCATTATAACCTTTTTAAGTTCATTTATACCCATTTTGATTGATTACAAGGTTCAATTTCTTTGTTCGGGTTCGTTTGTTTCATTTGTTTTAATGATCGGTTCAATTATATTTAGGTTCAAAAGAAATGTAAGAATAAAGTGATTGTCCAGAATTGAAGTTATATAACATTAGTGGACATCCAGTAGGTTACATGGTTAAAATTAATTTGGTTAATTAGAGTGAAAGAGAACCTTTACATTAAACATTAATGATAAACACTTGAATTAATTTTAACGATTTTGCCCATAATTGACTTGTTTTGCATTATTGTTTTATATCATGGGTGTATGAGGATTTAAGAACCTTAAATATGACATATAACATATATAGTAATCTGGTTCAACCATAACATAAATGGTTTCATGACCAGAATCAAAATGATAAGAGAATTTGAAAACACATTATCCATGATGTCGGTAATTTGACCCATCACAGACGATGTTTAATTCTAGAACGTGAGGGAGAGGAGGGGAAGCATGATGCTTGAAATTTTCCATAAACATGATTAGAATCCAGAATATATGAGATTATGGAGCTTTCATGCCTTTTGGAAAAGGGAAGGGGAAGAGGGTATAAGCAAAGAAAGGAAATGAAAACAAAACACTTGAAAATGAAAGAGGGTTCTTACCCTTTGATCTCCTCTCTTTGAGACTCCTCTTGGGGGCTTTGATTTTGGTCTTTTGGAAAGACCAAAAAGACTTGGACGTGGGGAAGGATCTTGGGGAGATATTTGGGCAGAATTTAGGGAAGTATTGGAGCTTGAGAGGAGTGGAGAAAAGAGGGAGTGAAGGGGGGGTTTTATAGTGGAGGAGAGAGGGGTTTTCTTAATATAAAATTCATTAGTTTATTAATTCCTCCCAAGACAAGGAATAGTAAGTCTTCTATGACCAAAAATAGTAATTTTATAATGTAATCCCAAACCAAGTGGTCTTACATCATCTTAACATCACACGTGACTCCATAATTAGCTTATTTAGCTTAATTTTGTAAATTACGGTATTTCACTATTCATCAAAAATTCAAGTATTTCAGAAAAATCCCAAAAATTTACCCCAACCATTTTTCGACGTGTAGAATCCAAAAATAAAATCCATTTTTCAAAAATAATTTTCTAAATATGATTATTTTAATATTTAAGTAAAATAATAATTTATTATCAAAACCAGTTTTAAAACATTCATTAACTTATTCTAAAATATAGGTACATCGTACTTCCAACTTGAATATTATTTTTATACCACCATAGGTGAGGTTACTATTAATTAGGGTATATCACTATACATAAGGGTATGTTACTATTCATTAGGGTAGGTTACTATTCACCAAAAATTATTTTTGTTTTATTAGACTCCAAAAAACATCTTGAACACAACCGTGTATGTTAGATTTTCAAAATTCCAAAAAAAGAAGTGAAAAAATTATTTTTAAAGATAACTTATCACTTAGTAGTTAATTATTATGTGATTTTATGGAATATTTATAAGAAGGGAATTTCCATTAAAAACATTGGGTCGTTACATTCTTCTCCCCTTAAGAAATTTCACCATCGAAATTTCATTTTACATTCTAGGCCAAAAAATAGCTGCGGGTACTTTTCCTTCATTGCTTCCCCCAATTCCCATGTTGCTTCCTCAAACTTATGGTTCCTCTACAACACTTTGACAAGATGGGTTGTCTTGTTGTGTAGAACCTTATCTCTCTAATCCAGAATCTTTACTGGCTTCTCCTCATAGGGGAGATCATCTTCCAGCTGCACCACCTCTGAGTTTAGTACATGTGAGGGATCGGGTATGTACTTCCTCAAGAGTGATACATGAAAAACATCATGAACTCAAGCCATATTCGGTGGAAGTGCAAGCCGATAGGCCACGACTCCTATGCGGTCAAGGATCTCAAAGGGGCCAATATACCTTGGGATTATCTTCCATTTCTTCCCGAATCGCATGACTCTCTTCTATGGAGATATTCAAAGGAAGACCTTATCTCCAACGTTGAACTCCAAATCCCTTCGACGGTTGTCAGCATAGCTATTTTGCTGACTTTGAGCATCTTTTATGTGTTTCTGGATGACTTGAACCTTCTTTGTCATCTCTTGAACAAGATCGGGTCCAAGTAGCTTTCTTTCTCCAACTTGATCCCAACAGGTTGGAGTTCTACATCGCTTTCCATACAGAGCTTCATATGGAGCCATATGAATACTCGAGTGGAAGCTATTGTTGTATGAGAACTCAACCAATGGGAGATGCTGATCCCATCCACCTTTGAATTCTAGAGAGCAGGCTCTGTACATATCTTCAAGCGTCTGAATAGTTCTTTCAGACTGGCCATCAGTTTGGGGGTGATAGGCCATGCTGAAATTTAATTCAGTACCCAAAGCATGTTGAAGACTCTTCCAGAATTTAGATGTGAACCTTGGATCGCGGTCAGAGACAATTGAGAGTGGAACACCGTGCAGTCTCACCACTTCCTTCACATATATCGTTGCAAGTTGTTCAAGTGAGAGATCTTCTCAAATAGAGATGAAATGAGATGTCGTGGTGAGTCGGTCAACCACAACTCATATCTCATTATTTCCCTTCGACATCTTCGGGAGACCCGTGACAAAGTCCATAGTAACATTTTCCCATTTCCACATGGGTATAGGCAAAGGCTGCATCATAACATTGGGCTTTTGTCGCTCATCTTTAACTTTCTGACATACCAAGCACCTTGATATATATTCTGCAATCTCCCTCTTCATGTTATCCAACAATAATTGTTCTTGAAGATCACGATACATTTTGGTACTCCCATGATGGATAGAGAAGGTTGAGTTATGTGCATCATTAAATATCTCTTTCTTTATCTCTGGATCAGATGGTACACATAATTGTGTCCCAAATATTACAACTCCTTCCTCATCAATTTTGAAATCAGCAGATTTTCCATTTTTAACAGCTTCTACCCTTTTCTAAATTTCCACATCCTTTCTTTGAGCAACCTTTATTTTCTCCAAGAGGGATGGTTTAGAAATCATTTGAGAAAGGATTGATGATGTTCCTCCCTTAATGATTCCCATGTCCATCCTTTTCAAATATAAGAAGATCGGATCATTTTCAATTCTCATCATTGATAAAGATACTGGATCCTTTCTACTTATTGAATCTTCCACCTTGTTTGCCTTACCGGGATGGTAGTGGATCGAGCAGTCGCAATCCTTGATGAGATCTATCCATCTTTGCTGGCGCATATTAAGCTCTTTCTATGTGAATATATACTTGAGACTCTTGTAGTCAGTATATATCCCACATTTCTCCCCATAGAGATAATGCCCCCAGATTTTCAAGGCAAAGATCACAGCCGCTATCTCTAGATCATGTGTTGGATTGTTTTGCTCATGGATTTTTAGCTACCTTGAGGCATAGGCTATCATTTTATCATTTTACATCATCACACAACCTAAGATCTTCTTAGAAGCATCACTATACACCACAAAGAGTTCCCCACTGGAAGGGAGTGTGAGTACTGGCGCAGTGATAAGCCTCGTTTTCAACTCCTTGAAACAGTCTTTGCATTCCTATGTCCAGACAAACCTTACTCCCTTCTGTGTCAGCTTGGTCATTGGGTTTGAAAATCATGAAAAGTTCTTCACGAATCGTCGATAATACCCAGCTAGCCCCAAAAATTTGTGGATCTCCGTTACGGAAGTTGGTCCGGGCCACTCTTCAATTGCCTTCGTCTTAGAAGGGTCCACAGATATCCCTTTGCTGGTGATAACATGCCCCAAGAATGATACTTCCTCCATCCAGAACTCACATTTATTGTACTTTGCATACAACTTCTCCCTTCGCAAAGTCTTTAACACAGCTTCCAAATGCTCCTCATGTTCCTCCTTGCTCTTGGAGTATATCAGAATATCATCAATAAAGACTACCACAAATTTGTCGAGGTAATCTCTAATGACTCTATTCATTAAATCCATGAAAATTTCTGGAGCATTAGTGAGTCCGAAGGGAATCACTATGAACTCATAGTGTCTATACCTTGTTCGAAAGGCAGTCTTGGGAATATCTTCCTTCCTCACCTTTAGTTGGTGATATCCCGACCGAAGGTCCACCTTAGAGAAATAACTGGCCCCACGTAGCTGATCAAACAGGTCATCTATCCGTGGAAGGGGATACTTGTTCTTTATCGTGATTTTATTGAGCTCATGATAATCAATGCTTAGGCGCATTGATCCATCCTTCTTCTTGACGAAGAGGATTGGAGCACCCCATGGTGAAGCACTCGGGCATATAAAACCCTTCTCCATATTCTCCTGTAACTGCTTCTTCAGCTCTTCTAGCTCTACGATGGCCATTCTGTAAGGTGTCTTTGAGATTGGCAGAGATCCAGGGATAAGTTCAATTGAGAACTCAACCTCTCGGTCAGGAGGAAGACCAGGCAACTCTTCAGGGAATACATCAGTGTAATCCCTCATGATGGGCATGTTTTCAAGCATGATTCTCTCCTTTTTCTCAATAATTTGAGCTAGATATACTTTATCACAAGGAAGAAATATCCAAACTTGAGACGGAGATTCTAAGGGAGACTCATCTTCCTCCTTGCACTTATAAAGAATCAGAGGATGCTTCGGGATGTGAAGAGTAATATCCCTTTCCTAGAAGTTGATGTTGGCCTTGCACTATTAGAAAAACAGGTATTTGCGACGGGTCATTTGCGACGGGATCCCATCGCAAATGGATTTTTGCGACAGGGGCCCGTCGCAAATGGCTCGTTGCTGAAAACGGTGTCGCAACAACAATTTTTTGCGACGGGCCTGTCGCTAAAGCCATTTTTTGCGATGGAGATTCTCCCCGTCGCAAATAGTACTCCGTATATTTGTAAAAAACTTTTAAAATATTTTTTGCGACGGGCCCCGTTGCAAATACCTGTTGCGACGGGCCCGCCACAAATAGTTTTTGCGACGGGACCCGTCGCAAAAACTTTAAAAAAAAAATAAAAAACTATTAATAAATTATTTTAATGAATATAATAATAATACTATTTGCGACGGGCATAGTATCCCGTCGCAAATACTATAAAAAAAATAAAAAAAATAAATTATTAATAAATTATTTTAATTAATATAATAATAATCCAATTATAATTCAAAAATAAAAAATAATAAAATATTAATAAATGATTTTAATTAATATAATAATAGAATTATAATTCACAAATAAAAATAATAAATTATTTTAATTAATATAATAATAATAGAATTATAATTCAAAAATAAAAAATAATAGAATATTAATAAATGCTTTAATTAATATAATAATATTAGAATTATAATTCATAAATAAAAAAAATATTAATAAGTTATTTTAATTAATATAAAAACAATAGAATTATTTTACATTCAAATATTAAAATAATTCAAGTATTACAAAAAAATATAATTAAATTATAATATTATAAAATTTTAATATATATATAAAATTTAATATTATAAAATATAAATAATATTATTATTCATATTAATATTGTTATTTAAAAATATAATATTATTAATATTTTATAATGAGACAGAAACTACGAATAGAAAAAAAATCATATTTTGATTTCACAAATTTTATAACATAAATACAAACTCTAATCTGAAGGAGGGGGGGGAGGTGGGGGATCTGCAGATGGTGGTGGAGGAAACTCCATCCCTAAAGCATGAGTGAGTCGACGCATGTACTCCATCTGCTCCTGATACTGCTGCTGCCACCGACTCGTCTGCTCCTCGTACAGCTGCTGCTGGCGTCGACACTCCTCCTCATGCTGCTGATGCATCTGCTCCTGCTCCTGTCGGAGACTCTCTATCAGTGCAGTCTGAGATCGCAACTGATCCTCATACTGTGTAGCAGAAGAAGATGCACGAGCTCCTCTCGAACTGGACGCCGACATCGCAGCACTGCCATAATAATCTCCGGGAGTCAGTCGAGAGCCGATACCAATTACCTGACCCTTCTCGAAGGCATACTAGGTGGCCTGCATCCATACCGCCCCATCAAACTGACGGCCAGTGGTCTGATCTGATGACTCGGCCTGACTCTCAGGTCGGGCCTGTGACGCTGCGGCCTCATATGACTCCTGTAGTTGCAATTTAAAATTAAAATTGTGAATATATTATATGCAGTTAATTTTTAAACTTGAAAACAAATAATACTGACCACGATATGATGCTGACGATCACCTCTGAGCTCCCCAGTAGCAGGATCACTATACATCCTCCGATATACATCATACTCCGTAATATCGGGGTGCTCGATAGCCTATAAGAATAAAAAATAAACTGTTAATATTTATAGTTATATAAAATATTTATAAATAATGTACGTACCAGATGCTATCTATGAGTACTGAAAGAATGACTCCTAGATCGATGAGTCACCTCCTGTCTCCCCCGATTCTGCCTCCCCACCGATGATCTCCTCTGAAATGCACCACTCAACCAGTGCGCACATAATCCATCCCATACATGGGATGAAATGTACTCTGGTCGGTGTGCTCTACATGACTCGTCAAAATCTGACACTCCTGCTTTCTTCATCGCAGCTTTTCTTAAATTGTGCAAAAAATAACGAAGGCGATCACGCATGGCCACCTCCCATGCCTCGTGGATGGCGTCACGCATGGTATCCTTGATCAGATACCGTAAACCCTACAAATAAATCAAAATATCAAGTTAGAAATGAAATAATTTTCAAAATAGAAATTATTTATTTACGTATGTACCAACCAATGGCCGAACATGACCTGCTGCACATCAATGGGAATCTGCTCCCATGTGGTCCACGGCTGAGAGAAATAGTTGCGCAAAAAAGCGCTGCCCTATCCGACTGCTATATGCGGAAAACTGTAAAAATAATAAACATTTATTATGTGAATAGATTAATGAAATCTTAGTCAAATCCATAGGTTATCACACAGGTTATCACACCTCCGTGTGCGTGGATCAAACCCAAGACGTGGACGTCGCTCAGGGATGGGGTCAGGAATCATCAATCGTGCAAGACCGCGCCCCCTCCGCGTACTCCCTGGAGCGCCTGCAGGCTGAGGGTCATCTGTCAGCAACTCATCCGCATCGAAAGTCAGGTCAGCATCCGCCAACTCACGAAATGTGGCGTCGTCCATCTGAAATAGAAAATGTTAATGTTAGCAAATAATTGATAATTACTATTATATATACATATATACATATTATGATTGTATATAAATACCATGGAATTCTATCAGTGTTCATCTTCATCATCATCTTCATATATGTCAATGTCATCTTCATATTCCTCCTCAACATCATCAATATCCATTCGAGTTACATTTGCTTCATCTCTTACCATTTCAAATTCATATATGACATCATTAACATCATCGTCATCACCAACTCTTAAATGTGGGGTGTCGTCATCGATACTCATGTCTCTTTGTAAAAAAGATTGATTTTGAGTACTCTCTTGAAAAACTTCAATTCTTTGCACATCAGTGAAAGCACATTCACTTTGACTAAACTGATTGTCTCGAATTTTGATTTTTATTACACTCCACCAATCAGTCAAGTCTTTTGATGTAGCACAGTACTTTGCTTAATAAACTTGATATGCCTGTTGAGCCAATAAGAATGGTTCATTTACTGTGAGAACACTTTTACATTTAATATCGATGATTCCATGAGTCGGATGAACACGCACGCCTCTCTCTATATCCAACCACCGACATTTGAACTTGGTTATGTAATGTTGTCCAAGATAACAGAGTTCAATGATTTCATCAAGTATGCCATAGAAGTCAACTTCATTTTCTCGATGATGAGATCCTATCAAGCTAACTCCATTATTCATTGTTTTTTTCGATTCCCCATATTCATGTGTGTGGAATCGAAATCCATTCACCACATATACATTATAAGTTTTAACAAGTTTGGAAGGTGGGTTACTCAATACACACAGCCGTTTGTCAATTTTATCAGCATGTCGAGACACCTGAAAATTTGTGAAATAATTATCAATATAGTAAACTATACATTGAATGAGTTGCTAAAAGATAAAGAATTTATGTTACCAGTTTTTGAAACCACTGAGAGAAATTTTTCAGTCGACGTTCTTCGAGAGCAGCTGCTGTAATTTGTGGAATTTGTTTCTTGATATGATTATCATACAACCTATAAAAACCAAAGTTATTTACTGTAACATAAATGATAGAATAAGTGATATAAACACTTACAGTACAACTAATGTCATCTCTTCACAGTTGGGCAGAACATACGTATGAGCTCTATGATGTTCATCATCTAAAAGCCAACGTTCATAAACTTTACCAAAACCAAGCTCTGACTGGTTGAAAACAGATAATTGATTGTCGATTTCATCAATATTCCTCTCATTTCGTCCCATTCGGTTGTGTTTTGAAGGATACTCAGATTCAAAATAATGGGACCAGAAAAAAGATATTTCCTCTTGCAAATAAGCTTCTGCAATAGATCCTTCAACATATGATTTGTTACGTACTTTTCTTTTCAATTTTTGCATGCATCTTTCAAATGGGTACATCCATCGAAACTGTACTAGACCTCCACATTTGGCTCCATATGGAAAATGTAACATCAAATGTTCCATTGAGTCGAAGAAAGACGGCGGAAATATTTTTTCTAGTTTATATATAATTACAACAACATCTTTTTCAAGTTTTCCTAGAGCATCATAATCTGCTGTAGCCGCAAAAATTTCCCGAAAAAAATGAGACATGTCTGTTATGGAATCCCAAATCACAGAATTCAACAGACCTCTTAATCCAATGGGTAGAAGTCTTTCCATTATAACATGACAATCATGACTTTTTAATCCAGTAATATGACCATTCTTTACACATCTACCCAAATTGGAAGCACAGCCATCTGGAAGTCTCAAATCTGCAATCCACTGACAAAATAATAAACAGTTTTCTTTAGACAGTGTATAAGCTGCTTTTGGTTTCAGTAACCTTTCTGTTCTGACATTCTCAAACAGTTCCAATTCTGGACGCCTGCAAATTTGGGCAAGATCTAAACGTGCATTTACATTGTCCTTGCTCTTTCCTGGCGTATCCAAAACTGTATGAAACAAATTATCAAAATAGTTATTCTCAATATGCATGATATCTAACATGTGTTGGACCAACAAATCAGACCAATATGGAAAATCCCAAAATATGCTACGTTTAATCCAATTGTGTTCTTTCCCAAAACCAGAAATTTTCTGTTGGTTTATTGTGGGACCAAAAGTGATGGGAGGTAATGAAAATACAACTGATTTTAACTCCGAACCTGATAGCATTTTTGGAGGTCCATCCCTTTCAACTATTCCTTTTCTAAAATGAGATCTATTTCTGCGAAAAGGATGATCAGCTGGAAGAAATCTGCGATGACAGTCAAAATATCAAGGTTTCTTTCCATGAATGAGCATAAATGCTTTTTTCTCTCCCATACAGTAAGGACATGATTTCTGACCATGTGTACTCCAGCCAGATAACATCCCATAAGCCGGGAAGTCACTTATTGTCCACATCAATGCTGCTCTCAGTATGAAATTCTGTTTCGTTGCAACATCATATGTACTGACACCAGTACTCCACAATAAATTTAATTCATCAATCAATGGTTTCAAATAAACATCAATATATTTCTTCGGATGTCCTGGAATTAGTAAAGTCAAAAAGATATATGGATCCTTCATCAACATCCATGGAGGTAAATTGTACAGAGTTAAAAAAACAGGCCAACATGAATATTGACTACCATAAGATCCAAACGGATAGAAACCATCAGTGGAAAGGCCCAGTCGAACATTTCTAGCTTCTAAAGAAAAGGATGGATGCACTCTATCAAAATGTTTCCATGAATCACCATCGGTTGGATGATTCGAGCTTTTATCGGTTGAAATATTCTCTTTATGCCATGACATCATTGTCACTGTATTCTTAGACATGAATAAACGTTGAAGTCTGGATGTAAGCGGAAAATATCTCAACTGTTTTACAGGAATCAAACTAGACTTCCCGTGTTGTCCTTCTTTATATCTTAGTTTCCCACATGTGGGAAAACTATCCAACGATTCATTTTCCCCAGAATATAAAATGCAGTCATTTGAACATGCATGAATCTTCTGACAAGTAAGTCCCAACTTTTGAACCAGCTTCTTACTCTCATAGTAATTTGTAGGTAAAACATTTCCTTCGGGTAACAGTGTTTTAAGCAAAGAAAATATCTGGTCAAAACAGGTGTTTGACATTCCGTTATCTGATTTGATAGCCATAAATTTTGCAACTGCTTCTAATTTGCTCATCTTGCAGCCAGGATATAATGCATCCTCAGCAGACTTCAACAACTCATAAAATTCAGACGGTGCCAACTCAGGATTTGAAGCTATATCAGCCAGAGTTTCTGTATGTTGAACAGATGAACCTGCAATATCATGTACTAAATCTTGAAACCGAGATGGATCCGGAATCAAGTTGGTATCACCTGCTCTAGAACTGCATTCACCGTGTTGATACCAAAAAACATAATCTGGTTGAAAACCAAAATGCAAGAGATGTTCTCCCACTTTTTCAAACGTGTCAAACGTTCTCAATGCACATTTTCTGCAAGGGTATTTTATTTTTCCTTCTGAAACAAATTCTAGATTTGATGCCTCAAATGATAAAAAAGTCTCCACACCCTCTACATATACTGGATTTAAACCAGAACCGTTTGGATTTCTACGTTGATTTATCCATATGCGGTCACCTAATAATGATTGTTGACGACCTCGTTGTTCCATATTTCTCTATAAAATATAAAAGCATTACTGGTTTTGAATAATTTGTTAGAAAAAACACTCAAGCTAGGATAATTATAGAGTTTAGATCATACACGACTGACGCAAACTTTTTACTGAGATAGACCTAAAAATTGACCCTTTAAGAATTAAATATGTTGAGAATAAAGCAAAACATGTTACAAATATTGATAATTTTAATATTATATAATTTTTTTTATTATTTTCATAGTACTAATATTATTGGTAATTATTCCTAATTATTGTTAAATATTACTAATTATTACTAATTATTACTAATTATTACTAATTATTACTAACTATTGGTAATTATTACTAATTATTGGTAATTATTACTAATTATTACTAATTATTACTAATTATTGGTAATTATTACTAATTATTACCAATTATTACTAATTATTACTAATTATTGGAAATTATTAGTAATTATTGGTAATTATTGGTAATTATTACTAATTATTGGTAATTATTACTAATTATTGGTAATTATTACTAATTATTGTTAATTATTACTAATTATTACTAATTATTGGTAATTATTACTAATTATTACTAATTATTGTTAATTATTACTAATTATTGTTAATTATTACTAATTATTGGTAATTATTACTAATTATTACTAATTATTACTAATTATTACTAATTATTACTAATTATTACTAATTATTGGTAATTATTACTAATTATTACTAATTATTACTAATTATTGGTAATTATTGGTAATTATTACTAATTATTACTAATTAATACTAATTATTGGTAATTATTGATAATTATTACTAATTATTGATAATTATTATTAATTATTAATAATTATTACTAATTATTGTTAATTATTACTAATTATTGGTAATTAGTACTAATTATTACTAATTATTACTAATTATTACTAATTATTGGTAATTATTACTAATTATTACTAATTATTACTAATTATTGGTAATTATTGGTAATTATTACTAATTATTACTAATTAATACTAATTATTGGTAATTATTGGTAATTATTACTAATTATTGATAATTATTACTAATTATTGGTAATTATTAGTAATTATTACTAATTATTACTAATTATTACTAATTATTACTAATTATTGGTAACTATTACTAATTATTACTAATTATTACTAATTATTGGTAATTATTACTAATTATTGGTAATTATTACTAATTATTGGTAATTATTACTAATTATTGGTAATTATTACTAATTATTGGCAATTATTACTAATTATTGGTAATTATTACTAATTATTACTAATTATTACTAATTATTACTAATTATTACTAATTATTGTTAATTATTACTAATTATTACTAATTATTACTAATTATTGGTAATTATTGGTAATTATTATTAATTATTACTAATTAATACTAATTATTGGTAATTATTGGTAATTATTACTAATTATTGGTAATTATTATTAATTATTACTAATTATTACTAATTATTGTTAATTATTACTAATTATTGTTAATTATTACTAATTATTGGTAATTATTATTAATTATTACTAATTATTACTAATTATTACTAATTATTGGTAATTATTACTAATTATTGGTAATTATTACTAATTATTGATAATTATTACTAATTATTACTAATTATTACTAATTATTGGTAATTATTGGTAATTATTACTAATTATTACTAATTAATACTAATTATTGGTAATTATTGGTAATTATTACTAATTATTGTTATTATTACTAATTATTGGTAATTATTACTAATTATTACTAATTATTACTAATTATTACTAATTATTGGTAATTATTACTAATTATTGGTAATTATTACTAATTATTATTAATTATTACTAATTATTGGTAATTATTACTAATTATTACTAATTATTACTAATTATTAGTAATTATTCCTAATTATTGGTAATTATCGGTAATTATGGGTAATTATCGGTAATTATTACTAATTATTGGTAATTATTACAAATTATTCCTAATTATTACTAATTATTACTAATTATCGGTAATTATCGATAATTATTGGTAATTATTGGTTATTATTACTAATTATTGTTAATTATTGGTAATTATTCTTAATTATTGGTAATTATTCCTAATTATTGGTAATTATCGGTAATTATGGGTAATTATCGGTAATTATCGGTAATTATTAGTAATTATTGGTAATTATTGGTAATTATTATTAATTATTGGTAATTATTACTAATTATTGGTAATTATTCCTAATTATTGGTAATTATTCCTAATTATTGGTAATTAATTCTAATTATTGGTAATTATTCCTAATTATTGGTAATTATCGGTAATTATGGGTAATTATTGGTAATTATTACTTATTATTGGTAATTATTGGTAATTATTTGTAAATATTCCTAATTGTTACTAATTATTACTAATTATTACTAATTATTGGTAATTATTGGTAATTATTCCTAATTATTACTAATTAGTGGTAATTATTAGTAATTATTACTAATTATTACTAATTAGTGATAATTATTAATAATTATTACAAATTATTGGTAATTATTACAAATTATTGGTAATTATTACTAATTATTACAAATTATTCCTAATTATTGGTAATTGTTCCTAATTATTAGTAATTATATGAATAATTACCAATAATTAGGAATAATTACCAATAATTAGGAATAATAACATTATTAATATATTTTATTATTAATATTAAAATAATATAATTTTCTAATTTATATAAAATTCTCCTTTCATCTGTGTGTTTTCTATCTCCACATACAAATAATACATGTAGAGACAGCAAACACACAGATGAAAAGAGAATTGTATATATATAAAAAATTATATTATTTTAATATTAATAATAAAATATACTAATAATGTAATAATGTTATTATTCCTAATTATTGGTATTTATTACTAATTATTAATATTTATTCTTAATTATTAAAAATTATTACTAATTATTCCTAATTACCATTAACTATGAACAATACTAATAATTTAAATTTATTAAGTAACAAAACAATGTAAACATAATTAAATTACAACTAATTAAGAATAATTAAAACTAATAAAAAATTAAAAATAAATATTAAATTAAAATGAACATAAATACCTTGAAAATTGATCTGAGGTTGATCTCTGATCGTTCTTCAAAACTTTAATATCAACTCCGGAGAAAAAAATTAAACTTGAGAAAAACTGAACTTTAGAAATAAAATTTTGAGAGAAGAAGAAGATGGAGTTTGAGAGTGATTTGAAAAAAACGGATGGGGGTATTTATAGGTTAGATTATTTGCGACGGGTCCATTTGCGATGGGTATCCCGTCGCAAATAGTATTATTTGCGACGATACCCGTCGCAAATACCTTCGCCATCATTTATTACGGTCAACGGTTAAATAGTTATTTGCGACGGGTCCCGTCGCAAATAACCACTTGCCGACATACTATTTGCGACGGGGGAATATTCCCGTCGCAAATACCTTTTACCGCCGCCGGTTATTTGCGACGAGAATATTCCCCCGTCGCAAATATGTTTCCCGCGATTTGGCGCGCAAACCGCGCCAGTTCTTTTGCGACGGGGAAAGCTTTCCCGTCGCAAAAGGATACTTATTTGTGACGGGCCAATACCCCCGTCGCAAATAACCCGTCGCAAATACCCATTTTTCCCGTAGTGTTGTACAAAGATAGCCAATCCATGCCCAAGATAGCATAAAATTTCACTAAAGAAAGTATGACAAGATTTTCTGGGAGGTTCAGTCCACAAACATTAATCAGGGAGGAGTTATAAACCATGGATGCAATAATTGACCCATTCACTGTTCTCACAGATAACTTTTCCTCCAAATTTTGAGGTGGTGTTTGAATAGTTCTATTAAACATGCAAGATATGAAAGAATGCGTAGAACCAGAATCAAATAGTACGTTCACTATTCTTGAATGAATAACAAGCGTACCTGTCACCACATCGTTTTCTGGCTCCAACTCAGCAGTAGTGATGGCATAAGCCCTTCCTTGTTGCCTTGGAGGTTGTTGCTGATTGCCTCCGACAACCCTCGGCTTAGGGAAATTGTTCTCATAATTCCCAAGCTCCCTACAGTTATAACACTGCACTACAAGCTGAGTGTTGATATGAACCTTCCTTTAAACTTGAACATTAGCGGGATTTTTCATACCCCTTCGGCAGTTCTTGGCCAGATGACCAAACTTTCCGCATTTGAAGTAGTTCTTGGTTCCCTTCAGACAGTTACCAGGATGCTTCTTCCCACAATTTTTGGAAATGGGAAAGTTGGGATTCTTTCCATCATGGGATTTGTTTGATGGAGCACCCATGTTGTTATCCATCTTCCTCTTCTTTTCACTGGGCCCATGAGACCACTGAGAGTCTCCAATCTCCATTTCCACCTTGAGGGCACAACGAACAATGTCTTCATAACTGTCAAAGTCTGGAATCGCCAACGCTTTTCGTAGACTCGGCTTTAGTCCTTTAAAGAAGCGATCCACCTTGCGTTCGGTGTTCATGACAAAGCTAGAGGCGTACCTTGCAGGCCTTGTAAAGTTTGCTTCATATGCCCCGATGGACTCATCTTCCTTCTGCTTGAGTCCGAGGAACTCTCTTTCCATCTTGAGATGGAGGTTTCGAGGAAAATATTTGTTGAAAAACATCCTCTTGAATTCCTCCCAATCTATGGAATCAATTTCCTCTTGGGAATTTGTATTCTTGATCAGTGTCCACCATTGATCAGCTTCCCCATCAAAACGATAGACCGCCAGTACCACCTTCTCTTCTTCCGACCACTAGAGGACGAAGAATATCTTTTCAATGGAGTTAATCCATTATTCCGCGAGGAGGGGATCAGAAGATCCGCTAAACATGGGAGGCCTTTTCCGCATGAAGGATTCCACAACAACTTGCTCTTTCCTTGGAGGAGGAGGACGTTCCACCTGATTCAAGTTTTTATTCATAACTTGAGCCAGCTGAGCAAGTACTACCATGAAGTTTTGAGCACCCGCTTCCGTCACATCAGGCATGTCATTAGGGAAATCATCACATTGCATATCACATTGGTTTTTGGAACGTGTTCTTCTATTTACCGCCATTAACTATGAAAAAGAACGTATAATTAGAGGTCTTGAATACTTAGCTATTGAGCATAGAAAGGAAACTTTGAACATCAAAGGATAAACTTATAAAGAATAAGTACATCCTGACTTGTGATTCCTTAGGTTTATATCTAGGTTATCCTCAATCTATTTCTTAACATATATTCTTATGGTATTTTTCCCCTAATAATGGTTTGTACTAAGCTTGTGAATCTACCAAATCATATCCCTCAGGAGTGTCATAACCAAGAGTGCAGCAAGGCCCGCTGTCGTGCACCAATTCCCATTCGAGTCTAGCTCAAAGCGGTGTTTTCGGGTTTTACCCCTAGGATACATCTGTGCCAGAGCCGCCTCTACCTGCTCGTATCCAGACAGGGATGTATCTTCTTGATAAACCACTTACTCAATACTCACCAAAATTTGGGAAAGTTTTCTAATACTTAGTCTCATCCTTAAGGTTCTCACTAAGGTTCTCTATTCCTAATCTCCAAAAATAACTAGACCATACTCTGATACCAACTATAAAGACCCTAGACTTTTACACATAACATTTCATGATTTTAAACACAATTCATCATCAGATTACAAGCCAAGGATCTTTAAGTCTAGTGTCTTGGAAGACTAGGTACATATAACATAAAACATGGGCTAAAAAAACGCTTCTTTATTTAATATTCATAATGAGCTCTTAACTTCCTTTGATCCCTTACATCTGGATAGGGTACCCTGGGGAACACATGAACAAATGGATGAGCTAAAAATCCCAGTAAGGGAAAGAACATAAGAATAAACTTTAAGCACATGAGTTAGGAGGCTTGATATAATGATATTGGAAGCATGGAACATATGGAATCATAACATATAAACATGGGATCCTAAAAACATGGAATAAAATAATCAATGGATCATATAAGCATGAGATTATATAATAATGGTTTCATAAAGAGGTGACAACAACTTTAAACATGTCTTTAGTATGAGTCAAGGCTAACCGCCAATCTCGTTTCCCATAGTAGCACAAGCCAAGGCTAACCGCCCGGACCGTTTGCCCATAATATTCTCGCGAGACATTAACTTTACCCAATGCATTGGAGCACTATCTGGGTGCACCCATATAAGATTATTCATGTCTATGCTTGCCACATAAAGAACCTCAATCATATAAGAGTACCTAAGGAAAGAAATGGGCACGCAATCACGTTATGAAGCATAATAAAAAAGGGCGTAACATACAAGCGTCCATGAAAGAAAGGACTTAAATCATAAATAGACATTAATAACGTATAAATGAATAAATCATGACAAGAGATAACAAACTTAAGTGATAACATGTAAAAATAGTTTTTAGGAATCTTTGAGTCAAAACATTTTAGTGCGGTTTAAGAAAACTTTGAATATCTCTTAAAACGAAAAGTGGAATAATATTTCTTATAAAACCAGAAGTAAACCATGAGGGTTTTAATAATAAAAAGACTGATTTTATAAGGAAAAAGTTGACTTAAAACATAGGATAGATTACACTTGATAATAGGAAAGAATTCGGGAAGTTCCCTTAAAACGGGTTCACTTATCGTGAAGTAATGAGGAGAGAATCACTTAAAATCATGCATATCCCCAAAATAAAGTGATGAAAGAGTCTTGATAAATAGACTTGGAACATGTAAACAACATTTAGAGTATTCACAAGAAAAGATAAGATAACATCATTTTGGTAGAAAGGTAGATAAGGCAACCCGAAGGAATAAAAGAGGATCGGGTAGAATTCTTTACGGATTGTCGGCATGGTATCGGGAGTACTTGAGGGGGATTAGTGAGAGAGGAAAGGAAATTATCATCACTTATACATAAATAGGGAAGTATGGGGGAGGTGCGAAATGATACCCCATAATTAATAATTACACACAACAAGTCTTAACATAGTGAACACTCTTGAATAAGAGTGAAATTGAGAGGATCCCTTACCTTAGGTCCGTTGGTGTTCTCCACTTGATATTAATGACCTGAATAGTCAAATTAGGTTTGTTAATCAATAGTTCAAGAACCTTATCTATAAGTAAAATATTCATTATAACCTTTTTAAGTTCATTTATACCCATTTTGATTGATTACAAGGTTCAATTTAATTGTTCGGGTTCGTTAGTTTCATTTGTTTTAATGATCGGTTCAATTATATTTAGGTTCAAAAGAAATGTAAGAAGAAAGTGATTGTCCAGAATTGAAGTTATATAACATTAGTGGAAATCCAGTAGGTTACATGGTTAAATTTAATTTGGTTAATTAGAGTGAAAGATAACCTTTACATTAAACATTAATGATAAACACTTGAATTAATTTTAACGATTTTGCCCATAATTGACTGGTTTTGCATTATTGTTTTATATCATGGGTGTATGAGGATTTCAGAACCTTAAATAGGACATATAACATATATAGTAATCTGGTTCAACCATAACATAAATGGTTTCATGACCATAATCAAAATGATAAGAGAATTTGAAAACACATTATCCATGATGTCGGTAATTTGACCCATGACGGACGATGTTTAATTCTAGAACGTGAGGGAGAGGAGGGGAAGCATGATGCTTGAAATTTTACATAAACATGATTAGAATCCAGAATATATGACATTATGGAGCTTTCATGCCTTTTGGATAATGGAAGGGGAAGAGGGTATAAAAAAGAAAGGAAATGAAAACAAAACACTTGAAAACGAAGGAGGGTTCTTACCCTTTGATCTCCTCTCTTTGAGACTCCTCTTGGGGGCTTTGATTTTGGTCTTTTGGAAAGACCATAAAGCCTTGGACGTGGGGAAGGAGCTTGGGGAGAGATTTGGTTAGAATTTAGGGAAGGCTTGGAGCTTGAGAGGAGTGGAGAAAAGAGAGAGTGAAGGGGGGTTTTTATAGTGGAGGAGAGCGGGGTTTTCTTAATATAAAATTCATTAGTTTATTAATTCCTCCCAAGACAAGGAATAGTAAGTCTTATATGACCAAAAATAGTAATTTTATAATGTAATCCCGAACCAAGTGGACTTACATCATCATAACATCACACGTGACTCCATAATTAGCTTATTTAGCTTAATTTTGTAAATTACGGTATTTCACTATTCATAAAAAATTCAAGTATTTCAGAAAAATCCCAAAAATTTACCCCAACCATTTTTTGATGTGTAGAATCCAAAAATGAAGTCCATTTTTCAAAAATAATTTTCTAAATATGATTATTTTAATATTTAATTAAAATAATAATTTATTATCAAAACCAGTTTTAAAACATTCATTAACTTATTCTAAAATATAGGTATATCATACTTCCAACTTGAATATTATTTTTATAACACCATAGGTGAGGTTACTATTAATTAGGGTATATCACTATTCATAAGGGTATGTTACTATTCATTAGGGTTGGTTACTATTCACCAAAAATTATTTTTGTTTTATTAGACTCCAAAAAACATTTTGAACACAACCGTGTATCATAGATTTTCAAAATTCCAAAAAAAAGAAGTGAAAAACTTATTTTTAAAGATAACTTATCACTTAGTAGTTCATTATTATGTGATTTTATGGAATATTTATAAGAAGGGAATTTCCATTAAAAACATTGGGTCGTTACATTCTCCCCCCCTTAAGAAATTTCGCCATCGAAATTTCATTTTACAATCTAGGCCAAAAATAGGTGCAGGTACTTTTCCTTCATTGCTTCCTCCAATTCCCATGTTGCTTCCTCAAACTTATGGTTCCTCAACAACACTTTGACAAGATGGATTGTCTTGTCGCGTAGAACCTTATCTCTCTGATCCAGAATCTCTACTAGCTGCTCCTCATAGGAGAGATCATCTTCCAGCTGCACCACCTCTGAGTTTAGTACATGTGAGGGATCAGGTATGTACTTCCTCAAGAGTGATACATGAAAAATATCATGAAATCGAGTCATATTCGGTGGAAGTGCAAGCCGATAGGCCACGACTCCTATGCGGTCAAGGATCTCAAAGGGGCCAATATACCTTGGGATTATCTTCCCTTTCTTCCCGAATCGCATGACTCTCTTCCATGGAGATATTCAAAGGAAGACTTTATCTCCAACGTCGAACTCCAAATCCCTTCGACGGTTGTCAGCATAGCTCTTTTGCTGACTTTGAGCATCTTTTATGTGTTTCTGGATGACTTGAACCTTCTCTGTCATCTCTTGAACAAGATCGGGTCCAAGTAGCTTTTTTCTCCAACTTCATCCCAACTGGTTGGAGTTCTACATCGCTTTCCATATAGAGCTTCATATGGAGCCATCTGAATAGTCGAGTGAAATCTATTGTTGTATGAGAACTCAACCAATGGGAGATGCTGATCCCATCCACCTTTGAATTCTAGATAGTAGGCTCTGAACATATCTTCAAGCGTCTGAATAGTTCTTTCAGACTGGCCATCAGTTTGGGGGTGATAGGCCGTGCTGAAATTTAATTCAGTACCCAAAGAATGTTGAAGACTCTTCCAGAATTTAGATGTGAACCTTGGATCGCGGTTAGAGATAATTGAGAGTGGAACACCTGGCAGTCTCACCACTTCCTTCACATATATCGTTGCAAGTTGTTCAAGCGAGAGATCTTCCCGAATAGCGATCAAATGGGATGTCTTGGTGAGTTGGTCAACCACAACCCATATCGCATTATTTCCCTTCGACGTCTTCGAGAGACCCGTGACAAAGTCCATAGTAACATTTTCCCATTTCCACATGGGTATAGGCAAAGGCTGCATCATACCTTTGGGCTTTTATCGATCAACTTTAACTTGCTTACATACCAAGCACCTTGATATATATTCTGCAATCTCCCTCTTCATGTAATCCCACCATAAGTGTTCTCGAAGATCACGGTACATTTTGGTACTCCTATGATGGATATAGAAGGTCGAGCTATGTGCATCATTCAATATCTCTTTCTTTATCTCTAGATCAGATGGTACACATAATTGTGTCCCAAATCTTAAAACTCCTTCCTCATCAATTTTGAAATCAGAGGATTTCCCATTTTTAACAGCTTCTACCCTTTTTTTAATTTCCACATCCTTTCTTTGAGCAACCTTTATTTTCTCCAAGAGGGATGGTTGAGTAATCATTTGGTAAAGGATTGATGATGTTCCTCCCTTAATGATTCCCATGTCCATCCTTTGCAAATATAATAAGATCAGATCCTTTTCAATTCTCATCATTGATAAAGATGTTGGATCCTTTCTACTTAGAGCATCCGCCACCTTGTTTGCCTTATCGGGATGGTAGTGGATCGAGCAGTCGTAATCCTTGATGAGCTCTATCCATCTTCACTGGCACATATTAATCTCTTTCTGTGTGAATATATACTTGAGACTCTTGTGGTCAATATATATCTCACATTTCTCCCCATATAGATAATGCCTCCAGATTTTCAAGGCAAAGATCACAACCACTAACTCTAGATCATGTGTTGGATAGTTTTGCTCATGGATTTTCAGCTGCCTTGAGGCATAGGCTATCACTTTATCATTTTTCATCAGCACACAGCCTAAGAACTTCTTAGAAGTATCACTATACACCACAAAGAGTTCCCCACTGGAAGGGAGTGTGAGTACTGGCGTAGTGATAAGCCTCTTTTTCAACTCCTTGAAACTGTCTTAACATTACTGTGTCTAGACAAACCTTACTCCCTTCCATGTCATCTTGGTCATTGGGTTTGACAATCGTGAGAAGTTCTTCACGAATCGTCGATAATACCCAGCTAGCCCCAAAAAGCTGTGGATCTCCATTACAGAAGTTGGTCTGGGCCACTCTTCAATTGCCTTCGTCTTGGAAGGGTCCACAGATATCCCTTTGCTGGTGATAACATGCCCTAATAATGATACTTCCTCCATCCATAACTCACATTTATTGTAATTTGCATACAACTTCTACCTTCAAAATGTCTTTAACACAGCTTCCAAATGCTCCTCATGTTCCTCCTTTCTCTTAGAGTATATCAGAATATCATCAATAAAGACTACCACAAATTTGTCGAGGTAATCTCTAATGACTCTATTCATTAAATCCATGAAAATTTCTGGAGCATTAGTGAGTCTGAAGGGAATCACTATGAACTCATAGTGTCCATACCTTGTTCGAAAGACAGTCTTGGGAATATCTTCCTTCCTCACCTTTAGTTGGTGATATCCCGACTGAAGGTCCACCTTAGAGAAATAACTAGCCCCACGTAGCTGATCAAACAAGTCATCTATCTGTGGAAGGGGATACTTGTTCTTTATCGTGATTTTAATGAGCTCACAATAATCAATGTAGAGGCGCATTGATCCATCCTTCTTCTTGAAGAAGAGGACTGGAGCACCCCACGGTGAAGAACTCAAGCGTATAAAACCCTTCTCCATATTCTCCTGTAACTTCTTCTTCAACTCTTCTAGCTCTACGGTGGCCATTCTGTATGGTATCTTTGAGATTGGCAGAGATCCAGGGATAAGTTCAATTGAGAACTCAACCTCTCGGTAAGGAGGAAGACCCGGAAATTCTTCGGGGAATACATCAGTGTAATCCCTCACGATGGGCATGTCTTCAAGCATGATTCTCTTCTTTGTCTCAATCATTTGAGCTAGATATACTTTATCACAAGGAAGAAATATCCAAACTTGAGATGAAGATTCTAAAGGAGACTCATCTTCCTCCTTTCACTTGTAAAGAATCAGAGGATGATTCGGGATGTGAAGAGTAATCTCCCTTTCCCGGCAGTTGATGTTGGCCTTGTACAAAGATAGTCAATCCATGCCCAATATAGCATCAAATTCCACTAAAGGAAGTATGACAAGATTTTCTGGGAGGTTCAGTCCACAAACATTAACTGGGGAGGAGTTATAAACCATGGATGAAATAATTGACCCATTCGCTGTTCTCACATATAACTTTTCCTCCGAATTTTGAGGTGGTGTTTGAATAGTTCTACTAAACATGCAAGATATGAAAGAATGCGTAGAACCAGAATCAAATAGTATGTTCGCTATTCTTGAATGAATAATAAGCGTACCTGTCACCACATCATTTTCTAGCTCCACCTCAGCAGTAGTGATGGCATAAGACCTTCCTTGTTGCCTTGGAGGTTGTTGCTAGTTGCCTCCAAAAACCCTCAGCTAAGAACAATTGTTCTCATAATTCCCAAGCTCCCTATAGGTATAACACTGCACTGCATGCTGAGTGTTGATATGAACCTTCCTTTATTCTTGAACATTAGCGGGAATTTTCATACCCCTTCTGCAGTTCTTGGCCCGATGACCAAAATTTCCGCATTTGAAGTAGTTCTTGGTTCCCTTCAGACAGTCACCAGGATGCTTCTTCCCACAATTTTTTCAAATGGGAAAGTTGGGATTCTTTCCATCATGGGATTTGTTTGATGGAACAACCATGTTGTTTTCCATCTTCTGATTCTTTTCACCAGGCCCATGAGACCACTGAGAGTCTCTAATCTCCATTTCCACCTTGAGGGCACACCGGACAATGTCCTCATAACCGTCGAAGTCTGGAATCACCAACACTTTTCGTAGACTCTGCTTTAGTCCTTTAAAGAAGCGATCCACCTTACATTCAGTGTTCATGAAAAAGCCAGAGGTGTACCTTGCAGGCTTTGTAAAGTTTGCTTCATATGCCCTGATAAACTCATCTTCCTTCTGCTTGAGTCTGAGGAACTCTCTTTCCATCTTGAGATGGAGGGTTCGAGGAAAATATTTGTTGAAAAACATCCTCTTGAATTCCTCCCAATCTATGGAATCAATTTCCTCTTGGGACTTTGTATTCTTGATCAGTTTCCACCACTGATCAGCTTCCCCATCAAAACGATAGACCGCCGGTACCACCATCTCTTCTTTCGAGTACTGAAGGACAGAGAATATCTTTTCAATGGAGTTAATCCATTGTTCCGCAAGGAGGGGATCGGAAGATCCGCTAAACAAGGGAGGCTTTTTCCGCATGAAGTATTCCATAACAACTTGCTCTTTCCTTAGAGGAGGAGGACATTCCACCTGATTCAAGTTGTTATTCATAACTTGAGCCAGCTGAGCAAGTACTGCCCTGAAGTTTTGAGCACCCACTTCCGTCACATCAGGCATGTCATTAGGGCAATCATCACATTGCCTATCACATTGGTTGTTGGAACGTGTTCTTCTATTTCCCACCATTTACTAAGAAAAAGAACTTATAATTAGAGGTCTTGAATACTTAGCTATTGAGCATAGAAAGGAAACTTTGAACATCAAAGGATAAACTTATAAAGAATAAGTACATCCTGACTTGTGATTCCTTAGGTTTATATCTAGGTTATCCTCATTCTATTTCATAACTTATATTCTTATGGTATTTTTCCCCTAATAATGGTTTTTACTAAGCTTGTGAATCTACAAAATCATATCCCTTGGGAGTGTCGTAACCAAGAGTTCATCAAGGCCCGTTGTCGTGCACCAGTTCCCATTTGAGTCTAGCTCAAAGCGGTGTTTTCGGGTTTTACCCCTAGGATACATCTGTGCTAGAGTTGCCTCTACCTGCTCGTATCCGGACAGGGATGTATCTGCTTGATAAACCACTTACTCAATACTCACCAAAATTTGGGAAAATTTTCTAATACTTAGTCACATCCTTAAGGTTCTCACTAAGGTTCTCTATTCCTAATCTCCAAAAATAACTAGACCATACTATGATACCAACTATAGTGACCCTAGACTTTTACATATAACATTTCAAGATTTTAAACCCAATTCATCATCAGAGTACAAGCCAAGGATCGTTAAGTCTAGTGTCTTGGAAGACTAGGTACATATAACATAAAACACGGGCTAAAAACGCTTCTTTATTTAATCTTCATAATGAGCTCCTAACTTCCTTTGATCCCTTACATCTGGATAGGGTACCCTAGGGAACACATGAACAAAGGGATGAGCTAAAAATCCTAGTAAGGGAAAGAACATAAGAATAAACTTTAAGCACATGAGTTAGGAGGCTTGACATAATGATATTGGAAGCATGACACATATGGAATCATAACATATAAACATGGGATCATAAAAACATGGAATAAAATAATCAAGGGATCATATAAGCATGAGATTGTATAAGAATGGTTTCATAAAGAGGTGGCAGCAACTTTAAACATGTCTTTAGTACGAGTCAAGGCTAACCGCCAATCTCGTTTCCCATAGTAGCACAAGCCAAGGCTAACCGCCCGGACCGTTTGCCCATAATCTTCTCATGAGACATTAACTTTACCCAATGCATTGGAGCGCTATTTGGGTGCACCCATATAAGATTATTCATGTATATTCTTGCCACATAAAGAACCTCAATCATATAAGAGTACCCAAGGAAAGAAATGGGCACACAATCACGTTATGAAGCATAATAAAAAAGGGCGTAACATACAATCATCCATGAAAGAAAGGAATTAAATCATAAATAGACATTAATAACTTATAATGTAATAAATCATGACAAGAGGTAACAAACTTAAGTGATAACATGTAAAAATAGTTTTTAGGAATCTTTGAGTCAAAACATTTTAGTGCGATTTAAGAAAACTTCAAATATCTATTAAAATGAAAAGCGACATAATATTTTTTATAAAACCAGAAGTAAACCAGGAGTGTTTTCATAATAAAAATACTGATTTTATAAGGACAAAGGTGACTTAAAATAGAGTATAGATTACACTTGATAATAGGAAAGAATTCAGGAAGTTCCCTTAAAACGGGTTCACTTATCGTGAAGTAATGAGGAGAGAATCACTTAAAATCATGCATATCCCCGAAATAAAGTGATGAAAGAGTCTTTATAAATAGAATTGGAACATGTAAAAAAAATTTATAGTATGCACAAGAAAATATAAGATAACATCATTTTGGTAGAAAGGTAGATAAGGCAACCTGAAGGAATAAAAGTGGATCAGGTAGAATTCTTTACGGATTGTCGGCATGGTATCGAGAGTACTTGAGGGGGCATAGTGAGAGAGGAAAGGGAAATCTCATCACTTATACATAAAGAGGGAAGTGTATGGGAGGTGTGAAATCATACCCAATAATTATTAATTTCACACAATAAGTCTTAACATAGTGAACAATCTTGAATAAGAGTGAAATTGAGAGGGTCCCTTACCTTAGGTCCGTTGGTGTTCTCCACTTGATATTAATGACCTGAATAGTCAAATTAGGTTTTTTAATAAACAGTTACAGAACCTTATATGTAAGTAAAAGATTATGTATAACCTTTTTAGGTTCATTTATACCCATTTTTATTGATTATAAGGTTCAATTTCATTGTTCGGGTTCGCTTTTTTCATTTGTTTTAATGATCGGTTCAATTATATTTAGGTTCAAAAGAAATGTAAGAAGAAAGTGATTGTCCAGAATTGAAGTTATATAACATTAGTGGACATCCAGTAGGTTACATGGTTAAAATTAATTTGGTTAATTAGAGTGAAATAGAACCTTTACATTAAACATTAATGATAAACACTTGAATTAATTTTAACGATTTTTCCCATAGTTTACTTGTTTTGTATTATTGTTTTATATCATGGGTGTATGAGGATTTAAGAACCCTAAACAGGACATATAACATATATAGTAATCTGGTTCAACCATAACATAAATGTATTCATGACCAGAATCAAAATAATAAGAGAATTTGAAAACACATTATCCATGATGTCGGTAATTTGACCCATCACGGACAATGTTTAATTCTAGAACGTGAGGGAGAGGAGGGGAAGCATGATGCTTGAAATTTTCTATAAACATGATTAGAATCAAGAATATATGAGATTATGGATCTTTCATGCCTTTTGGATAATGGAAGGGGAAGAGGGTATAAGAAAAGAAAGGAAATGAAAACAAAACACTTGAAAATGAAAGATGGTTCTTACCCTTTGATCTCCTCTCTTTGAGACTCCTCTTGGGGGATTTTATTTTGGTCTTTTAGAAAGACCAGAAAGTCTTGGACGTGGGGAAGGAGCTTGGGTAGATATTTGGGAAGAATTTAGGGAAGTCTTGGAGCTTGAGAGGAGTGGAGAAAAGAGGGAGTGAAGGGGGGGTTTTATAGTGGAGGAGAGGGGGGTTTTCTTAATATAAAATTCATTAGTTTATTAATTCCTCCCAAGACAAGGAATAGTAAGTCTTATATGACAAAAATAGTAATTTTATAATGTAATCCCTAACCAAGTGGACTTACATCAGCATAAAATCACACATGACTCCATAATTAGCTTATTTAGCTTAATTTTGTAAATTACGGTATTTCACTATTCATAAAAAATTCAAGTATTTCAGAAAAATCCCAAAAATTTACCCCAACCATTTTTCAACGTGTAGAATCCAAAAATGAAGTCCATTTTTCAAAAATAATTTTCTAAATATTATTATTTTAATATTTAATAAAAATAATAATTTATTATCAAAACCAGTTTTAAAACATTTATTAACTTATTCTAAAATATAGGTATATCGTACGTCCAACTTGAATATTATTTTTATACCACCATAGGTGAGGTTAATATTCATTAGGGTATATCACTATTCATAAGGGTATGTTACTATTCATTAAGGTAGGTTACTATTCACCAAAAATTATTTTTGTTTTATTAGACTCCAAAAAACATCTTGAAGACAACCGTGTATGTCAGATTTTCAAAATTCTAAACAAAGAAGTGAAAAACTTATATTTAAAGATAAATTATCACTTAGTAGTTCTTTATTATGTGATTTTATGGAATATTTATAAGAAGGGAATTTCCATTAAAAACATTGGGTTGTTATAGATAGTTTACCCCCCCCCCCATTTTAAGATTGGATTCTATAATTTATCCACCAACCCTTAGATTTAGAGTCATATGAACCACATTATTTAATCCCTCATAATTTATTTTTTATATGAATTTAGGGAGAGGAAATATTATAAACGATAGAATACTATCATTTGGATCATGTATTAAAGGTATGAGCATAACCTTAATTTCATTTTACCACGATTGATGAGGGAAAATTTAGGGTGAGATAAATTAAATCATGGGTATATATTTTAAGGAAAAATTTAAAAATTTCTATTAAGTGTAAAAATAGATTTGAATTAAGAAATTTATTATGAGGAATGGCCGATTTTATCTACATACGATATTTTTTATGACTACCATTCTCTTATATAACACTGTTTCATTTTCATTGTCATGACACACATTTCTATGTAAAAAATATCTCCTTTGGAATCATTGTTGATATTTGTTTCTCAAAGAAATGAAAATTTTAATGTGTAGGGGGATTTGATAATCTTAATTCATAAATAATATTATTATTCAATTATCTATTCTTCATGAATATTTTACACAATTTTGATTTTATTTATTATTGGTTGTCTCATAGAATTGATGCTAAAGTGAAATATTGATGTTGTTGTTAATGGTTATAATTTCATCCATTTTACATTTTTAGAACACATCTACAATGTAAAACCATCAAGATTGACAAATTTGAAGAGGTACGTAAAATTAGTTTATATCATAAATATTTTCAAGAAGAATAACACTTTCAACGTAAGATCCTAGCATAGACCATAAAATCAATGAGGCTCAGCAACCCCAATAGTTTTTCTCAAGTCAGAAATCATGGAATATATACAAGATCAGTGACTAAGAATTGTCCTTTACAATGATAATATTACACTTTGGGTGTAACAATTTAGTAAGAGATAAATTGATGATTACATTTGTTGTAAAATATGCTTATGTTGTAGGTTGAGGTTTCTTATTTTTATTTTACCAGCCATATATTTTCATAGTTCATAGGTTTTTGATCTTTCTTCTTACACGGTATTTCATTTGATTTTTTCATATTTTCTTCAATTGTTTCTCTATTTTGTTGTTTTCATTTTCATTTGAGAGTTCTTCAATGATTTATTTTAATTAATAAATTTATAATCCCTCTATTGTTCAATGTACCTTCCATTTTTCATAGCTATCATTCGTATATTTTTATCCTTTTTAGTCACAATAAAATATTCTTCTTCATTATAATATAACAATTTTATTTCTTTTTTTGAATTAAACTAATTTTTTTTGGAATAAATACCATTTTTAGGAATATTTATTCAACTTTATTAAATGCATTCATGGTTTATACTATCTTTCTCATGATTGAATCCATTCTATGTTTAGGTGTCGATATTAGTTGTAGCGTGAAAATAATGAATTATTAAATAAAAACAAGGGAAATCTATCAGATAAGGATATAAGATGAAAATAAATTGCAATACCACTCACTTATAATATCCAGACCAAAAATTAAAAGGGAAGGAACCCAACATAATTGAAATGAAACAAACATGGACCAATAGTTTGATATATTTACTTCTTCTGTCATTTCACATAATACATCTGGGGTGCTCACCACATATAAACAGAAGAATGGTTTTTAATTTGGGTAGTTATAATATGATATTCTAATGCTAACTAAGTTTCATTTGAACAATTATGTGGTTTATTACAATAGAAATTCCCTTAAAATATTTAGGAATAACCTACATGTAGGCTCCCTAAAATTGACCTAGATAACTTCTCTTCCATTTGATATAAATCGGTCTTCTTATCCTTTTAAACCCAACCTTTTGAGAACAACGTGAGGAATCCACCTCCTAGGTTCCAACTACTAGGTCATCATATTTTCAGCTCTTCCCTATGGGTTCAGCTATGTACTAATACTACTCTACACATTTGATTCCATTGTGGTTTGGAATAATATAAATTTCTAATATGATAAATCTCGTGTAGAATCAGTGAAGCTATGTGTGGGTGTCACACAGTGATGAGGTTCCAGACACTCCACACTGATTCTGATGAGGTTTACGTGGGATTTATTTTTTCAAATCCTGGTTCCCTCAGTTCGGTAGTGCAGATCGAGGATTAGTCACGTCCATATGGATGTTTTTGTGTTTCATGTGGTGTGGGGACTCAATTATTAAAATTTAGAGATATAGACTAATTCATCATTCATATCTGAGTTTTGGAGATAAAAATACCCTTTATCTCTATTTTGGCATTCTTATTGAGCATTTTCTGTTTATTTATTATGGGTTTTTATCATAATATGATTAGCATACATTTTCTGTGATGAGTTGACTACTCTGTTTTTATTCCATGTTCTTAGTGATTTCTTGGTGTCCTACTATTTATCTATATGTACACACCTATGTGGAATTTACTTGAAAAGTTTTCTTCTTATACAGATGACATGTATACTAATAAAAACTATGGTGGCCTAGTATCAGTGAATCTTAGAAATACATGGAGACACTGAACATGTTCTCTCATCAGAATTTGGGATCTAAATTCATGCTCCTCCCACTCTACTCATTAATGTTGATGTTAGATTAGATCCCTACACCATATTTATTATATATATCCATGTTTTTATAGAGAAGGTTATGTGCATGCTTACATGTAATTTTGGATAAGGCCTTATATTTATGTTTATGCCTTCTTTGAACTTGTCTACATCCCTTAGTCTATTGGAGGTGGGCTTGGGGTTGTCACACCTAGTTTTCCCTCAACAAGGTGGGCCCCAGTCATCTAGGTTATGATAAAGTGATATAAAATTTAGTTCATACTTATGTCAACATATAGATGAATCTATGGTGAGGATTGTTTTGGAACTTAGGGAAATGGTGTCAAAGTGTCTTGAGTGTGTCTTTCAAACTAAGGGACCTAGTGTCAGTGCATCACCAAACATATCCATAAACCATGACTCTGACTAACTACTTATCACCTCTACATAACAACACATCAATTTTAGTGATAAACTGATACATGTATCATATAATATTGATATCCTTCACTATCATTCTTGAGTCTTCTCCACATACATTCTATTTTGAAGTGGTATGTATTGATTACATTCAATATTCCTCCTCAATGATATCCATATAGGATTTTGAGATAGTGTCATGATGATGAAAAATTGAGAAATGAGGACTCGGATAATATAATAATATATGAGGTGTTTTTTCCAAGAGGGAATCATGCACTGCTCCAACATGTTGAGGAGTTCATGGATCATTATCCAGTGTTCTAAACAAATGATCATCCATATGTTGAGTCTCTGATTGCTCATGAAGGATAGGATGATGATGTGAGAATGCTTGGTGGACTATGTGAGTTACATCATTCATTATTTGTCATATTTTTCAATGATCCAGACCCTCAGGAAGAGGAGGATTAGAATGAGGCAATGGACCGTGTTTTCCATCTTGTGCAGACCTTGATTGACCGTGTGGTTTTATTGGAAACCACAATCCTTTGTGGTGAATAATATGGTACTGATGGTACTAGAAGATGACAGTGTTTTTTGTTTCTTCATCATAGGTTCCCAATATAGGTACTATCTAAGTTTTGGCATCATCCAAATCCCCCTTCATAGGCGATAATGTACCAACATTTCATGTGGTGCGATGTCTCGCATGGATAAGACCACTCTGGAAGTTTTTCCTAGTGGAGAGACATATCTAAGATGTTTCAAGGCATTAATAGAACCTTATTTTGGTGATATTGACATGGGATCAGACATGCATGGAAGAGGTTCCCCTCTGCCACTAAAATAAGTTCCTATGACATGATTTAAAACTGTATGGGATAGTCAGCGTGACCCAAAATAGATAATGTCAATGTATGGTGGGGAATTTCCTATGAGTTATATGTTTTTTGTCATTTTTTGTTATAAGGTGTCAGAGTGGAACCTTTTCAGGTATGATAGGAAGTAATGGGGAAGGATGGATTCAATATGTATGGCCATGTGACCCAATTATTGTGGGTGTGATCATAGCATGACATGTGTCTCCATATTTCTAGCTATATTTTCAGGATATAATTATGAGACTCAATTCCCTTGATGTAAACCCTATTCGAGGCCTATTGATACTATTTTATTCTTTACGATTAACTCATATGAATAGATGATCTTATATAGGAGTATTAGTGATCACCATTCTACCAAAAATGTGACATGAATCTAGGGGTAGAAAGAGAATCACATGTAATATATCTATATCTAGTAGTGAGGCACTATGATGTTTTCCATGTGAATAGATTAATTGCTCCCTATCCATTCCTAGATGACAATCACCAGTTAGGGTTATAGTGTACCTGAGGTGGTGGTGCATAATATTCCTTCTTGGTTGAGAAGGAATCTTAGACAGAGCTAGATAAGATCATGTATAGATGGATACAAAAAATTATTTATCATTTGGAAAGTATAATACTTGGGAAAATAGGTGCTATGAGATTTTTGTATTTTACGATGGTAGAGTGGTACATGGATTTTATTCCTGAGGATATTTTCCTCCCACTAAGAGTTGTTTTTTGCATGTAATTTAAATATTAATGGCCCAATAAATGATTTAGATTATTGTATGACCCCATATAGATGTGAGATATAAAGGTGCTGAAAGATAATTCTTTAGATTTGTGGATCGATAGACCCGGTGTGTTCACTTGAGCTACCTTGTTTTGTTCTCCAAGGTGGCAGATGATATTATGATGTTAAGCATGGAGTAATGCCACCTAAACTAGGTGATTCATGAAGGTGTTTCAACCCCCAGGAGTCAATGATTTCATCGAATAGTGTATTGGATTGAAATTGACCATAGGTTTTTGGTGTCAATATTTGTTATTGACTGCTCCAAGTTTGAGAAGAGGATGTACTGAGCATGGATTCATATAGTCATAATGTTTCTTTAATTACTTGATGATACCCTTTGGAATATAGAATTCCCCAACAGGGTTCCTCGGACATCTAAATTGAATCCTTATCCCATAATGAACCAGTTTTTTGTAGTCTTGTTTTATGTGACACTATTGTATATAAAGTCAGATGTTTAGAAAACAATACACTTGAGGATACTCTAGGACATGATTTGAGAGAACCATATTTATGGGGTGATATCATGTATACCTTCCTAGATTTATGAGGTTAACTTCATGTGATATATTTTCTCAAACATTTCATTAACAATTGATCCTAGGAGGGTTGAGGTAGTGATAGCTAGACATCCAACCATGGGTGTGGCCATGGAAACAGATACACACATCCAAGATTTTCATCCACTGTTGGTGAGTAAGGTGACAAAGGAGTTAACCTATTCATAGTTTACCAATTAGGGAGAGGATGGTGCAGAAACAATCCATTTTATGGTTATTACTACACTAAGTAATCAAAATTTTAGGAGCATTAGTTTGAGATAACAACCAAGAGATCTTTCTTAACCAGTTATCCACTATGTGGAAGTAGAAATGGGTTTTCATCTTATTTGTTCTTTATAAGGGGGATTCCAAGACTAGTGAGAGGATATAAATATGTATAAGTAATTTTATAATTCCTTTATTTGTTGTCCCACTTACTAACCATCTAAGAGTTGATCTTAGTGGAGATATTGTGATGTTTGAGCACATAAGAGGTAGTCTAGCTTCATGGAATTCCTTCAATGATTGTGGCAGACCATTATGATTAATTTACATCATGTTTATAGTGAGGATGTAGGAGGTATTTTGAACACATTTTTGATTGAGCTCACTATTTCTATGTGAGACATATAGCCATGTAAAATGGAAAATTTGGGTTCAGTGCGTATGCATTAAGATTACATGTTGGTTATGGTTCATATCAAGGATGATCATCTACCACTGGTGGAGTTTGATTATCATTGTAGGTACCACACCACCACTTGTGTAGAATCATTGGATTCCACATCTGTGAGATCATATGGGTCACTGGTGTAATTTTTAGATACGGCGGGAGATAGCGCTTGTGGACCTGGTGTTTGTTCTTTTGATGGTTGCGAATGGTTTAGTTCACCAAAGGCCAGATTTGGAGAACTTAGAGACATCAAGAGTCCATTGAGTATCGAAAACCTGAGTCATTTTATTTTGATGAGGAGACCTTGTGTTTTGAGGGATCTAACCTTGATGTGTATTATAGAGTTTTGGCCAAGGTAGATGGATATCTCTAACAATCATATGATATTTTTAGTAACTACATTAGGTTATCAAAGTGTAGTACCACTTAACCCTATGACCCCTGTTTTCCCTAGGGTTAGTGTCTCTACCTATCGTAGCCAAGTGAATATGATCATGACTAGATGAAATAGGTGTACCAATATTTGATATATTTTTACGGAAAAGTAACAACTTTTGGAGGAGATCGATGAACCTATTGGAATTTTAGAATTATAATGGAATTAATTTAATGGGAAAGTGTTCACCTTGGGATTGTGCTTTTTAAGATCACGATAATCATCAATAGAGCTTGTGGGAGTGGGTGACATTGTTGTGAGCTCTGTATCCTTAGTTGTTTGAGTTGGATTTCTCTTTTTTTGAAAGTAATTCCATGATTCTGGGGAATGTGTATTGACACTATTTTTTCCGTGTAGGTATTTGGAATATTCATAGAATTTTACCAATGATTGGAACTGATCCAATGCATAATTTTATGGACAATAGATCCTTCATGTAATGATATTAAAAATATAAAATATATTTTATCAAGTTCACATAGTTTTTCAAATATAATGGAATATCTATTGAATACTATTCTGGATTGTAAATCCATGACTCCTATTAAACCCAAAATGTAGGTTTAACTAGACATATAAAATAATCTCTTTAAAAGTCAGAAAAAATCAATAAAGTGAAGTCATGGGTGAATTAAATGAACAAAATTATTTTAATAATTTAATAATTATTATTTTTCAACCCTACATGAAACCTCTATTTAAAAATTTTTATGGTGTTTTCTATATTGTAAGCTACATAAACCTACGGGGAATTGGTGGATGGAGCCCAGATGGTGAGTGAATAGGACAATGGCCCTGGGATCACAGATCAATGATTAGCGTGATATGAAGATCATTTACATCGATGGAGTTATTAGATATATCCAAAAAAATTATGAAAAAAAATTCATCATTTGTGATCAATTAAAACCTTTTATATTGAATTTTTTTTGGTTTTATCCACATTCATGGTTCCTGAAATTTGAGGATTAATTCATTTAAAAATTAATTTGGGGATAAATATTCATTGATTGGTGAAAAAAATGATTTTTATTAGATTATTTATGATTAAAAGTATTATTATATGTTGGATATATTGATTTAATGACCCACATCATTGATGGATTCCATCATCTTTGAAAAAATAGACACATCCATTTATCAAAACTTAATTTTTTTTATGTATCTTTCACCCTCTATTATAAATGTTCCCCATCAGTATTTTTTAGCCAGTGAATAAATTATACCCAGAATAATGGATTAGTGTGTATTCATTATATATCACAATAGATAAAGGTAATGTTATTGAACTAGGTTTTTGGGAGATGAGATGTAAGCATGGATAAGGACTGAAATTCTAAAAGTTTTTTAGGTAATGTGGTTTGTGCACACAGGATTGAGTGTATATCTCTGCTGGAGCAACAAAGGATGACCCTGAGAGATGGGTGCCCAGAATCACGACACCAGCGATGATGTCATCTGATGACGGATTGGATGGTGGAGTTTTTGTGAACATATTCAAGTGAGATACATTGGGAATGATGATAGTGGCAGACCCTAAGAAAATATGGCTGGAATATGAATTCCCACAGGTCGTCAAATGTGGCCAAACAAGATGCAGATATTGTAGTGATATTTTTCATACCCATAAGGTGGTGACAACATGCAAGTGATGGTTAATTTAATTTTAGAACTTATGGAAATTTATGAACAACATAACATGTAGAAAAATAGAATACATGACTTTTAGTACCTTCAGAGTGGTGGATAGGGTTTATTTTGGGAGATAAGGATCAAATGTTGTGTGGTTTTTTCACATACCATTTAACCCATAGTCGGTTAACTCAGTGTGTAAAATGAGTACACACATAGGAATACAAGTTAGGATATATTCCATGTGTTATATGTCACACACCATTATAACCTTAATGGATGGATCAATGTGTAATAGGAGTACAATACATATAGCCCATGTTTCCCCACAAACATTGTATGTTGAGAAAAATGAATTTCACTTCAGAGGTTACATGATCTATTGTACATGGTCTGGACTAAATGACATGTCAAGTTCAAGAGTTTCCTCTATATTCTGTATAACATAGTGGAAACATTATGTAACTATAGGGAGATATTTTTTGTGAGATTGTGAAACATGAAAAGTTATAGACTCACTTATACATGTAATTTACCCTTTGGGACATGTCATGCACTACATTTAGGGTAGGTTGGAGACCTTCATCTTTTAACATACATATATACTTTATTAGGACTCCAATTTGGGATAGGGAGTATCATATCTTGATCATTTTTCCCCCATTTGGAATTGCAAATATAAGGCATAATATAATGAATAAACTTTAATAAAAATGACGATTAGAGGATCCATTACTTTAGTGTGTGACTCCAAATTCTTGGGTGGAGCTTTCTGAGAGATTGAGGAAACCACGGGAGGACACTATAGTGGGGAGGGAAGAGTAATGAAATCGTAAAATGAGTTTTAGTGAATATAAATGAGAGCTTTTGTGTGTTCATAGAGGAAATGTGTGGGAATTTCTTTAATATTTCTCAAGAATAGGTTTTGGACTCTATATAATTAAATAACATAAACCAAAAACTTTCCCATGGTTATTATCCACAGTTTATGCTAAATGGGTGTGGTATTCATTATTTTATAATTCCAATGGAAGAAATTAACAGAATAATTCTGTTTCTTAAGTGAAGGTGAGTCATACTCTTAAAGAAGTGATTTTAAAAACATAAAATATATTAATTCTATTTCAGTATTCATAATGGGTTTATAAAATTAATAAAATAAACATAAAATCTCAATATTTTTAATATGAAACATAGATTTGTTCTTAGAAACATTTTATAGTATTTATTACATCATTTTTGGGATATTTTGATGTCATAATACATGAAGTATATTTATACAATATTTAATTTTTACCCAAGAATTTTACTGTCTTAGAAAATTATGAGAAATTAACCATTGGATAATTTTGATTTCATGATTCCAAAAAAATATTAATTTTTACTAAATTATTTTATAAATATTTTTAATTTCACATTTAAAATAAAATTTTATATTTATTCAGAAATGCTGGGTTTTTTAAAAAATAATAGCTTTTAAACCATTATAAAAATTATATTTGACTTCATAAAAATTATATGATCATTTATATTTAATAAAAAATACATAATAATAATAATTAATTAAATATTATATATTTCAAAAAAATCCATTAATTCCTCAAATGAAATTTATTAATTTAATTTGAATGCTAACCAAAAAATAATATTTATTATTGTATCAAAATAAAAAACATACACTACTGGAAATAAAGGATATACCAATGGTTTAGAACCGTTGGTATAGGCTGGAGAACCGTTGGTATATTCTATACCAACGGTTGTCCAAACCGTAGTGAAGTAAGGCGTGGGGAAAGATATATACCAACGATTTGCAGTAAACCATTGGTATAGCTCACTCTAGGTATGGATTTTCCAACGGTTCAACAAGAACCATTGGTATAGGTTTACCCAACGGTTCTAAACCGTTGGGAATACTATAATTCTGATCTAATACCAACGGTTCACAACCGTTGGTATAGTATTTTTCCCAACGGTTTTCATAAAACCGTTGGGAATTCAATGGTTTTGATCTTATACCAACGGTTGTAAACCATTGGTATAGATGTTTTCCCAACGGTTTCAATGAAACTGTGGGGATATGTTTAAGTATGGTTTTTTACCAACAGTTTATTGAACCATTGGTATAATTCTTTCTCAAAGTATACCAACGGTTTACAACCATTGGTATTCAGTATTTCCAGAATTTTTGCACAGCAGCCCCTCCAGTAGCCCCTCCACTGCATACACCTGCATAAAAAATAGCACTAAAAATAGTGACAGACTTAAAACAACAAAAAATAACACCACCTATTTGATTACACCACCTATTTGATTAGAGTCATGGTGAATAATTCCCCCTTTGAATCTTCATATGACAAAAATCATCCAGTATAGTTGAATCAGATTTTCAATAAATCAAATATTATTTACACCCATTTCAATCTTCACACGATAACCACTTTTATAATATATGGTGAAAAGGTATTTTCATAGGATTCTCATCACTTGTGACTCAATAAATGCCACACCATGCCTTGAATTGAGGCTGGGTTGACTGGTACACATCACATATGATCCATGGATCATTTTCCTAAAGTTTCAACACAATCAAAATCCGTTTGATCGGTTTGGCATATCTAGGTAAAATATTAATCCATTTTGAACAAATGAGAGGTAGTTTTGGTGGTCCCCACCCCACGGTGACTTGTATTGAGGTGGGGTTGACTCGTACACGTCACATATGACCCATGGATCATTTTCCTAAAGTGTCAAAAGAATTAGAATGTATTTGGTCTGTTTCCCGTATGTCAATTGTTGATATCACTTACAATTTAGTCCATTTTGAAAAAAAGAGAGACAGTTTGAGTGGTCCTGGCCACACCGTGGCTTGGATTGACATAGTGTTGACTCATACACATCAAATATGACCCATGGATCATTTTCCTAAAGTTTCAATAGAATCCTAATTTGTTTGGTTGGTTTGGCGTATGTCAACTGTTGTTTTCACTTAAAATTATGTCCATTTTAAACAAAAGAGAGACACTTTGAGTGGTGTCGGCCACACCGGGCCTTAGATTGAGGTGGGGTTGACTCATACATGTCACATATGAGCCATGAATTATTATCCTAATGTTTCAACACAATCAGAATCTATTTGATCATTTTGGCGTATGTATGTAAAATATTGTCCATTTTTAACATAAGAGAGACAGTTTGGGTGGTGTCGGCCTCACCGTGCCTCGGATTGATGTGGTATTGACTCTTACACATCACATATGACCCGTGGATTTTTTTCCTAATGTTTAAACAGAATCCGAAGGTGTTTGGTCAGTTTCCTATATGACAGTTGTTGATTTCACTTACAATTTAGTCCATTTTCAACAAAAGAGAGAAAGTTTTAGTGGTCCTAGCCACACCGTGGCTCAGATTGAGGCGGGGTTGACTCGTATACATCACATATGACCCATGTATTGTTGTACTAAAGTTTAAATAGAATCTGTAGGTGTTTGGTCAGTTTTCCATATGTCAGTTTTTGTTTTCACTTAAAATTAAGTACATTTTTTAAAAAAAAGAGGCACTTTCAGTGGTTTTGGCCACACCGGGCCTTTTATTGAGGCGGGGTTGAATCATACACATCACATATGAGGTATGAATCATTTTCCAAAAGTTTCAACACAATCAGAATCCGTTTGATCAGTTTGGCGTATGTATATAAAATATTGTCCATTTGGAACAAAAGAGAGGCAGTTTGGGTGGTACCGGCCCCACGGTGCCTCATATTGAGGTGGGGTTGACTCGTACACATCACATATTACCCATGGATCATTTTCCTAAAATTTAAATAGAATCCGAAGGTGTTTGATCAGTTTCCCGTATGTCAGTTGTTGATTTCACTTACAATTTAGTCCATTTTGAACAAAAGAGAGACAGTTTGAGTGGTCCCGGTCACACCGCAGCTCGGATTGAGGCAGAGTTGACTCGTACACATCACATTTGATCCATGGATCATTTTCGTAATGTTTAAACAGAATACGAAGTCGTTTGGTTGGATTTGCGTATGTTAGTTGTTGTTTTCACTTAAAATTATGTCTATTTTAAACAAAAGAGAGATATTTTGAGTGGTTCCGGCCACACCGCAGCTCGGATTGAGGCGATATTGACTCGTAAACATCACATATGACCCATGGATCCTTTTCCTAAAGTTTCAATAGAATCCGAAGGCATTTGGTCCGTTTCCCGTATGTCAGTTGTTGATTTCACTTACAATTTAGTCCATTTTTAACAAAAGAGATACATTTTGAGTAGTCCTGGCCACACCGTGGCTCATTTTTTGGCGGGTTTGACTTTTACACGTCATATATGACACATGGATTGTTTTCCTAAAGTTTCGACATAATTCGTAGGCTTTTGGTCGGTTTCTCGTATGTCAGTTGTTGTTTTCACTTAAAATTAAATACATTTTAAAAAAAAGAGATGCACTTTGAGTGGTGTCGGCCACACCGGGCCTCGGATTGAGGCAGGGTTGACTCATACATGTCACATATGATCCAGGTATGATTTTCATAAAGTTTAAACACAATCAGAATCCGTTTGCTTGGTTTGGCATATGTACGTAAAATATTGTCCATTTTGAACAAAAGAGAGGCAGTTTGAGTGGTCCCGGCCACACGTCGCCTCAGATTAAGGCACAGTTGATTCATAGACCTGAAATATGACCCATGGATCATTTTCCTAATGTTTCAATAGAATCCGAATGCTTTTGGTCCATTTCCCGTATGTCAGTGGTTGATTTCACTTACAATTTAGTCCATTTTGAACAAAAGAGAGAGAGTCTGAGTGGTCTCGGCCACATCGTGGCTCGGTTTGTGGCGGGGTTGACCTGTACATGTCACATATGACCCATGGATCGTTTTCCTAAAGTTTCAACAGAATCCGTAGGTGTTTGGTCAGTTTGGCGTATGTCAGTTGTTGTTTTCACTTAAAATTAAGTTCATTTTAAACAAAAGAGAGGCACTTTGAGTGGTGTCGGCCACAGCAGGACTCAGATTGAGGCGGGGTTGACTCTTACATGTCACATATGACTCATGGATTGTTTTCCTAAAGTTTCAACATTATTTGTAGGCGTTTGGTCGGTTTATCGTATGTTAGTTGTTGTTTTCACTTAAAATTAAATACATTTTAAAAAAAAGAGAGGCACTTTGAGTGGTGTCGGCAACACCGGGCCTCGAATTGAGGCGGGGTTGACTCGTACACGTCACATATGATCCAGGTATAATTTTCATAAAGTTTAAACACAATCAGAATCTGTTTGATCGGTTTGGCGTATGTACGTAAAATATTGTCCATTTTGAACAAAAGAGAGGCAGTTTGGGTGGTCCCGACCACACGACTCCTCGTATTAAGGCGGAGTTGATTCATACACATCACATATGACCCATGGATCATTTTCCTAACGTTTCAATAGAATCCGAAAGCGTTTGGTCCATTTCCCGTATGTCAGTTGTTGATTTCACTTACAATTTAGTTCCTTTTTAACAAAAGAGATGCAGTTCGAGTAGTCTCGGCCAAACCGTGGCTCAGTTTTTGGCGGGGATGACTCATACATGTCACATATGACTCATGGATCATTCTCCCTAAGCATGATGAGTCCATCCATGAGTCCATAACTTGTAACCCATGTCTTATCCAAACAATTAACAAGTAAACCAAATCAAACAAGGCATAATTCACATAACATGGAGAATGTACAACAAGGATTTTATTCAAATTAAAGAATATAATCACATGAATTTGATGAGCATGAATTGATAATCTTACCAAGAAATTCATATATTTCAAGACATAAAAAAATAGAATAATCCTAAATAACATTGCATGATCATAGAAATAAAAAAGGCATGTGAAATCAACATGCCTATAATTACATATCATCCATGAGGTATAACATTTAATCAACTTGTAATAGAATTATACATAAGGCATATGAGTCTCATTAACTTTCATACATAGTGGTACAAAAGGAAAATGTTATTCAAGTCCGGGGGGCTGTCTGGGGTCCAAGGAGGAGGGTGGGGGGCTATCCGGGGATCTATCTGGGGTTCAGGGAGGGTGGGGGGATGTCCGAGGGGCTGTCCAGGGACCAAGGAGGAGGGTGGGGGGCTGTCCGGGGGGTTATTCGGGGTCCAGGGAGGAGGGTGGGGGGGCTGTCTGGGGTCCAGGGAGGAGGGTGGGGGGCTGTCTGGGGGGGTGTCTGGGGACCAAGAGGATGGGGGGGGGGGGGGCTGTCCGGGGGCAAGGAGGAGGGGGTTGTACGGGGGGGTCATCCGGGGACCAAGGAGGGGGGGGGGGGGGGGGGGGGGGCTGTTCGGGGACCAAGGAGGAGGGTGGGGGGTTAACCGGGGGCTGTTCGGGGGGATATCCGGGGGCAGTCCAGGGGCTATTTGGGGGGTGCCCGGGGGGCTGTCCGGGGTCCAGGGAGGAGGGTGGGGTGGATGTATAGGGGGCTGTCCGGGGGACTTTTCTGGGACCGAGGAGGAGCGTGGGGGGATGTCTGAGGGGGGGGGGGGCTGTCTGGGGTCCAAGGAAGAGGGTGGGGGCTATCTAGGGGGTGTCCATGGGGCTGTCCGGGGACCATGGGGGAGGGTGGAGGGGTTATACAATGTCCTGGGTGGAGGGTGGAGGAGGGACTATACATGGTCTTGGGTGGAGGGTGGAGGGGGTTGTCCAGGGTCCAGGAGGGGGGTGGCTATCTAGGTTTCAAGAAAGAGGGGGTGGGCTGTCCATGTTCCAGGAGGGGGGTGTCTAGGGTCCAAGAGGGGGGTGTCCATGGTCCAGGAGGAGGGGGGCTTTCTTAAAGAGAGGAAATCCCCATATAATTCTTTGAAAATTATCTAAACCCAATCCAAACAACATCACAATTCCAATCCATCACCCAACCAACATCCAATTCATCCTCAATATCAGTAACCTTCCCATTATTCCTTAAACAAAAACTATAAATACAAAACACATATCCATTTTTTGAACTAAACTAAAGTCCATAGATACTACCATATCACCCCAATAAAAAAATGGAAAACCACCTACGCCACTACCCCAACCGTCCACAGTCACTTCACACGAAACATACTTATATCCATTACATACCCCGAGACAATATGACTAAACAAACTCTTTATCATCTTTGAGTGGGGATACATCTCACCAGCACCTCCATTGGTTCATATGGTTCACTAAATACAGGAAAGGATTGGCTATGTAGACTTCAAATAATGTTGATCCATACAATCATGAAACATAAGTATTGAAGAAAGACAAAAAACAAATCAAATTGCACTTGTTGGGTATTCCATGCCATAAACATCACAAAAAGGTTTATACCAAATTAAAAACGAAAACGAAAATTATAGATGCAAAAAATTTAAACAAAGGTAGTACATACAAATTTAGAGTGTAGAACTACAAAATTATTTGATTTAAGATGGATCTATCAAGTGGAATGAGTTTCTCAATTTGGGTATAGAGAGATAGCTCACATTTAGGTCAAATAAAAATAGAAAATAGAAAAGATAGATGGAGAAAATTAGAACTGAGGTAGGAATTACAGATTTGATGTCTTGAACAAATGTCTTGAACAGAAAAGTTGTTTGATTAAAGAGGATGGATGGAGTTTCCAATACCCGTAAGGAGAGAGCGTCGGGAGAGAATCAATTTTAGGGCTGCAGTCGCACGAAGAGAGAATTGGGGGCTCACTGTATTTGGAGAGAATTTTTCCCAATGGTTTTTAAAAATCGTTGGGAAAACTATGATTGAATATGAAGATTTCCCAACGGTTTTACTAAACCGTTGGGGAAAAGTGGTTGAATGTCAAGATTTCCCAACGGTTTTGTTGAACCGTTGGGAAAAGTCGTAGTTTTAATGACATATGCCAATGGTTTAATGTAAACCATTGGTAAACGTTGGTTGAAATCAAGCTTTCCCAACGGTTTACATAAACCATTGGTAAAAGTTTTCCCATAGTGAGATATCCCAACGGTTTAATGAAACCGTTGGGAAAGAGGTCTGTAATCCACATATGCCAACGGTTTTCTAAAATCGTTGGCACCAAACTGTTGGTATAGCTCTACATTCCAGTAGTGATATATATAGTAACAATAATAGTAAGAAAATATATTCATTATTCTATAAAAAATTATGTACATAGTAATATTGATATGTTCTAAACACATATCTCTTTAATACAACATAAAATTCCATAAGAGTAAGGTGTGTGATAGTAATATTTTCATTAGGTGGTTTGATGAACATGATTTGGGTTGTGATAACGATGAGCATGAACTTCTCCCATAAACTTTTCACTCATGCTTAAGTTTTTAGATATCATCTTGGGTTTGTTCAAGGGAAAAGTCTAGAGATGTTATCTCCCTTGTAAGATTTGATAAATTGGACTCATAGGGTATAATCCTACTGGTTGATGTCATTACTTACTTTTTCCATGTCAATTGGATTTTTCAAAACCCTACATTTATAATAACTAGATGATCATTTTATAATAGATATATTCTAAACAGTAAGGATGAATAATAGAAATTTAAATATGATAGGATATATTAAAAACAAATGAGTGAATTTGTTTTCTATAACTATATTACATAATAAGATATTTAATTAAATTTCAAGTAGAATTTTATTTATTACGATTTGGGTCATTACAATATTCCCCCTGAAATAAATTTAACCCCTCAAATTTTATTTTCCCACACTGAAAAAGATGAGGCTAGATTTTTTTCATCACTTTCTATGATTCCCAAGTCACTTCTTCAGAATTTTGGTTTCTCCATAGCACTTTGACTAGGTCCATAATCTTATTCTGTAGAACTTTGTCTCTACGATCTAATATCTTCACCTGATTCTCTTCATATGAGAGATCATTATCAAACAATACAACCTCAGGATTGAGTACTTGTAAGGGATCTGGTATGTACTTTCTAAAGTTGGATACATGGAATACATCATGTACTTTATATAGGTTTGGTGGGAGTGCAAGTCAGTAGGCCACTACTCCGATACGATCAAGGATCTCAAAGGGGTTGATATATCTTGAATTAAGATTACCATTATTCCCAAATTTCATGACATTATTCCATGAAGATATACAATAGAATACCATTTCTCTAAAATCAATCTCTAGTTATTTTCAATGATTGTCTGCATTGTTCTTTTATTGACTCTAAGTATCCTTGATGTACTACTGAATGGAATTAAACATTTCCACTATTTCCTCAACCATTTCAGGACCTAGTAGTTTTCTTTCCTCAACATCATCAAAACATATAGGTGTTCTAAACCTCTTCCCCTAAAGGGATTCATATGGATCCATTTAGATGATTGAGTGGAAACTTTTATTGAAATAGAACTAGACCAAATGTAGATGTTGGTCCCATCCTGATTTGATGTCCATATAATAGGCTCACAAAATTTTTCTAGTGTTGGAATTTTTTGCTAAGATTGGCTATCAGTTTGAGGATGATAGGCCATAATGAAGTTCAACTCAATGTTTAGAGAATAGTGGAGATTTTTCTAGAACATAGAGGTGAATATAGGTTCTTGATTGTATATAATTGATAGTGTTACTCCATGAAACCTTACCCCTACTATGATGTATATCTATGCAAGTTGATCAAGTGAGATGTCCTATAAAACTGTGATAATGTGAGATATCTTTGTAAGATGATCAAAAACAGTCCATATAGTATCATTTCCCCTATATGTCTTCAGATGTATAATGAAAAATTCCATTGTGATGTTTTCCCATTTAAATATTGGTATGGGTAAGGGTTGCATCATCCCATTAGACTTCTACCTTGGAGCCTTCACTTGATGACACACCAGTGACTTTGATGTATATTTGAACATGCTATCATGTCATGTCAAATTGATTTTATTTTTAAAGTTTATTTATGGTCTAAGGAAGACCCTAGGTCACATCTCAAGGAGCATTGGGGTTTAATGCATGTATTTTGAATACAATAGACTAAAATATGGGGTGGTTTTAAAAATATTTTTTAAAAAGAGTAATTAACTAATGAGTTTAATTATAGAAAAAGGATGGTGTTGTTTTTATAATTATGATATAATGAGGTTATTTCATGTTCTACACTAATCTTGGATAGTTCATTGTTCTTAAAATTTCACATGGTTTACTGGAATCCTCTGGTTGATGGTTTTTAAGATCTTGACTCCCCTCTTGACTCTTAAACCGATACACAAAGACCCACCCCTTGACAAAATTATCGTGTTTTCATGGTTTGGACCTCTAGAATATAGTGTGTCTATGAATCAATACTGATATCTCATGTATGTGTGAGATAAAGATGATTATTTTGTTCTCCAATTGGAATAACCCAAGGTTCCTACTTAAAATCTCAACCCTAGTAGTGTTGGAATGAAAACTATTTCAATTAGTTATACCAAGTAAATAAATTCATAGGAGAAGGATGTTAAGATAAAACACATGTGAAATATTTAAAACACAAATGATACAATACCAGTAGAAGAACATGTTCCATAACTACATCCCAAGTATGTGTAGCTCCCTCGAAAGGAACTTCCACCATTTAGCTCACCATCGAGTGGAAGAGAAGGCTCCGATGGAACTTCTCCTTCATCCTTGACCCCCCATGATTAAAGGGCTTTTATAAATTATTATATTAGGTGTTTAATCCATTTGGCATAAAAATGGTAGATATTTTCTCCTAGTTCTAACTTAAAAATGGGGCGCCCAAGGTTCCAATTTAATGGTAAAGTGGAAGGTGATTTTGGGAAGACATATTTTATAAAACCAGTTTTCCCATGGGTTTTGAAATCCATAAAATCATATATAGACTTGGAGAAAACTATATTTTTATTTCTTCACCACTTTTATATATCCACCAAAAATTGGGCACCATTTGGATGCCGACAGCTTGTGATGTGGATGAAACATAACACACCAATTTTGACTTCGTGCAGATTTAGCGTCTTTGATAGATCATTTCAATTGGTACCATTACTGGAAGAATTGGGATTTAGTGTATTAATAAGATTTTTATCAAAATTAATTTTATATCATCTCACTAAATTCCTTTAAAACTGAACACATGTATCATTTTATGTGTCTATTTGAGTCCACTGGTGTTCTTGGAATCTTCCACATTTTGGACCATTTTCTTTAAAATTTGTCTTGGGCCCTCCAAATCAAAAACACCTATAATGAAATAATCTAAACAAGTGAAACTAACCTTCTTAAAATTTATTAACACAAAATAATCGAAATAAAAAAGAATTTTAATTTGTTATTAAATTTGGAATTTGTGATACAAAACCAGTTTACCACAGTAATGTGAGGGGAAAATGAATAGTGAATCACTACATGATCACAACCCAAACCTAAACATTTTCACTCTAAGGAAAATAAACATTTCAAAAAATAAATTGAATAGACATTTTTCCAAATTTAGGAAGATTTATCATTGAAGATTTAATTCTTGATAGTAATGTGATCAATGAAAAAATCACACAAAGAAGTTATTCTAGGTGATTATGGAAAAATATGTCTTATGGATTGTATCAAAATGAAATTCTAATAGATTCCTGATACAAATATGAAAAATAATTAAAAAGATAACTATATCACTAATTCTCCATGTGTGTGTATTTGAAAACCATTTCATGTTATTCTTTCCACTTTATATCAATTAAATACAGTTATTTTAATTTTTTCTTAAATGATTCTATCCACCGAACCTTCCCTACATCATTTGAAATAAAATTTCAAGACCCACTAACTTAAAAATTCCTAGAATTCAAACCTTCATCTCCTAACATAGATATCTCCATATGTTGTACATTTTATCACTCCCCTCATTTATTATTATTTTTGTTTTTTATAAAAAGGTGAACTTGAAACAAACCTCACATTCATAACTCAACCCTTGTTTGATCTCCTCATGATAATAATTATATTAGTTATAACTAGATAAAAGGTCGAGGAATAGTGGGTTTTGTCCTTCCAAATACAGAATCCATATTTTCGTGTTTTCTATTTTTGTTTTTTAGATTTAATTTTTTTGATTCCGTACAATAGTGGGATAACAGGTATACACACATTGGTCAATCCAGTACAGTAATGAAATAAATCATATATGTAAAGAACAAATGGAAAAATAATTTTTTTAATGTATAGAAACATTAGACATACTTATATTTTCATCATATTAAGTAAGAAATAATCACACTTCATGGTAGGGTGAAATGATGAGTGTAGATATTCAGTGACATAATTTTCCCATAAACTAATCACGTAATGGGTACTATTATTTGCAAATGTTTTCAAATGATACAACCATTTTTATCCTTTAAACATAGACAATTTAATAGAAAAAGATACACCTCAATGTTATATTCATCCCAAAACACACATTCTATCAGTGATTTTTTTAAACAACGTAAAATAGAGAAATTCCTCATGCATTTCAATAATTCCATAATTAAGTGGGTAGAAATTTTCATGATTAAGTGGGAATCATTTTCCATGATTAAGTAGGAATAATTAATGAATATTTTGGCATAAAAGTAATGGTAAAACTAGGGGGTTTAAAAATACTATTCAATAAGAAAAAAAGAAGATAAAAATAAGAATGATGATGAAAATTCCTAACTAACATAGGAATATACCCATCCCCCCACACATAGAGCATGTAGTGTCCTCAATGTAATAAAAGATAATGTGGGAAGGATGGATAAAACCCAGTGGGTGTCATTTGTAGCATGCTTCATGGACCTGGAGTTCCTATATATGGGACTCTAGAATGGCTTCATGAAAGTACTTCAGTTACTGTACATTGATAGTGATAGTTTTTTTTTGTTTCTTCATTCTCAACCTGAATGACACCAAATGGATAAACATTATTAACTATGTAGTAGGAAAAACTATGGGAACTAAGCCTAATGAGATGAAACTTCATCCATATATTGAAAAGAATGACCTTCAATGTGTATTTGATGATGATGGGTGATACCATCAAGGTAAGCCTTGGATAACTCCTTATAGATCCTAGAGTTCTCATAAGAATCCCTACACATTTCCTCTATCTCTTGAATCTGAATCATCCTTTCATCACCTGTACATGAATGAATAGAATTTAATTATTTAATGGCCCACTAGGTATATTCCTCTATCTCAACAGGGAGGTGAAAAATATTTCCAAGTATAAGTTTATTGGGTGAAATTATAATGGGAGTTTTAAAGGTATTATAATAATCCCATAATGAATTATCTATTCTACGACTCCAAAGTTTTCTATTGGGTTGAACCATTTTTTCAATAATCTATTTTACCTCTCTATTAGACACCTCATCTTGACCATTGGTTTTTGGTTGATGTATAGTATACACTCGATATCCAACCCCATACTGATGTATAAGTGATTGCATTGTTTGGTTGTAGAAATGAGGACCATAGTCAGTGATGATGAACCAAAGTAATCCAAACCTAAAAAAAATTGGATTCTCAAAAACTAAACAACTATATTTGAATCATTTGTCCTTATGGATCATGCCTCTACCCATTTTGTCATGTATTCAACTGCCAGAAGAATTTACAAGTTTTCATATGAATTAAGAAATGGACCAATAAAGTAAATACACTGAACATCAATATTATGGAAGTGAAAGGGTTGTTGTGGAATTTTATTTATTTTAGATATATTCAACATTATTTCATAGTAAGTAAAAGCTTAACCGAAATCATGAGATTCCCAGAATAATGTTTTACAAAAGAGACCTGAATTGGGGAACTTGCGAGCAGTCTGTTGGGTACCAAAGTAGCCCCCATAAGAAAGAGTGTGGAAAACCCAAGGACAAACTGAAAATTTATATTGACAACTTAACTCTTAAGTAAATGATCACTACATGTCCTGCAAAGGTAGGGTTCATCCCAAATATAGTAACAGGACTCAAGTTTTATAAAGTTAGATTGATTTTTTTTTCGAAATTAGTAGAAATAGAAGATGCTAACAAATAATTTACAATTTTCTCAAATGAAGGAATGTAAACTTGAACTCAGTATAATTTCTCATAAAAAAACATGTCATTTATGGGAATAAATGGGGTTTATTTAATTTTTGAGGATGATAATATCTTACTAATATGGTCATCCACCACATTCTATACTCATTTTTACCCCTAATTAAAAAACTAACTTCTTGATGCATGAGCATCCAACAAATGAAAAGTTGTTTGGATTCCGGTTTCATAAAAAGATACTGGAGGGATTCATGGTTTGAGAACTCAATTAATTTGGATCCTAGGTGGCATGACCTAAATTTATCCAATGAAAACATGGAAATGACTAATTTTTCATTTGTAGTGTAGTTTTCTTGGGTAGGTCTCAGTGTATGTGAGGCATAGAAAATGAAATGTTGAGCTTGATCAACCCATTGTGAAAAGACAACCCCAACTACTTAGATAGAGGTGTCACACATGAGATAAAATGGTAAATCCCAGAGAGGTTTTTGGATTACTGGGGGTGATTTAAGACTCCATTTAAATTTGTTAAAAGCTTCCTGACCTTCTTTATCAAAAGAAATTCTTTTTCATTTTTTAGTAATTAGGAGAGGGGAATGAAATCTTCCTATAGTCATGAATGAAACAATGGTGAAATCCATCATGACCTATGAAATACTATACATCTCACACATTTTTGTGGAATGGAGGGAAGAAATGAAATCCAATTTTTATTTATCAACTTGGATACCATCCCAATAAATGGAATTCCTAATTATTATTCCATGTTGCACCAGAAAATGGAATTTATTTTAATTTAATATAATATTGTTTTCAATACAGAGAGACATAAAAGATCTAAGACTACTCAAACAATCATAAAAATAGGATTCGTATACAGTGAAATCATCCATGAATATTTCAATACAATTATCTATGTAATATGAAAACATACTAACCATGCATAGGTGAAAAGTACTCATAGCATTGTATAGACCAAATGGAATACTTATATATGATAATGTCCCAAAGTGGAAAGTGAATGTTGTCTTTTTCAGATCCTCTAAGGAAATATATATATGAATGTATCCATAATACTCATCCATGAAAATGTATCAAGACTTCCCCACTAACCTCTCTAGCATATAGTAAATCAAAGATAATGGGAAATGGTGTATCCTAGTGTGTTGGTTTAAATAGTGATTTTCTATACAAACATTCCAACTATTATCCACACTAGTTGTAGAATATTCATTTTATCATTTTTAGTTACTATAAGCCCTATTTTTTTAGAAACTGCATGTATTGGAACAACACATTGGATATTAGATAAGAGGTAAATGATTCTAATAACCAAAAATTTTGTTACATACTTTTTTACAAAATCTCAGAGTTTTGGGTTCAGTATATGTTATAGCTACCTCATTGGTTTAGCCTCATCATTTGACAATATATGATGTGAAATTAATAGGAATATCAGAAATTTTCCTTCCAAATTATTGTTTATACTATCTCAAAAGGTTAACCATGTGCAATTAATGCTCTAGAGGGAGTTAATAAGAAATGATGATAGTCATATTGTTTCCATTATTAAGATAAGAATATTTTAAATCTTAAGGTTTTTGTTTATGATTTAATTCTAGGGAATTTTGGTTTGATGGTAGTGAATTTGAAAGTGATAGGTCACTGATCTCATCAAACTACTCAATGGTAACATCCTTATATGAGTAATGAGATTTTACAAGATTGGTTGTATCATAGATAGTCATTGGATCCTTAATGTTTAATAAATGATCAATTAAATAAATCATGGCATTTTTATAGACCAATTCAACATCCAATGCATGAATCATTACCTAGAATTTCTATCAATGATCAAAAATCAAAAAGGGGGTTAGGAGAAAAAAATAGCTTTTTAGGGGAAGGGAGCACATCAAGGGAATTAACTAAAATTAAGTAATTCTATTATGATGGATTCATCATGGAATAAAGGATGTTGTAGTGAATATTTTACCCACTACACTTCCAAGATAATGTATCATTATAGACATTAATTATGGTTTTAATATCAGAATAAAGGATTTTTATAGATAAAAATAGAGACCGTATTTTGTTCGTTGTCAATCCACACAGGGTAATTTAGGGAGTTTTCAAGGAAAGTGATCTTAATTTAAATTTTGACAAAAGTTTTGAAGGTACAATAATTTCCCATTGTTTTCAAAATTCTTGGCTCCAAAAATTGGAGAATGGAGAAAAGTGTTTTTGGAAGAGGAAGTTACACAAAATATTGAAGGTGAATCTGAAATTTGTTTGCAAGATATGTTTCAAGATTGTATCTTCAAAATATAGAAAAGGAATGAACTATACAAAAGATTATTTTTGTCATGAATGGAATTTATTCACCAAATGTAATGTAAAAATGATCTTGAGAGAATGTGGAGTTTGAAGTTCATCACTTCGAAATACGGAAAATGAATGAGATGCACTCAAAATATGAAATTGTGTGAAAGGAACTTATGAAACAATTGCAATGTCAATTTTAGCCTTACGATCACAAGGGTTGATGCAGAAGGAACATGGGTGTAGTGTTTTATAATTATATAAATATGTGAACACCTCCATTCAAGACTTGTAACTTTTTCCAAAAATGATTCTATGTCACTTTCACATGAAATACTTTCACACATAAGACTTATGTGCTGTAAATCATACATGAAAAATAGTCCATGATTCTATTTAGACTATGTAAATTTTATGTTTGTGTTGCATGAAAGATATGGTTTTTTTCAAAGACATCTTGTGCGAAAATCCCAAAACATGTGTGCAAGAACATGTTTTATGAGCAAGTATAGAGTTGAGGAACATTAAAATTTTGATTGTTTATTTTGTTTGATCAGTGATTTCAAGTGAATCATATCAGGATGTTGGTGCAACTAAAGTCGCGTTCTAGATAGGGGCAAAGAAATCAATGTTAATCTATTGAATCAACCTTCAAGTCGATAATTTGAGTAAGGCATCTCCCAAGGTAGTGAGCTAGGGGAGTTGACATAATTGTTCTAAGAGATGCATTGTGATATCCATAAAATCATGTTATGGAAGTTCTCTTGGATCATAGTGACTATGTATAAACATTTATATTCCATAAATAGTGAATATTAATGGTTTTAGGTATGACTGAAAAAATGTTAGCGTATGCTCTATGGACTATCCCATAGTGGCGAACCAAGAATAATTTTTTTGCTTTCACTTTTATTATGAATTTTGAAATTACTACACATTACCATTAGAAAGTTTTAATATGTTTCTACTAATGTGAGAAAAAGATTCATCACGTTTGAAGAAATAGTTTACACCCTGACTCACCCTTACCCTCTAAGGGTGTTTCGGGGTCCTATAAGTTGTATCAGAGGGAATCAGTTGATGGAGTTAATTCTTTCCTCTTTTATTATCATGTATAATTTTGTAAATGTTCATGGAATCAACCTATTTAATGAAATAAACTTTCGGATTCGGAAGAACTGGATGATATCACATCTAATATCTCTTATAATGGAAGTTGTTTTTTACACTACACAAGGGATATAGGTCAATGATGAAACATGACCATATATGACTGATAAAGGAAAGAACATTATTGATATAGATGCCAATGAACAAAATTCCCTTACTATATCTCTATCTGATCAGTTATATTTGATGGTGATGAGCTTCTCTTCAGCATTGTCAATATGGGAAAAACTAGAAAATATATATGAAGGAGAAAAAAAGCGAAGCAGAAAAAACTCCATGTTTTCTAAAATAGGTTTGATGATTTGAAAATGCATCCTGATGAAAATGTATATACCTTTCTTAATAGAGTCACTGAAGTTGATGGAGAAATCTGAATACGTGGTTTATAAATCAAAGTCATTGACAATGTGAATAAAATGTTGAGAAGGTTTACCCCTATCTACAATCCAAAAGTTTCAACCCATTAAGAAAGGGATATTTATAAACATTCTCTAGATGATAATTTGAGTAGTCTAGTGGTATATTAAATGAGAGTCAAACTATAAGATGGCAAAATCGAGTAAGCAAGGAAATGGATTTCAAAGACATGTAAAATCTTGGGATTTCTAGAGATAGTAATGATGAATATAATGAGTAAGTTGAACTACTTTCTCTTTTTTCAAATAAATTAAAGAGAGGGAAATGGATATTTGAAGAACTGATTCCTCTGGCATGTTTTTTTCATGGTAGAGTTGGGAAAAATGAATATCAGTGCCCAAGGAAGTTCGATGATGAAGAAAGTAAAGCTAGAAACATGGAAAAGGCCTCAGAAAAGGTTTTCTCAATAGGGATACTTCAAATATTGAATGAAATTTCTGAGAAAATGTTTTTCATGTAACAAATATGATGATGATAATGATTTTTTAGGAATAAGAAACATAGATTAAATATGAAACCCAAGCATCCATGAAGGATATAGTTGAAAATCCACACCCATAAAAAGTTCATGTCGGAAATAATTAGTTGATTGGTGATTCTGATCTCAAGTTGAAACTTGAGGATTATTTAAGTAAGATTTAAAATCAAATAAATAGAAACAAAAAAGTGGAAATCTATTCTAGAAGAATCATCTGATTTTTTTATGAACTTGATGCTGAAATTGATCAATTGGAAGAAGTTGTAATATAAAAGTAAAAAACTATTTAATTATTACAAGATATAGTAAAATATATCTAAAGGATTGAAGAATATGAAAGGGTCATCAATGACCATGCATCCAAACATGAGGATGAATCCAATATAGTTTAGGGTCCTAAAGAAGAAGCTGTTACTCTAAGGATTAAACAATAAAATGAATCAAATTCAAGGGAAAAAAATAAAAAAAAAATTATTTTGGAAGATTCTAATATGAAGAACTATTATAAAGATCAAAGTGTGGTTCTAAAGAAGTAAATAAGGCTTTTAATGATAAAAGATCCACATCCATGGGAAATAGTATAGTTGGCTGTGATTCTTAAACAGAAAAAGATAGAAAAAATATAATCCTAAATAATGGGAAATAGAAAGTTAAACATATCACAAAGACATATAACGTCCTAAAAAAGAAAAAATATAATCAAAGTAAAAGCGTAGTTTAAAAATTTTCTTTGAGTTTCCATAAATGATAGTTATTAAAACTATTTTCCTAAAGAAAGATACATAATGAGGAATATAAGTGAGAATATATTTCCACTTATGAAATGTCAGTTTTGTAGCTAAATGGGCTATACCATGTCCTACGGTGAAGAGGAATAGAACTATTTTAATGGGGAAGAGCTAGGAAGTCTACAAAGGAGAATGATATCATATGCTTCATCCTATAGAAGAAATTATTTTTATGCATATTTGTTTTCACTTCTCTAACAATGTCCATAAAGCTATTGATTTTAGGTTGATGAAAGGTGGGAATGTCACCTACAAAACATAGAAAAATTCAATACCTTCAAACCAGATAGAGTCACTCTTGGAAATAGATTGTCTCCTTTGGAAGTAAAATATGAGTATAATGAACCAATTCACATGGAATATAGAAGGGAACAACCATCATTAGACTCCACTCAATCAATTATTTCATGGAAGGAAAGGAAGAAAATTGAGAAATCCAACCTTGCCGAAATCAATCGCACGACCAAAACAAATAGTAGAAACTAGGTTATTAACAAGGGGTGCTCATCCCATATTAAGGGAAATGAATACATATTATTGAATTATAAAAAATGGGTTGATGGAATAATATGTTCAGTAATTATGTTGCTTTTAAGATCAAAGGCAATGGAAGTCTAGAACTGACAAATGACAAGTCGAGGATAACTGAAGATCTTCATGTGGATGGTTTTTGTCATAATATCCTAAGTGTGATTCAACTCAGTGCCTCAAGACTAATAGTAACATTCAATCAAAATAATTAAACTATCAAAGGAAAGATAGAGACTTCCCTCATGAAATGATGAAAAACATATAGTAATTTTTATAAGGTGGAGAGTAAAGAGATCATTTTTTACATAACTATTGGAGAAGAAAATAATTTGTAGAACTAGAGGTTAGTTCATATTAACAAAAATGAATTGAAATGATATCTAGGATGAATATAATCATGGAAATCCCCAATATAAGTGTGAATGGAAAAAAAGACACGTGATTCTTGAAAATGGAGAATGTTGGTATGTAGTTCATATTAGCTAATGAAGAAAAGGGCATCGAATATTATACATCTCTTCCACATAGATGTTTGTAGTCCAATAAATGTTTATGGAACATATAGATAGAGGTAAATCATTATTTTCATTGTTGATTATGGTATAATGGATTGTGTCATGGTTATACACAAGAAACAAAAAGTGCTTGATTGCATGAAATGTTATTATCGAATAGTTGAGAATGATACTGGCCACAAAATCAAAGTTCTATGATCTGACAATGGAAGGTAATACACATCTATTGAATTTGAAAATTACCTGAAAAAACACGAAATAAGGCATGAGGTGTCTATAGTGGAAACCTTATTGAAAAATGGAGTTGTTCAATGTAGAAATTCATAGGTAAACAATATGGCTAGAACAATGATGATTGGGAGTCGTATCTCTCTCCATTACTAGAAAGAGGTTATTCAAGAAGCAGTGTACACTCAAAACCAATAAGTGCCTTATATTTATGAAACATGGACACCATATGAGTTATGGCATGGAAGGAAACCCACTTTAAGGTTTTTTCATGTCATCGAAAGTAAATATTTAATCCGAAACAAAAAAGGAATTCAGTGAAATTATGGTGATATTGTGGATGAGGGAATAATACTGGGATATTCAATGAAGAGAAAATCCTACCATTGTTTGAATAATCATCTTGGACTAATTATGGAAGGAATTAATGTTAAGATCATTGAATATAAAACAAAAAATAACTTAAGGTGCTTATATACATATATGGTAGAAGATAAAGAAGAAAGTGGAAATGAAATATATTCAAATGAATAAGTAGATGATGGTGTGGAAAACATTCAAGGGTTACAAGAAGATGAAGATTCAGAAGAAAAAGTAAAAGAGGAAAAATGGATGAAGAAACTTCATATGAACCTCAGATGAGAAAACGAAAAGAAGAAATCAGTAAATCCAACATCATTGGGGATTTTATAACTCCCCCAAAGATAAGGGGAATGGGGGGTGAAGCACAATATTCCTTCGTATAAATTGTAGAACCAACCTCATTTAAAGAATATGTGAATGACGAATCATGGGTTAAAGCCATGAATGATGTTTTTGGTTAGATTGACATGATCCAGAAATGAGATCTTGTTATGATACTTGAAAACCACAATTTGATTGGAACGAAGTGTATTTTTAAAAATAAATTCGATGTGAATTTAAATTTGATCTAAAATAAGGAATTCTTGGTGTGTAATGGATATTCACATATTGAAGGTGTTGAAGTTGAAGAAACATTTTCTCTGGTATCTAGACATGTGAAATCATGGTCCTTCTTTCAATGGTTATTAAAAGATGGTACAAAGTGTATCAAATGTATATCAAAATTTCCTTTGTAAATGGTGATCTCGAACAAGAAGTTTACATTAAAAAACAAGTGGATTTTCAGTATGGTAATGATGAAATGAAGGTTCTTAGATTAAAGAAGGCACTCTATGGTATAAATCATGCACCATGAGCATGGTATTATTAATTGGATTCATATCTAAAGAAGCTCAAATATAAAATAATATTGGACCACAATCTCTATGTGAAGAATACTCTAAAATATCAATTCATGGTGATGGTGTACATAGATGATATTATATTTGGTGGAACCTGGAAGGGATCAGTGGAATAATTTTCCAATCATATGAAATCATAATTTTACATTTATATGATTTATAAACTCACGTACTTCCTTATTCTACAAGTAATTTAGATGAAGGACTACACTTTTATCACTCAGTAGAAATATGCAACAGAGTTTCCATAGAAATTCAACATGCATGACCCCAAACCAATGTTTACTTTGATTATGATTGTGAAAAAACTGGTAAACCATGAGGATGGGACATATGTGGATCCCAAACTGTACAAGATAATCATTGCAATCTTATTATACTTTAATGTTCCATATATAGATATTATCTTTGCAACATGTCGAGGAGTCCATTTTTAGAGGAATCTAAAGGAAGAATATTTGATGGAAAAAACAATAATCATGATGTACATTCAAGGCACTCACAAATATGGATTATACATTGATGTTAGAAGAGATCATGAACTATAGACATTATCTTATTCTAATTGGGTTAGAGATGTGGTGGATAGAAAGTCCAAAAGTGGAGGAGCATGCTTTTTTTGGTCGGAAATGAGTGTGATGGTTGAGCAGGAAATAGGAAATCACTTCTATCAGTACTACTAGAATATATTATATCTCTGCTACAAAGGCATGAACTCTATTGTTGTGGATGAAGAAATAAGAGACTGATATTGGTGATGATGTGAACTAGATTTTGGTGATTAACTATGACAACAAGATCATGATTGATCTTACAAGGAATCTAATTTAATGCTCTCATATAAAACATTTTGAGGTTATATACCATTTCATCAAGGAAAAAGTAGAATAATGTGTGATTAAAATTTATTATGTTGGAACTGATGACCAAGTGGATTACATTACGCCTATGAATTTGGTAGAAAATGTGTTTGGGAAACATTAGTTGATCCTATGTGTTCAACCACCGCCTGGTGCATGAAGAGGTTATAAGTGTTCCTCTCTCCCCAGTTGTGTTAATAATATTAATCTATTTGTGGAAGTGATGAAGTACTATGGGGAGATACGATACAAGGGGTGTTTTGAGCTCTACAAGTAAAAATGAAAGTCCTTTGGGTTTATTTACAAAGGAGGTAATGGATAAAGTCAATGTTATAAAGGGGTAGAATGAGAAATTCAATGTTTTATGGTTTGTTGGGTGTTTTCTTTTAACAGAACATAAAATGATTCTATGACAAAAGGAAAATTTGGTGTTATGAGGAAACATTTAGAGCTTGTCTTAGACATATTTATGTATTCCAAAACATGAATACCCAATTCATTATTACCATCTTGTTTTCTACACCGATCATTGATCACATAGACTTCAAGTGTTGGATGAATTGTCTCTCTCATTTTAGGTTTTGATAAGTAGATGGTGCATTGTTGAATTTATTTGAAGTGTGCCAAAATACAAAGGGGGAAATTGTTTGAACTAAGGATTTTTATAGATAAAAATGGATTATAGTATGTGTTTTTTTAATCCACATGTGGTTGATTAGGGATTTATCAAGGAAATTGTTATTACGGTACCGGATGAAAATAGTGTAGAAGGTGGCATCATTTACTAGTGTTTTCCATGTTTTTTGGTCCAGAAATTAGAGAATGGATAAAGGTGTTTTTGGAAAAGGAAGTTACATGCAATTTTAAAGGTGAGTATGATTGTTGTGTGTGTAAAGACCCAGAAATTTCAAGGAACTTTTTTTCTTAATTTTCTTTGGAATTTTACAAGAACGCAGTTTCTGACGGCGCCTGATTCCGAGGCCCGGTGTGCCCAGAATCATTTTCCGAAGTTTGGCTCGGGTACGTTCAGTGAATGAACGAGCAGATTTTTCTATCTTTTGAACCGGTGCTCAGAATTGAAATCCGAGGGCACCGATGAACTCACAACGCCGATAATTTCTTAAGGGGACCTTAAGCGTAGTTGCGTTTTGACGCATGAGGTGGTTAATTTTTTGGGATTCGGTAAGTCTTAAATAAATTGTAGTGTTACAATTTATTTTATGTGGAAGTTAATTTCTTCATAGAGAAGTTGGAGGTGGGGCCACACCCCACCTAACTTCCCATGAGAGGGTACGACCAAGGGTGGTGGGGTCCGCATGAAACCCCAACCCTTCACCTTCCCTTTAACCCCCACGAACTTCCCCCCATTTAACACCCCTTGTGATTAAATGTATAACTCTACAACCCCCCCCTTAAACTCCCTTGCTTTTAATGTGTCAACTCCCCATTAATATCCTCTTCCATTAAGTTTGTTAGATCCTCTTATTTTGTGTAACTCTTCACCTTTTCCTTCCACCATTAATTCATGCCAACATGCCTTAATTAATGAGATGAGTCTCTTCATTTGATTAATTAAGTGGTTTGGTTTGAATTTCAAATCTTTGTGGTGTGAATAAAAATAATATCATGGGATATTATTTTGAGTTAGAGATTTTGGTGTGTGAGAAAACGTTAGCAAAGTCCTAGAGTTTTTGGGAGAGATTTGGTGTGAAGATGAAGAACATCTTCCCTTCAACTTAGAACGACTCGGCGTCCACGGTTCTCCATCCTCTTCTTCCATAGAAACAAGTGAGGAGACATCGTTTCCTCCTCGGACGCACCCCGATGTCCACAGAATTTACGTCCGACCCCGCGACGTCATTCTTACAACACCGATTTCCGTGCCGACGATGAATGAACCTTGAATCGAGGTAAGGGAATTTATTTTGGTGTTCACTTATCTTTTGAGAAAAGAACGACGAGCGCGGACCAACCAATTCTAGGTTGATCCGCGGATGGTTCGTTCATGCGGATTGATGTTGAGGATTATTGTTTTTTTCTGTGAATTATTTCTTGTCGTACGTCGACTTCTATTAGATGGCTGCTTGCTATCATTATAACAGGAGGAGGTCGGACCGCACGAACACGGCCGACCCTCCGCCCCCCTTGTTGTTTGAATTTGTTGCAGCACATGAAAGGCGGCGCGATGCCATTGCACCATGCGGAAATTATAAGGAAGGGCTAAGAAGCACGGCACCGTCGTGCCGTGCCGATGAAGTTGAACAAGCCACAGCGCCATCGCGTCGCGCTGGAAAATGACAAACGAAGCCGCACGAGCATTGTGGGATCTTTGCAACGAAGGTCGGTTCCCAGGATGATCACTGGCGAAGACCGCAGGCGAATCAGACCACCGGAGCGCGTCCGCTGGTCCGCGGAAGCCCCCGCCGGTGCGCCGCTGGGAAGACCCGCCGCGGCTGAAGCCGCGACGGTGCTGGCCGGTCCCGCGGCCGCGCGGGACCGCGGAGGAGGGACGTGGCTTAAGCCGCATCCGGGTGTCACGGAGCGGCCCCCGCGCGAGGGGGGGGGGCAGCTGCCTTGCGTGGTGCCTGGCCAGCACCAGCGTGCCGGCCAAGCCGCCCGGCCGGACCGCCGGGCCGCGCCGCGCCGCGCCGCGCCGCGCCGATCGGGTCGGACACGGACCCGGGTCGGGTCGACCCGGTTCAGGCCGACCCAGGGGGGGGGGGGGGGTTGGGCCGGGTCGGTCCGGGCCCAGACCCCCCATTTTCAGACCCTTTTTGGTCTTACGCTTATATCTTGAGCTGTAGACCTCCAATCGATGCACCGTCAGCGGCGATACGATCCTTGGATCGAAACGGGCATTTCGGAATATTAAACTCAAGGTTTGGGAATACTTTGGGTTCATCCGAGTTGGTTTGGATACAAAACCAACCGGGCCCTCAGAGCGAAAATGATTATATCTTGGGTTCCGGACGTCCGATTGACGTGCCATCGACTTTGTTGGATTCCTCTAAGTGAGACGGATCTTTTGGCTTACTCCGCTCGAGGTTTGGATGCCATCAGAGTGCGGTCTGGTTTGTTCGTTCACGAAACCATCCGGGCCCCTAGAACGAAAAAGCCAATGACTCACAGACTGGGCGTCCAATTGATGTGCCGTCTATCTCGTTTAATTCCTCTTGATGAGATGGAAATTTTCTAATACTTCGCCCGAGTTTTGGTTTCTGTTGGATAGTGGCCGGGTTGGATTGTACCCGAAATCCAATCGGGCCCTTGGAACGGAAAAGCTGTTATCTTTCAGACTGGACGTCCGTTTGACGAACCGTCAGCGGCGTTGGTGATCACATTGAGAAACAGTCCCTATGAGTATACCCTATGAGAGTTCGGGGTACAGTTGAGATACGGCTGAGTTGGTTCGCTCAGGAAACCAACCGGGCCCCTGGGACGAAAAGGCTAATAACTCACAGACCGAGCGTCCGATTGACGCGCCGTCTGTTGCGTTGAGACCCCTATGACGAGGCGGTACTTTGAGATACATCTTTGTGGGACTTTGTGATATGTGGAGTATTGAACAGTAGCTCATGGAGCGGTCCCTCCCAGAGACGAGCATACGGGGTACGGAGACCGTGTAGACGACTGAGACCTGACGACTGCTTGACCGACTTGACTTGGAGTGAGTCGACTAGCCCAGTGGAAGAAGCGACCAGTATTTCGCGGCAGACCCACGACGGACGGAGTTCCTGGTAGTTAGCAGCAGACCCACGATACTCGACCAGAGGAGTACCTCTGTAGGCTATTAGGGGGAGCGCCCGGTATTTGGCGGTAGACCCATAGCGGACGGAGCGCCCAGTATTTGGCAGCAGACCCACGGTACTCGACAGGAGGAGTACCTCAGAGACTTGGATTAGTGAGCAGTACCTCAGAGTCGTGACAGGACCACTGTACACTCCAGAGACGGGGCTCTTCAGCAGTTACGGTTTCAATAATGAAAATCCTGGTTTGAGCTGAGTCTATGACCTTGTGTTTGCCTTATGATTGAGATGGGTCACTTGATAACTTAGGTATATGTATAGGCATATACCTGGGTAGTGGTTATCCGTTGATTTTATAATTTTTTGTGTTTCCTCATGATTGAGATGGGTTACTTGATAACTTAGGTATATGTATGGGCATATACCTAAGTAGATGTTATCTGTTGAGATCTTCTTTGTGGTTATCCTTGTTGGTTTTAGTGAGACCTTGAGGGTCTCGGGGTCCCTACTGAGTATCGTTATACTCACCCCTACACGGGCTATGCCCGCACCTCGTTGTGTTGGTTACAGATGACATGTAGTGCTGACAGAGGCCGAGTGTTCGAGGACTGGACGGTACCGAGAGGTGGACTACACGACGAGTAAGTATCCGGAGGTGGACTTCACGGTGAGACGACACTCGGAGGAGGTTGACATGCGATAGCGTTGTGGAGGCTATTTGTACCTACCTTTCAGGTAGGATCCATGGTGGACGATCCAAGAGCTGCGCCATCTGTACCTACCCTTCAGGTAGGATCCGAGGAGGATGTCCCAGGAGCCGCTTCCATTCTTCCAGCTGTTGTATTTTTCTGTTGTACTTTTGTTTAGTTGTAGTTGTACTTTCAGTTGAGTTTGTATTCTGGCCCATTTACTTTTCAACACTTCTCTTTGTACTTAGTGTTTTTCTTCCACTTGTACTTTGTGGTGTTTTGTTTACTTTTATAAAGGCAATGCCTTCCCAGTTATCGGGATTTACGCCTTTGGTTCTAGTCGCCAGCCCCTGGCCTATGGAAGGATGGCTTGGGGTAGTCACAGCACGGGCCCTGAGGATGGGTCGTGACAAATTGGTTTCAGAGGAGTCAGTTCTACCGAAGAACTTATAACTCTGATATTTTCTTTCTGTGAAGCAATAGTGTTAAGAGTACTGAGTGTGGTTTTCCGTTCAGGGAGTCCAGTGTTGGTGCAGGCGTCCAATGTATCCATACACCAGGACCCTGACAACTAATTTCTGACTTTGTGCACGAAAACACTGATTGCGTGTGTGTTTCTAGAAGTTTTTAAATATCAGCTCAAACCAGGTCAGCTCACCAGGTATAAGTCTTTTGACCGTGTCATGTTTGTTTTTTTCAGGATGCCTCCCCGCGGACGACCAGCTAGAGCCCCGAGAGTTGTTCGTACTGACAGCCCGCCGAGCAACGTGGCCTCAGTACAGGGACCTGTCCCAGTTGAGGCACCAGCAGGTGCACCAACGGTACTACTACCCGTTGGGCCACCGATGCCACCGGCCCCAGAAGCAGAGGATGCACATCACTTGAGCGCACTGAACGAGTTCTAGTGCCAGAGGCCACCCAGGTTCCAGGGAGAGACGGACCCGCAGGCGGCTGAGGATTGGCTGGAGGCTATGGTGAGAGTCTTCAGGCTAGTGGGGACGCCGGTAGATTTCATGGTGATCCTTGCTGCCAGCCTTCTTCATGAAACAGCAGGTAGATGGTGGAGCCTGATGCTTCAGATGCATGACGAGGCGACACTTCTATGGGCAGTCTTCGAGAGCCTGTTCCGGGCAGAGTTTGTACCATCCACCCTTCGAGCGGTGCGTATACAGAAGCTACTTCAGCTATGGCAGGGCATCATGACAATGGCACAGTATTCATAGAGGTTCACAGACCTCTCACGCTACTCCATAGATATGGTACGAGACCCGTTCTTCAGGGCCCAAACCTTCGAGCAGGGGATCAAGCGGTAGATTAGAGCTTCTGTTGTTTGTCACAGCATTCTGACCCAGACAGGGGTGTTGGAGAGAGACCTCTTAGTGGAGAGTTTCTTTGCTAAGTAGTCTCCAGCAGCACGACCCACCACTAGCCGGCTTGCGGCAGAGTCTTCTGCAGCAGGCAGTAGATAGATGACGCAGAGGTCCAAGAGGACCAGACCTACCGGTGGCCGACTGCACGACTCAGGTTCAGTTGTGCAGGGGAACTGGGGTGGAGTCAAAGCCAGTCGTGCTGAGAGTGGACAGTGTTAATCCTGTGGCGGAATTGGTCACATGGCACGTGACTGTCCGACCCACCATGAAGATGACCAGCAGTAAAATTAAGAACCTCCAAGGCAGAGGCAAAGGTTCGATCAGGGCAGACCGCAAGGAGCAGGCAGCCATGGAAGAGGAGCTAGCCGTGCAGCTGGAGGTGGACGACGCTTCGGGGTGTTGCCACCACCACCACCAGGAGGCCCACCCTGACAGAAGATGGACAGGAGCGGGACTAGCTCCAGACCTAGAGGCTATTGATCATGTTGCTTCTAGTTTTGTTGTTGTTACATTTGTGTCTTTGTACTATGAGCTATAATAATGAAAAGACATTTATCTTTATAACGATTGCTTTCCTGTCCTTTTGTTTGGTTGATACTGAGTGGTCCCGGTTAAGACTGTTGACTTGACCCTCACTTTCGATATTTCTACTGGAGGAGACCTAGTGACCTCACACTGATGCCGACAGTGTGACTCGACCCTTGGAGGTGAGAGTGACAGTTGGATCTCTTGGTAGTTTCATCGAGGCCTTACGACGTCATCCATGGCATGAATGCATCATTCATGTCAGGATTGACTGTATTAGGAAATGAATGTGGTTCATCCAGGGGATGATACCAGATTTCTCTTATCGGAAAAGAAGAAATCATAGCAGCTCTTGTGAGACTAGAGAAGGTCCAGGTCATCCAAGAGCGGATGAGGACAACACAGGGCCGGAAGAAGCCTTATGCTGACATGAATTGGAGGCCTCTAGAGTTAGAGGATGACGATCGCGTCCTTATACGGTTTTCACCTCGATGAGGTTTACGGAGATGTGGCCAAGGCAGCAAGTTATCCCGGAGGTTTAGTGGACCTTCTTAGGTCCTCATCTGGGTAGGCGAAGTGGTTTACCGCTTGACGCATCCACCTCAGTTGTACCAGGTGCACGACGACTTCCACGTATCTCAACTGAGGAGATACGTGCTCAACCCTTCCCATATCATCGACCATGGGGAGATGGACTTCGGTGATGGGGTCCGCTTTCACTGGAAGTACGGGAACCTCCAGGTGAGCACATGGGAGCGGAAGGCCCAGATGTGTGCTCAATACCGCTTTTGTATCCCTAGTTTGTGTTGAATCTTTACGGGGACGTAAAGCCCTGAGGTGTGAGTAATTTAAAGACCTGGAAATTTAAAGGAAAATTTTCTCTTAATTTTCTTTGGAATTTTACAAGAACGCAGTTTCTGACGGCGCCTAATTCTGAGGCCCGGTGTGCCTGGAACCATTTTCCGAAGTTTGGCTCCGGTACGTTCAGTGAACAAACGAGCGAGTTTTTCTATCTTTTGAACCGGTGCTCGGAATTGAAATCCGAGGGCACCGATGAACTCGCAACACTGATAATTTCTTAAGGGGACCTTAAGCATAGTTTCATTTTGATGCATGAGTTGGTTAATTTTTGGGGATTCGATAAGTCTTAAATAAATTGTAGTGTTACAATTTATTTTATGTGGAAGTCAATTTCTTCATAGAGAGGTTGGAGGTGGGGCCACACCCCACCTAACTTCCAATGAGAGGGTATGACCAAGGGTGGTGGGGTCCGCACGAAACCCCAAACCTTCACCTTCCCTTTAACCCCCACGAACTTCCCCCTATTTAACACCCCTTGTGTTTAAATGTATTACTCTACAACCCCCCCTTAAACTCCCTTGCTTTTAATGTGTCAACTCCCCATTAATCTCCTCTTCCATTAAGTTTGTTAGCTCCTCTTATTTTGTGTAACTCTTCACCTTTTCCTTCCACCATTAATTCATGCCAACATGCCTTAATTAATGAGATGAGTCTCTTTATTTGATTAATTAAGTGGTTTGGTTTGAATTTTAAATCTTTGTGGTGTGAATAAAAATAATATCATGGGATATTATTTTGAGTTAGAGCTTTTGGTGTGTGAGAAAACTTTAGCAAAGTCCTAGAGTTTTTGCGAGAGATTTGGTGTGAAGATGAAGAAAATCTTCCCTTCAACGTAGAACGACTCGGCGTCCATGGTTCTCCATCCTCTTCTTCCATAGTAACAAGTGAGGAGATGTCGTTTCCTCCTCGGACGCACCCCGACTTCCATGAAATCTATGTCCGACCCCGTGACGTCATTCTAGCGACACCGATTTCTGCGCCGACAATGAACGAACCTTGAATCGAGGTAGGGGAATTTATTTTGGTGTTCACTTATCTTTTGAGAAAAGAACAACGAGCACGGACCAACCAATTCCAGGTTGATCCATGGATCGTTCGTTCATGCGGATTGATGTTGAGGATTATTGTTTTTGTCCGTGAATTATTTCTTGCCGTACGTCGACTTCTATTAGATGGCCGCTTGCTATCATTATAACAGGAGGAGGTCGGACCGAACGAACATGGCCGACCCTCCTCCCCCCTTGTTGTTTGAATTTGTTGCGGCACGTGAAAGGCGGCGCGGTGCCGTTGCACGACGCGGAAATTATGAGAAAGGGCTAAGAAGCGCGGCGCCGTCGCGCCGCGCCGATGAAGTTGAACAAGCCACGACGCCATCGCGCCGTGCCGTAAAATGACAAACAAAGCCGCACGGGCATTGTGGGATCTTTGCAGTGAAGGTCGGGTCCTGGGATGATCACTGGCGAAGACCGCAGGCGAATCGGACCACCGGAGCACGTCCGGTGGTCCGTGGAAGCCCCCGTCGGCGCGCCCCGCCGGCACGGCGGCGCTGGCGGCCGGAGGCGGCGACCGGCAGTGGGCGGCCGCCAGGATGCGGCGGCGCCCGGTGCGCCGCTGGGAAGACCCGCCGCGGCGGCGCTGGCCGGTCCCGCGGGACCGCGGAGGAGGGACGCCGCTTAAGCCGCGCCCGGGTGTCACAGAGCGGCCCCCGCTCGGGGGGGGGGGGGGCTGCCTTGCGCGGCGCCTGGCCAGCCCCAGCGCGCCCGCCATGCTGGGCCGCACCCAGCCGGGCCGCACCGCGCCGGCCGGGTCGGTCCGGGCCCAGACCCCCCATTTTCGGACCCTTTTTGGTCTTACGCTTATATCTTGAGCTATAGAACTCCGATCGATGCACCGTTAGTAGCGATGCGATAATTGGATCGAAATGGTTGTTTCAGTATATTACACTCAAGGTTTCAAAATACTTTGGGTTCAGCCGGGTTGTTTCGGATACGAAACCAACCGGGCCCTTAGAGCGGAAACACTTATATCTTGAGCTCCGGATGTCCAATTGACATGCCGTTGACTTTGATGGATTCCTCTAAGTGAGACAGATCTTTTGGCTTACTCCACTCGAGGTTTGAATGCCATCAGAGTGCGGTCAGGTTGTTTCGTTCACGAAACCAACCGGGCCCCTGGAACGAAAAAGCCAATAACTCACAGACCGGGCATCCGATTGACGTGCCATCTGTCTCGTTGAATTCCTCTTGATGAGACAGAACGTTTGGCATACTTTGCCCGAGTTTTGGTTACTGTTGGATAGTGGCCAGTTTGGATTGTACCTGAAATCCAACCGGGCCCTTGGAACGAAAAAGCTATTATCTTTCAGACTGGACGTCCGTTTGACGAACCGTCAACGGCGTTAGTGATCACGTTGAGAAACGGTCTCTATGAGTATACCCTATGAGAGTTCGGGGTACAGTTGAGATACGGCTGGGTTGGTTCGCTCACGAAACCAATTGGGCCCCTGGGACAAAAAGGCTAATAACTCACAAACCGTGCGTCCGATTGATGCGCCGTCTATTGCGTTGAGACCCCTATGACGAGGCGGTACTTTGAGATACACCTTCGTGGGACTTTGTGATACTTGGAGTATTGACCAGTAGCTCGTGGAGTGGTCCCTCCCGGAGACGAGCATACGAGGTACGAAGACCGTGTAGACGACTGAGACCTGATGACTGCTTGACCGACTCGACTTGGAGTGAGTCGATTAGCCCAGTGGACGAAGCGCCCGATATTTGGCGGCAGACCCACGGCGGACGAAGCGCCTGGTAGTTGGTAGCAGACCCGCGGTACTCGACTAGAGGAGTACCTCTGTAGGCTATTAGGGGGAGCACCCGGTATTTGGTGGCAGACCCACAGCGGACGGAGCGCCCAGTATTTGGCAGCAGACCCGCGGTACTCGACAGGAGGAGTACCTCAGACACTTGGATTAGTGAGCAGTACCTCGGAGTTGTGACAGGACCACTATACACTCCAGAGATGGGGCTCTTCAGCAGTTACGGTTTTGATAATGAAAATCCTGGTTTGAGCTGAGTCTATGACCTTGTGTTTGCCTCATGATTGAGATGGGTCACTTGATAACTTAGGTATATGTATGGGCATATAGTTGGGTAGTGGTTATTCATTGATTTCATAATCTTTGTGTTTCCTCATGATTGAGATGGGTTACTTGATAATTTAGGTATATGTATGGGCATATACCTAAGTATAGGTTATCTGTTGAGATCTTATTTGTGGTTATCCTTGTTGGTTTTAGTGAGACCTTGAGGGTCCCGGGGTCCCTACTGAGTATCGTTATACTCACCCCTGCATGGGCTATGCCCGCACCTCATTGTGTTGGTTGCAGATAATGAGCAGTGCTGACGGAGGCCGAGTGTTCAAGGACTGGATGGTACCCATAGGTGGACTACACGACGAGTCAATATCCAAAGGTGGACTTCATGGTGAGACGACACTCGGAGGAGGTTGACGGGTGAGAGCGTTGTGGAGGCTATCTGTACCTACCCTTCAGGTAGGATTCGTGGTGGACGATCTAGGAGCTGCGCCATCTGTACCTACCCTTCAGGTAGGATTCGAGGTGGATGTCCCATGACCCGCTTCCGTTCTTCCAGCTGTTGTCTTTTTCTGTTGTACCTTTTTTCAGTTGTAGTTGTACTTTTAGTTGGGTTTGTATTCTGGACCATTTACTTTTCAGCACTTCTCTTTGTACTTAGTGTTTTACTTCCGCTTGTACTCTGTGGTGTTTTGTTTACTTTTATAAAGGCAATGCCTTCCCAGTTATCGGGATTTACGCCTTTGGTGCTAGTTGCCAGCCCCTGGCCTATGGAAGGCGGGCTTGGGGTAGTCATGGCACGGGCCCCGAGGATGGGTCGTGACTGTGTGCATGTTATGTTTCAGGGTTATCTCTTCAAAATATGGAAAATGAATGAATGATGGGAAATATTTATTTTTTCATGAAATGACCTTATGAACCAAACGCGATGTCATAATGATGTTTTTCATAAGTTGTGTTTCAAGATTGTCATTTTGAAATACGGTAATGGCATGAGATGCATAAAAAATACAAAATTGTGTGAAAGGAACTTTAGAACAAAATGTGACATCAGTTTTAGCCTTACATGCATAGGGGTTGACGTGAAAGGAACTTTCACATAGGGTCATATAGGTATAGAAATATGAAACTACCCCCATTCAAGACTTATAACTTTTTCCAATGATGATTCAGTGTCTCTACCATGTAAAATACTAGTGAAAAAAATACTTAGGCACTATAAATATTACATGCAGAATGGTCCTTGAGTCTATCTAGACCAAGAAAATTTCATTGTGGTGATGTGGTAATGATATGGGTTGTAGGGAAGATATATTGTGCAAAAATCCCAACACATGCACATAATAATAGGTGTTACATTAAAGTACAGATTTGAGCTACATTAATGTTTTGATTATCTGATTGTTTTACCAGTTTGTTCAATTACATCAATTCATAACTTTAGTGCAAGTTGATTCTCATGCTAGAAAGCAAAAAATACTTCAATGCCAATCTATTGAAGAAATATTCATGTCAATAAACTCAGTAAGTCTTCTCCTAAGGTAGTGATCTATGGGGATTTGATGGAACTATTTCAAGGGATGTAGTGTTCTATCCCTAAAATCTGGTTTAAGGTAGTGTTTCTAGAAAATAGTGACTATGTATGAACTTCTATATTCCACAACTACTGAATATTAGTGGTTTTAGGTATGAACAAAACATTTTTTGTTTTTACTCCTTGGAATATAAATTAATGTAGAACCATGTAAAATTTAAGTGTTTTCTCTTTTCTTGTGAATGTTTAAATTACAACACATTACCATTAGCCAGGTTTAATAGGTTCATACCAATGCAGGGTCAAGATCCGTCACTTTAAAAGAAAAATTTGACACTCGGATTCACCCCTCCCATCTCAATGTATTTTGAGGTCTGACATTTGGTGGTTTCAAGAAATGATTCTCCAATAAAAACAGGGCATGTCCACTCATCATACCATCTCCCATTTTAAGAACCTAAAAATCAATAGGAAAAATTATGTTTTCACCCTCATAAGAACATCCTCTAACACACCAATGGGGTTTGTTTTACTCAGGTTAGGAAGTTGAACAAAAATTCTAGTGGTATTCAGTTTCCCAAATTATACTGAAGATAAAATTAAGTGAGGTGTCACATTTATAGAAGCACAAAAATAAATCATAGCATTGGAACATAAATACCCCACTATGGTACATGGAATCGAGAATGTTCTAGGATCATTGCATGTGGTATGAAGTGATGGGTCTATCAATGATAACACATTCTTCCACAATATCTCCTTCTCATCATCTTGAGGAGGCCTTTACTGTGTATACATCGCTACCAGAAACATGTTGTATCTTGGAATTTAGTTCACAACATAAATCAAGGGGCTGTTAGCCAGCACTTTTTGAAAGGTTCCAAAATTCATTTACCACATTTATTTTCTTTTCTTTTTTATTTTTTGGTGTCCCTTTGTGGAAATGAAATAGGAATAGTTGGTCTAGGTGCCTCATTTACTAACATGATCTTTTGTTTGGTGGTGTTTTTCTCAAGACAATGATTTTCTTCACTTAAACCATTTTCAATGGTTGGGACGGTTCTTTTCTTAGGAGGGGATGAATCTAATGGAGAAGTTATTTGGATTTTAAGTTGTGTTCCACTTATAAGGGCAATGGAACTTATATTTCCCTCATCCCTAGGGTCGACTATGGGTTGAGAGGGTATATTACCCAAACCATTACTTTGGATTTTCCCCATCGAGTTGGAAAGTTACCCAAATTTGGTTTTAAGTCTTTTATAGAATCTTGGGAGGATTTTTTAATTTAAATTTACTGGCATTCATTTGTTTCTTCATGTCTTCTAGGCTTGAATCAGATTTTTTTGGGGGGGGGTTAGAAAGGCCTCGATGGTGGTTGTGAATTTATTTTTGGTGGTGGGGGATGACTACTCCACCCCAGTTGGTTCTAGGGTTGATGATGTTGGTTTTAATACCCCTTTAAATATAGGATTGTTTTTCTTTCCACCCTAGATTGTATGGATGATATGGTTCATGCCTAATGGGTGGGTTATAGGGGAATCATAGGAATATTACCTCACAACTCTCATAATTTTATCTCAATTGACGTAATTGGTCAGAAAGATGGGAGTCATTAGAAAAATACCACAATGTATGGGAGGAGGAGATTGGGATTTCCCTTGGGAAAGAATAATTTGTTTGAGAAGGGTACTTACCTCTTCAAAATTCATATCCAATTTGTTCTCAAACACAGAACATTTCACCTCCTAAACACCTTTAATGGGTACACTGAACCTAAAACCGAGTTATTTAGTGTTTTAACCATTTTATCAATGAGGGTACTTGTACCAATTGGTTTTTTATCAAATAGTGAATCACCTATATCAACATTAATAATGTTTCTATCAATATAAACTAAACTTGTATAAAAATGTTGTATTAAAATTTGACCACAAATTTGTTGGTGTGGGAGACTTTGAAAGATACTTTAAATATTCCCCATTATTCTGAAATATTTCCCCTTGTGATTGTCTTATCCCACAAATTTATTTTCTTATAGTTATAGTTTGAGAGGATGGGAAGTATTTTTCCTAAAAAAGGAATTTCATGTCTTCCCATCCTCTAATAAGGGAATTAACACAATTCAATGAATCTTTTTGTAGTATTATAAAAGGAAAAAGATAATTCTCTAAGATTTACTTTTTCTTTATCCAAATTATCAGGTTATAATGTAAAATTCATAGTAGGAAATATATTTAAGTTATTATGTGGATCTTCCACAATGAGTCCACAAAATTTTGTTAATAAGTGAAATAACCAGATTTAAGTTCCAAATTTGGTTCCTCACCTTGTATTTGAATGTATGAAATATCAGTTTATGCTATTTCTTTTAATGTAAATTTATTTTTAGCCATGTTATACATTGTATATTTAGTTCCTGGTTGGGTTATAGAAGAATGGGGGTTATGAAAAGTGGAATGATGTGGTGCATCCTCCATCAAAGGGTTGTCCTGTGTGTCTCAGTATTGCTGATGTAAGATACTCTCCGGTTCAGGGTTGAAAGGAAGTAAATCTCCCTTAGTAGAATGCATCATGCAAAACACCGAAGAAAGAAATAAATCAGAACACAAAAATATATTCAAGGGTGGAAGATAAAACAAATAAATATTCATAAAATTTATAGATATATTATCAAAAATACATAATAAAAATTGAAGTTCTCCCAATAAATGGTGCTAAAATATGAACACGATGTCATGAAATGTTAAATTGATTACATTTTTGAAGTTTATTTAGAGTATAGGGAGTACTCTAGGTCATCTCTCAAGGAGATTTGGGGGGTATAAAGTGTGTATTTTTAATAAAAGGTATTATAATATTTGGTGGTTTTTAAAATAGTTTTAACATTATGAAGACTTAATTAAAGAGTTTTATTGTTGATAAAAGAATGTGGTGTTTATAGAATTATAAAAGAAGGAGTTAATGTCATATTCAACGCACATCATGTATAGTTCATTGTACTGAATATTTCACATGGTTTAAGGGAATCCATTAGTTGAGGGTTGTTAAGATCTAGAATCCCCTCTTTCCTCCTAAGAAGATACAAGTAGAAACACCCCTTAACACAACAATTGTTTTTTCATGTTTTGGGCCACAAGAATATAGTGAGGTATTCCAAATCTTACTGATATCTCAAGTATGTGTGAGAGAAAGAGGATGTTTTTATTGTCCAATTAGAAAAACCAAATATTCCCACTTGAAATTCAAACCCAATCAGTGTTGAAATGAAAAGTGATTCACTTAGTTATATAAAATAAATTTATTCATAGGTAGTATGTTAAGATAAAACATTTGGGAAATATTTAACACACAAATTACAAAAAACTAGCATAAGAAAAAGTGTTGGAACTCCCCCCGAGTATGTATAGCTCCCTCAAAATGATCATCCATCATTTAGATCACCATCGAGAGGAAGAGAAGGCTCAGGTGGAACATAGCCTTCATCCTTTATCCCCCCCTAAGAGGATAGCGTCCTCTAAACCTTTTGGATAAGAAGAGGACTCATTTGTAACACCCTGATATTTTGTAGTTTTTTAGAATTAATTTAATATTTTGATATTTTCACTTAAAGAAGCACTTAATATAGATTTTTTTATATTATATTATAGAATTATGTTTTAGATTATGTTATATTCAACACTAAGATAATCTTTCACTACACACAACACTAACTTGGCTTGTGTTACACGTAATAATGAGTTTTTATGAAACAAAACATTACTATTATAATTATTTAAATAATATTGTTACAACCTAGATGTTAAACATATAATTTGAATTTTAATATATAATTTTTAAATATCAGTTATAATGGGTTTGATAATGACAAATATAATTTCAGGTAAAATCATTATATATTTAAAACTATTATTTTATAAAATGAACTATTTTTCATATCCTTCAATGAAAAATAACAATATTAATTATAGACACTCATAGAAATATATTTTGATAAAATAAACATTATTTTTGAATTTATGATGTAAAAATTTTCGTAGTATGAATTTTTTTATTTTTCTGAGAAGTTTCAGTTTTTGATAAATAGTGAAAAATACTACATAGTAGTTAAAAACCAACTTTTTCATTTAAATAATAATTATTTTTTAATTTAAATTTACTTTAAAGTCACAATAGATCATTAATAAATATATTAATCTAATTTAGGTAATTGGAATATTTTTTATTATATAATTAGATATAAAAAAGTGTTAAACTTTTGAACGCCTTTTTTACCCGCCTTCTAGCCACATTTATAGGATTAGTAGTAACCATAATTTTACCACTTCTGTGAATTGAATTAAGAAAATGGAAATACATGCTTATAATCAATATAAAAAAATGTGGTCTAATAGGATCAAAGTAATTTATGGCGAATAGTAACTTTTTGAATTTCATTTACCACGATTAAAGGTAAATAAGTTAATTAATGGTAAAAATAATATTATAATAATATAAAATTACCCTAACACTTGTCTTAATTTAATTTTATAAGTATTTTTTGACCCAAATCAATCTTAGGTCAAAATATGATCATTTTTAGGCCACTTGTGTATGATTAAGACATTTATTATATTTTATTTAAAGAATATTTAAAAGTGTCATATTCAAAATTTAAAAAATAAATCATTTTAAATTTAGTGTTATACATAAGATGAATACGACTATAATTATTCATTTAAAATATAAGAAAATTATCTTCTTCCGGATATTTTATTTCCAATTTTAGACAAGAAATAACTTAATTAATGGATTGTATAATTCTGATGATGTAATTGTTTAATTAATTGACATATTAAATAAATTATATTAAAAATATTAAAATAAATATAATTTGACATAATTAAGAAAATAATTTTTTTTATAGATTTATCAGCCATGTTGGGGAAATATTTTAAGTACTGGTTGGAATTCATCATTTTGTTTTTAAATTTTTAAAAATTAAAATATTAAATAGTATCAAAATTGACATAAATGATACTTTAAAATAAATAATATTTTATTAAATGTCCTAAAATTCATAAAAATATAATATTCGGCCAATTAACATGTTTAATGTCAAATATGTCATTAAATATCCAATTTGGGTTTTTTGGATTTTTATAGTAACTATATTAACCCTATAGTGTAAAAATACAAGAAGACATGGTAAGAGATAAACAATTAAATTAAGGGTTAAATCCAAATGATAAGGTTAATGTTATGACCTAAAAATGTATAAAATTAATTATTTGAGAGTATTTAGACCCATAATCATCTCAACTTCTACATAACTCACTTTGGATCTATTTGAAGTCAAAAATCAATTTATAATAATTTAATAGTTTTGGATTTTCTTAAAGTACCCCTCCTCCCTCTTATAAAAGGAAGCCTCTCATTATCTTTTATTCACACCTATAAATCCATTTGGATTGCCCAAAACCAAACCATTTATCATCCCAACTTATGTCCCTTTTTCCTAAAAGCCTTCCATTTGACATAAGATAACTCAAGGAAGCCTTTCGAAACAAATCAAAAGGAGTTACCCAATTAAGAGGTAACATCTTCACTACAGCTCATTTCCTTTATTTTTATTCTCCACCCCTACACGCCCATTATTCAATTATTTTAAGACAAAAATAGTATCCTAAATATACTAGAATTTTTTTTATGTTTTATACCTACACTTACACACACCTCCATCTAATGGATATCAAAAATACTATTTTTGTGTATGGTGAACTACTGCCTCGCAAAACGATGATTGTTCATTATTTCATTACCACCAATCATGGTGGCCATTATGATGGAAACTATATATATATATATATGTAATATATAATATTTATTTTTTATTTAACCTTATTTATTTATTTTTACAACACATACCTTTTTACTTTCCATTTTGTGTTAATATGATAATCTTGTTCGAGGAAGTGTGGATTACCGCCTCCTCAAAGCGATGTGATTCGTTCACACACCACATTGAATGTATTAAGGATGGTTTTAGTGAAATTATATGATATCATAATGATACAGGAATAATTATATATATATATACACATAAATAAATAAATATACATATTTCATTTACATACTTATTTTAATATGAAAATTAAAACATAAACAACGTTCATACATATGTACAACTTACTACCTCTATGAAAGGTGTCTTCCATTTCATAATATTTTATGATATATATTATTTTAATATACATATAATGGATATATATGATATTTATATCATTATTTATATTCTGGAACAATGATATAATTATAAGGACCAATGATATAACAAATTAAGGCAAATGCGAAGAATAAAGCGAATATTACCTGAAGTGAATGCTTTACATAAGATCGTTGAAAAGAGGGTAATATATGGTCATAATCTAAACATATTTGGTATTATATATAATCATATTCTTATTTAAAGGATTTATAAAAAACTTATATTTATTATATAGGATGCTTGTTCGTGTATGAAGAGTGTCAAGACACAAGGCAATGGGATTTTTGTCTCACTTTTAATTTCCATTAGATAAATGTTATGTTCACCAATTTTTACTTTGGTGTGGTGTATGTAATTCTCAATATTTTATTCTATATATCTTATAATTAAATTTATTTTCATACACATTTCCATTTTATTATCCTTGTTTCATGGGTTTTATGATTCAAAAGTTACCAAATCGGTAAAATGTTTTGTCTCCAATTCCCTTCATTGAGACTCATGTTTTGTTATGCACCTAAACTCTTTTTCTAAGTGATTATATTTCCATTTTACATGATATATTATGAATATAAATATTTTCATGATATTATATTCTTTATTTATTTAATTCCTTACCTGGGGAGTATGATCCCAAGTTACCCAGTTATAAGAGTTTATTGAGACAATCTCATCACTTTTTCAAGATTGTTTATGTTTATGCTTACTTTGATGAAATATTATGATCCGTATCTGAAATAAATTAATGAATTTTATTCTCATTTATTTATTAATAATATACTCATGTGTTTCTACCATATTTATACTCTTTGGTACATAAAAAATTTATTTTAATAAATCCTGACTTTACCTTCCCATCAGTCGGAAATCTATGTTTTCTAAAAAGGGTTTCCAAGAATATTATACCATGATCCTATAATTTTAAAAATATTTTTTTACACTTTTTGTCTTTTAAAAATATTTTCAATTAAATATTATTGTCTCTTTCTGAACTAGGCACTTTTCAAACCTTTTTACCATACAATAGGAATGTTCTTTTGACCACATACGACATATACGGATTTACCTGCCGTCATTTCTTCAAAGCTCTCTTTGCATTTTGAAAATTTTAATCTTAAATAAAATGATTTAAAAATTAATGTCAAGTAAAATAGTTTTAAAAATAATTTTAAGTATTATTTATATGTTTTCAATTTTATTTTCTATGAAAATGATTCTCAAATGGGTTTATGTATTAAAAATACTTTTTCATACAAGAAAGGATATTTTTCTCAAGAAATGTTTTTGAAATATGTATCAAAATTATTTTCCATAAATTATTAAATATATTGATGATACTCAATCCCTTATATGAAATTTTCTAAAGGTTCCATCCATATCCTTTATTTTATTTTTTATGTTTAACTTCATGGTCTTTATGAAATCTGTTTCTTTTCTAGAGGTTATATGCTTTTGAAACCAACTTATTTTTCATGTTTTATGATTTTATAAAATTATTTTGAAACCTATATATTTTCCATATTTTATGATGTGATTAAATTTTATTGACTCCATTTCATTTTTTGGGTTGTGATTTGATGTTTATAAAACCCATATCTTTTCATGGGTCATGATATGATGAATGTTTTATGGAACATGCATGTGTGATTTCATTATTGTGATGGGGGTACCTCCTCCAATGAATTGGGTAATGATAAATGCTTTATGATATCAAAGGAAATACATGAGAACATCCCAATCCTGAAACAAGAGAGAACATGGGGGAACATCCCAATCACGAACCAAGAGGGTACACGAGAGGACATCCCAATCCCGAAAGATGAGGGTATACAGGAGGAAATCGTAATCTCGAAACTAGAGAGTTTATATGAGGGTATCCCAAGCCATAATCAGATACATGGGTGATTAAAACAATACTAACATGTTACAAAGACCTTAGTAGGACACCTTTACATAGGTTTTTTATGTTCTTATGTGTTTTACACAATTCTATGTTTTATTCCTATGTTATGCTATCATGGATCATGTTCATTATTTCCTTATGATTCATGTGTTATTAGCTAGAAAACATTATTATGATCTCTGATGTGTAGGGTATGATCTTAAAATGTTATGCTCATATTCCATACCCTTTTGTTTATGTTATACTTATGCATTTCATTATTTACCCTTACTCAGCATTTGAGATCACACCTTTATTATGTTTTTATTCCCTATGTTATGAAAAAGGTTTTAGGTTGAAGTACTAAAGTTGGATTTCATTATGGGATATATTGAAGTTCTCTTTCCAGGATAGAAGATTTTATTTCCATGTTTCCAAAGACACTAAACTATAATGGTCCTCAGACATTTATTATTGTATTGTACTATTTATTCATCTAAAACTATGTAATATCCTTGTATGTTAAGCATGGGTCTCTATAGTTGGTATCATAAGAAAGGTTTATTCAACCTTTGTAAAATAGGATGCACAAAGTTTAGTGGGATCCCTATAGATATTTATAAGGATATGTCTCAGGATTTCCCTATGGATAAGTCTAAAGATGAGTTAATGTTTATGAAAATGACTTAGAATTTTTATAAATGATAGAGTGAGTGGTCTCTTATAAATGCATCCCTACTTGGATAATACAAGTGGATGTGGATCTAGACCAGATGTACCTATGGGTAAAAAATCTGACAAGATGTTCCGGGCCTGACTCAGGGTAATCTGATACACGATTGTAGGCCTTGTTGTACACCTAGTTTGACACTCCAGGGGGGATATACATTGGAAATTCACAAACTATTCAAGAACCATCAAGAAGGATATAGATATAAGTAGGCTATTAATACCCTAGGATTAACCTAGGGTGTCATATATTAAGGAAGGTGTTATGATTTAGAAATCCCAAAATTAATTCTTTTGATGACTATGTGGTTTTCTACTATGATAAGTAATGATCACACTATTATTTTGGTTTTATTCAGCGGTGGTAACTGGAAGGAACTGATTAATTATGAATTTTTTGGATGATTTTCTGATGGGTGGTCAAGTGAGATTATCACTAGAGTTATATATGTTGTTATCATGCCTAATACATTTTCATGGAACATGATTAATAACACCAACCTTAACCAACTATCAAACATACCAAGGAAGAGAAAGAAGGAGATCTCTAAGATTTGGGATAATGGAGATCATGGAGGAAACAAGATTTTGTTTTTTTTCATCAAGAATGTAGAAATAATCACCTAAGTGAATATCTTAGAGGAATAAGAATATGTTTTGACTGTGGATAAGTACACAAGTCAAGTGACTATAAGGGAAAAATGAAGAGTTCAGTTAATGGAATGGATTAGAATATTGTCCTACCTAAGATGTCAACAAAGAATAAGTTATTTAAGTGTATAGTAAATGTTAATTATGAAACCCAATGCCCTAAGATGAAAGCTCCTTATGGGAACTAGAAATTTGGTTCAGGTAATGGTTACATTACTGATGATAAAGAGACTAGAGATGAAATGTTAAAAGAAAGAGGTATTATGTAATAAGATGAGGTAGCCTTGTTAACAGATTAAAGTTGAAGTAATTGAAGTTTTTATGTATTGGAATTCAAGAAAAATTCTGTATAATTAATTTTATGGTATTAAAGAATAATAAAATATCTATGTATTGGTCCCCTGTAGTTTTTACATAAGGATTTATGAACATATGCTCAATGGTAATGGTATCCATGAAAAGTGATTAAAGTAATAAGGTGATATTTTTTGAAAAAATGTGATTAAGGGAAGGATAACCCTTAATATTTGCATTATGTTAAGACAAAAACATTTGGATAAATATTGGTTGGATATGAATAAGTAAATTTGATGGTACTAGTTACCTTGGAACTAATTATGGATTTATTGACATGTGAGTCAAGCTATCATAAATGAAGTTTACAAATTTTTGGACTTAAGGATAAGGAAACATGCATGTTTTGAATAAGTTTATATGTTAATTTAGGTTATTACCATAACTCAAGAGAATACATGATGAAAGTGTTCACATTTTTTGAATGTGACCAACAAGGGATACATTATGATATATGGGAGTTAAACGTTAAACCATGTTAGTGAAAATTTTTATATAGTTTTTGATTTTTAGATTTCAGAATGATTTTAAAGTTATTAATTTAAGGAAAATTTAAGTTAAACATTGGATGATGTTTTGTTAAAATAAATTATTTTCTCACCATAGGTGGGTTTATGCATATTTGATTACTTTTGCAAACTTATTTATTATGAGAAAGACATATGGAATGACCTATCATTCTATTTATAGATCGCATGATATCCTACAACTTTAAGAATAAAAAATCCAAATTAATTTCCTTTAATAAGTGATGAAGTATAAATTTTTCAAGGCATGACCAATAGTGATATTGTATAGAAATCAAGTAATTATTTCTTCAAATGTTCTTCAAATTTATATAAAAGATCTTGAAAACTAAAAATGTTATCCTAGAACCTTCTAATACAATGAATCAGATGGCCCCTTACATCATCACATATTTATATCTTTTGATTCTAAAATTTCTCTTAATTATGTTCTCTATCACTCTCTATCAGAACTTGATAGTTTGATTTTTCTCCCATATCCATGTTTTCACTTCACACCTATGTTATCCTATGTGGAATCCTAATGATGAGTTACCTTTTGTAACTGTTATGTTTCTAAATTTTCTATTTAAAATAATGTTTTAGAATACATTTTTACAATGTTGGTATCTATGAATGATAGTTTCAAGTATTAAACCTTTGCTTACTGAGATAATTTTTGACGGTGAAATTCATTTTAAGGGGGTAGAATGTCACCCCCTTAGAATTTGTAATTTTTTTGAATTAATTTAATCATTTGATATTTTCACTTTTGAAACACTTAATATAGATTTTGTTTATTATATAATAGCACTAATTTTCAGATTATGTTATATGAAACATCACACAAATCCTGCACTATACGCAACACCGACTTGGCTTGCATTACACGCAATACTGAGTCTCTGTGAAGCAAAACATTACTATTATAATTATTGAAATAACATAGTTATAACCTAGATGTTAAACATGTAATATTAATAGTAATAACTACATTTTAAATATTAGTTATAGTGGTTTTTATAATGAAAAATATAATTTTTGTTAAAATCATTATATTTTTAAAACTACTATTTTTTAAAATAAACTATTTTCAGGTCCTTCTATAAAAAATAAAAAAATTAATTTTAAACACTCATAAAAATTTATTTTGATAAAATAAAGATTATTTACATATTCAAAAAATCAAAATTATCATAGGTGAATTTTTGGTATTTTTCTAAGAAGATTCTATTTTTGATGAATAGTGAAAAATACTACATAGTAGTTAAAAACTGACTTTTTCATTTAAATAATTTTTATTTTTTACTTTAGATTGATTTTATAGTCAAAATAGATAAATAATACATATTTAATCTAATTTAGGTCATTTAAATACTTTTTATAATATAATTAGATATAAAAAATTATTGAACTTTTGAACGTCTCTTTTACCCAACTTCTAGCCACATTTGCGGGATTAATAGTAAGCATAATCTTACCACATATGTGAATTGAATTTCAAAAAATAGACATTTATGGTCATAATCAGTATAAAAAATTTGGTTTAATAGGATAAAAATAATTTTTGGTGAATAATCACTTTTGAATTTTTTTACCACAATTAAAAGTAAATTGGGTAATTAAAGGTAAAAATAATATTATAATAATATAAAATTACCCTACCACTTGTCCTAATTTCATTGGACATGTTTTTTTTCAACCCAAATAAATATTATGTCAAAATATGATCCTTTTTAAGCCACTTGTGTAAGATTAAGACATTTATTGTATTTTATTTAAAGAAGAGTTAAAAGTTTCATATTCAAAATTTAATAACTAAATCGTTTTTAATATAGGGTTCTCTATTAGCTAAATTAAACTATAATCATTCATTTTAAAGATAGAAATTTATCTTCATCATGACATTTTATGTATAATTTTAAAGAAGAAATGACTTAATTAAAGGATTGTATAATAATGATGAAGTAATTGTTTAATTATTTGACATATCAAATAAATGATATTAAAAATATTAAAATAAATGTAATTTTACTTAATTACAACCAGAAAATTTATATATATCATAGACATGTTACTGAAATGTTCAAAGTATTGGTTTAATTTATCATGTTGTTTTGATATTTTCAAATATTCAAATATTGAATAGTATCAAAATTGACAGAAATGATATTGTAAAATGAATAATATTTTAACAAATGTTATAAAATTAATAAAAATCTAAGGTTAGGAAAATTAACATTTATAATTTAAAATATTTAAGTAATGGTAAAATTGGGTTTATTTTTGAATTTTAATGTAACTATATTAACCATGTAGTGTAAAAATAAAAGAAGACATGATAAGAGTTTAACTATTTAACTAAGGGTTAAATCCAAAAGATAAGGTCAATTTTTTGACCTAAACATGTCTCAATTTCATTAGATGAGAAGATTTTGACCCATACTCATCTCAAATATAACATAACTCACTTTTTAGTTATTTTGAATCCAAAACTGATTTATAATAAATTAATAGTTTTGGATTTTCATAAAGTACCCTTCCTCCGCAACTTAAGGAAGCCTTTTGGCACAAACCAAAAGGAGTTACCCGCTTAAGAGGAAACATCTTCTCTAAAGATCCTTTACATTATTTTCCTTATCCACCCATCGACTATATTTATTCCATTATTTTATGGGAAAAAAGTATCCTCAATATTCTAGGATTTTTTATGCTAAAGGTTATACCTACACTTACACACACATCCATCTAATGGATATCGAACATACTGTTTCTGTGTATGGTGAACTGCTTCCACACAAAATGATGATTGTTCATTTTTCCAATAAAAATAATCATTATGGCCATTATGATAGAGACACTATCTATATATGTTATACATAATATTTATTATTTCTTTAAGCTTTTTTATTTATTTTTACAACACATACTTGTTTACTTTCCATTTGGCATTAATAAGAGAATCTCATTTGAGGAAATATGGACTACTGCCCCCTCAAAAAGATGTGATTCGTAAACACACCACATTTAATATATTAAGGATGTATTTAGTGGTATTTTATGATATATATGATATAATAATGATACTAGAATAATGATATATATATATATATATATTATTTATATACTTTCTTTCAATAAGATAATTAAAACGGAAACAACGTTCATGCGTACGTACGACTTACCATCTCCATGAATGGTGTATTCCATTTCATAGTTATTTATGATATATATTATTTTAATATGAATATACTAGATATATATGATATTTATATCATGGTTTATATTCTGGAATCATGATATAATTATAAGGATCATTGATATAAACAATTAAGACACATGTGAAGAACAAAGCAAATATTACCCGAAGTGAAACCTTAACACAAGATCATTAACAAGAGGATAATATGATGTCATAATAAAACCATATGTGGTATTAGATATAATAATATTCTTCTATATACTATTTATAATAAACTTGTATTTATTATACCAGAATCTTGTTTGAGTACGAAGAGAGTCAGGACACAAGGTAAGGGGATTTTTGTCTCACTTTTAATTTCTATGAGATACATGTTATGTTCACCAATAATTCATTTAGTGTGGTTTATTTACTTACCATGAATTTATTCTATGTATCTTATAATTGAATTTATTTTTATTCACATTTCCATTTTATGATCCTTCTTTCATGGGTTTTAATATTCAAAAGTTACCAAATCGGTAAAATGTTTGGTCTCAAATTACCTTATTTAAGACTCATGTTTTTTATGAACCTAAACACTTTTTAGAAGTGAATATATTTCCATTTTACATTCTATATTCTGAATCTCAATAATTTCATTATATTTTATGCTTCATGCAATTTAATTTCTCACATGGAGAGTATGATCTCACACTACCAAGTTATAAGAGTTTATTGAGACAACCTCATCACCTTTTCAAGATTGTTTATGTTTATGATTACTTTGATAAAATATTATGATCCATATATCAAGTAAATTCATGTTTTTTTATCATTTGTTTATTAAAAATACAATCATGTATTGGTACCATATTTCTACTCTTTGGCACATAATAAAGTGTTTTTAAGAAATCCTGACATTACTTGCCCTTTGGTCCGAAATATATGTTTTAAAAAAAGGGTATCCAATAATATTATACCATTATACTATAAGATCTAAAATAAAATTTTACCCTTTTTACCAATCTATTTAAAGGAATATTCTTGTCTCTTTATGATCTAATAACTTTTCTAACATATTTACCATACAAAAGGAATGTTCTTTTGACCTCGTACGTCATGTACGGATTTACCAATCATCATTTCTTCGAATCTCCCTTTGAATTTTTAAAATCTTAATATTTAAGAAACAAATTTTAAAATTAATTTCAAGGAAAATAGTTTTGAAAATAATTTCAAGTGTAATTTATATGTTTTCAAGGAAATTTTCTTTGAAAATTATTTTTAAATGGGTTATGCATTAAAAATACTTTTTCAAACAAGAGAAGATATTTTCCTCAAGAAATGTTTTTGAAAAATGTTTCAAAATTATTTGCTATCTAAGATGAAATATATTGATGTTAATAATGACCTTCTAGAAAATGTTCTAATGGTTCCATTAATATCCTTTCTACAAATGTGTCATGCTTAATGTCGTGGTCTTTATGAAATATGTTTCTTTTCCACAGGTTATATGGTTTTGAAACACACTTCTTTTTCATGGGTTATACATAAATGAAATGATTATGAAACCTATCTATTTTCCATCAGTTATGATGTGATGATATGTTATTGATTCCCATTTATTTTTTTGGGGTTATTATTTGATGTTTATAAAACCCATATATTTCCATCGATCACGATAAGATGAATATTTTGTGTCACATGCATATATGATTTCATTACTGTGATGGGTGGGACCTATATATCCCTCCAAGGCATTAGGTAATGATAAATATTTTATGATCTTAAATGGAATAGGGGAGAACATCCCAATCCCGAAACAAGAGGGAATAATGGAGAATATTCCAATCCTGAACCAATAGGGTACACTATAGGACATCCCAATCTCGAAACAAGAGGTTATATTGGAGGAAATACCAATCCAAAAACAAGAGGGTACACGGGAGGGCATCCCATGCCCGAAGTATGTACACAGGTGATTAACCCAAGCCTAACATGTCACAAAGGCCTTTTTAGGGTGCCATTACATAGGGTTTTTATGTACTTATATGTTTTTTTATAATTCCATGTTTTATTCCTATGTTATACTCTCATGGATCATGTTAATTATTTAATTATTATTAGTATCTTAAAAATTGTAAATTTTTATTATGATCTCCAATTTAAAGAGTATGATCCTCAAATGTTATGCTCATGTTACATACCCTTTTATTCATGTTATGTTTATGCATTTCTTTTTTTACCCTTAATGAGCATTTTTTCTCACCCATTTCTTATGTTTCCATTCCTAAAGTTATGAAGAAAGATTATAGGTATAAGTATTAATGGTGGAGATCTTTATAGGACATTTTGAAGATATTTCACCAGTATTGAAGATTTTGTTTCCATGTTTCCAAAGACACTAAACTATTATGGTCCTTAGGCATGTATTATTGTAATGTATTGTATATTCATATAAAATTATGTAATATCCATTTATGTTAAGCCTAGGTCACTATATCAATTGGGTCTCCAAAATATTATATATTTTCCCCTGGTTTAAACTTACAAATGGGGTGCCCAATGTGCCAATTTATAGGCCAAGTGGAAGGTGGTTTTGGGAACACATATTTTCTAAAACCACTTCCCACAAGGTTTTTGACATCCATAAAATTTTATATCACTTTATATAAAAATAAAAGTTATCTCCCATACTATTTAATCTCTCCACTAAATGTTTTTAATTAGTTCTAGGTAGACATTTTGAGATAGGGACATAACACAACACACCACTTTTGACATCATGCAAATTTCATGTCTTGGACAGATTTGTTCAGTTAGCCCTTTAATGGATGAATTGGGATTTGGTTATTCAATAAGAGTGTTATCTCAATTAATTTTTGAACATATCACTACATTTCAGCCTAAATTAACACACGGACTAGCTGCATTGTCCATTTAATCCCACTGGGGTTCTTGGAATCTTGCTCATTTTGGCCCATTTTTCGTCAGCTTCATCTTGGGCCCTACAAATCACCTCCACCTATAATTAAATGACTCAAACATCTGAAATAACTATTTTTAATAGTTATTAACAAAAGATAATTGAATCAAACATGATGTTTAATTTTTATTAAATTTTCCAGTTATAATGCAAAATGAGTTTAACACAGTGATATAAGGGTGAAAATGAATTGGGAATCACTACACAATCAATATTCAACAATATCCTTATTAATATTGTCCCACTAATAGTGATATCAGGGATCTCGATACATCTTTGTGATTCCTGTGTAAATGGAGAAAGTTGAACTATGTGCATCATCTCATAGTTCCTTCTCTAACTCTGCATCTGATGGTACTCATTGTCATGACCCAAATCTCACAATTTTTTCTTCATTAAAATTAAACATATAGGATTTATATTTTCTAATAGTTACAATTTTCTTCTCAATTATCAAATCATTTATTTTATCATTATTTATCTTCTCCATAAGGGACATTTGAGAAATCCTTTTTGAAATGATTGATGATGTTTATTCCTTTATGATCCCCATTCCATCCTTTTCAAATATAATAATATCAAATACCTATCAATTCTCATCAATGATAAAATTAGTGTATCATTTATAAATAGAGTGTCTACCAATTTATTCACATTACCAGGATGGTATTGAATTGATTAGTCATAGTTCTTGATCATCTCTAAGCAATTTCATTAGCACATATTCTACTCTTTCTATGTGAATATATACTTGTGGCTTTTGTGATTCCTATATATTTCGCAATTCTCACTAGAGAGATAATGAAACCATTTTTTCAAATCAAAGGTCCCTACATCCAACTCCATATCTTGCATTGGGTAGTTCTATTGATGAAACTTTAACTTACTTGAAGAATAGGTTTTGAATTTTTCATTATGAATTAACACACATCCCAATCCTTTCTTCAAAGCATCATTGAATTCCATAAAATGATCTCCACTTTTGGTTATTGTGAGAACATGGGAAATGATAAGACTAATTTTCATCTCCATTAATGTCTATTCACAATAATTATTGCAAGAAAAATTTAACTCCTTATGCGTTTTCTTGGTTACAGGGTTTGATTAGTGTCATAACTTTCTCACAAATCAATGATTGTACCCAGTTAATTCAAGGAAATTATGAATATATGTTAAAGATGTTGGCCTTGTCCAACATTAAATTTCTTCTATAATTCAATGCTATATAGATATCAAATTTCATTTTTATGATATTCCTCATGAGTGAGACTTCCATCAACCATAACCCACATTTGTTGTACTTGGATAAATCTTCTCATTTTTCAAGGTCTATAGAATAGTGCTCAGATGCTCCTCATGCTCCTCTATAGTTTTGGAGAGTATTATAATATCATCTATAGAAACTACCAAATATTTTTCAAGGAAATATCTAAAGAATCTATTAATAAATACCTTTAATATTTATGGAGAATTAGTGATTATCAGTGTAATTATTATGAACTCATAGTTCCCATACCATGTAAGAAAAGTAGTCTTTGGGATATCCTCATTCTCAACCCTAAATTGGTAATATCTAGAATGCAGATCCATCATGTAGAAGTATTATGATCCACATATCTGATTGAAAAAAGTCATCAATCCATGATAGATGATACTTTTTCTTTATCATGATCATTTTGAGATTATGATAATCAATGAAATTGTTCACTGACTCATCCCATCTCTTGATGAAGAGGACTGGTGCAGCCCATGGTGAATCACATTGATGTATGAAATGTTTATCTAGATTCTCCTATTGTTTTTTCTTCATCTACTCAAGTTACAAAAAAATCCTTTCTATATAGAGTATTGGATAATGGTAATACACAGGGTATAAGCTTGATTGAAAATTAAACCTTTCAGTTAGTGGGAAGACTAGGTAATTTAAGGACCCCAGAACAACCTAAGAGTGGAGGGGTGAATTAGGGTGTCAAATTTTTATTTTAAATAAATGGATCTTGTTCTTGTGTTGGTATGAACCTATTAAACTTGTCTGATGGTAATGAGAAATAATTAAAGCAATAATAAGTAGCAAGACAACAAAACAATTTTACTTGGTTCACCTCTAATGGAAAGTCTAAGGAGGATATGTCGACAATGTGTTAGTCATGCCTAAATCAAATAATCTTCAGTAGATGTGGAATAAGTATGTTTTGACACAATCACTCAATTCTAGGGACATAGTATTTACATGGTTTTAGGGATGTACCAATGTGTCCCTATGAACACTTTGATCGACTCCCCCTATATCACTATTATGTGATATTTATAACTCTGTTTATCGATGTGAAGGTTGTTCAATGGTTTGGAAATAAATTCATTGTCCCTGATTTAGCATAAGACTCTCTGTGTACCATAGATCTGAGATGATCCACTCTGAAATTTCTGTCCTCTTAAAATTAATGTTCAATACTACCTTTCACAAAGCCCTTTCATGAAGCTCACTGCCTTCATGATGCTCCCTACCTTCACGGAATAAACTCCTTCATGAATCTCACAAATTCAATGTGGAATACCCTATCATCATGAAGTACCCATTAATCAAAAGAACATTCATCAGTCAAGACTTATAGTCTTTTCATGATTCTAAAGCTTGCATAGAAATCTTTATTCATGAAGCTCCCTTAGCTTCATGAAATCAGAGCATTTTCAAAATTTCCTTAAAAAAAACTATTTCTCTATGAAGGAGGGTAGCCTCAAATTTATAGGCTTGGTTGTTAATGATGCTCCACCTTCTCTTCACAGATTTTCCAGATCTTTAAAAAATATCTTCTCATAGCTCCTTCTATGGTAAATCTCTATGGAAATTCTCCATTTACGATACTTGTCGTAATCGTAGTGCTTTCCTTCAAAATCTTCAAGCTGCCACAAAGCTCCAATTCTCAAAATCGCAGAGATCACCATCCCCATTCATGATCCTATAATTCTTCATTGTCCACAATGCTCATCGTTGTCACATAGATCATCATCAAAATTATTTTATACTCCTTTGTAAAACACAATTTGTGGATCCCATATTCACAAAAGTCATTCCATTCCTATATTTTCCTAAGGCCTTCAAGGAAATCAACTTTTCACAATGAAAGTAATACTCCAAAATTTGGACCATTTTTTTGGCAAATAATGGTAAATGACAGTGCCTTCAATATTGTTCTCATCTTGAACTATAGTATACCTTACCTTGAAAACTCCCTAATCTTACATGTGAGTATTGAAAACAAACAAAAATCAAACTCTATTTATAGGAAAATAAAGACTTAGTTCCAAAAATCTCCCCATTTTGGTTTGTTGGAAATTTGTAGATAAATTCAATGAAGCACCAACATTAATCAAAATCTAATACACAAGGAATGAAACATTCAACACTATAAGTCTATGTGAGCAAAGCTCTGTGTAGAAAAAAAAGTGGTGCATGAATTGGGTTCCTCTATTTTTGAATGCTTAAAGTTTTCCATGCTAAACTCTAACTATTTCCTTATAACACTAAATTGTTTTCACCATTTTCATTCTCCAGCTTTGAAAATCATCATTATACCCCTTTGTAACTCATTGAAATTTTCCATTCTCCATTCTCCTGAAACAAGAAAACCATAATTTTTTCATTCTTATTTTCATTCTCCACATTTGTACCATTGAACCATTGAATTTATCCATTCTACCCCATTGAAAATAAACCCAAAGAGACTGATTTTGACTTGTATAACACAAAACGTACTCCCCTTGGATCATATCTCTCCCATAAACCAACATTACTTTAACAAATAGATTAAAAGGTTAATTCAACTTGGGAGCGGGGAACCATCATAAGATCCTCATGCATTGTGAGATGGTTGAACTCTAAGGTTTAAATAATTATTCTTAAACACATGTTTTGAAAATGGCATGGTTAGTATGTCAGCCAATTGATCATTAGTTCCAACATAATCCATTTTAATCAATCCTTGTTTAACTTTTTCCTTGATGAAGTAATATCTATTTTCAATGTGTTTCATATGATAATTATGAAATGGATTATTTGTAAGATAAAGTTTTCTCTTATTATCACAGTGAATCACCGTTGGTTTTTGAACTTATCTCCAATATCAGTTAGTTATTGCTTTATCTACAATAGTTGAATGAATTCCATTATATTAGAAATATAATCATATTCAGTAGTACTAAGAGAAGTACTTTCCTATTTCTTACTCAACCAGCTCACACATTTGTTTCCAATAAAGAGTGATCCAACACTTGTGGAATTTCTATCAACAACATCTAAAGCCCTATAAGCATCAGAAAACACTGATAGTTTACTATCTCTTCCTCCATCAATGTATAATCCATAATTATGAGTACCTTGAATGTACCTCGTGATTGTTTTCCCTGTCACCATATGTTCTTCCTTTGGATTACTTTGAAAGAAGGCCGTTAATATTGTTTCAAAGACAATGTTTGGTCGTGTCATAGTCAAGTACAATAAGATTCCAATGATTCCATAGTATATTGTTGGATCTATAGATAACTCATCTACAATCTTTCCCATTTTTGTCCCAACCACAATTAGAGTTGACATTGGATTGGAATCATACATATTTAATTCCTTAAGCAACTATATTACATAATTTTCCAAATAAATAAAGGTGTAGTCTTTCCTATGAATCACTTGCATCCCTATGAATTATGTGAGTTCACCAATCATAGACATTTCAAATTCTTATTTTATGTGATTTAAAAATTAATCCACTGATCGCGGCATGCTTCCAAAAAATATATATCATCAATGTACACCAGTGCCATGAACTAATCATTCTAAGAATTCCTCACGTAGATATTTTGATCCACTATACCTCTTTTAAATTTTAACTTCATTAGATAATAATAAATCCAAGAGTACCATGCCTGTGGTGCCTATTTTAGACCATATAGTGCCTTCTTCAATCTAAAAACCTTCATTTCATCATTACCAAGTAGAAAACCCACTAGTTCTTTAATGTATACTACTTTTTCAAGAACCCCATTCAAGAATGAAATTTTGACATCCATTTGATACACTTTGTATCCTCTTTGAATTTCCTTGTCATGAAAAAGCCTGATTGACTCCAGTCACGCCACTACAGTAAATGTTTCTTCAACATCAACACCTTCAATATATGAATATCTTATATAAATGAATCTTTCCATATTTTTTTTATCAAATTACCTTCTCATAGAATTTATTCTTAAATATCCAATTTGTGAAAATCAAAATTTGAAATTCGGGTCTCATAACAAGATGAAATGTATGGTTCTTGTCAATCTGATCTAACTATTCATTCATTAAATTAACCCATGATTCATCCTTTTTAGCTTCTTCAAATGATGATGGATACACAACTAAAAAGAATGAATATTGTGCATTATTCCTCATTATCCTTGTCTATTTTGGTTCTGACCAATCCCCGATGATGTTAGTTTAATCAATATCTGGTTATTGATTTCTCTTGTGAGGTTCAGAATAATTTTCTTCAGCCATGGTTTCCTCTTCTAATTCTTCTTCTGAATCAACATTATATTGTGACCCTAGAATATTTTGGATATCTTCACAAACTTCTGTATATGTATCTCTTCCATGTCCACATTCTTCCTCATCATCTATCATATAAACATAATAATTACTTGATGCATTTGTGTTCTTCTCTTCAATGATATTGATATCAATGATTTCATCAATTTTTTCAAAAAAAATTATTGAAACATTTTTAGGATTTTATCTTCATTTAATGTCTAATAAATATTACTTCATCTGCAACATCACTGTACTTACCTTGATTTCATTATTTATTTTAGATGAAACATTTACTTCCAAAAAAATGGAAATGCTTCAAAGAGGGATTCTTTCTATTCCACAACTCATATGGTTTATTTTTCCCCCATATAAAGACCTGTTCGACTTTGAGTATACACTGCATGTTGAAAAACCTCATTCCACTAATGGAGAGGGATATGACACTCAATCATCATAATTATATGTATATTCTTAACATGCTGATTCCTATGATTAAAAACTATATTTTTATGGAGTTATAACAATAAAAAACTAATTTTGTATTCCATGTTTCTATAGAAAATATTCCAATTCAATGGATGTGTATTCCCCTCCATTGTTAGACTGAACGTGTTTAAATTTTTTATCCAGTATCATTCTCAGCTATTTGGTGATATGTTTTCATGAAATCAATAACTTGTCATTTCCTGTGCATAACCATCACACAATCCATTATAGTAAAATCATTAATAAAAAATGAAGCAACTCTCTCCATATGTTTCAACCACATTTATCAGTCCACATACATCTATGTGGTGAGAACACAAGGATTTGATTCCCTTTTCTTCATTGGGTAATATGAACTGCATACAAGAATTCCTCACATGCAGGCATTGCAAGTCTTCTCACATTCATGCCTTATATTAGGTATATCTATGATAATATTTAGTTAAGATATCTTTTCCATGTATTGTGGATAAATGTGAACCAACCTCCGGTTCCACAAGATGTTATCTTCTTCAACTATCATGTAAAAAATGTTCTCCTTACTATCAACCTAATACATGTTTCCATCTATTCTGCATCCTTTCATAAGAAAATTCCATGTCCTTCCTTTTATAGTTCACCCCTTTTGATTGAATGTTACAATAATTTTTTAGTCAAAATGTTGGCCTACACTCAAGAGATTCTAATGCAATCCATCCCCATTAATAACTTCAGTTTTCATAAGCTCATCACTTTCCAGTTCAGTACTCATGCGTCCTTTGATCTTCAAAGCACCCTCATTATAAAATATGATTGTTCCATCAACCTTTTTCTTTAAATTATTCAATAAATCTTCATTTATCTTCATATGAGATAATAATCCGCTATCAAGAATCCAAGTGATACTATAATTTTTATCTTTAAAAGTGACTTCATCAAGATTGGGTTTCTCAATCGACGAACTATTCCTTCCATGAAATATTAGTTGAGTGAATGATAAAGATGGCCTTTTAAATATATTTTCCCTGTGAAAAGGTTCATCATACTCATACTCTTCTTCTAGAGGATAAAATATGTTTGTAATATAAACATCGTCTAGTTGATGAGTATTGTCTTGTCTTGGATTTATATATGAACTCTTCATTCCACTCCTATGCTAGAAATAAATAGATTTGTGGAAAAATTTAGAACAATCAAATAAATATCCATGGAAATTATTTATTATATATGAAGTAGGATATGAATTAGTTCTTCAATACTGAATTCCTAGATCTTCTCTATTAAAATAGCTCCTTATGTCACGACTCATCCCCCAGGGCCTGTGTTGTGACTTCTGCAAGCCTGCCTTCCAAAGGCCAGGGGCTGGAGACTAGCACCGAAGGCGTATTCCCTAAAAATTGAGAAGGCATTGCCTTATATCCTATAAACACACACAACCAAGCACACCGCGGGATATGAACACAAGTTAACTGATTAGTAAATAGAGTGATTACATTACGTAAAAAGGGCCAGAATATAAGCCTAATTGGAAAGTACAAGAAACAGAAAAGTACAAGTAAACTGGGACAACTGTTATTAAAACCCACCAAGGATCCTACTTGAAGGGTAGGTACAGATCATGAATGGTCGTCTCTGCAGTACGCCTCATCTAAGGTCCACCTCTAAGATACCTCCAGTCCTGGTAACCTCGTCCTCAGTCAATGCTGTCCATCGTCTACACCAAACACAATAGCGTGTGGGCATATACCGTGCAGGGGTGAGTATAATGATACTCAGTAGGGACCCCGAGACCCAAAAGGTCTCACAAAATTCACAAAGGATAAACCACAATCATGGAAACAAATGGAAACTCTTATTAGGTATATGTTCATACATATACCTAAGTTATCAAGTATACCCATATCAACCAGGAGGAAATAGAGGGTCCAACCCAAAAGCTCAAATCTCAACTATTCCTCAAAGGAAGGAATACCACGAAGGGTAAGTACCACATAGGTATGCCACATAGAAGAATACCACCAAGGTATTACCATGAGGGAAAGTACCACTCAGGTACGAACTCAGATCACACTAGGTATAACATAGGTACAATAATAGAGATGATTAGATGTAACAACTGAAATATATTACTTTGTTAAGAGGAATACCCACAAAGGATCCCAAATTTCAGACCCACACAGGATCCTAGTACATCGTCAGACCCACACAGGATCCTAGTCCAATTTTAGTACATCGTCAGACCCACACAGAATCCTAGTACATCGTCATAACCACACATGATCCTAGTACATCGTCAGACCCACAGAGGATCCTAGTACATCGTCAGTACATCATCAGACCCACACATGATCCTAATACATCATCAGTACATCGTCAGACCCACACATGATCCTAGTACATCGTCAGTACATCATCAAACCCACACATGATCCTAGTACATTATCAGTACATCTTCAGACCCCCACAAGATCCTAGTACATCGTCAGTACATCGTCATACCCAAAAAAGATCCTAATACATCATTAGTACATCGTCAGACCCACACAGGATCCTAGTACATCGTCAGAGCCAGCTACAGGGTACCCAAAAAAGCTTGCTCATCTCTAGGAGATTCCGCTCCACAAGCTACTGGTAAATACTCCAACTACCATGAAGTCCCACAAAAAAGTATCCTAATGGACCGCCATGTAAAATGGGTCTCAACGCAATAGACGGTGTGTCATTCAGATGCCCGGTCTGTAAGTTATTAGCCTTTTAGTCCCGAAGGCCTAGTTGGATTCGTGCTCGATCCAACTTGACCGTACTCCAAAATTATCCAATTCTCGAGTGGAGTATACCAAAACAGACATATCACTCCAAGGTTTCTGGTGCGATAGACGGTTCGTCAAACGGAAGCCTGGTGCTAAAGTTATGACTGAAAGAACATAAAAATAGGTCAAAGTTGGTCCGGGTCCGGTCTGACCCGGGCGGACCGACCCACCCGACCCGACCCATCCTGGCTCGACCCAATCTAGTTTGGGTCGATCTGGCCTACTGGGTCCATCCTGGACCACTAGGTATGGCCTGGCCCGCGCTGAGCGATACGGCTCGCGCTGGGCGGTATGACCCACGCTGGGCGGCCCAGCCTGGCCGCATGTGGGGGGAGTCGCACGCCCCCCACCACAATCACCAAATGGATGAATCCGTTCAGTCTCTAGGAAAAACATGGGACCTGATCGGGTACCTCTCGGTCCATCTCGGCCTACCAAAATGGCTGAACCTTATCCTCCCGGCGGCGCATCATACGCCACCCCTCCGCGGCCAACCAAATGTCGACCGTCTTCTACCATCTGCCACATCCAGTAGGGTCACGACCCCCTTGCTCTGACAGTGGCACATCGTGCACCGCCCCTCTGCAGCCGGCTGAACGCCGGCCACCCTCTGTCCTCTACCACATCTGGCAATAGCCGATCACCTTCTGGCTTCCGCATGCTCTCTTCCTCTATCGGCGGCGCGGGCGCGCACCGCCCTGGTTCCGTGCGACTAGCCCAGGAGGAAGTCACCTCTGTTCTCCCCCACGAAGAGTACAATAACCATGAAGAATAGTGGAGGGATTGGGCTGTGTTCGTTTGGCTCGTACCCTCTGCATTAGTTTGGTAGCAGGCGGATCAAGAGAATTAATTCAACTCAAACAACGAAAAACAAAAAAACCCCTACCTCGAAGGTTTGTTGATGTGTCACATGATGAAGAATGGTGAAGGCAAAGAGGATGCCAATGATTGTTGCTTCCGTAATCACGCTTTCGAATTTAGCTCGGGCGTTGTCCTCTTTCTTGATTCTAAAGAACGTTCCTTTTTCTTGATTCTAAATAACTTTCTTCGATGGAGATGAGTTTCTCCAAGTTCACCCAGGCCTCTACATTTTCCAATGATTTGTACCCAAGGAAAAATGAGGAGCCAATAAAATATGTATCATCAATTTAATTTTTGGCACAAATTAAAATTGGCATCATTAATTACGATGAAGTTGGCATACTTAATTTAGGGGAAACCAAAAGTCACCTCCCTCATTAAAGAGGGAGTTCAAAAGTTGGGTGGTCCCCACCTTTAAGAATTCAAATTTCGGGTTTAAGTTCAGGTGGTCCCCACCTCCAAGGATTTGAATTGGGAGGATAAAAATAAAATAAATATTATTTTATAATTTTATTTTTATTCGATGAAAAACACAAAAAACTAACTTTCACCCATGACCAACTACCATCGAGGTGAAAGTCTACTTAAGAGAATACTGGCGCTGCGAGTTCAAAATTGTCCTCAGTTTTCAATTTTGAGCACTGGTTAAAAATTTACAAAAACCCACTCGCACGTTTACTGAACATACCCAAAAAAAAGTTCAGAAATTCATTCCGGGCACACCGGGCCTCGGAATCATGCACGATCAATTTTTTCAAACTCGTAAAATTACTATATAATTAAATAAAAATTACATGGAAATTATGGGTCTTTATATTCTCCCCACCTCAGGGCTTTGTTTCCCTGAAATCCACATCACAAAACTAAGAAAACAAGTGGGGGTACTGGGCAGCAATCTGAGCCTCCTGCTCCCATGTGCTCTCCTGGAGGTTCCCATGCTGCTAGCAAACGTGCACCAGAGGTATCGACCGCCCACGAAGGACCCGCTCCTATCAATCCTCAATCTCTACTAGAACCTCCATAAATGTCTCCCCATCGTCAACATCCTGCTCACCATGGTCGATGATGTGAGAAGGGTCATGCATGTATCTCCTCAGCTGTGATACATGGAAGACATCGTACACCTGGTGCAACTGAGGGGGAAGTGCTAGGCAGTAAGCCACCTCGCCAACTCTGCTGAGGACCTAGATGCATCTAATGAACCTCGAAGATAACTTTCCACCCTATCCAAATATCTACAAACCTCCTGGAGGTGAGACCCATAGAAAGACATGGTTTCCATCCTCAAAATCCATAGGTCTCCATATCCTGTCAGCAAAAGACTTCCGCCTGCTCTGTGCAGTCTTCATCCGCTCTTGGATGATCTGCACATTCTCTATGGTAACTCATACCATCTCTGGTCCCATGAGTGCTGACTCCCCTGGGTCAGTCCAGCACAAAGGCGACCTGTAAGGTCGGATGTACAAAGCCTCAAAAGGTGTCATCCCAATGGTGGAGTGATATCCGTTTTTGTATGAAAACATCACCAAAGGCAAGTAATCTTCCCATCTGCAACTGAAGTCAAGGACACAAGTAAGCATCACGTCCTTGAGGGTCTGAATGGTCTACTTAGTCTGACCATCCGTCTGAGGATAGAAGGTAGTGTACAAATGAAGCTGTGTCCCAAAAGCCTCCCGCAACTCCTTCCATAGTCGGGAAGTGAAACATGTATCATGATCAGAGACAATCGTCGATGGTACTCCATGTAGCTGCACAATCTCTTGCACATAGAGGCATCCCAAGCCCTCTACTGAACTCTGCTCTCTGATCGATAGGAAGTGGGATGAATTGGTGAGTTGGTCACAATCACCCAAATAGAATCATGACCCCTGGATGTACATGGAATTTCTGTCACGAAGTTCCTGGCTATCCCATACCACTTCCACTTTGGGACCTCTAAAGGCTGAACCAAGCCTACTGGTACCTGATGCTCCGCCTTCACTTGCTGACAAGTGAGGCACCGACAGGCAAACTCTGCTACAACTTTCTTCATTCCTGGACACCAGTGCTATTTTTGGAGGTCCTGGTATATCTTCACCACTTCTGGATGTACTGCTAGAGGGGATGTGTGGAACTCCCTCAACACTTCCTCGTGAAGTGAAACTGGTACCATGGTATGTCCTCTGAAGATAATCATGCGATCCCAACCTTAAAAAAATCTATCAGGTGTCTGTCCTGTGGATATTTGAGCACGTTGAGCCTCCCAGTCAGTATCCCCATGCTACACCTCCCTGACTCGCTGAAGAAGTAGTAGAGTGACTGTTAGAGACTGAAGAAAAAAGGTTCCATCTCGATCCACAAAGGATATCTACAAAGTGGCCAGCTTCTCCGTCACCTCACCTAGCAGGTGTATACCAGATCTTCTACTGAGTGCATCTACTACAACATTCCCCTTCCCAGGAGTATAGACTATCTCGAAGTCATAGTCCTGGAGGAACTCAATCCAACGTTGCTTTATCAGGTTCAGGTCCTTCTATGAGAAGATATACCTTAGACTCTTGTGATCCGAGTAGACTGTAAAACACTCGCCCATCAAGTAATGTTGCCACATCTTCAAGGTGAAGAACATAGCTACTAACTCCAAGTCATGGGTAGCATAGTTTTGTTCATGTTGTCTTAGCTATCAAGAACCATATGTGATCACTGCTCGTTCCTACATCAGGACACATCCGAGCCCGGTCCCTGATGTGTCAAAGTAGACTACGTACCCTACGCCCTCCTCTAGTAGCCTCAAAATGGGGGCACTAGTCAGCCTCTGCCTCAGATCCTGAATACTCTACTGGCATCTCTCCAACCACACGAAGGGTTTTCCCATATTCATCAAAAATGATAAAGGTGCTGCAAATCTAGAGAAATCTGGCACGAACCTCTGGTAGTATTCAGCTAAACCTAGGAAACTCCATATCTCTGCCACACTCCTAGGTGGATACCAAGAAAGTACCTCCTCAATCTTCGCTGGATCCACCGCAACTCCAACCTCTGAGATGACATGTCCCAAAAAATGAACTTCTCAGATCCAAAACTGGCACTTTGAGAGATTACCATAAAAATAGTTCTCTCGGAGTGTGTCCAGAATTATCTACAAATGATAGGCATGCTCCTCCTTAGTATTCTAGTAGATCAGAATGTCATCAATGAAGACTACTACAAAGTGATCAAGCTATGGCTGAAAGATCCTATTCACGAGTCCCATGAACACTGTTGGAGCATTGGTTATGCCAAACAGCATAACCAAGAACTTGTAATGACCATACCAACATCTGAAAGACGTCTTCTACACATCCTCATCTCAAACTATGAGCTGGTGATAACCTGATCCGAGGTCAATCTTTGAGAACCACTGTGCTCCCTTCAACTGATCAAAGAGGTCATCAATCCTCGGGAGTGGGTACTAGTTCTTCACGGTCACCTGGTTCAGGCACCAATAGTCAAAACAAAGCCTCAAGCTCCCATACGCTTTCTTGGAGAACAAAATTGGGGTTTCCCAAGGAGAAACACTGGGAAGAATTAATCCCTTCCCCTTTAAGTCCTCTAGCTGTACCCATAGCTCATGTAGCTTTGTGGGAGCCATCTGATATTCTGGTGTAGATATCGGTGCCGTCCCGAGGTACAAGTCAATGTAAAATTCCACCTCTCTATGAGGAGGTAGACGCAGAACATCATCAGGGAAAACATCCGCATACTGGTCCACCACTACAGGATAGCTCAGACTCTCCACATCAACCACTCTAAGGGTAAGGCTAGCCAACTGATGAGTGATCGACTGCACTCTCCTATGATTAAGTCCATCTTGTGCTGCAAAGGCTCCCTTCTCACCGGTGAAGGTAAACCTGGTCCCATCCATGTGAACACACCATACTTTGTGCCTAATACAGTCAATATGAGAATGAACTATTGATAACCAATCCATACCCAAGATGATTTTTTAATGCCTCGACGCCACTACTAGGAGATCCCAGCTGAAGCTCTCGCCTCTTAGAGTAAGCTCACACTGCTAGCACTAGTGCGTAATCATCAAATTCACTCCCATAAGAATCTCTAGCCACAAGAATCAAGCCAACAGCTTCGTCGGAATCTCTGAGCTCTGAATGATGGTAGTGGAAATAAAATAATGACTGGAACCTGTGTCTATAAGTAGTGCAACTAAGGTGGAGTAGACATAGATCATACCTCATATCATCTCTGGAGCACCATGGTTGTAGGCCTCAACTGCCTGGAGCTCAGCTCTCCCCTATCCACCTGCTTCCTGTGGTCAGGGTGGACCACCTGGTGGTGGTGGCGGTAACATCTCGAATCATCTCCCACCGTTGGCTACACGTCCAGCTCCTCCACCATGTCCTCCTGCTCTATGTGGACCTCCTCAGTCAAACCTATGTCTCTACCTGGGTGGTCCTTCGACCATCTGCTGATCCTCCGTATGACAGGTCGAACAATCATGAGCCATGTGACTCTGCCCGCCACATGTGAAACACTGCCTGTTCCTCGCATGAATAGCTATGTCTCCAGTACCCTGTACAACTGATCCTGAGTCATGCAGTCTTCCACCTGTAGGTCTGGTCCTCTTGGACCTCTATGACATCTGTCTACTTCCAGCTGTAGAAGACTCTGCTATGTGATGATAGGTGGTGGGTCTTGCTGCTGGTGACTTCTCTGCAAGAAAACTCTGCATTAAGAGGGCTCGCTCTAACACCCCTGCCTGCGTCAGGATGCTGAGTGAGATCATCTAAGCCCTGATCTCCTTCATGAGTCCCTACTCGAAGGTCTAGGCCTTGAAGAATGGGTCCCGTACAATATCAGTGGAGCAGCGTGAGAAGTCATTGAACCTCAATGAGTATAGAGCCATAGTCATGTTGCCCTGCTACAGATGAAGAATCTCCTATATGCGTACCATGCGAAGAGTTGCTGGGACAAACTCTACCCGAAACAGGATCTCGAAGTCTTCCTAGAGAAGTGTCACCTCGTCGTGAACCTGGAGCATCAAGCTCCACCATCTGCCTACTGCTTCCTGTAGAAGACTGGTGGAAAGGATCACCATGAGATCAGTTGGTGTCCCTACCAGTCAGAAGACTCTCACCATGACCTCCAGCCAATCCTCAACTTCCTGTGGGTCTGTCTCTCACATGAACCTGGGTGGGATCTGGTGCTAGGACTCATCCAATGTGCTCAAGCAGCGTGCACCCTCTACTGCTAGGGCTGGTGGCATCGGTGGACCAACGGGTAATGGTACCGCTGGTGCCTCTACTGTAAGAGGTCCCTACACCAAGGCCTCATCGCTCGGTGGGCTATCAGAGCATACTATACCAGGTACCCTAGTTGGCTGTCTGTGTGGAGGCATCCTGAAAAGAAATAGGTGCACTACGATCAATAAGTTATACCTGGTGAGATGACTCAAAGATATCACAAAGAAAAATCTTTGAAAAACACACACACAATCAGTGTTTTCATGCATTGAGTCAGAAATCAGAAGTCAAGGTCTTGGTGTATGGATACATTGGCTGCTGCACCATCACTAGATTCCCTAAACTGATAACCACACTCACTACACTTAACACTATAGCTGTTAAAAATATCAGAGTCCTATGTTCTATGGTAGAACCGATTCCTCTGATACCAATTGTCATGACCCGTCCCCGGGGCCCGTGCCGTGACTACCCCAAGCCCACCATCCATAGGCCAGGGGATGATGACTAACACTGAAGGCATATTCCCTAAAAACTCGGAAGGAATTGCCTTATATCCTATAAACACACACAACCAAGCACATAGCAGGATACACACACACGGTAAAATGATTAGTAAATATAGTTATTACAGTAAGTAAAAAGGGCCTGAATACAAGCCCAAATGGAAAGTACAAAAAACTGAAAAGTACAAGTAAACTGGGACAACTCCTATGAACACCCGCCAAGGATCCTACCTGAAGGGTAGGTACAGCTCTCGAACGGTCGCCTCTACGGTACGCCTCATATAAGGTCCACCTCTAAGCTACCTCAAGTCTTGGTACCCTCATCCCTAGTCAGCGCTGTCCGTCGTCTGCACCAAACACAATAGGGTGCAGGCATAACCCATTCATGGTTGAGTATAATGATACTCAGTAGGGACCCCGAGGTCCTCAACATCTCACAAAATTCACAAAGGATAAACCAAATCATCGAAACAATGGAAAAACCTTCTTAGGTATATGCCCATACATATACCTAAGTTATCAAGTATACCCATCTCAACCATGAGGAAACACATGGTCAAACACAAAATCCCAAAGCTCAACTATTCCACAAAGGAAGGAATACCATGAAGGTAAGTACCACACAGGTACACCACACAGAAGAATACCACCAAGGTATTACCATGAGGGAAAGTACCAGTCAGGTTTGGACTCAACTCACACCAAGTATAAGATATGTACAGTAGTAGAGATGATTAGATGTAACTAATGAATCATCTTTCTCTATTAAGAGGAAGACCCACGAAGGATCCCAAATTGCAGACTCACATAGGATCCTAGCACATAGTCAGAACCACACAGGATCCTAGTTCAATGTTAGTACATCGTCATACCCACACAGGATCCTAGTACATCGTCAGTACATCGTCAGACCCACACAAGATCCTAGTACATTGTCAGTACATTGTCATACCCACATAGGATCCTAGTACATCGTCAGACCCACACATGATCCTAGTACATTTTCAGTACATCGTCAGTCCTACACAGAATCCTAGTACATCATCAGTACATCATCACACCCACACGGGATCCTAGTACATCCTCAATACATCGTCAGACCCACACAGGATCCTAGTACATCGTCAGTACATTGTCAGGCCTACACAAGATCCTAATACATTATTAGTACATCATCAGACCCACAAAGGATCCTAGTGCATCATCAGTACATTTTCAGAGCCAGCTATAGGGTACCCGCACTAAGCTTGCTCGTCTCTAGGAGAGTTCGCTCCTCAAGCTACTAGTCGATACTCCAACTATCAAAAAGTCCCCTTAATAAGTATCTTAATGGACCACCATGTAAAAGGGGTCTCAATGCAATAGACAGTGCGTCATTCAGATGCTCGTTCTGTAAGTTATTAGCATTTTAGTCCCGAGGGCCCAGTTGGATTCGTGTCCGATCCAACCCGAATGTACACCAACTTTATACAAATCTAAAGTGGGGTATACCAAAAGGATTTTCTCGCTCTAAGGTTTTAGTCACTGCAGATGGTTCATCAAACAGATGCTTGATGGCAAAGTTATGGCTGAAAGAACGTAAAATTGGGTCAAAGTTGGTTCGGGTTCGGTCCGCCCCGGCCAGACCGACCCGACCCGACCCGACTCGGCATGGGTCAACCTGACCCATTTCGAGTTGATCCATCCCACTAGGTCTGACCCAGTGCACTGGGTCCAGCCCAACCTTCTCGGTTCGGCCCAGCTCGCGCTGGGTGGCTCGACCAGCATTGGGTGGCCTAGCCCGCACTGGGCGGTCCATCCCATGCTTGGCGGCCCAGCCTGGTGGCATGTGGGAGAGGGGGGGGGGATCGCATTCCCCCTAGATCAATCACAGAATGGAAGAAGCCGTTAAGTCGCCAGACAGGATGCGAGACCCACTTGGGTCCCGCTCGGCTGACCAAAACGATAGGCCCTTGTCCTCCCGGTGGCATGTCGTGCACCACCCCTCTGCGGCCGACCAAATACTGGCCACCTTCTACCATCTGCCGTGGACAGCATGGCCGTGGACCCCTCGGTTTGACGGTGGTACATCATGTGCCGCCCCTCCGCGGCTGGCCAAATGCCGACCACCCTCTGTCCTCCGCTGTAGACGACAATAGACGGCGGCCCTCTGGCCTCCGCGTGCTCTCTTCCTCTACTGGCGGCATGGGTGTGCGCTACCCCGGTTCTGTGCGACTAGCTCGGGAGGCAGTCGTCTCCTTTCTCCGCCACTAAGAATAAAACAACCATAAATAATAACGGAGGGATCAGGCCATGTTCGCTTCGCCCTTACCCTCCACATTAGTTCAGTAGCAGGTGGATCGAGAGGATTAATTCAACTCAAACCATGAAAAACAACAAAACCCCTACCTTGAAGGTTCATTGATGTGTCGAACGATTAAGAACGGTGAAGGCGAAGAGGGTGCCAACGATCGTCGCTTCCTCAATCATGCTTCCGAAGTCGACTCGTGCGTCATCCTCTTTCTTGATTCTGAAGAACATTCTTTGATGGAGATGAGTTTCTCCAAGTTCTCCCAAGCCTCTACCTTTGCCAATAATTTCTCCCCAAGGAAAAATGAGGAGCCAATAAAATATGTATCATCAATTTAATTATTGGAACAAATTAAAATTGGCATCATTAATTATGATGAAGTTGGAATAATTAATTTAGGGGAAACCTAAAGTCACCTCCCCCATTAAAGAGGGAGTTCAAAAGTCAAGTGGTCCCCATCTTTAATAATTAAAATTGGGGGTTTTAGTTCGGGTGGTCCCCACCTCCAAGGATTTGAATTGGGAGGATAAAAATAAAATAATTTTTTTTTATAATTTTATTTTTATTCCATAAAAAACACAAAAACTAACTTTTACCCCTGACCAACTGCCGTCGAGGTGAAATTCTTCTTAAGATAATACTAGCACTGTGAGTTCAATGATGTCCTCAGTTTTCAATTCTGAGCACCGGCTCAAAAGTTACAAAAACCCACTCGCACATTTACTGAACGTACCCAAAAAAAAGTTCATAAATTCATTCCAAGCACACTGAGCCTCAAAATCATGCACCATCAATTTTTGCAGACTCGTAAAATTCCATTATAATTAAAAAACATTTTCATGGAAATTACTAGTCTTTACAACTTAACTCTTCATATTATAAAATGGTATGGCTTAGATAACCATATAATTGAAATTTCAAAAGAGGACATGTCATCCCACTTATATTTCTCCCTATGACTCCTTAGGAAAATATTTTTATTTAAAATCATTTCTAGAAGCTTGTGGATAATTTTTATTTATCCTTTCTGTTTGATTTGAGAATTTATTTGTTAATACTTCAAAATACTTTAGGTTATGTACAACATTCAAATTCTTGTTATTTTGGTTCAACTTGTTTCAACCTTCAATATTTTAGCATCACAACCAATTCCACTTTTCTCTATACATGTGGATATTTTATCATCTAAATCCTTATCTACTCTTTCAAAAACCTTATTTTCTCTCTCTATCATCTTAATATACGAGAGTCTTCCAAACTATATTTTCTTATTTTTTCCCTTTGAATTTGATTCACTTTCAAGTTTACTCCTTAGAGTGACAAATTCTTCTTCAAGAACCTCAATAGTCTTGTGCTTCTCCTCTCATCAGGATGTAAGTTCATTGATGACCTTTGAATGTTCTTCAATTATGATCTTTAGTTCCACTAAATCTTCTTTACTTTCATTGGTTTTTTATTGTTCTTTCAGTACATCTTCCAGTCATTTAATTTCAACTTCAAGCTAGCCAATATAATCTAATTATTCTTCCACAAAATCTCTCCACTTATTGCATATATTACATTGATTTTCAAATATTACAAGAGAATCCTTCAGTTGCAACTTGATATCATTTTCTGCAATCAACTTATTATCTCAAGATTTATCTTTTGATGATTCTTTCCTTCCAACTATATTCATCAAAGATGTGTGGTTTCTAGATTAAAACTCTAGTTCTACATCCTCAAGGAATTAATTGTCATCATCTTCTTATTTATAGACAACACTTTTCCTTTATACTTTCTTTCAATGTTTAAAGTATCCTTTTTGATAAAACCTTTTTTGAGGCTTCTTAAAATTTCTTTCATTACTTCATTTATCATCGAGCTTCCTTGAGAACTAAGAGGAAATGTGCCCAACTCTACCACAACTAAAACTTTTTAAGAGAATATTCCTTCAAATATCCCTTTTTCTATCTTGAATTTCTTTTCAAGAAGAGAAATAATTGCATCTTCTTCATTGTCTTCATGAAGTATATCTCTAGAAACATCATGTTTTTTCAATGGATTTTAAAGCCATTTTTTTGCATACTCAAGTCATTGTATCTTCAGGTTTGCCTCTCATTTCATATGCCACCAGACTACTCAGTAGACCATCCAATGAAAAGTTAGATAATCCCCTTTCCTCAAGACCTGAAACCTTTTAATTTTAGAGAGGTAGAAGACTTATAAATATTTTATTCACAATGTAAATGTCTTTTATTTCTTAAATAAGTCCACATATAGCTCCAACACCCTCAGTAATTTGATTAAAAAATGTATCCATATTTTCATCAGGATGCATTTTTAATTCATTAATCTTTTTATGAAGGACTTGAAGTTCTTCCTCATTCACAGTGTTTTCTCCTTCATAAATATTATCTAATTTTTCCCACATAGACTTTGATCAAGTAAAAATACTTAACTTTAGTTATATCTGATTAGAAATAGATACAATGAGGGTATTTTATGCTTTAGCATCTACATCGAGTATTTTCTATTTTTATCAATCATAGAAATCCATGTTGGTCAGTGACCTATATTACTTGTGTAGTGGAAAAGAGTAATTCCATTACAATATATCATAGAAGAGATCTTGTCCTATTATTCCATATCATAAAGTTACATCCATCAAAGATGGGGTCTCCCCTAATATTAACTAGATTATTCATGACTGCAAATAGAGATATATTTAACACCCAAAACCTTTATGCTCAGATACCACTTGAAGGACCCTGGAACACCCTGAGAGGGGGAGGGTGAATCAAGGTGTCAACTTTTTATTTTAAAGTAATGGATCTTGTTACCATGTCTGTACGTACCTATAAAACACGTATAATGGTAATGAGTAGTAATTAAAACATTCAAAAGTATCATGACAACACAATGATTTTACTTGGTTCACCACTATGGGCTAGTCCAAGGATCATATGATGAAATTGTGTCGGTCATACCTAAATCCACTAAACATCACAAGATGGTGAATACAGAAGTTTTGACATAGTCACTCCATGACATGAACATTTCCTTTATATGATTTTAGGGATATTATACTGTGTCCCTCAGAATAATTCCATTGACTTCCCCTAGCTCACAACTTTGAGATAATTCTAACTCAATTTATAGACTTGAAGGTAACTTAAATGGGTTGGAATTATGGTATTTTTCCCCAACATATCATGATAAATTACTTGAACCATATACCTAATTTGATTCACAGTGAAATAACTATCCTCTTAAACCTGATGTTTAATACCACCTTTCAAAAATATCCTTTACAAACCACACCGCCTTCACGAAGCTAACTTTTTTCGTAGAAAAAACTCCTTCTATAAGCTCACAAAGTCAATATGGAATACCCTATCCTCGTGAATCACCCTTTAATCAAAATCATTGGCATCAGAAAATTCTTATAGTCATTTTACAATGCTTATGATTACATAGAAATAAAGATTCAAGAATCTCCCTTAGATTCTCAAAATCAAGGATTTTTTTGATTTTCCTCTAAAAAAATACTTTTAAGTATGGGGGATAGCTTCATATTTATAGGCTCATAAATTCATGATGCTCCACCACCTCTTCTTAGATTTTCCAAATTTTTCAAAAACATATTTTCATAGCTCATTCTATCGTGAAGCTCCATGTAATTCCATATTTGCAATGATCAATGTAATCATGTTACTTTCTGTAAAAAATTCTCTCCGCTTAGAAGCTCTAATTATATTAACCGTAGAGATCACTGTCACCATTTTCAAACCTCCAATTCTTCGTTGTTTGCGACGTACATCGCTATCATGAATATCACCATCTTATTTTTTTGATCCTACACGAAACAAAATTCGAAAAGTCCATCATCGTGAAACTCATGAATTTTTCAAATTTTCATAATTCCTTCAAGGAAATACACTTTTCATGATGAAATCAATTCTATAAATTTCGGACCACAAAATTTTGGCAAACATTGGGAAACGATTCCACCTTCGAGAATGTTCTCAACTTGAAATGTAATATGCCTTTGCTTTCAAACTTTATGATATTACATGGGAGGATTGACCAAAAACAAAAACCGTACTTCATTTCCAATAAAGGACACCCTTTGTTACAACAATAATTGTAACACCCTGAGTTTTAAAAAAGAAACACTATGTTCAATTGCATACATGATACACTACATCGAGCTTAAATGAACAACTAAATATTATTATTTAAATTTTACTATTAAAACCTAGACATTGGAATAGAAGGAATGAATAATATAAAATGAATTATGAAAATATAGTTTAAACATGTATAAATAATGATTCATTGGTTACAAAATTTATTAGAAATTGAAATAAAAACCATTTGAATATAAATGATGTGTTTTTATGAACACCTATTCAAAAAGAGAATAATTGTGTTTATAAAATCATATCAACCTTTTTGGATTTTTAAAATATATGTTATATATTCAATGTAATGTTTTAAATTCATCTTATATGTTTTCTAGATTTGATATAAGAACAAATTCAATTTTTTGGATCAAAGAAGTATTTTTCTTAAAATGCAGTTTTATCACCTTTTGATGGAGAAACCATTTTTAAATTTAGTTTTTGACAGCTTTATATCTAATATTTGACAAAATAAACTTTTTATTTAGAATATAGACATTAAAATTTACTTTGGATTATTTTTTTTGATATTTTTCTGATAACTATCATGTTTTGATAAATAGTACAAATATGCTAAATTTTAATTGAAAACAATTTTTTCCATCGAGATAATTTATATAGTGAAATAATATTATTTAATGGTTTTAAAGTATAAATGAAATATTTTTTTTCATTTAATCTATTTTTGGTCAATAGAAGTAATTTCACATTGAAATTGGACATAAAAATATGTCAATAATTTAGTAGTTTTTACTTGTTAAAAACATGCTTTCTAGTTTTGACAACGAGAATTAATTTCAAATTAATTACTAAAATTACTATGTTTTGAATTTTGAAAAATGGATTCCATATTTTTAATCATAAGGTCTAAATTTTTTAAATAGGTATCTTTTATTTTTTGACATTATGAATAGTAACTTCAGTAATTATTTTTATTTACCTTGGTTAAAGGGTAAATTTGATAAATAAGCATAAAAAATAATATTATAATAATATAAAACTACCCTAAACTGTGTCTTAATCCTATTTTATGAGATATTTCATACCATGAGAATCCTTAGGCCGAACTTTTGGAATTTGGCAGCCACTTGGGGTGAAAATGACATTTTATAATTTTTAATTTAAAGAAATGGGAAATATAACAAAAACATCTATCTCTTAATATGAAAATTTTAATATAGTGTTATATAACTAATCTCTATGAATTTAAATATTCATTATAAAGATAAAAATATTTAATAAATCATGGTATTTTATTTATAATTTTTATACATTAAATAAATAAATTTATTTATGACAAAATGATGATGCAATGATTACGTTATTAATGAAAAATTCTCATAAATGATATTTTAAATATTAAAATAAATGTAACTTGAACTTTTTTATACCATACATGGATTTTTTGGATGATATTGACATGTTATATTGGATTTAATTCCTTTTTATCGAAGTAATAAAGTTGTTATAACTTTAACAAAAACTCAATTACTAAATAGTGTCAAAATTGACATAAATAAATTTTTAAAAGAAATACTATTTTATTAAATGACATAATAGTCCTAAAAATATAATATTAGTATAACTAAATTATATAATGTTAAAAATATTATTAATGATCCACTTATGGTTATATTGACATTTCATAGTGACTATAATTACTATATGTTGTGAAAATATAAAAAGATATGGTAAAAGTTAATGTTTTTAACTAAGGGTTAAAGCTAAAGGATACAATTAATTTTATAAAATAAACATTTCTAAAACATATTGGTTAATTGTATTTCTACACATCCTTATATTATACTCAAATAATATCACTTTTTAGCGATTATAATTTGGAAATCATTTTCTAAAAAAAATAATATTTCAAGACTTTCCTTATGTGCCCCTCCTCCCTCTTATAAAAGGTCACCACCTCTACCCACTTACTCACACATCTCAAGCCCATTGGATCATACAAAGTTTTCTAAAATAATCTCACAAAATCCATACCTTCCTCTTATAAGGCTTAATTTTGGTATAAGTCAATTCAATAAAGCCTTTTGGCTCAAATCCAAAGGAGTTACCCGTTTTAGAGGTAGCATCTTCTCAAAAGTTCCATTCCTTTATTTTCCTTCTTCACTCCATATTATATTATTATTTTATAATTAAATAAAAAATACAGTATTATAAATATACTAGGATGTTTTTATGATATGTATTTTAGCTACACTTACACACACCTCCATCTAATGAATACAAATATATTGTTTTTGTGTACGGTGAACTACTGCCTCACAAAATGATGATTGTTCAATTTTCTCCTACCACCTCTTCTGGTGGCCATTATGATGAAAATATATTTATATATGATATATATATTTTTTATATTGTCACTATGATTATTAATTTTTATTTATATCATACCTTTATGCTTTTGAAAATTTGTAAAAATGATAATTTCATTTGAGGAAGTGTCGACTACTGCCCCCTCACAGTGATATGACTCATTCATGCCATACATGGAACGTATAAAGTATGTATTTAATGAAATTATTTAGAATATATTAAAAATATATTATAATTTAATTATAATATACCTATTTATTATTTATTTTTCCTTCCATTAATATGACAAATAAATGAAAGTAGCGTTCATGCGTACGTACGACCTACTGTCTCCTCAAACGGTGCATTTCATTTCTTATCTCAAAATGTTATGGACTATTATAAAAAAATATATATTCTAGATATATATGATATTTAAATCATGAATACTATTCTATATATAATTTACTTTAGACCACATTGAGAATTCCTAATTATAACAAGTTCATTTTTTACTCAAGTACCTAACATCGACAAAACGTCTGATATGAACTCAAATAATTAACTAATTGTTATAACATGGTAATAACTGATATAAAATGAATAATAACATTTAAAAATGTTCTAAATAAATTATAAATTATATTAAGTTTATTTTTTGTGGAATTAAACAATGAACATGACAAGTTAGATTCAAGGTAAGGGAACTTCTTAACCCAATTTCCATTCTTTAGGTTGATCTTTTACTTCTTGACTATGTCGTGCTATGATAATGTGAGAAATGAATTTTGATATCTTATCTTTTATTTATAATTTTATTATGGGGATTTATAGTTAATACTCATAATCAATCTACTTGATTGAAAAAATGATCTTTGTAAGGTAAATCTTAACTCAATCTCTATTCATTCAGTTAAATATCAATATCATTGGTTTTGTTTTTCCAAGAGTATGTGTAAATGAACTTGGACTGTTTTACACTGAATACCCACTTATTATGGGTGTATTTATATCATTTATAGATAGTTATTTCATTTATTTATCCTTAATCTAATGATACAATCTTCCTAAGAGATTTTGCCTCAATTTACATTCCATTGAGACTTATTTTCTGTTATGAACCAATTCACTTTTATATGGTGCATATATTTCCATTTGACATATTATATCATGAATCATTTTATTCTCATGATATTAAAGTTTTTTAATGTTTTTTTCAATTATTTTTATTCAAGTATTTTCACAAGTGGAAAGGGACACTTTAACTAAAACATTGTTTTAAATGTTTTAAAGATTTATTATTCTAAATATTTCTCATTAAAGTCCATGTTTTCAAAATTATTTTAGGGATTTTTTTATATGACCATTAAAGTTTTAAAATTTCAATACCTTTAAAAGTTTTAAAGTGTAATGGGACACTTTTATTCAAAAATAAATTTATTAAATGTTTTAAATGGTTTTGGAAATGGATTGAATATTTCAATATCTTGAAATGATATCTTGTGATTGAAAATGTAGAAATGTTAATTTTCCATTAATCTGGATTTATGTGTTATGATTATGTTATCGTTCTTGGGAATTGTTAACGTATATGGGTGGTTCCATGATAAACCAAGGGCGGGTGAGCCTGAGATATCTCTCCAATGCATTGGGTAACGTGATAGAGGTAAATGTAAAGGTTTATCCTAAGAGATTTAGGGAATATACTGTGATGGGTATTCCAAATATAATCATGAAGGTTACTACCTATGTAGATGTGAAAGATACAATGAAAGTATGTTATGGATGTCATAAGTTACATTTATGATTTATGACTTTGATGATTTATAAATAAATCTTATGATTTCATGAGGTATATTAAAATGATTATGTTTTATGAGTGAAAAGTATGATTTCATTGATTTTTATGTATTCATGTACTAATAATTTCTTTCCTTATTTAATAACCCTTACTAAGCTTTTTATGCTCATCCCATGTTTTTTGAAAAAATTTTCACAGGGTATAAGGAAGGGTAAGAGAAAGGAAGAATTCAAGAAGATATTTATCAAGAAAAAAATTCTTGTTTTTTAAGGTGTTTTATTGTTGTGAAAAATATTGGATAGAATAAAAGTGTCTAATTTGTAATATTTGAGATTTAATGTAATAGTTATAATCTAATTCTATAAATCTATAAACCTAAAAGATCCAAAATTAAAAATAAAGTAAATTCTTGATCAAAAATCAAGATTATGTAATGTTTAAGGCTAGGTCTTTGTAGTTGGTATTGGAGGATGGTTTAGACAAATTTAGGGATTGGGAGATTTGGATAACCACATGGTAAGCATCTATATCAATTATTTCAGTTAAATACTTGTTTTATAATTTTTCAGATCAAGGAAAGTTGATTACAAATGGAAGGAGGATGATCTCAAATAGAATTCCTATCTCTTCTTGATGACATTCTTGAAATAATTATTACAAATTAATGTTCGTATGATTGTGAATTTTTTTCTAGAATACAACTCACCTGTAAGTAGTTTTTTTAGATATCAAACACCTCCAATATACCTCGATACCATCTTGGATCATGGTTTGTATTTAATCAAATCCTATTTTCTCAATATTCTCATATTTTCAAGAAAGGTAAATATTATCAAGGAATTTTAAAATATTTTATCTTATCACAATATTTTAAAGCATATTATGATTTTGAAAAGGGTTCTAAATAAAGAGACCCTTATGCAACCTCTTTATATTTTCTTATAAAATATAGTCTTTAACACATAGTTATGGTATTTTAAAAGGACCATTTATTGAAAGTTTTAACACAAAATCATTCCAAATATTTTATAAAAATCTTGTTTTATCATATGTTTTGAATTTATATGTCATACATGATTATTTTCCAAAACAATTTTTCTATAAACACCCATATGACCCATGTTGGATAAGGTGTATTTGGATAAAAAAATGATTTTGAAGGATCTCTAAATCATTTTTTTAATGCATGGACCTTCTATATACATGATCAAGATGACGATGAATCTAGGTGGGCACCATGATCATTGTATAATGATCTTTCATTGGGAATAGTTTTATTTTATCATACATAGGTGAAATAAAAAAAATAAATATTTACAAGGCTTTCTGAATTATGATTTTTGAGGTCATTATGAGTTGATATGAAAATAAGATGTATAAGACAACCATTTAGGATAAAACATGTAAGGGTTATTTTTGAGTTTTATAAAAGGGACAACTCGAAAGATGGGTGACAACCCGTCACTTCAAGCAAGGCCACGAGAATCAAAGTATGACTTATTGGTTAAATGATTTTATGGATCAAGAATAAGTTGATTTTGGGAACTTATGTTTTATCAAATTGATATCCTTAGTATAGGAAAATGATTTGATGATTATGTGATAAATGTTATTTTGGAATACATTCACTCTTTTGGGAACATTTTATGACTAAAGAAAATAGTATAATATGGGATTTAATTTGAGGAGTAATGGTTGAATTTTATTTTTGAAAGAATATATTTTTTTATTGTGGAAAATGGTGATTTGGGTTATTTGTGGAAATGATTAACTTTTCATGGAGAAATATTTATTAGGTTAATTAATTTTAAGTATGAGACTTTAAGAGCATTTGATATTATTTGGAGATAAATTTTAAGATTTATCATGGAAGATTATGTGATAAAAGCCTTATGATTTTTGGGTTTCAATGTTATTTGGATTATTTTGAGGAATTTTAAAGACTTTTTTTGTTGAATGGTCTATGTAGAACTTGGATATTACTATTGAATTTTGGAGATTGAAAGTTTTTCTTATCCTTATAAAATTATTATTTTTTGGGGATTATATAATATTGTACTAAAAATTTTGGTTTTTGTTAATTTTTAAAGATATGGAAGTATATAGTTTATCTTTTGTGGATTATGTGATTATCTAGAAGATTATTCTATAACTTCAAGTGTTAACAAGTCTTCTTTAAAACTCATTGTTTTTAGAAAGGATGAGTGTGTGGTAGAAATTTTTTAAAGGATGAAACTCTACTTTTCAAGTAAGTATGTTTCCTTATTTTCTTATTCTAATTAGAAAAATAATTCCTTAACTTTATGAAAATGATATTAAATAAAAAGTTTTCAATTTACTTTTAATACTGTGAAATCAATGAGCATTTAACCCATCACAAGTTTATGCTTTTTTAGTTGTTAAATTTCTCCTAATCATGTTTTATATCACTCTCCCTAATAACTTGACACAATTGTTTCTCCCATATCCATGTTTTCCTACATGGAACTCTAGTATGTGTTAACACCCTATGTTTTAAGAAAGAAACACTATGTTCAATAGTATATATGATATGCTACATCGAGCTTAAACGAACAAAGAAATATTATTATTTAAATGTTACCATTATAACCTATCCGTTGGAATGGAGGGAATGAATAATATCAACTGAATTATGAAAATATGGTTTTCACTTGTTTAAATAATTATTCATTGGTTACCAAATTTATTATAATTGGAAATAAAAACCAATTGAATATAAAGGATGGGTTTTTATAAAAACCTATTCAAAAAGAGAATAAATGTGTTTATAAAATAATATCACCCATTATGGATTTTTAAAATATATGTTATATATTAAATTTAATGTTTTAAATTAAACTTATATTTTTTCTATATATGATATGAGAACAAATTTATTTTTTCAAATAAAATAAGTATTATTCTAAAAATGCAGTTTTACCGCCTTTTGATAGAGACCCCATTTTAAAATTTAGTTTTTAACACTATTATATGATCTATTTAAAAAACTAAAATTATTATTTATAATTGGGACATAAAAATTTACTTTGGATTAATTTTTTATATTTTTTTGATAACTATCATGTTTTGATGAATATTAAAAATACGCTAAATATTAATTGAAAACAACTTTTTCCATCGAGATAATTTATATGATTAAATCATATTATTTTACAGTTTTAAATTATAAATGTAATATATTTCTGTCATTTAATCCAATTTTGTTCATTATAAGTAACTTCACATTGAAATTGGACATAAACACACGTCAATCGTTTAAGAGTTTTTACTTCTTAAAAACACGATTTCTGGTTTTGACAGTGAGATTTTATTTTAAATTAATTAATAAAATTTATGTGTTTTGAATTTTTAAAAATGGAATCCATATTTATAATTATAAGGTCCAAATTGTGTAAATAGGTACCTTTATTTTTGATCATTATGTAGAGTAACTTCAATAATTTTTTTTATTTAGCATGGTTAAAGATTAAAATAGATAAATAAGGGTAAAAAATAAATATTATTATAATATTAAAGTACCCAAAATCATGTAATAATCCTATTGTATGAGATATTTCCAACCATTATCATCTTTAGGATGACCTTTTTTCATTTGGGATCCACTTGGGTGTGAACATGACATTTAATAATTTTTAATTTAAAGAAAAGTGAAATATAACATAAACATGTATCTTTTAATAAAAAATTTTTAATATAGGGTTATATAACTGATATCTATGACTATAAATAGTCATTATAATGATAAAAAATATTTAATACATCATGTAATTTTATTTATAATTTTTATACATTATATAAATAAATTTATTTATGACACAATGATGATGTAGTGACCACCTTATTAATTAAATATTCAAATAAATGATATTATAAATGATAAAATAAATGTAATTTAAAATTTTTGATGCCATACACAAATTTTTTGTATGATATTGACATATTATATTTGTTTCAATTACATTGGTTCAAATAAATCAAGTTGTCATGACTTTAACAAAAAATCAATTACTAAATTGTGTCAAAATTAACATAAATGAGTTTTCAAAACAAATACTATTTTATTAAATGATATAATAGTCATATAAATCTAATATTAGTATAAATGACTTATATAATTTTATAAATGTCATTAATTATCCACTTATGGTTCTATTAGTATTTTATAGTGACTATAGTAACCATATATTTTGAAAATACAAGAAGACATGGTAAGAGATGTTTTTAACTATGGATTAAAGCTAAAATATAAGGATAATTTTATGACCTAAACTAGTATAAAACCTATTTGTTTAGACTCTTTATACCCATAATCATATTATCCTATAATTATATCACTTTATATCTATTATAATTATAAAATCATGTTATAATAAAATAATATTTCAAGACTTTCCTAAAGTGCCCCTCCTCCCTCTTATAAATGGACACCACATCTACCCATTTACTCACACCTCTCAATCCCATTTTATCATAAAATTTATGATCAAATAATATTATAACATAAATGAATTCCTATTATAAGCCTTAAATTGGTAATAATAAAATTCAAGCAAGCATTTTTGGTCAAATCAAAAGGAGTTACCCTTTTTAGAGGTAGCGTCTTCTCTAAAGTTGATTTCTTTTATTTTCCTTCTTCACTCCCTATTCTATTATTATTTTATTGTTACATAAAAAATACAGTATATTCAATATAATAGGATTTTTTATTATAATTATTCTAACTACACTACACACACCTCCATCTAATTTATACAAACAAACCGTTTTTGTGTACGGTGAACAACTACCTCAGGAAACGATTATTGTTCAGTTTTCTCCTAGCACCTATCATGGTGGCCATTATGATGGAACTATATTTATATATTATATATATTATATTTATATTGTCTCTATTATTCTTAATTTTTATTTACATTATACCATTATGCTTTCCATAATGTGTAGATACGATAATTTCATTTCAGGTTGTGCTGACTACCACCCCCTTAATGTGATATGAATCATTCATGAAATACATGGAACATATAAAGGATATAGTTAATGAAATTATGTAACATATATAACTCAGATATTATAATTTAATTATAATATTCCTATGTATCATTTACTTTTCATTACTTTAATTTGACAAAGAAATGAAAGTAATGTTCATGCGTACGTACGACCTACTGTCTTCATGAACAGTGAATTTATTTTCTTATATCCAAATGTTATAGAATACTATAAATAAATAAATATATATATTATATATATATGATATTTAAATCATGAATCCTATTTTGGAGATAATTTACTTTTTACTATAATTAAAATTTGTAATTATAACATGTTTATTTTTTACTCAAGTACCGAACATTGAAAAAACATCCGATATGAACTCTGATAATTAACTAATTTCTATAACATAGTAATAAGTAATATAAAAGGAATAAAAAACATTAAAAAGTTTCCAAATCAAGTATAAATTATCCTAAGTTTATTATTGAAGAAATTAATTAATGAATGGGACAAGTCGGATTCATGGTAAGGGAACTTCTTAACCCAATTTCCATTCTTTGGGTTGATCTTCTACTTCTTGACTATGTCATGCTATGATTATGTGAGAAATTAATTTTGAAATAATATATTGTATTTATACTTGTCTCATGTGGATTTATAGGGAATACACATTATCAATGTATTTTATTGACAAAATGATCTTTGTAAGGTAAATCTTAACTCAATCTCCATTCACTGAGTTAAATATCCATGTCATTGGTTTTCTTTTCCAAGAGTATGTGTGAACAACCTCATATTATTTTACACTAAAAACCCACCTATATTGGGTGTATTTATATTTGTCTCACATAATTGTTTCATTGATTTATACTTAATCTAATGATATGATCTTCATATAATATTTTGTCTCAATTTACATTTCATTGAGACTTTATTGTTTTTATGCACCAATTCCCTTTTATATGGTGTATATACTGCCCTTTGACATATTATATCACGTATCTTTTTATACTCATGATATTATAAGTTTTTTAATGTTTTTCTTTAATTATTTTTATTCAAGTATTTTTTCAATTGGTAGGGGACTCCTTAACTAAAAAATCATTTTAAATGCTTTAAAGATTTATTCTTCTAAATATTTCTCATTAATGTCCCTGTTTTCAAAATGGTTTTAAGGATTCATTTATATGTAAATTAAAGTTTATAAAAGTTAATTCCTTCAAAAGATTCAAATTGGTATGGGACACTTTCATTAAAAAATATCTTTATTAAATGTTTTAAATGGTTTTGGAAATGGATTGAATATTTCAATATTTTGAAATGATATCTTGTGAATGAAAATGAAGAAATGTTATTTTTCATTTAAGATGGTTTTATATGTTATAATTAGGTTATGGTTCTTGGGAATTATTTATATATACAATTAATTCTATGATAGACCAAGGGCATGTGATCCTGAGATAGCTCTCCAATTCATTGGGTAACACGACAAAGGTAAATGTTAAAGTTTCTCCTAATATATTTAGGGAATATACTATGATGGTTATTCTAAACGTAACCATGAAGGTTACACCCTATGTAGCTCTGAAAGATACAATGTAAGTATGTTATAGAATCCACAAGTTACCTTTATGATTTATGACTTACATGAGTTATTCATAAATATTATGATTTCATGAGGTATATTAAATATCATATGTTTTATAAGTGTATAGTATGATTTCATTGACTTGTATGTATTTAGGGACTAATGTTTTCTTTCTTTATTTTATAACCCTTACAGATATTCTTATTATCATACCATGTTTTTGAGATATTTTTCATAGGGTATAAGAAAGGGTAAGAGAAAGGAATAATTCAAGATTATTTTTTTCAAGAAAATAATTCTTGTTTTTTAAGGAATTTTATTGTTGTTAAAAACAATTTGATAGAATAGAAGTGTCTACTTTATAATATCTAAGATGTAATATAATATTTATGGCCTAAATATCTATAACTATAAACCTGAAAATATCCTCAATGTGAAAGAAATTAAATTCATCATAAAAAATAAATATTATGTAATGTTTAATGCTGGGGCCTTATAGTAATTCCTCATGAAATACATCAGTGTATTTTCTCAAAATAGGCATGTTTTTTTCGATGGTTAATTCCTTAGATTCAATCATTTAAGAAAGATATGATATCTTGAAGGTTAATAATATCCAAGCTTGAGATGTTTGTACTAAATAAGATCCATCCTCCTCCTTGAACTTTTATAGAATCGGGGGTCAATTCACAATACATAGAGTGTTTTCCATCTCCATGAAATTTATAGTCTCTATATAGGGAAAGAAAATCTATGCTCATAATTAAATAAAATTAAACAAAAGGATGTGTTATAAGGTTCTCTGGGAAGTTAATACCACAAATACTGATATGAGAGGAGTTATATACATAGGATTCAATAATTTCCCCATTTTTCATTTTCAATAAATCCTATACTTCCATGATTTTTGGGGGTGGTTGAATAGTGATACTAAACATTCATTATATGAAGGAATGTGTAGAACTATAATCAAAATGTATATTTACTCTTCTTGATTGAATAAGTTTCATACCAGTCATCACATCATTTTCCGAATCCACCTCAGCATTTGTGGTGAAAAAATATATCCCTCTTTACCTTTGAGGATTTTGTTTGTCTCCAAAAATCGTTGTCTCAGTAAATTGGTTTGAAATGTTCTCAGGTCCCGTATAGTTGAAGTAATGAACAATTCACTAAGGGTTTACCAAATCATTTTTACCTCAAAAACATTAGTGGGTTCCTCCTATTATAAATAGCTAGCTATGTTTCCATCCTTCCCAAACCTAAAGAATTTACTCATCCCCCATAGGAAATTTTTTTGATGCTTATTTCCACACATTTAATAAATGGGATGCTTAAATTTATTGGCACTATTATATTTATCCATTGGATTAAAATAATTAAATTCCACTTTTCACTTATTTTCCCTTGGTAACCTTGATATTCTTCAATCTCTATTTCTATTTTGAGGTTACATTAGATAATTTTCTCATAGATATCAAAGGATCATATCGATAGGGATTTTGGAAGAATAGGATTTATCCCACCAAAGAAGTTGTCAACCACACATTTGTGGGTAAAGATAGATTCAGAGGTGTATAGTGAACATATTTTGAAGTTTTCCTTATACATCTTGAACGATTTATCATTTTTTTCTTGATGAAAAGGAAATAAAATTCCATTTTAATTTGAAGAGTGCAAGGAAAATATTTATCGCTTTTTTTTTGGAATTTATTCCTCCTCATAACATCGATATCTTCTTCATTGTTCATATTCTTGATTAATGCCCACCATAGATCAGATTCAACCTCTATATGATAAACAAAATATAGACCCATCTCTTTCTTAGACCATTTATGGATGGAGAATATATTCTCAATAGAGTTGAACTATTGTTCCACATTTAACGGATCAGATGGTCCATTGGAATTTGGAGTCTGCTGTCTCATATGGGTCTCAATTGTACCTTGTTCTTCCTTAGGGGGATTTGGGTGCTCCTCCTAATCTAGGTTTCTATTCATAACCCATGTTAGATAAAAGTATAGTGTCACAAAGGTGAAAATTCCCACTCTCATTGTGTTGGGAATCTCTTTGTGGAATTCATCACATTGCCCATTGCATTGATTGGTTAACCAATTTCTCATATTTCCTGCCATTGTCTAGAATAAAGGGAAAATTAGGGATAAGTATTTTTAAACTGTTAAACACATAATTTTTAATTTAATAACGTTAAATGGATAACTTATAACATACATTTATTTCCATAACATATCAATTTCTAGGATTCAATTACTGTTATCCATGATATATTAATTAACATATAATCTTATGGGAGATTTTAAAATTAATAATGGATCATAATTAGATTATAAATTTAAAAAATAATATCCATAGGAGTATCAAACTAGATGCACAGTAATGTCCTTTTTCTTATACCAATTTATGCCGAGTTTGAACCAACAGACCTTGTTGGAGTTGTTACCCATATGTTCATCTATGCTAGAACCATGTCCACATGTGGTATCCATATAGGGATGTATTTGATTGATAAACCACTTCCATTATACTTACCAAAATGTGTTGATTTTTTTTATAATTAGTCTTATCCCAAATCATTTCTTAAGAGTTTTCTAAACCTTATCCCAAAATAACTGAACTTTTTATTTGATACCAACTATAACAACCATTCTCTTTATATCACATTAATTCATGATTTATTAAATAATATTACAATATTTATAACCAGAATAATTGATATGACTAGTGTATTTTGGAATTAGGTACGTTGCATAAAAATTTAAAATGGGAAATAGATCATATTTATAGAAAACATACTTAACATGATCGCACATAAAACTGTGTGGGATGACCTGGGGAAATACATAATAAAGGGGTGATATTTGAAGCCCAGTGAGGGAATAAACTTGAAATTAGAGAATCACACATGTTAGAAAATAGGAACATTAATGGGTTATAAAAGGAGTAGGAATCCAAAAAATGAACAATGAAATAGCATGTCAATCAGGAAGGCAACATGGGAAATGTGGAAACAACTTAAACCCCAGCATCATAAACATTGGTCAAGGATAACTCCCAATACATCATGATGGAAAAAGTACCATAAAGGAATCAGTTTTACTCCATATACCAACATGACTCTTCTTGAGAATAAACATTATCCAATGCATTATAACACTATAATATTCAAGGCACACTCATCACTTTCATTTTATTCTCCTACTTAAGTGTGTCACATAGATTATAAAACATGGTTTCATTCAACATCATATTTTATTCCATGATCAAGGAGTATGTAATAAATACATGTAAGCCCGAAATTAATGATTTAAAATTTTATACAGTTGAACAACCTTGATAAGAAATGGGTATGGTATTCACTACAATATTGGTTTGGCATAGAAAATCACAGATAAATTTTTGGCAGCAAAACAGTGTCACTTAAAAATTCATAAAAATGGGTTAAAGAGAATGAAATGGGACTATCATAATTTATATATACAATTTTATGTAATAGTGATATTGAAATATATATCCCATTAGTAGGAAATGGAAATATATGGCATAAGATAATAAATAAATTTTAATTAAATAGACAATGAGAGGACCCCTTACTTCAATGTCTAGACCCAAATGCTTGAGATGAGTTTCTAGAGAACATTGGGAAACCTTGGGAGGACTCTATAGAGGTAAGGTAAGATTATGTCAGTTCTGAAAGTAGTTTTAGTGAAGATAAATGAGATATTTTTTTGGTTTATATATTAAATGATTGGGTATTTCATTAATATTTCTCAAACATAGGTTTTGGACTCAATATAACAAAATAAACAAAACCACAAACATTCTCATGTTTTTTCCCAGGGTCTCTACAAAATGGGAGTGGTGTTAATTTTTTTTATATGGAAAAATAATGAACTTAATAAAATAATTCCCTTTCTTATGTGGAGGTGATTCATACTCTTAAATAAGTGATTTTAAAACCATAAAACTTATTAATTGTTTTGTAGGATTCATAATGGCATTATTAAATTAGTAAAATAATCATAAAATCTTAATATATTAAAGTGAAAACATATATTAGGTCATGGAAACATTTTATAGTATTTATTACATCACTTTTGGGTTTTTATAATATTATAAAATACAATGTATATTTATTTGGTATTTAATTTTTACATGAAAATTTGTCTGTCTTAGAAAATTGTGAAAATTTCTCTATTGGATAATTTCAACATTCCAATTCCAAAAAGTATTTTTTATTTTATCTAGAAAAATTTCTAAATATTTTTACTTTCACTTTTAAAATAAAAAAAGACATTTAATGCGAAATGATGGGTTTTTGATAGTAATAGTTTTGAACCCTTATAAAAATTACATTTGACTTTATAAAAATTATATTATCATTTATATTTAATAAAAAAATTAATAATAATATATTATTAGAATATTATTTATTTCAAATATCCATTAATTTATCTAAATAAATTCCTTAATTGAATATTAATATTACCCAAAAGTACTATTTGTGTTTTATTGTATCAAAATAAACAAAATTTATAATGTAACAATAATATGATGAAAATATATTCATTATTCTCTAAAAAATAATGTACCTACTCATATTTCTATGGTCCTGATAAATATACCATTAATAAATAAGAAATAGCTTTAAATGTAAGGTGTGTGATGGTGTTATGTTCATGGGGTAGTTCGATGAACTTAGTTTGGGTCGTGATATCGATGAGCTTTAACTTCTCCCATAAAAGGTTTCACTCATTCTTATGTTGTTAGATCTCAACAAGGTCTTGGGCAAGGGAAATGCATAGTTATGTTATCTCTATTGGAAACTATGATAAATGAGATTCATAGTGTACAATCATACTAGTTGAGGATGTCACATCCTTTTCCTATGTCAATTAGATTGTTCAAAATCCTATATTTATACTAATCATATGATCACTATTTAATGACTATACTTTTAATGGAAAGGATTCTTAACTTCAATTTAAATATGATATGATATAATAAAACCAAAAGAGTGCATGTTATTTCTATAACCAAATTATATAATAATACATTTATTTATATTCCAAGGGGAATTTTATTTATAATAGTTTGGGTCATTATAGAGCTCCCCTAGTTGCTGATGAAATGGTGCTCCATAGATTTCCTTAACATCCCAGTATCCACGATGAACATATTTTTCATCCTTAAGAAATGTAAAGGTCACCTACCAGTGAAAACAATCTATGTGGTCTTAGTATGATTTTAACTAATCTATTCCGATAATAAAATCAATACTTGGAATGTAACGTATGTAATTATCTTATAAGAAATGATACTCCCCAATCTTGAGGGAACAACCATGGAATAAAAAGATGTATCTCAATTGTACTCACAATGGTGTATTGATAGTTATAACTCCACTAAAAATATCCACTTCCTTGATAAATAATTTTCACATGTTGTGTAGATATAAAATAATGAGAGGCACTAGTATCAAATAAGGAACAAGGAAGTGTAGAATCCACAATAATAGTACCTCCGGCTATCATTGGTCGAGCCTCTCTATACACATGTATAGGATGAACTAGGGGAAACTATCAAACCCCTCTTACTTAGGATATAGTTTCAGTCCATTGAGATGAACAACTTTTTTGGTATGGGATCTCTTTCCCAAATGATCCCCATCTACTTCCTCAACCCCCATGACCAGTAGAACTCCAATTATCATACTGATATGGGGTAGAAAATATCCTTCTGGAACTCCAATTATTTATAGCCCCTTTTTCTTTACCCACATATCATGGGTTCCCATAGAAATATTATAGATTCCCTATCCTACCATTTTCTCAACACATTACCTATGGTCAGGGGAACTGTCTACGAATGTTACATGGACTACCGCATTGGTCAAAAATCACTTGAGTAAGGTCATTAATAACAGACGCTTCCCTCTAGCCACTATGTTTTCCACTTTGTTAACATTTTCAATGTGATACTTCTTAATATTGAAATATATACCTCCTATTAATCCATTTAACTCTAAATTTATATCATTAGAAGCCTCTTTCAGGATCCCCTCGAATATGAGAGCCTAATTATCTACTTTAGAAAACATTTTTAATGACAAGATAATATCCTGGGAATTAATCTCACATTTATGACCTTATTGAAATTTATTTGTTGTTGTATCCTCGTGTGATTATAATGCTAGAAAAATAAAAAACAAATTAGTAAATATTCTAGAATTGTTCATCAAATGAATACTCCCTAGTTTCAACCTCATAAACTCAGATGACATCTCCTTCATGAGAATCCTTAGGTTGAATTACTCAAAGAACATCTCCTGAAAGTCCTTCCACTCCAGAATCTCTAGATGTCTATCCTTAGTCTACATGTCCCACCTATTATTTTCCTATCCAAATATCATATAAGTTTCCATTTGGACTCTCTTCTATGGAAGATTCAGCACGGGGTTATCAATATTTTGGATAGAATCAATCCAGAACATGGATGCATCTATTCTAGCCCCTCTGGTGAAAGTCATAGGGTGATGAAACTGGAACTCCCATGTTAGGTATAACATACTATTTACAACCCATCTTATGTATCCTTAAATAAACATCATAAATTGAGTTAAGTTATCACAGAACTCTCTCTGGCTTCCCCACCTAGAACTATTAGAGCCTCTAGTTCCCCTACTGAAGTATCATTTCTATCAATGTCCTCATGTCATCCTATGAACAAGAATTGTTACAGTAGAATGTATATTAAATGAAAAAAATAAATCATTGTATATAGGACACATGATTTATTCACTTACATAAGGAGGATACCTAATAATCCACAACCTGTCATCCCTCATACACTACCACAAGGTAAAAATAGTGGTGCTAACACTACCCTCAACCATCCCTAACCTGATTCATGGATCACATAGGGTCAAAAATTCTCATAATTAACACTTATCATTATAAACACATTTATTATTTTCAATTAAAATATTCATCATCATTTATATTTGTTTATTTCATGATAGTAAACATTTCATTTAAATTAAACATTTAATGGAAAACAATTTCATTTAATTAAAAATACCCAAAACCTACTTTTCTATATGCACCTAAAAATGATATATGTAATAATAATTCCTAAGTTCTTTGAATGATGTATTCTTATACAAATCTCATTACATACCATCCCATGAAAAATAATACTTGAAAATTATAACATCACACAACAAGTACATCACCAATTCTGAAATATCATCCAACTATAACATCAAATATTTATATTATCAATCTCACCCATGGCACTTCGGTTTTCCCCCATACATGGGTTATATATTCCCATGAAGGAGAAAATGAACAAGTATATAATTTTCATAGACTCTTGTATACCTTTCCCAAACAATAAAATAAAATAAAACTGCATCTCATACCACTTTATAAGTCCTCAATCTTGGTTCTACACACCAGTGCCTCAAGAAAGTTTGTTACATGTCCTCAGGAGTGCATATCTCTATTTCAAAGGCTTCTTGACAAGTAATGAGGGAAAAATAATTTACATTAGGATAATATAACTTAAATAAAATTAGTATAATAGAAAAAATAATTAAAAACTTACCAAAATATAATAAAAGTAACTTTAAATATACCATTATCATATGATTACCAAACAAGGAATACAATATCAAAACCAATATAGTAGATATGTCATACCATATATGTGTCATTTGTCTAAACAAAACCCAA